>JARZZO010000006.1:78463840-79683840 GCA_030544215.1 Zantedeschia hybrid cultivar | reverse complement strand
ATATTTCCAGATGAGGATAATAGTCCTTGGAATATCAGATTAAGAAGGGATCCTATAGGAGTGGAGCTGCAGCAACTGTTGTCTATCGTGAAAATAGTTCATGAGACCACTCGGTATTATGATCAGAAAGACAATAGGAAGTGGATCTGGAGCAGTAAAGGTGTTTTTATCAGTTAATGTCCGTATGAATGTGATTAATGATGGAGGTATGGGAGTATCTTGGGATCAGATTAAGTGGTCTAAGTACTTTCCAAGCAAGATAAGAATTTTCCTTTGAAAGATGGCAATGGGAAGACTTCATACTTTGGATAGGATCAGAATTTTTTTTTGATATACAGAATTCAAGTTGTATCTTCTGTGGCCTCCTTGAAGAGGAGTTGATCAGTTGTTCCTGAAGTCTGAGATTATTAATGTACAGCGGATATCTCTTTGTAAACTTCTTAAAGTTCAGTGGGAGAATCATTAAAGTCTACTTTGATGGAATGGTGGAGATGTCCACAGCCAACAGAGAATCACATCTGATTATTGTTCCTGCCAGCTATTATGTGGACAGGTGGATTGAGAGGAACTCCAGAAGGTTCAAGCAGAATTTTAACAGTGCCAATGATATTCTGAGAAGAGCTACTAAGTTGGTTTTTGATTTGGGGGAAAGCAGCAGGAGTCATTAACAGGATTGAGGATTCCTTCCTTCCTTAACTCTGCTGGGAACTGGAAAATGCTTCTTTGATTTTCTTGTGTTTTGTGTTCCTATTATTTTATTCTCTGGGTAAAATTGGGGCCCCATTCTTGGGTTTTGGGGAGACCTCCCTTTTGGGGGTATTTATTTTCTTTTTCCTGGCTTTTGCCGCCTCCTCGTATCCTTCTTTTGACACTTTCAATGAAATGTGACTTTTGCCATTAAAAAAATAAATAAACAAAGAACATGAACAATGATGTGATGCATTGTGATAATAGATATATGTTACTTGTATGCATGTGTATATTAGAATAATTAACTAAATCTGAGAAAGCTAATGACGAATGATTAAGTATCGATTCCAAAGAATCAATCAAGACGATGAGATAACAAACAAAGGTTCAATAATGACAGTTGACAAGTGACAACCTGTAAGAAACGATGATTAAACTCTTTGGTTGTGTTAGCAAATTTTGATGATTGTTGTAGTTTGATGTTTTTTTTCTAAACCTGTTCTTTCCACTTGAATATATGTTTCTTTCATGATGCATGTGACATGAATGCATTGGCGAGTGAACTAGAGCATGGATGATCCACCTTGTGACATTGTGGTTCACACCCTTTCTTTTTAATGTTTTTATGACCTGATCTTCAACATCAGCAAGTTGAATAGTTCAAAGTCATTTCTTTGATATGGCCAGTTGGGTAATTTTATTGAGATATGATTGCATATCTTTTTATATGCTGTTATATGAAGGGCATGCACACTTCTTCATTCAGTTTTGTCTGTTAGCAACTTAGCATATATTATGTTGTTTCATAGTTGTGTAATCACCAGGAATCAAGATAAAGGCAGACTTTGGTCTTGGTAGCAGACTTGTATTCATGGAATCCTGGTTTTTTGAATCCTCCATGGAAGTGGGACTGTTGCACATTTCTTGGAAGTTCCTTCATTGCTGGCATGAATTTCAGTCTCTCTCATTTGCTTTTTTAAGATAGTTCTTTAGCTGATGCCTACACTAATAACAGATGTGTATCTAACTCTTTTAAACATCTTTTTATGCTATGGTTCCCTGCTGTACGAGGCCCAAGGTGTTGCTGCATGGTATCTATGCAGTTTTCCCTCTATTAGATGTTGGCCTTGTGTGCTATCATGGATGACCAAGGGGGCATTTGCGTTCTCAACATTTCCTTGGTAAGTAGAGAATTACGGGAAGTGTTTCCTCAGGGAGTAAAAAGTCACAGGAAATATTCTCCTGAAAAATAAAGACACATGTATGCAAGTCTCAGAGGAAAATTTGGAAAGTCAAAAATAAAATTATGGAAAATATTTTCTCATGGGGAGGGGTGGGGAAATAAACCCTGGGAAAAAAGAGAATATTCTGGGAATATGGGAAGTATTTCCCCAACTAACTTTTACTCACATTTGCAAAGCATATGAAAGCATGGTTTGTCGTATCGTACCGGATCGGGCCAACTCGTACGAGTCGACTCGTATCTGGGTCGACCCGATCCTCTGATACGCACCGAGTCAGACCGGATCGTGCCGACTCATACATGCTTAATGGAATGTTTTAAGTTGAGTTTTTCCTATTTGATAAGTAAGATTATGTTTTTCTATCAATTAATAGGATACATTTCTCTAAAGTGTGACTTAAACTCATTAATTTTAACAAATAACTCAAAACTCATTAATTTTAACAAATAACTCATTGATTTTAACAAATTCATTGGCTAGACTCATGCGACTCGTGCGAGCCGGACCGACTCGGATCGGTATCGTACCGTATCTGGGAAGATATGATCCGATATGGATCAGCGATACGGCGAACCTTGTATGAAAGTTAGTTGGGAAAATATTGTCCGAGGAAATTTTTGGGAATGCAAAAACACCCTCTAAACATTCTGGGATGGTTTTTCATTTCATCTCTATGTCGTTGAGATCTTTATTTGTAGTCTTGTAGATGATGGTTTTTTTAAAGGGAGATGCTCCTTTTAGGAGAGTTTATCATCCATCACCTCTGTTAAAGATGTACTTTTTCTGATACAAGATGGCCTGGTATTCATTGGCCAGCATTTCTTGCCATCTAGGCTTGACCTGCCATGGGACTATACACAGGGTCTGGATTGCTTCGAAAGGCAGGTCAGGCCCTGCCCAAGTTCCGCCCAGTGGAAGCTAAGATTGAGGAACTTCATGATTGTCCCCTTCACATTTCCTCACACCCATTTTACTGCTTTTTGCTTCTCTATGCAGTTGGGTAGGTGGCCCTTAATGTGGTGAAGTTGGAACCTGTTTTGGTTCTGCATCCATCCTGTGCTGCTGATGTGGATGTTATGACGTCCACTGGAACAATTGGAGCCATTTGTGTATGCTGGTGCACAAATTTTAATTGTAGAGGATCTGTGGCCTGAGAATTGTCAAAAGTGTTGTAGCAATTTCCTTTAGGGATTTATGACATAAGTTGGAAATTTTCACCATCCACTGAAAGTGGCTACATATGACTCATTGCAGCTGCTTCTCAGTTAGAGTTGAACATACCAAACACATTTGGATGCAGTTGTGGTTTTAATGGTATTGTGCTATTCTGCATAATTTGGGTTGGAATACTTGATGCTGTTAATTTTGAGGAGGCTAAGATGGTAGCTCATGCATTTATCTCTGCCAAGTTCTATATGTACCTATTGCACTTCTGTCACCAACCTTAACAATTAGTAATTAGCATTTGTCCAAAAATCCTTGGTGCAAAGTATTTTTTCCCTTTCTAATTCTATAAAAGTAGAAAGATAAATGCACCGAAGATAGTTTTTCCTTTCTAGTTCTATAAAAGTAGAAAGATGAATGCTTGGAAGATGGTCCCTCAAGAACCCAAAAAGATCCCAACCCAGAAGTATAAACCCACCAGGTTTCCTGGACTTCCCTGGATTGTGCAATCATCATCCCTAGGTCAGCACCCCATTCTAAAGCAGGGGAACCCCACTTGCAGATGAGTTCCCTTCTTCCCCTTCCTGCTTGTGGGAAGGAGGAGAACCAGCCACCTCAAAGAGCCTTCAGCCTTTGATGATCAGCATTGTTTTGATGGCACATGGAGAGCCCCGCTCGTTACTGCAGGAAGCTCAGTGAGCAGACATGAGGGAGCTGCCCCTGCCCAACTTGCCAACTGGAGACGAAGCCTGCATCATCTCTGCAAGTCCCTCATCATCTGTGAGAAGCTAATCCACTTGAGCCCTGTAGAGCCCTCTGCCACTACAACTGAGAACATCATTGCCATCGGAGAGATGACTCTGCTGCACTCCCCTCTGCTCTCCATAGGAACCCTAAGAGAGAAGAGGATACCGCCTTTCTAACTTTGAAAATGGATACCTAGCTCTGATAATATGCATCTGATAAGCTATAGGAAACAGAAATATAATATCCGATAATTATAGAGTTGGAAATTTTGTCACATTTGACTATCCATTTCCATTTTTTTATCATTGCTATGCATTTCTGACTCCGAAAATGAATATAGATGTCCAATAATATGCATGCGATAAGCCGCACGAAATGGAAATAGGATCTCTGATAATCATTGGAATCAGACATGGAAAAAGGTGTTTTCACATCAGACTTCTGTTTCTATTTTCCAATTGTCCAGCTTGTGTTCCATTGATGAGATTGTTCATGTAACCTGTAAACCGTTGGGTGAGATTATCCATCATCTAATAGTGAGCAATAAGTGAATAAATGGAACAAGAAGGAAATCCTAACCCTTGCGTGCTGATCTCTGCCCCTTCTTTCTTCTCCTTTCAGTCTGGCATTCTTCTCCCTCCTTTGCTTATCAACAGTAAATAGAAATGGAAATCTGAATAACTCATTGTCTCAGGGATGACGGAAGTAAAAATTTTGTTTCCACTTCCAATTGGAAACAGAAATGAAAGTGGGAACACAAACGATTCTTTTTGTTTCTGTTTCCCATTTCTGTTGATTCTTATAGGAAATAGAGGCTGAAACTACTATTTGTGTTAGTGAGAAACCCACTTTTTTGAAATCTGCCCTGTCTCTGATCCATTTAAAAGTTAAAACCCTGCAGGCCGCCAGGTTGCACCCATCTACGTATTCCAAGTGCAATCTAACCAAAAGATCCGAAACAATCTGATCCTGAACAAAATGGATCTGTGATGTCAAAGAGGGTGGTTATTTTGCTTTGTTTAGAACTTATTAAATTAGAGTGCCTTCATGGGAAAGCCTCTCTAAAGAAGATTTTGGATGTTTTAGGTCCTTTCTTTTTCACTTATAGGTCATCAGTGCCACTTTCATTTGTTTTCTAATTTAGGATTGTCACGGTTTTACGATGTCTGTTTAGAGGGGATTCTAGACTTGGAAGCTAAGGTAATTTTGACTTCTCCAAATACACTATTTCCTAGAATGATGAATTAGTGGTAGTAGTGTTAGCATCTTTGTCACTAGATGGCAAACATAACTTTTATTTCTTTCTTTCTTTTTACCCTTTCATATCTCTCTCTCTCTCTCATTCTTTTAACGCAAGTTGTGGCCTCCCCTGCTGTACATCTTTTCTTCTTCTTAGATCATCTGACTCCCCCCCCCCCCCCCCCCCCCCCCCCCCTAATCTTCTCTTTGTTTCAGGTGGATATTGGATGCACTTTGGAGATGGACCTTTTGCAACTACCATATGTGGTGAAGCTTGTAAGTTGTGTTCCTTATTACATCTTAAGGGCTTCAGTTACTGATTATCCTGATAAAATCTAGATAAATGCATATTTTCTTTATAGGTCCTTTTCTTTCTTAGCATAGTGACTGTACTTTGTTCTGGCTGCCCCAATCAGTGTTCAATGTAGTGGTTGGTAGCTGCATCTCTGGAGCACTTCATGAAGAATTTTCCCTAGATTCAGTGCCTACTCATCCTAGGTAAAGGAAGGGACTAATCGTAATCTCTTGCCACCTTCAGAATCCACAATGCAAAGAAAGAGTCTAAGTATGGAACTTAGATGTTTGTTATAGGGAGCAGCTATCATTCCCTACAGTACACCAATTTAAGGCACATTCACTTGCTTGGTTTTAGCATCATCTTGTGAGACTTAGGGATTTGCTATGTCTAATAAATTTTTTAATTTTTTACTTAAGAAAATGTTTAAGAAGGTGGCTTGTTTGTCCTTGGATGACATGTTCACGATGACTAGACATATTTTGGAATTTGGTGGTTTGGATTACCAACTAAATCTTCCTTCAAGCAAGGATTCCAACATCAGATGGGATTGTGCTAGATTGGCCAATCAAGTTTGGGTTGGATCCGATTATCAGATTGGATTGCAGCCTAACTGGTTCAATCCTTTGAATATTGCACCACCGATCCTATGCCTAGATCGGACAGGTCACCCTGTCCTATTCAGCAAAGAATTGGCCCCAGATCGTCTGATTGTCCAATCAAGTCCCAAATGGGTAGTTTTCTTGCCAATGGGAATTGGCTCTAGCTAGTGTAAAATGGCTAGGAATGGCCTTGAGGGCTATAAATAGTCCTCATTTGGCCCCTCCCAAGCCCATATCACTCCCTTTCATTTTCTTTCACTCTTATGCTCACTCTTTTCTCACTCTCTTCCTTTCTTGTTGCTGGATGTCTACAGCTTAGGATATAAGGAGGAGGAAGAGAGAAGAGAAAGAAGGGACAGGAGATGCAACAAAGGGTCAGTCAAGGGAATAATGTGAGGAGAAAACATACCCTTCCACCCCAAGACAAGTTAGGAAAATAAAGTAAGAAAAAAATTGTGATCGCATGCTCCTCCCCCTCCCCAAAGCCCTCCGTATGTAGTGGAACTTGCTAGTTCTTACCACCTCTGGGGATGCAGCAATAAAGTAAGAAGATGTAGCCCACTGGCTCCTTCTACACTATTTGACAGATTTTTACCTGTCCATATTAAGATTTATTAAAAGAATAAAATAAACAAGAGAGAGAGAACTCACCTTGATGTGTGTGGACCTTGCGCAAAGGCTAAGGGAAGACCCCCCCACGTGCAACGGCACCACCACAACCACCAACAACAAAAGGTAGCAGCAACAACACCAATAGATGCCTGCAACAGCCACAACACTAATAGCACGCAGCTTCGGGAGAAAGAGGAGTAGCGGGGGAGAGAGAAAATAGGTAGGAACCCTCCCACCGGATGGACATAAATGCAAAAAAGAGAGATAAGGTGGGAAAGAAAGTGAAGAAGGAAAGAGAAGAGAGAGAGGTGGGAGACCCCCCACCAGATAGATACAAACACAAAAAGGAAAAAGAGAATGTGGAGAGAGAAAGGTAGTAACCCCCCACTAGATGGATACAAAGTTACAAACACAAAAAAGGAAATAGAGATGGAGAGAACAAGGTGGGAACCTCCCACCGGATTGATACAAACACAAAAAAGAAAAAGAAAATGTGGAGAGAGAAAGGTAGTAACCCCCCACCCACTAGATGGATACAAAGTTACAAACACAAAAAAGGAAATAGAGAAGGTGGAGAGAACAGGGTGGGAACCTCCCACCGGATGTAAAAAAGAGATAGAGAGAGGGTGAAGAAAAGAGAGAAAGAATTAAAGACCTCCCTACCGGATGGATATGAACATAAAAAAGAAAACAAAAGGAGAAAGAAATAAAGGAGAGAGAGGAAGCATCTGGTGGGGGGTGCCACCAGATGGCTTCCCCCCCCACTGGACAGCCTCCTAGGAGGTCACATGGCTTCCCTTCGTTTCTCATTTTTCTGTTCTCTCTCTCTCTCTCATTTATCTCTCCCTCTTAAGAAGAATTCAAAATAGGAGACCCCCCCCCCCCCAATAGGTTTCTCTCCTACTCCTACCAAATGGTGTGGGGGGGCATTTCTGGAATAAAATAACAAAAAGGGAAAGAAGAAGAAAGAAAGAGGAGAGAGAGGGGGTTCCTTTGGGGATGCCATCGGAAACCCCCCCTCAACCGGACAGCCACATGTGGCTCTCCCATCTTTCTCTCTTACATTTATCTCATGTCTCTTTCTCATTTGTCTCTCTTTTATTTCTCTCACAATCCTCCAATAAAAAAGAATTCAAAAAAATGGTGGGAATAAACCCATCCGGATTTGAAACCCCCCCCCCCCCCCCCCCGGATGCTTATTGGCCCCTATATAAACCCCCTAAAGGCCTGCTATAAGGGGGGACTTTTGACGGCTTCCAGCCACTCTTTGAAGAATTTGGTGAAGGCTTTTGAAGTGGCAGGCTTATGTATTCTTGAGCTTTGTCATTATTATTTTTCTTTAATAGCAAGCTCATGGATTCTTGAGTATTACTTTAATTTTTGCAAACTCATGTATTCTTGAGTTTTGCCACTTATGTATAAGTAAACTCATGTATTCTTGAGTTTTGCCACTTATGTATAAGTAAACTCATGTATTCTTGAGTTTTTGCTTGTTGTCTTAAGGACATGAATCATATGATCGGATCCTTATTGGACTATGTGTTCATGATGAATTAATTTCATTGTTACATATGCTTATTAGGTCCATTAACGTTTTTTATTCTTATTGGACCTTAGTTGGATCTACTGAAATCAATTAAGCTTTCGTTTCCTAAATGGATCTTTAAATGGGATCTTAATGGATCTTGGATGGGTATCACTAAAGCCCTTTAAAAGGATATTATTTAAGGATTCTTAACAGACCCTCAAAGATCTATTATCTTCCTTAATACTAGATCATTATCCTTTAAGGCATATCCTTTAATTGGATTCACCTAGAGTTCACTAAAGGATATAATCCTAATGGATCTATAATAGGTTCATGACCTCTTTGTATCCTTAACCAATATCCAGTAAGGTTATTCTTTAGTGCACTACAAACTTAAACGAGTCCACAATGTTCGATGCAGGTGATCACTTTAAAGGATGTATGTTATGATCTCTTTGTATCTTTAATCTATATTAAATAGGATTATCTTTTAGTAGCCTTGGACAAATTTGATCAAGTCCTCCATTCTTAACATAAGTTGCCACAATCTAGTTAAAGCCCAATGAGCTGGCCCATGGTTTTGGACTTTGTTGGATTGCTGTCCAGATGACTGTAATACTTTTGGCCTTCTCACTTAAACTCATTTAAGCGATAGGTTAATCAAGCATACAACATCTCCTTAGTATCCCTTACCTAAATAAAAGACCTGATGCCCATAATGGATAGATACACCCTCATAACCCTTAAAATGACCCATTCTACGTTGGAACTAGCCTAACATGATCAAAATACCCCTCCAACTATAAAAATCTGTAAAAAACATAAAAAAAAAAATCCTCAAAGATATAAAAAACACCTAACACACCCTAAATTCCTTAAAATCCTACAATGGAAAAATTACCAAAATACCCTTAATGCACCAAAAATCACTAAAAATCATAGAAAAAACATAAAAATGTTAAATCACCTAAAACACATTAAATATTCTTAAGATCTAACACTTTCCAAAAATGACAAAAACACCCTTTCACCCGAAAACACCTAAAATGGCCCAAAAACGCACCCTAGGGTTTTAAAAACTTACCCAATCTACTAAAACACATTTCAAACACCAAAATTGACTCAAATACTCTTATATCCTTCAACCCTGCAAAATTATTGAAACACCCTTTTGGGCCTAAAACGACTAGAATCAATCCAAAACCCTTAAAACTCTTCAATATCATCTGAAGCCCATCTTGGACGTGGGTAAGCTATTGGGCTCAATCCAAATCGTGCTTTCATTAATGAACTTGCAAATTTCATGTGGTTTTATTTAAGGGTATCATATGTGATAGTTAATCGAGGGTTATATATATATATATATATATATATATATATATATATATATATATATAAGGAATGTTGTGGTGCAACCAAGGCCATCCGTACAACCTGGTCACACAGTATGTTTTATCTCTATATCATGTTGAAAAAAAAATATAAATCAACATAAATTTTAAATATTCAATTACCCCCATAAAGTAATTTTCACTCTTTGGAACTTAAATTTTACTGTTAGATCATATCCGAATTGATTGTAGCTGTCCAATCTTATGTGAGTTAGTTGGTGATGAATACTATAACCCTACAGGATAGGAACAACTCTAAGGACAATTTGACCAATTTCCTATTTTTTGACTATTTTTTCATGATTTTTAGAAATCAAAATTTGCATGTACCTGATGGACGGCTAAGATTGAGTTTTGAGATCGAATCACGATCGGACAGTGAAAATAAAGTCCCAAGAGATGGAAACAACCTAAGGGGGGTTATTCAATATTTAAAAATTTATGATGATTTTTTAAAAAAAAAATATGAGGAAGGTGTCAAAAATCATGCGTGCAACCCGGTTGCACGCTGCTACAATGCGTCGCACTGTAACATTCATCTCTCTCTCTCTCTCTATATATATATATATATATATATATATATATATGATTATGCGGTCGATGTAATTAACACTGACCGAGGTCAAATATGGAGAGGTCAAACTTATGGATTTACGTACTTGATCCAAAGTTTTAGACTCTTTGCAGACTTATCCTAAGTTCTCAAAATCAACCAAGATCACTAAAACCAACAGAACGAAATAAAACCAATGCGTGGGTTCGATCTCCCTCACGTCTCCCACAAGCACTTATGTATAACAAAATCCTTGCCACCTCTTTAAAGGTGTAGGGTGATGGTTTCCACTATATATGGGGGGAGGAGGCTTGGGCTGCAATCTTCCTATTATTTTGTCCTTCCAAGTCATCATAAATGCAAGATGTGGGATTTCCTCATGTTATTCTCTCAACCTGCAATTGTTAGATCTTCTTTCTCCTCTCTTTTTTAGTTTTCCTCCACCTTGACTCCTTCACTTTGTTGGGAGTTGGTCTTCTCTTACTCCATGATGCTGGATTAGAACATATACAACGTAAGCCTACACTGAAATGTAAATCCACAGCATTTTCAATAAGCATATCATTATTTTATGTCTAAGACTTTTATGTTGTGATTTTTCATGCTCAACATTAATGTTCTTAGTTTAGGATACATTTTCCTACTTTTGAAGATTTTCTTGTTTTTGGATTGTTTTTTGGGCAAGAAGTAGGGCAAATACTGGCCAACCTTGGGTCAGCTGAGATTGACCAAATTGAGTTGGGTTGGCCTCATAGTTTAATAGGACTTGTGGCGGTCGTGAGGCACTTTTCAAAAGCCTTATGAGGCATAAGCCTCCATCATTTTATGGAATGGATTAACTATCAAAGAAAATTAAATAATGCTGATTTGTCATCGGTAATACTGTCTCAACTTAATGATAGGGCCCATACAAATTGACTATGGAGTGAAAGTCATGGACTACTAGTTGGCATTGAAGTATGAACTACTATAGTTATTGGCCTCTTTTTTGGTGTTGGAAGCAGAAGAGTTGGGTTTAAGTTCAAATCCTCTTATTTTGTTTATCTAGTAAACATTCTCATCATTGAATCATATTTAAAGACAATAAAGGAGGTGCAAGCTTTAGATCTACCTTAAAGCATCTCATTGTCTTATCGCCTCAAGGCATAAGCCTTAAGCAAATGGCATGAAGTGCATGCCTCAATTAAGAGAAGGTTTAAGCCTCAGGTAAATAGCGTAATGCATGGTCTTCAAGGAGTTTTCCTAGTGCCTTGCCTTGGGGCGTATGCCTTAGTGCCTTGAGGCACTATCTTTTTAAATAGTGGTTGGCCTAGGGTGGCCAATTCTGATCACCATCCCATTCTTTGAACTTTGCTCCAAGGGTTTGCTATCACTATAGTTGATCCTTGATCCTCTTGGGGTTTACATGATCTTAAGGAGCTTCTTCTTCCTATACAATTGATTCTTTTCAGTTTGTTAGCTATGCAGTCTATTCTTGGCAATGGTTTGAGACTTGTGAATTTTTAGCTTTATATACATTTTTGCCCTGAAACACAAACGTGGTGGGCAATTAGTAACTACAATTACATTTTCTCTTCTTAGTTTTAAGAGAACTTTAAGCATGGCAAGTTCCTGAAATCTATTCGATGCAACCTAAATCCTTCATGTTGTCCAAGATTTGGTTCTAAATATGAGATGATGTGATGCGGAATGATCGGAGGCGTCTCACCCCGCGATCCTCAGGCGTCTTATCGGGCCCCGTCGTAGGGCTTTTCCAACCCCGTCTCAGGGTCATCTTTTCCGTCGTAGAGAGGAACACAAGAAAATTCACTAAATTCGTGCAAATAATTATTTATAAATTAAAAAGGGATATTACAAGCATATATATAGTGTTTAGGAACCTTTCCGACTCAAACTTGCCTACCCTGCTCTAATGCGGATGTAAACATCTCTAAGTATATACTTATTGCAAAAAATTGCACTAAATCCCTAAAAATAGAAAAAATGCACCTAAAATTTAGGAAAAAATAAAAAGCACATTAACAGGCTCCAAATGGGCCAAATAAACTGTCTATGGACCCGTCTAAAAATAAGCTATGCAGTAATCAAGCTTCAACGGATCTCCGAGCCACAATGAAGCTGAAATGGCTCTCTAACAGCGGTGGACGCACACCTTTGAGTGTAAAGTGGCATATTTGGATCCTCATTATTCTTCCTCAGTTCGAGGAAACTCATTCTTGAGTTTTTAAGTGCGGCATTATCTATAGGGTGATGATGAGAGCATCAAAGCAAGGAAGCACAACTGATGCCACAAAGATCACCATCAAGAGGAGAGCTTCACCTCGATATGGAAAGTGTGCCTCAATATCACTCCATATGTCAAAATCATGCTGACCGATGGTGTCTAACAATCTTCGGCTGATCATCTACATCTTTGATTGTCTCTTCTTGTTTCCACTCACTCTGCTCAACCATGAACCTCGGGAATGTGGAACATGGCTTAAAATGAACCTCGGGAATGGCGTCTAGCCTTGCTTCCAACACCTTGGACGCGACCTCCTAAAAATACTCGTCTGTTAGCACTGGATCAACTTCATAATTTCTTCTTCCACTTGGGTGTAATATTCCTCCACCAACGCTGGTTGGCCTGGTGAACTACCTCTTTTGATTCGACCATTCTAGCAAAGTATCTATCAATGTCATTCTTTAACTTGATCCATTTCATATCATTTTTTAATGTAACCCAATCCATGCTCGAATAGCTTGTGGCCACCATCTCGAGAAGCATGCCATATAGTCATTTACTTGAAAGTTGGCACATAAATCGAGGTAGCTAACGTGAGCCTCAAGATGCGCGAACAGACGTCTGTGGGATGCGTGCAGGGACGACATGCAAAAGATGCACTACTAGCTAACAGAGCTAGACGAGGTCAGCCTCACTATAAGGAAGTTAAGAGTATGATTGGTGTGTGAATTAGAGTTTGGATGTGCCTTCAAAAGGCGTATAGGGGTGGCATGCAAAATGATGCATTGCGGTAATGACGACACGTTGGATAAGACGATCTCACTATAAGGAAGCTAACAGTGTGATCGGCTCGCGAAACGGAGCCTAGAGGCACCCTTGGTGAGGGTGATGCGATAAGACAATTTAGTGCAACGCCTAGTGCACTATAGCGAGCCTAGGCTTACAGGGTGGTTCGCACGAGTTTGGACCTAGTTGGACGAAGAAAGGGTGAAAGGGCTCAAACGCACAGGGTCCCGCTTCCCCCTTCCCCTTCTGCCTTTTGTTTTGCGTGAATGGAAATGGAGACGAAGGAAGAGAAGCAGAGAGAGAGAGAGAGAGAGAGAGAGAGAGAGAGAGAGAGAGAGAGAGAGAGAGAAGGAAAGAACGGCATGGTTATTATAGTTGGAATACTATAGCTGCTATAGTAGCCACACAACAATAGAAGCGCAGTAACAACAATGCATAAAGTAGAGAGAAAGAAAGAATAGTAGTGGGAGAGAGAGGTGGCACTTTTCACGGAACAATGCCGTGAACAATAACCTGCATATGGATGTGATCTGTAGGGAGAGAAAGGAGAAGGGCAGGAGTGGTGGCAGTGGTGAGTGGTGAGTGATGGCGTGGTGGAGATCTAAGTAGAACTCTGATACCAAATTGATGTGGAACGATTGGAGGCGTCTCACCCTGCGATCCTCAGACATCTCACCTTGCCCCGTCACCGGGTCTTTCTAAGCCCGTCTCAGGGTCTTCTTCTCCATTGCAGAGAGAAACATAAGAAAATTCACTTAATTCATGCAAATGATCATCCATAAATTAAAAAGAGATATTACAAGCATATATATAGTGCTTAGGGACCTTTGCGACTCAAACTCGATTACCCTACTCCAATACGGACTCAAACATCTCTAACTAAATAATTATTATGAAAATTCACACTAAAATTCTTGAAAAATATAAAAATCACACTTAAAATTCAGAAAAAAATAAAAAACATGCTAAACGGGCTCCGATGGGTCAAATAAACTATTTATAGACTCGTCTAAAAAAATTTTATGCAGCAGTCGAGCTCGGTGAATCTCTAAGCCACAACAAAGCTGAACCGGCTTTTTGATGGCAGTAGATGCGCTCTCTTGAGTGTAAAGCGGCAGATTTGGCTTTCCAACTAAAACTCGACTACCCTACTTTAATATGGACTCAAACATCTCTAACTAGATAATTATTGCGAAAATTTATACTAAAATTCTTGAAAAATAGAAAATCATACTTAAAATTCATAAAAAATAAAAAAATATGCTAAACAGACTCCAAATGGGTCAAATAAACTGTCTATGGACTCGTCTAAAAATAATTATGCAGCAATCAAGCTCCGGTGAATCTCCGAGCGACAATGAAGCTAAAACATGGTTGGCAGTACCGGCCGATACCGGTACGTACCGGCCGGTACGTACCGGCCGGTACGTACCGGCCGGTACGTACCGGTATCGGCTGGCGCCGGTACCCTTGATTTAAAGGGTATCGGCCGGTACTGGACCGGTATTGGGCCGGTTCCGGCCGGTATGTACCGGTACTGCCATCCTTGAGCTAAAATGGCTCTTTGACGGCGGTAGATGTGCTCCCTTGAGTGTGAAGCGGTGGATTTGAATTCCCATCATGATGTGAGTCAACCTGTCTCGGAGACAAAAGGAAAGTGGAGAGGGGAGAAATGTTTAAATCATGTGGATAATATGAAGTGCCACAGAAATTGACTTAGATTTATTGTTTGAAAACACTCATTACTTTTGTTAAAGGCTGGCAGTTGTGTAGTGATTTAAAAGTGACTATTTATTAAAGAAGGGTAAAGTACATCATTGTCAATGGGACTCTTCCCCTTGCAATTATTAATACAGCTTTTACTTGGAAACCAGAAGAAAAATGCGTCGAATTTTCTCTCTGTTCCATCAAGATAATAGAACCAAGAACACCCTCTTTAAAATAATTGCCAGTTCTTTGCAAAGTGAATTTCATCTATGCTCCAGTTGCCCTGCACTAGTGCTCCATCCATGGTGTTGATCCTTTAAGGACGTCAAAGCTACCATTAAATGAAATGAAACTGGCAGTTTTCATGTTGTACAGTTGTAGTTAGTAACATGAAAATTCATAAGCTAGGGCGAAGCTACCAGGGTACCCAGTGGATAGAGGTTTAGTCGGGTTTATCCTCCATCGAGCCAGTTAGGTGGCTTGTTTATTGGGCCGTTTGGTCTTTTTGTTGGGTTATGCATTGGGCTGGGGGTGTTACTTGCTGGGTTATGCGGGGTCTTACCTTTTGTGATTTGATAAACATGTGGCACTATCCTAAAAGTCAAGTTCATAAATGTTTAGGGGTTACAGGGATCAGGATGGTTGATTGGGAGTGGGATTGCTAGCTGCTAATCTAACTTTAGGCAGAAATCTGTTTCCTGCTTTCTTTTCTTTTTTTCTTTTTTTTGGGGGGGGTGGGGGGGTGAAAGAAGACTCAAATTGGTCGGACTTGGTCAAACTGAAATTGACCAGATCAGGTGTGGATCAGCCAATTCATAAAGGAATTGACTGATCCTGGGTGATAAGCATTCAGTAAACAGGGGCGGAATTTTTAACCACTCATATATTTTTGTATTTGTATGGATACTTTTTATTTTTAACTAGTCTTTTTATTTATATAAAGTTATAAACGGCTTTTCATTTATGAAAATACCTTTTTAATCTTTTTAAATTGATTGGATTGTTTTCATTGGATCAACTATATAAAACCACTTATATAATTTTGTATTTTCATAGATATTTTTTTAATAAATGTGACTTTTATTTATGAAAAGAGAACCTTTTGATCTTTTTAAATTGATTGGATTGCTTTCATTTGCAGTGATCTTTTAAAGGGTTTGTATTTAAGGTGTGGACAATTGTGGAGAGTGCATGGGATCAGCTGATAGCATTAGGTGCATCATGTTCTGTGGCTATGGTGACAGCCTGGTGGCTGGCAACAAGTGGGAGTTATGCAGGGTTGCCCCGGTGGTTGGAATCTCAAGGAGATGATGGATCTGCTAAAAATTAAACAAGGCAGATTGCTTGTTTGTGCAAAAAACTGGAGTTATGGTCAAACCCTGGGATTGGTTTGATTTCGAACTTACAAAATTACATGCCCTTTGAACCTTAGCAGATTGGAGCTGGGAGATTGGGCTTCAAGTCAGTTGATCCAGGTTAGCTCGTTGGTGGGACCTAGTGGAGTTGTGGGATTTTAATTGTCAAAGATTTACTGGGAGATTAGGCTGCTTTAATTCACTGGGTGCTTGTCTACGTTGGAGGTCCTGCAGGGTCTTTGCAGTGGCTCATGCAAGTAGGTTCTCGCAGAGTGTGCAACACTCATGGAGAGGATTATACCATCTCTTTAGATGCATCTACATCAATTATGTGCAAGTCCACTGAGTAATGCTCCCTCTCTTCCCACCAGATCAGAGACACCAGGGGTGAAGTTTCGCCAGTGGCAACCAACATGTTGTCGATAATGCCTGGCCACTATGAGGAGCTGCAACAATTATGATGGGTCACAGGAGGGGAAGGCATCGACAACTAGGATGCTACAAGTCGCACACAGCCTGTGGCCCTACTTGGAGTTCATGTGCTTAAGCCCTTTTTGCCTCTTTAGGGCGGTCAACACACATAGCTCAGGCGATGGCCTCAAGATCTAAAGCTGGCACTTGCATCAGGAAGAAGGAAAAAAAGTGAAGGTGGAGATATCAATGTCTACAGAAGTGTCTGCAGTGGATGCAGATTGTATCGAGGAGTAATGGGCATTAGAATTGCATCAGTATGAGAGCTTAAGGTGCTTGCTAGCATGTTACAAATATCTTTAGGGTCATGAAGAGGGCATTCAGAGGATGGCAGATCGCACCAAATGATCAATAACAAAGCTAGTGGGGTACATAATCAAAGTCGTAAGGGAAGACTGTTCGGGGTTGAAAGCCTCATGGTTTGATTGATTAGGGGACTGCAAATGGTCAGTCTGCATTTGGGGTGGATTTCTTTGTTTGGGAGGGTTCATTATTTTCTTTTGGGGGGGGGGGGTGGAATTGAGCATTGGGAATGGAAGCTGCTTATACAGAGTTGTTTGTACTGGTCTTTTTTGACGTTATAGTAATGTGCTCCACTTTCAAAAAAAAAAAGAGAGGAGGAAAAGTTTCCAGGCGATTTAGAAATTAGGTCCGAAGAACAAAGATAATGGAATGTCAAATCCTACTCTGCTGGGAGTAGAGAATAGCCTAGGTTCCATGCTCTTCCAAGCTTCAAGGTTTAATGGTCGCAACTATCTGCATGGTTCCTATCTTTGGTTACTCTCATGACGATAAATGCTTCGTGGAGTTTCTTTTCTTTTCTTTTTTTTGGGGGGGTGGGGGTGGGGGTGGGGTGGGGGGGTAGAGAGTGGGTTGGTAACTTGATAATATATGGGTTATCAGAAGAACACTAGGTGATTTTCATGTTAACTTATTTTTCCCATGTATCACATTGATGTTATTTATGCATTCCCTTGCTGTCAGAAGTGTTCAATTTGCAGTCTCAAATACTTATTTCTTAATTTTACCAGTATTATTGGCTCAAAGAATTCATGGACATCCAAACCATTGTTGTCCAAGGCGATCAAGGCGGTGGCCTACCGCCTCTCTGCTTAGGTGGCAAGGTGAGGTGCCTAGGCAAAGTTTAGTTTATATAACCTAGTATAATTCAAGAGAATTACTATTTAAAATTTTCACTATATAAATTTTATTTTTATTTGTATATACAGGTGGCATTCACAATATTCAACATATATTTATGGTGTAAAAAAACAAAGAACATATGACAAATATTAACAAATGAATAAGTAAAAAAACAACTAAAACTTTGAAATATGTCAATAAAGATGATGAAAAAATAACCCAACTTGGAATTTACTAGTTAGATAATTATGCCATGCAAAGAAAGAGACAAACATAAGATATATTTAAAGTAAACTAACATACTAATGTCATAGTTTTCCACTTATCTCAACTCAACTCAACGAAACCTTAATCTCAAATAATTGAGGTCGGCTATATAGATTCTCTGTCTCTACTCAAACAATTTTGGGCTACCTCTTCTGAAAGGTTTTAAAGCTTTCAAATTATATTGTACTATCCTCTTCTAAGTTAATCTAGGTCTACCCCTTCCTTTCTTCCCCTCCTCTATCCTAATATACTCCATTTTTCTAACTGGAGCCTCCCTAGGTCTACGCCTAACATGTCTAAACCATCGCAGTCTCTTTTTTCTCAATTTATCCTCAATTGGTACCACTCATACCTTTTCTGTAATATACTCATTACGAATTTTATCTAGCCTAGTATGTCTGCACATTCACTTTAACATTCTCATCTTTACAACACTCATCTTGGAGACATGTTGTCCCTTCATCGTCCAACACTCGCTACCATATAACATTGCAGATCTTATCGTTGTACGATAGAATTTTTCTTTCAGCTTCGTTGGGATCTTGCGGTCACACGACTCCCGTGGCAAGGCTCCACTTCACCCATCCTGCTTTAATCATATGACTAATATCCTCATCGCACTCTCCATCTTTTTGGAGGATCGAACCAAGATATTTTGAAATGGGTACTTTGGGGTATTGTCATCCCATCCAAGTTAATTCCTTCCTTTTCGCCTATCCGATCTTCACTAAACTTATAATGCATGTATTTTGTCTTAGTTCTACTTAACCTGAAACGCTTAGACTCTAAGGTGCTATTTCAAAGCTCTAGTTTTCTATTAATTCTCTCTTGTGTTTCATCTATCAATACAATATCATCCGCAAACATCATATATCATGGAATGTCCTCTTATATATCCTTTGTTAAATCATCCATAACTAATGCGAAAATGTAAGGACTTACTGCTGATCCTTGATGCACTTCAACAGAAATAGGAAAATCTCTTGTTTTCCTTCCGACCGTGCGAATACTAGTAGTTACTCCTTCGTACATGTCTTTTAATACTTGTATGTACTTACTATATACCATCTTGCGCTCCAACATCCACTACAAGACATCTCTTGGGACTCTATCATAGGTCTTTTTCAAATCGATGAACACTATATGTAGATCTTTTTTCATATCTCTATATTTTTCTATCAAGGTCTTAATGAGAAAGATAGCTTCTATAGTTGATCGACCCGGCATAAAGTCGAATTGATTGGCCGAGATAGTTGTGTCAGAACGTAAACGATGTTCCACAACTCTCTCTCATAGCTTCATAGTATCACTCATGAGTTTAATTCCTCTATAATTTGAGCAGTCTTGGATGTCTCATTTATTTTTAAAAATAGGTACGAGAATGATCTTCCTCCATTCATCTAACATTTTCTTAGAGACAAAGATCTTGTTAAACAGTCGGGTCAACCATTCTACTTTTACATCTTCTAAATATTTTCACACTTTAATAGAGATTTCCATCAGAGCTACAAGTTTTACCTACTTTCATCATCTTCAATGTTTCCTTGACTTCCGAAAACCTAATTCTCTTAGTATAGTTCACATTATACTTTGTTGTACATTCTATACCCACTATATTTTCACTATGATTATCATTAAAAAGATTATCAAAGTAGTTTCTCCATCTTTCTCTGATGTCTTTATCTTTCACAAAAACATTTCCTTCACTATCCTTGATGCACCTAACTTGGTTAAAATCTCGACACCTTTTCTCTCTTATCTTTGCCAATTTATAAATATCTTTTTCCTCTTCTTTAGTTCCAAGTTTTCCAGTTATCAATTGCTAAAAATACTGACCTATTTAAATTTGAGAGGAGGAAAGGGAAGGAAACCCCCTGGTAAAAAAATCTCGTGAAAAGTGGGAAGTTTGATCATCTGTTTCCTATTTTTTTACATAAATACGATCAATTATATGAAAATACCCTTTAACTTCTATCTAATGACTAAAATAGACATAAAAGATAGCGGGTCGTTTCTGCAACAAGGTTGACTGGGTGCGCCTTAAGTGGGCTGGGTGCCCCTAAGCAGCCTAGGCAAGTGCCTTAATAGGCTGCTCGCCTAGACGTCAAGTTGTCTTGGGCACGAGGGAGTGCCCTGTCGCCTATGCTTTGAAAACAATGATCCAAACCTACGGAACATGGATAAACTTATGAATTTGGAGATCTAGCTTAAAGGTGTCCATAGTATAAATGTTATTTATGCTTTCCTTTGATCCCATAAGTGTTCAACTTGCAGTCTTAAGTTCTTAGTTCTTAATTTACCCAGCATTATGAGCTCAAAGAATTCATGGACATTCAAGCCTACGGATCATGGATTAAGCTGATGAATCTGGACATCTACCTTAAGACGTCTATGAGCTCAAAGAATTCATGGACATCCAAGCCTACTGAACATGGCTAACCTTAATGAATCTAGACATCTAGCTGAAAGATGTCCATAGCATCAATGTTATTTATGCTTTCCGTTCCTGTCAAAAGTGCTTGGTCCTAAGTTCCTAATTCTTAATTTTTACCAGCATTACTAGCTCAAAGAATTTCGGACATCCAAGTGTACCGAACAGGGGCTAATCTTATGATTCCTTGCTAGCTTTATGGAGATGATTTTTGTCTCAATCCGATCTTTTGTTACATCTGACCATTAAAGGTTTCAGGATCCTGAATTGGGAAGATTGCCTGCAGATCTTCCCAGACTGCCTGCAGTATGGGATTGTAGACTTTTAAGGTGCATTTCTTAAAATTAATTTTTTTCCCCTGGACTGGAGATTCATCTTTTATAGCGGATCTACGTGCATCTTTCGAATGGAATCTGGAAAACGACAAGGGAACTTGGTTGCTTCAGTGGCTGGAAGTGAGTATTCTTCCATTTCTATCGCCAAGAATTTGTTTGGTGTAAGTAGTTGCATGTTACTAAACTCATCTAGACTAGAAAAATGCATAAATTTGTTATCCAATTCTCATTAAAGACTTACTCATGACTAATGACGGATAAGTAGTTATTTGAAATATTCTGACATTTGATGCAGAACTTAGGAAACAGGCGGTAGAGAATAGCCTTGTCGAAAATTGGTTGGTAATGGCAAAAATTAAGGGTGCGCTTGGTACAGTGTAGAATCTGCTCTACGCGCCGGTAATCTGGATCTGAAGATAACCAGTGAGTTTATTTTTTGATTGTCCTAAGCTTTTGAATCACCAAACATTCCTTGTGATCATCTTTTCTTATCTAATTGTGCATTAACTTGATGTTCCTTCCACGAAAATGGCAGTGCCGTGGGTGTGTTATAAGGCTTACAGGACAAGCGGCATAAGAGAATATTAGTGCAATGCAACCTTGGAGGTTATCAATATGGAAATGTAAGTATGACGCATTTCTGTCCCCAAAGCAATACAGATCTCTGTGGCCTTGGCGATCACCACACTTGCAGTTATTGGTTTCAAAGAGACAATGGTTGTGTCAGTGCCTGTAGCAGAGACTCTGAGTTCTTAGCAGTTTGCATTTTTGATTAGCAATACAAAGACCAGCAAACGATGCAATCTCCGCTGCTGCCAGGTTTGTGACTTGCCATTCTTTCTCTCCCAACAGCAGCCAACTAATGTTTCTGTGATGCCCTCTTGTAATGAACCCCAAAAAAATATGAAGGTCAAGAAACTAGCTCATCCTTACAATGATTTGAAGGTGTACGGCACCCACAAAAATTAGCACATCAAACATCATTGTGAACGGTGTTGATAGTATCCCATGCTAGGCGGCTGAAGAGGCCTATAACTGGGGGGTGCAGGTTGGAGGGAATTCGGTATGGTCTGCAAGTTCATGGACATGGACTGCTGCAGGGCCATTGGGGGTGGGGGCGGCGGTGGGGGTGGGGTTTGCATTATAGCCATGGTCTGCTGCTGCTGTTGTGTCAATGGCGGCCTTGCCAAATTCATGACCTGCACCGGTGGAGGTGGTGGTGGTGGAAGACTGGTATAGGTGTAAGGTACCCCAATCAGCACGGCACCTGATGGTTGCACAAACTGCTGTGACGGTGCTGGAAAAACACTAAACTGAGGCTGTCCCATTGAAACTTGGTTTTGTATGGAAGGTTGGTGAACTAACACAGCTTGGTGTTGGTGAGCTGCTGTATTACTAAGGGATTGAGCAGAAACAAAACTTGCTTGCGAAACTGACAGGGACTTGTCTAGCTTCAGCCTAGTCTCAGATGAGTTCCCAGGAACGGAATTTGCTGGGTTGGAGGTCGACATGATACCAGCATTCTTGGCCTCCTCTGCTGCAAATGTTGAAAGCACCGATGTCATTATCTGCTGGGAATAGGTGGATGCGGCCAACTTATCTGCAACCTCTGCAGCAATTGCAGCTGCAGTCTTCTTGGTCTTCTGGCCTGTTGGTGCACTAGATTTTGTTTGCATCAGTGCAGATGATGTTGAAGGGATTGGAGGCTCATTATTCAGTCGTCGGCGCATGTTCGCGGCTTCCTCTATCTGTGCCTGAGCTACCTGTCATAGGAAAATATTTCACCAGGATGAAGACATTAGCCACTGGCTCATGTATGGAACGGGTTCACCAAGAACTAGAACATGAAAAGTCTGATTAGTCACCTATTATTTCACTGCCTATTAATATTATCCAGCAAGAGGATTTTGTTTCCTAGTGAAAAAAAAGTCAAGGATCGAGTTTCAGATTTTCAACTATGTTTAGAAATATACTTCAAATCCATCTGATTATGTTTAGAAACATATTTCAGATCCAATCTGCCTATGTCACTATTAACCTTACTGGTATATAAATCAAACTAGATTTCTTGTTCAAAAAAATGTCCAAAGTGAATACCTGCAATTGAGTGCGCACGCTCTCCAATTCTGATTCCTGGACAAAATTAAGAAGCTAAGTACATGAACTGTTTGTTAATTATAACTATACATCAAATACAGATTTACTTGGAATACTGTCACAGATTTTACATGTGCATGAAACGAAAAGAGTCTTGAAAGCAAACCTGCTCGTGCAATGCCTCTCTTAACTGCGCGACCAAGGCAGCCCTGTTAGCTTCAAACGATGTAAGTTTCTCAATGCACTGCTGTATGACAGACTCATGTTCCTGCAGCTCTTTGGCCAAGGTTTCTCTTTGTGGATCCCCCTCTAAGAAAGGAAAAAGAAAATACTGGTCAGAAAATTGAAGCCTGAATAGTGGCTTATGCCCGTGACTAAATTAAAAAGTGAGCAGTCCCAATGTTCACTTTGAATGATTTCATAGCACAGATCTAAAACCCAAAAATACTGCATGAGATGCATCTCACCCTTTTTACACGCGCCATCAACATCCTTCTCCATCTTTCCGACACGATGGACTGCTGCCTGGCATTTATTTAAGTCAGCATCTTCATTGTGACGTTCACTAAGCACTGTGTGCAGAGCAGAAACAATTTTTTCTGCAGTTCCTCCAACTGACAATTTCTGGTTAAAAAAACAATTCATTTAAGCTGAGTTGTAAACTCTCTGTAAGAAGGCAGAAATAGGTGCATCCAAACTGGAGAACGTAATCAGTATCTTGTAAGTGGTTCATGTGCTCAAAAAATCAGACAGATGAAGGCAATGATGGTGTGCTTACAATTTTTACAGAGCGCAAATCCCTTTTTATGATCCTAACAGAACGTGAACGCTTTTTATTGAGTTCCAATGCTGGTGGAGGATCATTTCCAAGCATCAAATCCTTAAGGTCTTGTCCACGTGATCCAAAAACTTTCCTTTCCTCCCAGATACCAACCTAAGGACAAGAAAACACTGGATGATATTTATCACATTCAAAAAGGTTGAACAGAGATATTCACCTCTCAAATATCTCAACATCTATTCTCTAATGTGAATACAGAATTCAGATTAGATAGTAGAAGGAAAACAAAATCTGATAAATGGGAACAAGAGCACATTAAAAACACCTGCTCCTCCAGAAATAAGATTCAATCTGTTGCTTGCTTCAACGTTTGACTATGCATTCACGGTTCAGCACCATACTTTATTTAAAATTGAAGTTCATAATAGTAACTCCATCCTTGCGACCTAATGGGCATTTGGCCATAAAATCCATTACATGCACAGGTTTTCCGGAAAAGTTAATCATAAGAATTGTTTGGTGACTCAAGAACTTCTGATAACCAAACAACATATTTGCTGATTGTCTTCAGATCCGAATTTTGGCATCCATATTATGATCAACTTTCCAGAAAATGTGCATGTAACAGCTTTCACATTCTTCAAACAGACCCTTACTGAAGCTTGAACACTCTGACAGGCTTAGTGATCACTATTCTGCTTGAATCATTAGAATTTTTCCCTTATAAATTAATAATTTAATAATTAACACATTCTTTGTTATGCAAAGTCAGTAATTCATGTGAACACTGAATCCTCTGCAGAATTTGTCCACCTCAAAATAGCTTATTGATGGCTTAAAACTGTAACCATGTGAGGGAGTTTTACAACTTTTTTAATGGTTCCAAAAAGAATGAATTCCAGACATAAAAAAGTTTCTAAATCTCTTCAGTCTATTGTGGAAAGGAGGATAGTGCATCTATTGTGGAAAGGAGGACAGTACGTACACAGCTTTGCAGGCAAGGTCTTCGTGTCATGCAAGCCAAATGATGCCTGTTTTTGCCTTTTTTTTATCCTTATTTGAGTGGGAGACAAGGCTCTTGCACATCACCACGAGTATAGTGCTGCCCCTTCATGAAGAGGTCATGACTCATGCTCACAGTGAAAACTCACATCCACCCACCTGTGCACTACACTTGAGTTGGGCAAAGTCAACATCAAACTATGCAACGAGCGAAGCCGACGTGTATGAATGCACAGTTGGGTACAATTGTTCAGATTCAACAATAAGAATAATGGTGCAAACCCAAATCCTGTGCCGACAAAACCACAAGCCTGGTCCATTTTTGCCTTTTTTGGTCGTGAGATGAGATGGTACCCACCTGGCCCACCAACATGCCATTTCTTCCACTCCTGTAAATTATGGATATTAATGATGGATACTGGAATTTTCATATCCTCTTAAAGCTGCTGATACTTCAGATCAGTTGTATGGTAAGGATCTTATGGATCCAGCAACCAGTGGGAAATCTTTCAATTCTTAAAAATGTGCTTGATCACATGGAACAAGGAACTATTATTAGTATTTACTTGCAAACAATCATGGAGAATCATGAACATAGAATATTATGGGTTATATTTATAACGAATAATGAACTTTGGTGCTTGTGTATCACTTGTTAAGAAATAACCAGATGCTTCATCTTTTCACTTCTCAAGAGAATGGGTTGTCCCTGGGATCAGAAGATTTGCAACTGCCCATCATTTACACTGAATTTCCTTTGGAGTTTGTTTATCAATGTCCTTGACTCTTCTAATTCAATCAACTTCAACTACCCTGTTTGCCAAATGTGTAAAATATTGGAGCAATCATTAATTTGCTTTGCAAATGCACATTTGCCGGATAATTATGGTATCATTCTCCATTGGTTGTTCTCTACAGCAACTAACAGCAGGAATTACATAAACAGGTAGCTTACGTCAGACAGGATAATTTGAAATCCTGCTCTGATATTGTCATGCAATTATGGAATAAGGTTGTCTTGTTTTTTTTTTTTTAAAAAAAGTGGATAGTACCACTGTATGTATAGAATAGAAAAACAGAAGTTACATGTGTGGAATAAGGTTGTCTTGTTGCTCTGCTGCTTTTGAGAAATGCTTCCCAGTACAGTTATACACCTGTTACTGCTAATGCTAATGCATGCCATATTCAAAATTTTACTGGATTGGAGGAAAATAACAAAATAAACTCTGCATAAAACCAGAAGATGTGAATAGGCTTGGACCGAGATGGCCAGACAGGTCAATGCAATTAGTATAGATATGATTGTTTGGAGTTGTTCTGCCACAGCACCAGTCATCAGAAGGTTGAACCTTTGTATGCAAAGCATAAATTGATACCTTATTTTTGTCTTTGCAAACTGAAACAGTTTTTATACTGTGGTATCATCCACTTAAAAAGAAGAAAGAAAACTGAAACACATTTGTGTTTTTGAATCACAATTATGTGAATGTCAGTGAAGATTGAAGAAGACTGTAAGGGCCTGTTTCACCTCACTGATGCACTATCACTTAGGGCTGAGATTGATATCTGAAATGTTAAGCTAGCTTGGTTAGCTTGGGGCTCAAATAAAGCTGTATTGATTTTGGGTCCCTCAGCCCCACTGAGACCTTTTGCCACATCGTCCGAGTCAAGAGCATCTACTACAGACTTGAGCAGCTAAACAAGTGGGTACAAAACAACGTCTATGCTTATCATCAAGTTCGAGGAGTATCCTACCACTAACTAAAGATTGCCAAATCCTGCTATATGGCCATTTAGATACTCAAATATGATTTGTCCAAGCAGGCTACTCTTGTTCAAGCAATTGTCAAGTCGTTGTCCTGAAACATGTTTCCTTGGATTGCACTTAATTTTCAACATCTTTTCTTGTTTGGTTAATTCTAATGAAAATTTCATTTCAGAGGTTGATATACAGTGAGTCATTTGACTTCCTACCAACTGATAAGTAGCTATGTTCATATTATGGATCTATACGGATTCCTTTGTCCATAAAAAGGGACATCAAAAACAATTCGAATTAACCAACTTATAAAAGTTGGGCTGCTCTTTCAACAAAAGATGTCCTGAACATCTAGCACCTCCCAATATGAAGATTTCATTTTATTTAAGTAATCCTCTGGTGCATACAGTTGCTGAGTGCTCAGCTCCAAACATGTGTCCTAGGGATTTCACTTGTCAAAAGCCTTCCTAACTAAGGAGTCCAAACTAAAAATTCAATCCAATGATTGACATGCAACGAGTCATTTGACATAATTCTAAGGAAGAAAGCGTATGACCATGTTATGGCTCCGTACGTTTAAAGAGAAAAGACAGCCCAGTCCCATGAAGCCCCATGACTACAGGATCTGGGGAAGGTCTGACTGTATGCAGCCTCACCCCAGCTTTTGTGACAAGGCTATTTCCAAATTTGAACCCACGACCTCAAGGTCAAAACAGACCAACCTTACCATCGCACCAACCAAGGTTTTACACATCTGACACCACCGAAGTTTTGAGCCCTTTTGTAATGCATATGGGGTTTAATCTTTAGTATGAGCCAATGATTCCAAATTTTCATCCTTGCTACAAAATTTCTTCAGGCATAGATAAATTAGGGTTCTGATTATGTAAATTGTAACACAATGAATTGTAATCTGACTATGGAAGATCTGAAGAAGCATTAATGAGACTCCTTATTGATGCAAATTATAAAACACAAATGCATTAACAATTAAAAAAATAAGAAATATCAGTTCCTTTCTAGGCTATTGTCAATAATGGAAAAGAGCATACAAATTCTAAGACACCATGGAGGGAAACAATGGAGAGAGAAATAAACCAGATTAGTGACATAAGGGAATTTGAAAGACATACCAATCTGGATACCACATTCTTTGCACGTTCATCACCATTCTCAACAACATCCTTGAGTGCTGCAGGAAGGACTTTCCAAAATTCTATGGCAAACTCATTTCCTTTACGTCTACTGTTCTGTATTATGTCATTGGCAAGGTACAAAAAAGGGACCTTTTGCTCTTTCTGGGAACTATGGAACTGCTTATCCCATGTCTGGACAACCTGTTCAGCCTTTTCTCGATGGAAGATGCACCAATGTGAAAGTGCTAAAGGACAAAGTTAAGGTAACATATTCAACTTATCTATGCAGTAAAGAAAAAAGGAGAAAATACCATAACTAGGATGCCAAAGGATAATCTCCAATTCTCCATAAGTATAGAAAGCAAAGGTTACTGGGAAAACAAGAACAGACAACCAACTACATCCACATAGATGCAGTTAACTATAAAATTCTGTAGAATCAGCGGAGGGCACTTAATCAGCAAATCTCTCTCTTTCTCCTTTTTTTTTTTTGGTGGGGTGGGGGGGGGGGGGATTGGATGTTAAATTACATGCAGCTGCTTATATTTAGAGATAAATGTAAATCCAATGATCCTCCCCTCAATCGAATGGAACATTCAAGATATGACATGCAATCACGATATCCAAAATTAATACATTGATGGTCGAACAGGCACTTCCGTTGACATGTTTACAGAGAATATATCATCTCTTATACTCTAAAAACTACAGCAAGCATGAAGGGAAGGACAACAAGTTTGTATGAATGAATGGAGCACATACAACAGTTCACCTAATACCACCTGCTATATTGTTAGAGAAATTAAACAATCATCAATAGCTACCATACATTTCTCGGTAGTAGTATGAATCACTGGAACCAAATCTAAAGTTCTTACCAAGAAACAGGAAAAACACAAGGAACAGGCATCACACAATTAGCCAAAAGTAGAATAAAAGGACAAGAAAAAAAAATGCACGAACATACATGTCAAAAGCCACAGAAGAAAACAAGAAGACCCAAAAATTGTAATCGACGGAGTTATGCAACAAGGATACTTTCAATGCATTGCTGGGTGCTGTTGAGCTTGGAAAGCTTGTCCGCCAATACTTGCTCATTGAAGGCACTATTCATCCCCACTCAGAAAGGAGGCTCCCGTTTATATATCAAATCTCCAGGTAAGCCTACAATATGATGATTCCCTACAATATCAGTACCAGTACAATAACACAGGCAAAATCACATAGAGAAGCTAAAAGCTTACAAACCCAGAGACAAAAAATACACACACAGACCCATATCTGACTGCCACCATGAACCATTTGTCATGAAGCGTGCATGCAGTAAGAAAAATCACATCATATGCATGAAAACCTACACAAGGTGGAACTGAAAAAAAAAATTCAAGAACCCTCAGTAGGATTCAAACAGTTCCAAGTTACAATTTTGCACAACCCCGAAGCTTCTTGCGCCACGGAGAAGACGAATCGTGAAGGATCCCACCCGGAGAAACCACATAAAAAGGAATCCATATGAGGCAAACAGGCCCAAAACGACCAAAAATGCCTGCGCCGCCCACGGACCAGCGAGCCGGCGCGGGATCCACGGGAACACAAAGCGAGGAACCAACAGGAAAACCATCAGGCGCGGAGTGGGCACCTGGCGTGCTCCCTCGGCATTGCCGAGAGCCGGCTTGTCGGAGAAAACCCTAGAATCCCCTAATCCCCGGCGCTCCCCGAGCAGCTGCCGCGTCGACCCAGGTGCCCTCTCCCCTCGTTCTCAACTGGGTCCCGCTCCCTTCTAGGTTTTCCGCCCTTCTGCTCGCTCCGCCTTCTTTTGATCTTGATCAAGAAACAAAGAAAGACGACAACTTTAGAGCAAAGCAGCAGCAAGACCCACAAGAACAGCAGAAGGGAGAAAGAGGAAGAAGGAGAAACCATGGGGAATCGGATCTTACAAGGGTGTTCGCGAGGCTTCCAACACTGCGCAGAAATGGTGTGGCGAGGGGTGGGGAGCGGCGCCGCCGGAGGGGAGTGGCGGTGGTGGTGGTGTTGTCGTCGTGCCGAAGGGCGGATGCGCCGGGTTAACGGGCGCTTGGGCGCGTGCGATAGGCCCGCTTGGCCTGCTCCACACACACACACACACTGCAGACCAGACGCTTTTGGACCCTAAATAACTGTTTTGAGGGTGCTCTTAGATTTATTAGATAGAGAACCCATCCCTTACAGTGTCCATGTGTAGGTTTACATTTATTGATCTGACTGGAGTTTTCTTGTGTTTGTCTAATAAAAAAATTAAAAAAAGTTGACCCACAATAGGAAGGTAATTAAGGTAGAGTAATACTTGCTGCAACGACGGTGCGTGCTGCACATACCGTCATTGTAGTGGGTTAAATTTTTTTTCTTATTTCTTTTAGGTCGTCTCCGAAGTCTTCTAACCGTCCGCACAATGCAATGGTCAATCGGACGATCTAAAAAGAATTCAAAATTAAAAAATCGAATCCAATGAACAACAAAAAAATACGTGCAGCACGTAATGACAGTGCGTGCAGCACGCACATCATTACAGCAAGTATTACTCATCAAGGTATTACCATATTGAGAGTTCTTTTCTTATGTATAAATATTACAGAATTTGTGAAGTATCAGATGCTATCTAATGAAATAATTGTCAATTAAATTCATACCAAAGAGATGGGTGCACGAGACATACATATATTTTGCAGTTTGGTAAGAGTCAATGTGTCGAAGATTTCGCAACATGTTGTTAATGATGTTTTCCTCATTTTTGGAGATTAGAATGCGTATGTGTTTACAGCGTTGTTAGAAATTATCGAAGAAAAAGAGAAGGGTTTTTTCTATATTGGTCCCTATAAATATAATAAATTAGAAAGAAGTCCTTGTATCTTGCATATTTTGATATTAATGCTTATATACTTAAAGCTTTTAGTTTCTAGTCCCTATCATTTACTTCCGTGAGTTCACGTTTAACTCTCTAGAAGAGTCACTTATATCTTTGTTTAATTTTTGGTATTACTTGTTGCATCGACAGCCAGTGGTGTACTGGCTGTCGGTGCGGCTAAAAATTTTTTTAAAAAAAAATTAGGTTGCCCCCAAACATGCCCCACAAGTGTGTACTATCTAATCTCGGATTGGACAATCTAAAAAATAAAAAGAATTACTATTAGTCTCGACCTATTAAGGTCATTTTTTATCAATCATCGGACGTGATTTTTATTTTTTTAGAGTCATTTCAAGTATTCTCATCATTTTAATGTTGATTTGAAGAATATTTCATGAATATTTGCTTCATTTAAAGGATTCTCGATGGGAAGGATTTATGACTAAATTGTATAAAGTTTATAGGGATTAATATCAAAATATGCAAGATACAAGAATTAATTTCGAATTAACTGTCGAAAAAGCCCAAAAGAGAATTCATTTTCGTGACATTTGACGCGTCCAGTTGGCATGCCAATTACATAAATTTATATCTTTAATTTTTTTAAAATATTTTATAATTATTTTAACTAATATTTAATATTTTATTTTTAATATATTTAAAATATTTAAAAATTAAGAATGTGGCATTTATGTTGTACATGTGCGTAAATCAGGTAAAGCTTCTAGACGATGTTAATGTTCATATCAATAGTCCCTAAGATGGGTGCATGTGAATTTTTTCGTCAGCTTTGTTATATGTAACTTGTGTAAGAATTAATTTATTATTATTTATGAAAAAGAGTGATGATTATCCAATGTGGCCCACCATTAACTTGTTGTTGTTGTAGTTTCACCTAGAAATGTGAATCCTAGGTCAGCGTATACATTCATGTAAATTTAACCTGATAAAGTTCGAACCAAAATTAAAGAAACCATTTCAATAAAACATTAGAGTTGAAAGATGGATGTGTATGTGACAATATTTTCACGCCTGAAGGTAAATTCAACTTTAACGACTCGTTATTTGTTAGAATAGTCATGTATTGTAAAAAAAGACAAAATCAAAAAGTGTTTAAAAGATAGTGCATGCTCCACTCATTGCCTTAAGGTTTTGAGTTGGATGGCCCAATAACTTCAACATGGTATGAGAGCCCATGGTTACGAACCGGACCACGCACGTGACAGAACCTAAAATCAGCTTGCACGTGAGGAGGCGTGTTAGAATAGTCCTCCTGTATTGGAAAAAGGACAAAATCAAAAAATGTTTAGAAGATGGTGCCTACTCCACTCATTGCCTTAAGGTTTTCGAGTTGGATGGCCCAATAACTGCAACATGGTATCAAAGCCCATGGTTACAAACCGGGCCACGCACCCCGTATTTGTGGTCCACGTGACAGAGTTTAAAATCGGCCTGTACGAGAGGGGCATATTAGAATAGTCTTGTATTGAAAAAAAGACAAAATCAAAAAGCATTTAGAAGATGGTGCCTACTCCACTCACTGTCTTAAGATTTTGAGTTGGATGGCCCAATAACTTCAACATTATTTATTCATTCTTTGGAACCAACTTGATATACTTTTTTGGCAAAATCTCATGGCTAATTTCAAAGGATTAGTGAATTGCACCGACGAAAATTCAATTTTATTTATAATATTCTTTAAACTAATTTTTTCTTGTATGAGAAAGTTTCAACAATGACAAAAGGTAATCTATGTCTAGAAAAGTTGGGCTTCTTAAATGCTCTAGGAACCTTTTCCGTATTGAAAAAATTTATCTGTTCGTTCAAATTTTACAGAAAGTTGTCCCTATCATACTCTAATGAATTTGAACCATAGGTTGCAAATGACATGTAGGTCGAATTTGAGAATGTATTGAACTTTAGGTTTAATGGGATAGATTTTGTACAATTTTGAGTAAATTTTATTGTGTTTTCAAGTGAGTAATTAATGCAGCATTCATTTTTATGATTAAAATAAGTTACTTTTTTATCTAAAAAATGAGAACGAGAGGAAACTAAAGAATAAAAGCTAACATTCTAACCTTATTTAATCAACATCAAAATTTATGGCAAATTGGTTTTTGTGGTGTGCCATTATACAATTAAATACATGTTGAAACACGGTTGGGTATAATAATATATAATTTAATAAGTTTCACAAGTCAAGAATTTCATTTTATTTTATTTTACTGTGAAATATTACATGAATCATAAGAATCATAACAAAAACACCAAGAGATATTACTTGAATTCCTAGTCTTATTAAGAAAATACTTTAATCGTTGCCACTAAACACCAAGATACCTTCTTCCAACATATATATTTTTAGATGTTTTATTCTCCAATGTTAATATTCAAAATAAAATAGATATGAAAATTTAAGATCTTTTGACTTAAAATTCTTATAACATGAAAATTTTGTAATGTTCATTTTATTCATATAGCATAACATTATGAGTGATACTGTAGGATTTGTAATGAAGTTGTTATCTTACATTCATAGTATTATATGGTTAGATTGCTTTCAATTTGCCTTATCTTTTATTCATGTAACATAGTATCATAAGTTATAATCATGTTTATTTTACTCATTGAACATAGCATTATAAGTAGAGTAGAATTTAAATTCCACACGCTATTTGATTCTATTATTAAATAGTGATCATAGCTCAATGCCCCTGTTGTTATTGCAATGGGTATTTTATGATTAATAATGTAGGCTTTCTAATGAGTCCAAGTTTACGCCCAAACCAATATTGTTTAGACTTTCAAATTTGAGCTGCTCACTAATAAATATCAAGCCTAAGTTTACTTTTCTAGAGTCAAATCTAAATCCAAGTTTCGCCTTTACTACTCTGACTTTCAGATTTGGGCATTAGCTTAAACTTAATAGTTAATTCTTTTAGCATATTTTGAAAAATATTAAAATAGTAATATTTATGTTAATATATTACAATTAACCTAAAACAAAAACATCCTAAAAACTAAACTAAAAGAGAAAACTTCCTAGAGATTACACTTCTTATAAAACTAGTAAGAATGCGCGTTGATAAAAGAGAGATGAACATTACTAACAATATATAAGGGCGTGTTTGGCGCAGCTTTTATTTGGAAGCATTTTTACATTTTTATTTAATTGTTTTTTATGGAAGCTATTGATTCTTGGAAGTCATTTATGTGATATTTTTCTTGTGTTTTGACTTCCAACCAAAAGTTATAAGGGGAAACTTCCAAGATTAGAGAAAAAAATAAAGTTGTTATGAAAAAGTTAACTTTTATAAAAAATCAAATTAGTTATAACCTCTCTCCCTCGACTCATTCTATTTAAGAAGTGGAAGTTAAAAGTAACTTTCAAGTAGAAGTTTTGCCAACCACATCCTTATTAACAAGGTTTTGAAGAGCCCTCTGGATTCCCTTCTACATTTGGAAGAGCTTCTGCTATTGTAAATGTAACCAAGTAATTCAAAACCAACTTAGGCTAGTTAAAAGTATATGTTAGCTGAGATATATTAGAAAGTATGAATAAATAGTCTTGACTACGTAGTCTGGGTAAAATGCAAGAATTTCAAAATTCACATTCAACATGACACCTTCAAGTCTCAGTCATGCCAAACATTATATCTTTCCTATGTCCACAGGTATAACATTTATTAAAAAAATATCCAAACAAACGTACATCCCCCTAAGACATGCCTTGGACTATCCACAGTTTGGGAAACCATTCGAGTACTTGGGTTTAACAGGTTATTCATGTACTGGTATGCTGAACCTTACGTAAGCACAGCATGGCATAAGAACAATGAGATTGATAAGTTGAAGAGCACACCTGTTCTTGATGTTTGCTTCCCTGCGTCCAAGTCTTGGTGTATCAGCTGTAAACGCAATGGCTTTAAGCCAGCATTTTCAGCTCTTCTAACAAGCTGTTTTCACTAGATTCCTATCCTTGAAGACCTGGCAGTGAGAAAAGGAAAAGTCGATGGAAAGTGTTGCGCATGTTCTGCAGATTGAAGGCATCTAAAGCCAAACTACTCACATTGAGCTGAAAAAAGCGAATGCCTCGTCCAGTCGAGCAGCATGCGCAGGAGGCGGGCAGGCTTCGTAGAGCGGAGGGGACGGCGGGCTTCGCAGAGCCGAGCAGTGCACGTAGAGCAAAAGGGGGGGAGGCTTCGCGGAGGCCGAGCAACGCACAGAGTGGAGTCGGCGATGGGCTTCACGAGTAGAGACCGAGTGGAGCGAGGCGGAGGGCTTCATGAGCAAAGGACAAGCGCAGCGGGGTGGAACGCTCCGCGAGCAGAGGGCGAGTAACGCGCAGAGCCGGCGGTGGGCTTCGCGAGCAAAGGTTGAACAGAGCGGTGCGGAGGGCTTCGCGAATGGCTAGGGTTCACATATGGAAAAAAAAGAAATTGTCTTGCCATTACTGAAATGTTAAGAGGGGTTTTAGACTTGAGAGGTTAAGTCAGACACTTATTCAGATATTTTTTCAAACAATCTTAATTATAGGAAATATGACCGATTCAGATTAAGTGACCTAATAAATTTTATCAAACGGACCGGGGAAGTGTGGATGGGGAGGGGGTCGGGAATTGAAAGAAGAGTTATGCATTAATCCCCTCAGTGCAGTTTGATCCGAGTGATTCAACTGCGATGTGACACATTTTTCTTTTTTACTTTTCTTGTTTGAAAGTCCGATCAAATATGCGTAAGTATACAACTCGAGTCAGCTCTGATCCAATTATATATATATATATATATATATATATATATATATTATTATACAGAAACCGAAGTAAGTACAAAGAATATTTTTTTCAAAAAAAATTATACGGTCAGATACCGAGACCAGATTTGACCGCGATCAGAAAAGCAGCAAGCGTAACTAGAGATTGGGGCCTTGTTTGATTGGGGGATAGGAATTTAGTCCGGAATAAGATTAGATTAGGTTAGCCCTCGGTTAGTCCACTTTTAGTTTGAAAACATTGGGATATCCCGGTAGGTTAAAGTGGGTTATTTTGGTGATAAGTAACTTTGGTTTGTTAATAAAGTAGGGGATAAGTTGGGATAGGTTCATAGATTACCCATTTTACCCTTCCTAGTCCACTTTTAAATAGCCTTATTCCCCTCTTATCCTCCCAACCAAATTAGAGTTAATTAGTGCACTTAGCCCGTTACATGTTTCTTATGACATCAAATGAAATCAAATTCACATTCATTATGGTTTTAACTAATGTCCGAAGGACGTATACATGTTTTAAGTTCATTAGTTATAGTTATGATATTAAGTAAAATTAAGGTATATTATTCATTAAGTTTTATTAAAAGAAATTTATATTTATTATGATACGAACTAATGTCCATAACACGTATCACCTATTCAACCATATTGTTAACTTAGTCGATAAATATTTTTCGTACTTTTTCTAAGCGTGCAAACTAATCTTACAGTGGAAAATGAGTTTATAGTAATGTCAAAGCGCTGTACATGTCCCAATGGTGATAATATGAGTATTTATTTTACATTAATGATAATTATGGATACAAATATACGTACTATAAAATATCTATATATATATATACTTTGAAAAAGGTCATAATTGACGGTCGAAATAAGAAAGTTTGACTTGTTGACTATATAACCAATATAACCTTATGCTTAGCATGACTCACAGGGCCAACCAATTGACGAGTACTTGATTTTTTATTTACTATTTTTGAAGTTTTTTTTATCTGTTTATAAACTTAATAAATTAATCATAACGATGTTTCACCACTTTCACTATATTAGTAAGCTAATTGACCCACCGCATATATAAACGATACAAATTTCTCATTTCAGCTTCTCTCTCCCCTTGTAAGTTGTAACAAGGCAGCTTCATCATCCTGTTTAACACTGTTGCAGTTTTGTAACGATTTGGAGTGTAAAATCAACACTACTTGCTAGCCAATATATGAAACTGTGACTGTAGGTCCAAAAGTCAACAGTTAAGCTAATAAAGAATTTAACTGAATCCAGACAAGAAAATGCCTATAATCTGAATTTACAAGCCCCACGTGTCTATGATCTCATATTTTTCAAATAAGCGACACCTAAAAAGATAGGAAAGCTATATAAAAAAAAAGCTAAAATGCACACTTTCCATATACAATCACGTGCCTAAAAAAGAACACATAGTCTGTAAGGAAAAAATCAAAATGTACAATTTATGTGTAGACGTCCACATGCTTTCACAAAAATAAATCTGTAAAAATAAGAAACACTTTATCTACAGTTGGTACATACCATACATAAATCACATATATATATGTCATCTGCACATATACGTAACAGCAACAACTGTAAACAAACCTAACTTCCATAGACCAAACAAAGCAAAATGCATCATGTCTCCATTCTGACAACAGAAAATAATAGATTTATTTCTTAAAAGTAACCAAAGTTACACTTCATTACTAAGAGGAAGTACAAAACATGGTACAAGCCAAAGTTACACGTACAAAACAAGAGTATCCATAAAAGTCAAAGAAAGTTTCAAAGCCAAAGAAAACAAAGCTCGACACCCAACTGCTACAAAGCCAGCTGCTCGAGATCTCCCCCTCGAGCCGTTTTGATCAGCACTACTTTGTGAGCCATCCCAATGCATGTAATGTCCATCTCCTCAGTGCAGAAAATGGCCTCTTAGAAAACTCACCAAGATCCAAAGGCCCTGTTTGATTAGTGCACGGACAATATAATTGAAGTTGTTGCTCTTTGCACATACCAAATTTGCTATTGCTTTGTAAGCCACGTTTGTTGCTCGCCGTATATCATCAAGGGCTCCAGTGGATACACGGCCTGAATATACAAATTCTTCAGTTGCATGTCCTCCTAGAAGGGTGACCAATCGACCACGCACTTCATCAATGAATAACATATATCTGTCCTCAGTTGTTGGAGGTATGTATGTGAATCCAAGTGCTCCTCTTCATCTAGGCAATATGCTTAATTGCTGATGGCAACATGGAGATGAGAATTTTTCTAAGATTCGATTATTGTACCAATACCAGTAGCAAAGATTACGCAGCTATAGTGCTTACCGGTACAGGTGGCTGTCCAGAAAGCAGATCTGCAACACCAGTGCCAACGACGGCATGACCAGCTTCATGACGTGCAATGAGGGGCTTTTCACTTCCCCTCAGCTTCACATTCTTCTTCTCTATGCCCTGAAAGAAAAGCAACCTTTCACTTTCTGTCGAAAATAACAGTATCTCATAGACAAATCATTTTTAAGACCTATATAAAACGAAGCTAAACAGCCTTAGAGATCCTGGAATATATAGTGACAAGAAATATTGATGTTTCACAATAATCAAAAAGCATATTGCCATCAGAATGCAACATGACTTTGACAAACAAAAGACAGATTTATTTGTCTATGTGGAGAGGAGTACAGGTGCACTGAATACATGGTAATCGTTTCCTCTGTTTATCATCATGTGTATTCAGGGCAGTTCCTTTCCTTATCAATGCACAGCCTTAACCAACAGCAAAACATGAAATAGCAAAGTCAATTTATTACGTATAAAGAATCTCAACACTATTATCACATATTTTGGTCTTCTGCCGAAACGGCTAGAAAAATTGGGTCACTGCATCCCATTAGAAATTTTTTTTGAGAAAAGCTAAGGTGGTAACCATTGACTTGGCGTACCTGTCTGAGGTGCCTGGATGGTTGGCTTTAAAAACTATGGAGGATACTAGAATGATGGATATGTTGTTATAAGGGAGTTTATTGCAACTGAAGGATGGGGAAAGGTTTTGTAGAAGGATATGGTTGGGCAATGTTGCCGAGGATTCACTCAAATTCTTGGGGAATGCTAATCAATATGGTCATGTACTATTCTTAAGGAGTGGTGACCCCAGTGTCCTAACATCCATCGACACATAGCTCTTAGTTTCTATGTTGACGGATAAAAAACCAATAGGACCACATTTACAGTTTCCCACTGACAGTGGAGGGGCGAGAACCATTATCAAAGTTATAGCAAGGACATATCAACAACTCCTCAGTACCATTTGTTAGTTTTGGTATGCCTTCATACACTCCTTGGCTGCCGTGAGGTATAAACCCACAGCCCTGCCTTTCTCTTCTTGGATTGGGGGATCCCATACCATTTTTCTTTATATTTTCCCCCAGAGGCCTATCTTCATCTTTGTGCCAAAGACTCTGATGTTGTGCCACTCCTTTGTGAGGCACACTGGTCTTTCAAGTCTTGGGGGGCATCTATTACAGTCACTAATCCACTAGAGGTTTCTTTAAGCAGTATAAAGAAGGAAGGAATGAAAAAAGTTTACATATCTTACAATTCAGAGAAAACTTCTAAATAAGACTGTATATTACTCAGAGTGAACTCAAGTGTCTCGAAATATAACACACTTCAAACTCCTGCCAACCACATTAACTATGAATCAAATCCTAAACAAAAAAAACCAATTCAACACAAAATAACTTAAATAGCACTAACCTAAATGCTTTGACCTGCAGAAATACATGACATAAATACCAAAAATTTGAGATGGTCCAATATTGTTGTCTTTATGAGCTGCATATGCCAAGTGGAAAAACTTTTCTAACAAAGTAATTTGTACAAAGTATTAAAGCATCACTTACGCATGATGCATGTTCTTTGCATGACTCTTACCTTTTCTCCAAAAATTGAAGATGAACAATGTACTTCCCAGGAGCAACAACATCAAAGAAGAGGTGATACACAATTAGAAGGACAAATGCACCTATAGCACCTCCCACCATATCATACAAATAAGCAGTCAAATAATGGTAAGAGCACATTATTGAATAGGTGATGATAAAGCTATTAAATCAACCATTGCAATACTCATTATTATGCATCAATTAAAACAACTATTGAAATAGACAGTTATGCCATTGACCTGGTCATAGATTATTATGTGTCGTTGGTGGACTCAGGAGGGATTTAATGTGAGTATAGTCATCTTGTCAAAGAGGATTTGCCATGAAGGCAACCCAACTGTTTACATATCTCATATTTTGCCCTCATCATCGCCCTCACCCCAAAATCATGGATATCACGATATCACCATCGCTAACTATGCATATCGATACCCATTACATGTGCCGCAGATGGGGCTACAATAAATGCCCTGCCTACCACCTACGTACATTGAGTCTGACATACATACTGGGGGCAACATTATATAAAATGAATACGGAGAAGGATAACTAACATGCTCAGGTTATGCAGCACAGTTGAGTCTTTTTTTCTATAAGCCAGTCAAAACACCATATTGAATTACTTCAACATCTACAAATTTTCTCCAAGTAATTTTTTAAAAACTTCTGAGCAAATTACAGAACAAAGTTCATACAGTAGACAATGTTATCAAGACTAAGAGAACCTGCGAACCTGGTTCTTATCCTTTGGAAGAAAGGTCTAATTAACTAGAGAGAAGATGGGGATTGAAACTGCAAATATATATTCATGCGATTTCTGAGGTTGAAAGGCTTTGACAAATTCTCCAAAGCACCAAACAGTACCTGCTAGAAACATAATACAGAGACATGGAAGAAACAAAAGCAAAGATGATTTGGCTGCTACTGAATGACATGCATCTCAAATTTCAAATTCACCAACTACAGGAAAACTTTTTTCATAAGTGTCATAACATTAGCACTAAGGTAAAAGATGACATTATACTCCTATTACATCATTAAGAGGACCTTCCCCAGTACATGACCACCAGGAAGGATGCACCACCAGCATACAAGTGATTGTGCCCAGAAAATGGGAGGTATTGTCTATGGGGATAGAAAAATGTTGATTGGGAGAGCAAACATGAACGCATAGAATTGAGTTCAAATTTAGAAGTGTTCGAAATTAAGTTTGGCAGTCAACTAACTCCTCTATCTACAGCAAAGGCATATGCAGTGCTCACTAATAATCACCAAGACATTCCATCTCCACACCCATTTACCACCATGACCCTTGCAAAAGAGTTCTCATTTCTCATCTTCTGCTACTCCATAAAGTACAGGCATGTCAGCTACCCGACAAAGAAATATAAAAAAACATGCACCATGGTTAGAAATAAGTCAGAACTTATGTATTAGAAATATTAACAAATCACAAATTCTTCCTCCTCTTGCTCGCATCATAGTCAAGGTGAAAGGGCAAAATAATATACAAGAAAAATGTCATGCTAAAAAATGCCAATTACGAAGATAAATAATGGTGTTCCTAGTCAGCCAACCCAACGGATAAAATATACTTTAACCTGTAACCAAGGGCATCCTAGTCACAAATGGATCGCTCACAATGTGTACTGCCCCATAGGACAGCTTTCCTGTGTGTCAAAGTGTTGGTGAAAACCCAAACATTAACCTATCATCATCACAAAAAACAACAGCCACTCAGTTGCAGTTCCTAGCAAATCGCTACTTGGCTGGTGGTAAGGACTAAGAGTGTTGCCCAATTATTGACCATGGTAACTGAAACCCAAATCATTGGCTGTTACAAAGCACAACTCTTACCCATTGGAAATCAGTTCCATTTATAGGGATCTACAGAAAGTTTCCATTGAATCATTGAGGGACTATGAACCAATGTGCACCTGCTAGACTACCTCTTCAGTCAAGCCTGCTGCCATTGGTATTCATGAAGGTGCATGTTCGAGTGCTTTTAATAATAAATTGGCAGCAATCTCCATTACAAACATGAATTCAGCAATGTAATTGTTACTGAATTGTAACATCAACCCAAAGCTCAGAGTTCATAGGTGGACAGATCCAGAACTAACATAGGCACAGAGTGGCTCGAGAATACAAAGTAACGGTGTGAGACAATGACTTTCGGATGCATGTCAATATAGAAGTATAGAACCACAAACCAGGTCAGTGGCCTTTCTTATTTTAAGGAACCATTACATACCCTCTAAAAGTGCAATATTTGAATTGAAAGAGATTAACGACGTAAAACCAAACTCTTGACATCAAACAAACACATAAGTGCCATTTTTCACCTCCTTACATCAAATAAATGTACAAGAACTCCTTCGGCATTCAGTCGGTTGGTCCTAAATGCAATTTTTCAGCCATGTTACCATTACCGCTGTCAAAGCAAGAAATTCATGCTCAGCTGGAAACAACCATTGAAATAGACAACAATGTCATGGACCTGGTTGTAGATTAGTGTGTTTCGTTGGTGGGCTCAGGAGGGATTTAATGTGAGTATAGTCATCTTGTCAAACAGGGTTGCTATAAAGGCCAACCAACTGTTTACATATCTCATATTTGTCCTCATCATCGCCCTCACCCAAAACCATGGATATCACAATATCACCATCGCCAACTATGCATATCGGTACCCATTATATGTGCCGCAAATGGGGTTGCAATTAATGCCCTGCCTGCCACCTACGTACATTGAGTCTGACATACATATTGGGGGCAACATTAGTGGCTACATGATAAGAGGTGAAATTGGCACAAATTCCTATCACAAGACATACATGTAAAATAGAACATAGAACACAACTGAACATTACATACTCAAGCAAATTGTACAAAAAATAGGTTCTCTCTAGAAAACTTTAGATTCGGCAGCATAGGCTTCACAAAATCAATTATCTTCCTCTACTACTGACACTAATTTTGTCATTTATTTTGTTCCTTTCAGAGCAAAAATGTTTAATTGATAGAACCTAGAAAAAGAAGCTAACACAAATTCATTATAAATGAACACAACCTCACCCCCAACAAACCTGCATCTAGAAGAATTGTCTTAAATTAACACAAAAGCCAATGGGACCACAGCAGTCATCCAGAAACTATGCACGCTCAAGTTGAATAACACAATCATGATTAAGTTGTATCCCAAGAACTTTATGTAATAAATGCAATGAAGTTAAGTGTTATATGGAACAATATAGAACAAAGTGAACAATTAACAAAATCACTATGATAACTAAATTCTTAGACGGTAAATGGAACTAAACTAGGAAAGAGATAACCAGCTGTAAACTGGATAGAGAAAGATACATATCAAAAACTATGTTATTAGTGAACTCAGAAATCTACCTGACTCATAACTTCTTTAATCATTTCACTTGCAGCTTCAATTTGTTCCTCGTTACCAGTTATACGTACAGGCCTTTCCCTAGAAATTTCTCCCTCAGGGGGGTGTTGTGGTATCAACTAAGTGACAATAAACATGCTTTAGTACTTGGCATCGCAAACATAAAGAATAAATGCATTCCCCCTCATGTATCAGATAAAAACATGAAAAGCCCCACTACCTGAATACGAGCTCCAGACCTAAAAGTGTTCACAGCCACACATGGCAAACATAAGCTGTTAGTATACAAAATCATTTACATCACCAGGCTCCTCAGAGCATCACTGAGAAAATCAACTTGCAATAGTTTCTTCTTCTTCTTCTTTTTTTTTTTTTGGTGTGTGTGTGTGTGGGGGGGGGGGGGGGGGATGGAAACATAAAAGACAATTAAAGATCCCCACGTTAATGAGATAGAGGATTATTAAGAAAAGGGGAAAAAGTTTGAGGGGAAATGAATCTATTAAAACAAGCATTGAAATAGGCAAGGGTGGCATGGACTAAAGAAGCATTGAAAAAGGCAAGGATGCCATGGACTAAACAAGCATTGAAATAGGCAAGGATGCCATAGACTAAACAAGCATTGAAAAAGGCAAGGATGCCATGGACTAAACAAGCATTGAAATAGGCAAGGTTGAGAAAACGAAGTCAAGATTGAAGCAATTAAAACAAAGTTAAAGTTAGAACTCACAAAAATGATTGGTGATTACACAACTAAGAAAAAAGCAAAGACAAAGTTAAAAAATCCGTGACTTAAGCATGAAGAGACACAAGCACAATGTCTACAGTATAAAACAAATACTTAGAACATTGGGTTTCAAATGCATAGACATGTGGATATATAAAACAGGTATAGAAGCTCTACCTGTCAGTTTTGAAGCAAAAGACGAACTTACCTATCACTCTTGAAGCCATGTCAACAGATAAGCCAAAGCATGAGGGTTACAGAAATTTAAGAACAGTTGTAAGAGTAAGTTGTCCACCTAATGGACATAATCTCATCTCATTTAGCATTTTTTTGTTTAACAAATAGCCACTTCCTAAATATGAGAAAAAGAAGCCAAGATTGAAGGTATAAAAGCATGAGATTATAAACCTGAAATGCCTTAAAACTGATATGGCCAGCTGGTAGTTAAGACTATAACATTGAAGTACTGAGACTAAAAAAAGGCACACCTGATTTGAATCACATGAAAACAAAGAACCTTTTCTATCTTACTTGATCAAACACCACCTTTCACATAACTTGATTCTAGGATGACGCCTCCTTGTATTTAAAAAATAACCATAAAAGGAGTGTCATGTCTTGTCTTCAATCTTCTTACCCAGGTAGTATTTTCTTGATTATTGCAAGATACAATAACAAAAATTCAGAAGATAATTTCAGTGACAAAAACAGATAGCAATAGGAAATCAAACATCCAATTGTACATTTGCTCCTAATTCCAAATTTTCAGCTATGTTACTATTACCACTGTCACCGCAAGGAATTAATGCTCAGCTTAAAACAACCTTTCAAATATATAGCGATGCCATGGACCTGGTTCTAGATTATTATGTTTCATTGGTGGGCTCAGGAGGGATTTACTGTGAGTATAGTCATCTTGTCAAATAGGATTGCCATCGAGGCCAACCAACTATTTGCATATCTCATATTTGCCCTCATCATCGCCTTCACCCCAAAATCATGGATATCACAATATCACCTTCGCCAACTATGCATATCGATACCCATTACATGTGCCGCAGATGGGGCTGCAATAAATGCCCTGCCTACCACCTACGTACATTGAGTCTGACATACATACTGGGGGCAACATTATATAAAATGAATATGGAGAAGGATAACCAACATGCTCAGGTTATGCAGCACAGTTGAGTCTTTTTTTCTCTAAGCCAGTCAAAACACCATATTGAATTACTTCAACATCTACAAATTTTCTCCAAGTAATTTTTTAAAAACTTCTGAGCAAATAACAGAACAAAGTTCATGCAGTAGACAATGTTATGAAGACTAAGAGAACCTGGTTCTTATCCTTTGGAAGAAAAGTCTAATTAACTAGAGAGAAGATGCGGATTGAAACTGCAAATATATATTCATCCGATTACTGAGGTGGAAAGGCTTTGACAAATTCTCCAAAGCACCAAACAGTACCTGCTAGAAACATAATACAGAGACATGGAAGAAACAAAAGGAAAGATGATTTGGCTGCTACCGAAAGACATGCATATCAAACTTCAAATTCACTAAATTTAAACAAAACTTTTTCCATAACTGTCATAACATTAGCACTAAGGTAAAAGATGACATTATACTCCTATTGACTCTCTAGCCAAACATAAAACAAAAGGACAATCAATAAAGAAACCATCCCCTAGTCAAACATGTTATAATGACTGTGAAATAGGACATGAATAATGTGAAGACAAATATTGTCCGCACGTAAAAAATGAGCCAAATATCCAGCTAGTGATGATAGAAGCAATATAGATCATTAAAACAGTCTGTAAGTTAAGTTCAGAAATTTGAGAGACAGTCCATTAGTGCAGTCAATAACCATTACTACTTTGTTAGATCATTAACAGGACCTTGCCCAGTACCTGACCACCAGGAAGGATGCACCACTAGCATACAAGTTATTGTGCCCAGAAAATGGGAGGTATTGTCTATGGGGATAGAAAAATGTTGATTGGGAGAGCAAACATAAACGCATGGAATTGAGTTCAAATTTAGAAGTGTTCGAAATTAAGTTTGACAGTCAACTAACTCCTCCATCTACAGCAAAGGCATATGCAGTGCTCACTAATAATCACCAAGACATTCCATCTCCACACCCATTTACCACATGACCCTTGCAAAAGAGTTCTCATTTCTCACCTTCTGCTACTCCATAAAGTACACGCATGTCAGCTAATCGACAAAGAAATATAAAAAAACATGCACCATGGTTAGAAATAAGTCAAAACTTATGTATTAGAAATATTAACAAATCACAAATTCTTCCTCCTCTTGCTCACATCATAGTTAAGGTGAAAGAGCAAAACAATACACAAGAAAATGGCATACTAAAAAATACCAATTACGAAGATAAAAAATGCCAATTATCTATTCATGTCGAGAACCCTGTGCCATATATAACTGTCCACATGAGGATAGAGAAGGACTACATGATCCACTATAACAAGCTTGAGCAGGGATTAAATATCAATCACATATGTAGTAGCAAACATGAAATTGTAGAGAGACTTGCTAACATACCTATCTTGGAGGAGGCAATGGTGGTGTACATTGCAGTTGCTGATAGTCTTTTGGAAGACAGTTCAATATTGAATGGATGGAAAGAAGGGTTGCTTCCATTCGAGAGGAAGAAGCTGTTGAAATCAGGTGTAACAAACATGTGGTCCGAATGCAAGGTTCGATATTTTTCAACCATGCTACCATTACTACTGTCAAAGCAAGGAATTCATGCTCAGCTAAAAACAGCCATTGAAATAGACAGCAATGCCATGAACCTGGTTGTACATTAGTGTGTTCCGTTGGTGGGCTCAGGAGGGATTTAATGTGAGTATAGTCATCTTGTTAAATAGGGTTGCCATCAAGGCCAACCAACTATTTACATAGCTCATATTTGCCCTCATCATCGCTCTCACCTCAAAATCATGGATATCACAATATCACCATCACTAACTATGCATATCGGTACCCATTATATGTACCGCAGATGGGGCTGCAATTGATGCCCCGCCTGCCACCTACATACATTGAGGCTGACATACATATTAGGGACAACATTAGTGGCCACATGATAAGAGGTGAAATTGGCACAAATTCCAGTCGCAAGACGAACATATGTAAGACAACATAAAACACAAGTGAACATTACATATTCAACCATTGCAATACCCATTATTATGCATCAATTAAAACCAGCATTGAAATAGACAAGGATGGCATGGACTAAAGAAGCATTGAAAAAGGCAAGGATGCCATGGGCTAAACAAGCATTGAAATAGGCAAGGATGCCATGGACTAAACAAACATTGAAAAAGGCAAGGATGCCATGGACTAAACAAGCATTGAAATAGGCAAGGTTGAGAAAACGAAGTCAAGATTGAAGCCATTAAAACAAAGTTAAAGTTAGAACTCACAAAAATGATTGGTGATTACACAACTAAGAGAAAAGCAAAGACAAAGTTAAAAAATCCGTGACCTAAGCATGAAGAGACACAAGCACAATGTCTACAGTATAAAACAAATACTTAGAACATTGGGTTTCAAATGCATAGACATGTGGATATATAAAACATGTATAGAAGCTCTACCTGCCAGTTTTGAAGCAAAAGACGAACTTACTTATCACTCTTGAAGCCATGTCAACAGATAAGCCAAAGCATGAGGGTTACAGAAATTTAAGAACAGTTGTAAGAGTAAGTTGTCCACCTAATGGACATAATCTCATCTCATCTAGCATTTTTTTGTTTAACAAATAGCCACTTCCTAGATATGAGAAAAAGAAGCCAAGATTGAAGGTATAAAAGCATGAGATGGAAAACCTGAAATGCCTTAAAACTGATATGGCCAGCTGGTAGTTAAAACTATAACATTGAAGTACTGAGACTAAAAAAAGGCATACACTTGATTTGAATCACATGAAAATAAAGAACCTTTTCTATCTTGGTTGATCATACACCACCATTCTCAGAGTGACCATTCTAGGATGATGCGTCCTTGTTTAAAAAGAAAATACCATAAGCGGGGTATCGCAAGATACATTAACAAAAATTCAGAACATAATTGCATTGGCAAAAACAGATATATTACTGTATTTCATTGGTGGGCTCAGGAGGGATTTAATGTGAGTATAGTCATCTTGTCAAAGAGGATTTGCCATGAAGGCAACCCAACTGTTTACATATCTCATATTTTGCCCTCATCATCGCCATCACCCCAAAATCATGGATATTACAATATCACCATCGCCAACTATGCATGTCGGTACCCATTATATGTGCCGCAGATGGGACTGCAATTTATGCCCCGCCTGCCACGTACGTACATTGAGTGTGACATACATATTGGGGGCAACATTAGTGGTCACATGATAAGGGGTGAAATTGGCACAAATTCTTGTCGCAAGACGAACATATGTAAGACAACATAAAACACAAGTAAACATTACATACTCAACCATTGAAATGGACAACGATGCCATCGAGTTGGTCGTAGATTAGTGTGTTTCGTTGGTGGGCTCAGGAGGAATTTAATATGAGTATAGTCATCTTGTCAAACAGGGTTGCTATGAAGGCCAACCAACTGTTTACATATCTCATATTTGTTCTCATCATCGCCCTCACCTCAAAACTATGGATATCACAATATCGCCATCGCCAACTATGCATATCGGTACCCATTATATGTGCCGCAGATGGGGCTGCAATTAATGCCCTGCCTACCACCTACGTACATTGAGTCTGACATACATATTAGGGGCAACATAAGTGGCCACATGATAAGAGGTGAAATTGGGACAAATTCCTGTCACAGGATAGCATACGTTAGGAACATGTATAAGACAACATAGAACATACAAAAAGATTATATACTCAAAATTCATAGGCGTTTGACAAAAACATGTCCTACGGAGTGTCTAACAACACATCTCAAACACCACATTAGCTCAGAAACAAAAGAGTGCTGAAACGATAAAAGGATCCCACTCATAGAAACGTAGACCAACATTGATAGATTAGCATCCTATTCTGCCTCCCATAACTGGCGTGCGATGTTCGTCCTCAAGACCTCCCCTGCTCTCATTTCAATTGTTGGGGTGACAACTGTTGGATCGACATTATCATCGCCTACACCATATTCCTCTACAACATTTTGCAGAAAGTAGAAGTCATGTCCCTGCTCCCGACGGATGAAGTTGTGAACCACAACACATGCGAGCACAATGTACAACTGAGTACGAAAAGGATATTTGTTCCCTTTCCTAAGCGTGGTAAAACGCATCTTTAAGACGCCAAAGGCACGCTCCACACAGTTCCTGATTTGTGCATGGCGGTGATTAAATTTATCCCGCAGGCTCCTGTACGGAGCATTAACACGGCCTTGATATTGTTCCAAGTGGTATCTCTCTCCACGGTACGGGGCTAGGAATCTACCAGTGTTTGCATACCCACAATCAACCAAGTAATACTTTCCCTGTGGTACACTGAAGCCACCTCTCTCTAATGCTCTTGAAAGTATCTTCTGATCCCCAGTGGCGCCTTCCCAACCTACACCAACATAAATAAACTGCAAATCGAAGGACACTGCCGCCATCACATTCTGACTTATCTCACCTTTACGATTTCGATACCGACATTGCTTTGACTTGGGAACATGTGCAGGGATGTGGGTGCCATCAATTGCACCGATGGCATCCTACAATAACACTATTAGGTTACATTATTTGTTTCCACCAAAATCAAAACATTGAAAATACAAATCTTGGTTTACCTTAAAGTAGGGGTAGAACTTCGGATTGTGACGAATGGATGGGTGTACATCCTCCAAATTCGTTGGGAGTTGAATATAGTCGAACCTAAGATCAGCGACAGCCTTGATGACACGGTTCACATATTGACTAATGGTTTGAGAGGAGTGCTGGAAGTGCTCACATGCAGCCTGCGTAGTAAGTCCGTGACCCATAACATATAGGAACATGGCTAGTTGTTCACTAGCAGTAACATCTCGACAGTCCCTAATGAAACCTCTCCCCACTAAATAGTCCCTCAAACGAATAAACATATGTGGATTAAGTCTGAACATGTGATAGCAACGAGCCTCATGACCGTGTAAAATGTGCTCGACCCACACTCGGCCTGTATAAGTTGAGGTGTGCATCAATCTGGGCACCCGCACATTATGCATAGGCTCTTCTTCGAGCTCTTCCATAATAAGGTGGTCGAAGATAAGGAATACTTCATTCTCCTCTTCAATGATCTCCCTTAGCATGTTGTCCCAATTTGGGTGTGGGTACCCTACATTTACACCCATCTTAAATTCGTTGCCACTAAATTATAGGCATAGGCAAGGTGTAAAGCAAACAAAGTACATATAATTCGGATAACAATTAAGAGTAATGTCTTTAACATATAGAACTTACATGACAAAGAAGAAAGTAGAGAACAATGCAGCATGAAGACATGAAAACATGATAACATAACAAGACACCATGCAGGCGTCTATGCACGCGCTAATAAAATCACTAGGCCAACCAAGATTAAGAATAACAACAGGAAGATTAGTAACATGATGCAAATAGAGACGACAACAACATTCCGCATTCGTACGGATGTAGGATTCATCTCCATTGTTTGAGGCAGATGAGGTGCCGTAACACCGGTGCATGCTGCCACTAAAGGAGGAATAGAACTCCCAGCTACGGTACCCCCAAATGCATCGTTTGCGTCTTCCATTGATGTGAAACCTTTAAACCTGGCACCTGGATAACCATTTACTTGGGCATAGCACTCAGCCCAACTGTAGTACACACCTGGGCAGCGCCCAACCCATACTACATAGCATTTATACTTGCCCATTTCTAGAGATACTCAATATCCTGCAATAAAGGCATGTAGGATAAAATAGGACTTCGTGTAATTTAACATACGAGAGTACAGTACACAGCATGCAAGAAAATAGAAAGCAATAAACATAATAGTCCTACAACTGCTCCCAAACATAGCATGTCCAAAATGAGGAAAAGTGTCACAACATAGTACAAATAACAGTCACATAAGGTCATAGCAATATCACTGGGGTGGTGCAGGTGCAATTTTAATCTGGTGGTAGATCCATCCCAACTTGTCCTCATCATCTAGTGCCAAGAAGACCACCCAATTCTTTGGCTCCATGAAGAGACCAGCTCCACTGTAAAGTAATTCACGAGTAAAGCCCGGCAGAGATTTCAACTAAAGTATACACTCTCGAACTGCTTGCTCCTCGTGGGCATACGCTTGTGATGATGAATGAGGGCTCAACAGTTCACACATTTTCAGCCTCTCTTTGTTAACAGCAGTGTACTCCCTCAACGAGTCACATGCATAGTCAATACTTTTGCGACGCCTCTTTCCTCCCGTAGACGAATAAGGGGTGGCTCGTCTCTTAGCAGGGGAGATTGCTTCATCATCGGTCGGGACTGTTGGTTGTGGAGTGTGACGCGTAGGAGGAGTGTCCTCTCCTAACAGATCGGTGAAAGATTGACGTTGAGAGGCCGACAAGTTGAAAGGATTAAACTCATCGCCGAAAGAATCTACCCCCATGGCACTAAACTGTGACTGTGTATGTGGCTCCGGTTGTGTACGTGGGTGTGGCATTGGTTCTGGCCGTGGCCGTATCGGTGTACGGCTCTCCTCATCGTCACCAAAGGATCTCCTACGTTCAAGATCAACAACTTGATTTGAACCGAAGAATAGACTCCCCCGAGTCGTGCTCTTCCCACATATGAGATCCAACTCCGCTTTCAACTCAAACGGCTTTCCAAAGAATATCTTGTATTTAGGATTTGACTGTGCAAAAAAGACAAAAAAAATCAGGTGCTGTTTTTTTTTACACAAGTACTAGGTCGAAATATTGAAATTGTGGGAGTCTACGCACATACCGCAATAGCATCTTCCCATGCATCATTGCCAGAAGGGATGGACATATTGGTGGTGTCATCCCAACCCCAACCACTACGATCTATCAATTGTAGATACTCTCGATAAGTTCTCTTAATATTCTTCCAACAATTGGACAAATTGTCCTGATCCATATTGAGATGTGTGGCTTCATTAAAGGGGACCATGATCTCGGTCCAAACATGCTTTTTAAAAGTCCCCTGATGGCAATGATGTTTATGGTATTGATCCACTAATAAGTTAACTAGTATCCTGTCCTGGCGGGGGGTCCAATTACCGACCCGAGCCTTCCCTCTCGAGTCTAACATATTCAAGTAGGAAGCAAGGTACACCATTTAGGATTAGTACAATAACACAAGATGTAGGACAGGATGTATGCATGCCATGCATATAGAAGATCTAAGTGGAAAGTGGTTGTATACATAAGTTTATGTTTTTACCTGACTGAGACATCCTGACAATTGACGGATGCGAACGTAAATCACACCTACAGTTGACATGTGAGTAATCATACAACATGTATAATGAGATTGGGTAACCAAGCATGCATGAAAATAGATCACTCGAACATAGGCCAGCATAGACCAACTCACTGACTTAAATGGCTTTAGGGGGATAGACCTAAATTAATTCTTATGAAAATTTTGAAGCAAATCCGACAACAAAAATCACAGGAATTAATAATCAGCAAAGCTGATATTTTGGCCATCATCTGTGATAGTAAAGTAGGCCGGGAAGAACAAGGATTGCAAGAATAAGGATTGTATGTATGAAAAATACATATAGGGGGACAAGGGGACAGACCTAAATTAACCGGCCTAAATCAATTCATATGTCTATTTTCAAACAAATGACAGAACCACAACCGTACGAACTAATAATCAACAAATGTGAAATTTTGGTCAAGATCTGTGACAGTAAAAAAGGCTGGAAAGAACAAGCAAGCATGTACTAAATCCTGCCGAAACAAAATAAATAAAATAGGTATACGGGCAGGAACCTAAAATAATTAATATGAAAATTTTCAAGCTAATCAGACAACCAAAAGCACATGAACTAATACACACCGACAACATAGCTTTGGTCATCATCTGTGACAGTAGGATAAGTTGAAAAGAACAAAAACCGTACAAATCAGAATTCGATGTATGAAACCGTATCTAAAGAAACTCCATTAAAAATATAAACACATGACTTACGGATTGCAAGAACACGCACGAACAATAACGTTTTACCAGATCACAACGGTTGCAAGAATAAGTCGGACGTAAAGGCTAAGAAGAAATTTTTTTTTTAACTTTTACACGAACACAGGGAAAGGGGAAGATCGGGAGGTTTGTGAACAAAATCCTCCTCTGCAGGTCCGAGTTTGAAAAACCTACCTGTGCTTTGGATGACGGTCCACGGTCCAGAAAGGAGGAAACAAACGCTGCTCGTAGAAGAAGGGATAGTCGCAAATGTGGGAGTTCGAACAGAATGGATGTTGGTGAACGCAGTGATTGCCGCAATCAAAGATATCGTTTTCTCCCGTTGAAACCGCCATGGTTGAACCACCATAGAGATAGGAAGAGGCGCATGGAACAACCAAGCCATCGGAAGGGAAAGGACGAGAGACAGCCACCCGAGGTGAACCCATATGTTCTCCATGCCCAGTGCGCTGGGAACACGAGTTCATGAAGGGGGAGGGGACAGGACGATGGCGGCCTCGAGCGGCCAAAGAAAGGGGAGAAGACGAACCTGATAGATCTTCTACGACAGCCGGATGGTATGCACAGAACGGAGAAGACCACGAACGAACGGGGGGAAGGCGGAGCCTTCTCGCGAAGGAGAAGCGCGTCGAAGCCAGCGGCGGACAGCGGGTACGCAGGAGCAACGCCTCCACGGTCGGCAGAGCAGCGCCTCGGAGCCAGAGAGGAAGAGGAGAGGTGGTGGCTAGAGAGCGAGCAGACGGTCGACGGTCGCCAGAGCAGCGCCGCGCGCGGGAGGAAGACGAGAAGCGTCACAGAGCGCCTCGGAGCCAGAGAGAAGGTGGTGGCAGCGAGCAGACGGTCCACGGTCGCCAGAGCAGCGCCGCGCGCAGGGAGGAAGACGAGACGCAGCGCCGCGCGCAGGGAGGAAAACGAGACGCGTCACAGAGCGCCTCGGAAACAACGCGCGAATGCGTGATAACCCGTATCCCGCCGAAACCATTGGGATGGGTTGGCCCGGGACAGACTCCGGTTATACCGGGATTAACCCACTTTTAACCCGTGTACATTATCCCTCGTTTCAAACCAAAAAAGTAGATAACCTCGGAATAATCGCGGGCTAAACCGCAATCAAACAGGGCCACGGGGGTGGTCAGCTTACACAGGTCTTACGCTACGTTGGTGGGGTGCTCCGCAGGCTGGACTGAGGTGTTAGAGATGGGGCCCACAAATGTCCGGTTCAGCACAGCCCAAGTTGTCGGGTCCAAGCAGCCGTTCAGTTTTGGCGGCAGAGCGGGCCCCGCATATCTTCTTGTCCGAAGGGCGCGTGGGGGCTACATTTCCGTCAGGGAGACAATTTCGGGCCTTCGCCATTCCCGAACTGAATTTCCTCCAGCATCGGGCGGATCAACTCCTTCAAACCCTTCAAAACTCTCCCTCTTCTCCAACCCCCCCTCTCTCTCCCTCCTCGTCCCTTCTTCTTCTTCTTCTTCTTCTCTCATAAGTTATTATTCGTCCTGTTTTCCTGCATTTAATTGGTGGGTGGGACTGAGGAATATGGGGAGGGTGAAGCTACAGATAAAGAGGATTGAGAACAACACCAACAGGCAGGTCACCTTCTCCAAGCGGAGGAATGGGCTCATCAAGAAGGCCTACGAGCTGTCCGTGCTTTGCGACATTGACATCGCCCTCATCACGTTCTCGCCCGCCGGCAGGCTTAGCCATTTCTCTGGCAGACGAAGGTGGGCATGCATTCTCACAGAGAGAGAGAGGGATGGGCATGCATTCTCTAAGGGAGAGAGAGAGAGAGAGAGAGAAGGTGAATATGTTTCATTTATGCCATGATGAGGTGCTGATTTTATTTCTGGAACATTTCCCATCTTTCGCAGGATTGAAGATGTGCTAGCCCGATACATAGATCTCCCGGAGCATGAGAGAAGGTAAGAGCCAACACTGCCATGCATTGCATGCATAAATAACCCTTCCTTAGCAGGAATGGGATCACCTGGATCCTTCCGCTGGATCTTTGCATGGGCCTTAAAACTTCATTGGTTGATCCTCATGGATTCAGCGGTCTCACAGATAAATAAGTTCTAACCGTGCAATTTTAAGATCCATACAAAAGATCTAGGGGAAGGGTCCAGAGCATCTAAGTCCTCCATAGTAAAACTCTCTTTTTGCTGCACTGCCATGCATTATATGCATAAATAACCATTCCTTAGGAGCATTAAACTCTCCTTCTGTTGATTTTTTAGCTTTTTTTTTCTCCTTCTAAATGCAATTGATTTTGGGGGTTTCATGCTGATTAACTTCGTTCTCCTTTGTTGTGGTGCAGTGCTGTCCAAAACCAAGAGGTGCATTTCCAATTCTTAGCCTTCAATCCCTAGTTTTATGAAGAATCCTTATGTTTTTCTGACGTTTTTTCCCATCGTATGTGATCGCTATATGTGCAGTATCTGATCAGAACCCTGAAGAAACTCAAGTGCGAGAGCGACGTTGCTGCACAACTAGCCAAGTTAGTCCCTACCCATAGACTTTCTTGTGAAATTCTTCTTGTATAACAGTCCCTAACAATTGCTTTCTTCCTCTGTGATCTCTCCTGGCTATTCTCCCAACCAGTCCCGGGGCTGTTAACACCAACGTAGAGGTAATAAAGCATACCTATTCTTATACGCTCATTTTACACAAATACACGCACAAGATAGAGAGATAGATAGATGTATACATAGAGAGATAGAGCCACGGATATTGTTTACACCAATAGCTAGATAAGTAATCAAATACACTTATTCTCGTGTACTCGTTCCAATGGTACGTGTACAGAAACACACACACATGCAAGGAGAGATGCCTCCCACATGTTTCTGACGCTGACCACAAGGTACCTCTGCAATTCACAAACTTACAGGAGCTCCAGCAAGAGATCGGTGGGTTTCAGCACCAGCTGCAGCTAGCCGAGGAACGTCTAAGGTCGTCATCCGATACTCAAAAAGCACATTAAATTAAGAAACCACATAAAACCCTGTAAAACATACGTATCTTCCTCAGAAGCTTATAAGGGGAACCTTGAGGCAGGTTGCTCGAGCCGGACCCTCTGAGCTTGACGTCCCTCAGCGAGATGGAGTCGAGCGAGAAGTTCCTGCTCGACGCCCTTGCTCGCGTCTCCCAGAGGAAGGTACGTGCATGGCCGTACTCTTCCTTTTGGCTTCGTCTCGACAATTGCATCTGATTCTACTGCTAAAATGTGCGGTTCTGATTTCATCGCGCAGGAGTTCTTGGTGTGTGGCCATCTCCCACCGTACGATGCGTACTCCTTGCAGGCGAGTCCCACCGATGGGCCTCTCTCATGTCGCTATAGCTCACGTGTGACAATTAATCTATGTCAACCGTTTGATAGATAACCTGCGGTGGATAACACCTTCCCGCACGTGCGCAGGCGTACCTAGACGCGAACGAGGGCGTGATCCCCAGCACGTACGAGAGCGAGGACGCCAGCTGGGTGTCCGACGGAGCGCAACATCCCGCCCAGATGTACGTGGCAACATGGGATCCCTTGATGTCCTTAAGGTACACGTGATGATGCTGAGGGGGCTGCCTCTATACCCTTGTCATTTTAAGAGAAATACTTGTTAAGACAGTTTGGTGTTCAAATTTTGTCGAAGTGAATTACACGTTCTAACGAGTGGTTTGGACTATTCACACCCATGTCATAGGTGTATGCATCTCCCATCCATCCTACTATGAATTGGTGGAAAAGACATTTAAAAACATCTCATTAGAATGTGTAATTTATCTCATCAAATTTACGTATCAAAACGTAGAGACCCGAGATAAAAGTATAGTATAATAGCATTACTTTCTCTACCATGCTCTATATCGCTTTTCTCGTCATTATGAGACAGATTCCAATGCCATAATGCATGGGATGCTTTACACGTCTGTATAGGAACTAGGAAGATTTGAGGAGGGAGAAACATAAGATTCTAGAACGGAAGAAGAGGCTAGTCTACCTTAAATGACACTTGAAACATTAACATTAAAAATTATCCTTTTTATAAAAAGGTAAAGACATTAAAACAAGCTTTTTGTTAGAAATCAATAATTTAAATAAAAATCTATGAAACATCCAAATGAGGTTTAAATTTAGATTTTCATCATTAAACCCATAAAGATTTATAGTTTCTCAAAATTTCTTCCACAAGTTCATAATCCCATTGCAGTTCGTTAATCTTGGAACAACCTATTAAAGTGATCAAATTATCTTGGTGTATGTATATAGCTGATTGTCACCCGTTCTAGCCGTATTTTAGTGAAGGGTAAAATGATAGACAAATGGAAGATGGATAGTCAGATCTTGCTGAAGGGTCCTACATCCTTGTCCCTTTAGAGTAGAGGTGTCAAGGGTCTAGATTCGGATTGGGTTTAGCAAAGTTTAAGCCAATTTCATTAAAAAAAGTAAGGTCCAAATCTGACCCAAGCCAATTCCTTCATAGTTAGACCCAAGTCAAACCCAAAATAACTCAGATTTTGGGTTTGATCTTCCAGCTTAAGAAGTAAAAGAGTTGATTTATTAATTTAAACATGTAATGTATCAAGTTAACAAGAATTAGTATTTATATGTAAACCTCATCAACCCATTAAAAAAATGTATCCTTTAAGATCATCATGTTTAATGATATTCATTAAAAAATCATCAAAAGAATATTTAAATTTTGATCTTTTATATTTATCATAGAATAAAAACTCTAAAGATCACATCTTTTATAAAATCAAAGTTTAACATAGCACTTCGATCAAATATTCATAACACCTAGATCAAATATTGATTAATTCACATTAAAATGTTATAATAATTAATGGTGGATATGTCGACATTGAAGGTGTCTTAGAGACGTAAATTCTATGAGATTATTTCACATGCCTTACATTCCTTAATAAGCATATGTAAAAAACACTCTCTTAAAGTCAATTGGAACATTAATCTTGTGTTTATATTTGATAAATTAATATGTATAACATATATGCACAGAAAAATGATCTTGTCAATATAAACAATATATGCATTATGTAAATTTAATTATTATTTTTTACATTTAATATTTATTAGACTTTTTGAGTTTTCAGGCTCGGGCTTGGTAACACCCAAGTCCAGCCCAGGAGGTCTAGCTTAAAACTGAGCCTCAAGTCTACCTAAAAATAAAATAGGCTCAATTGTAATACCTAAGCTCACTTAACAGTGGTTAGGCAGGGCCAAACTTTCTGGCTTGGGGTATCCATTGACAGTCATACACTACAAGAGAATTAACAACTAGGGACGGTTGAGAAGTCGTCTCAAAATTTCAGGTTCATTATGAAAGTAACTTTATATAAAGATAATGTTATAAAAACATATCATTCAATTATAATTATTAAAATATAAATTATTCAATATCATTATGAAAATTTGCCGTGCATAAAAAATAATTTTCTAAAAAAATATATCATTCAAAGATCAATATTATTTATTAAGTAGTATCATTAGTTATAATGATTTAATTTTATATCATCGCTATAGTCGTATGCTAATTATATATAGTTATTTGGGACGATCTATCATGTTGTCACAAAACGTCTCCCTTGTTCGTCGCAAAAGTCAAAGAGTTGTCTCAAATAAATTTGACTTTTTGAGATGATTTAATTGTTCGTCGTTAATTATTTTTTATAATTAAAAGATATATTTTTTTAACTTTTTACGACGAGTGTCGTAATTGTCATTAAAGAGTTGCATATATTTGTCTTAAAAAAATTATGGCCGTCCCAAAAAGGTAAATGTATTGGGAAAGATATCATAGCCATCCCAATAAAATGTCTCATGAATAATTTCCGACCAATAGTATTATCCGTCCCAAATAGTATACTATTTGGAACGGATATGATTTGACTGTCGCAAAAAGTGATTATTTGAGACAGATATAGTCAGTTGTCGCAAATATATATTTTTTTAAAACGATTATTTGACTTTGTCTTAAATAATATTATTTGTGACAACTTTAAGTAGCCATCGCTAGTGTTCTGTCCCAAAAAACTTCATGTCTTGTAGTGGTATATATAGAGAGAGAAGTAGATGGTTTCGATCCAATTTCATAGATATATTCTCATGTTGCTTCTTAATTTCTTATTGCTGCATAGCATGTTGTAATTAGAAAGACAGCATTCTTATCTTTTCAATATGTCGCTACTAACAAGGAGGAGACACAATAACATCAATTTCATTGGGCTAATGCCTTTAAAAAAGACAAAACTGTTGCTGCTTCTATCTCCACTTCTGTTGTTAAATACAGTACGGGTATTATACGGCAAAAATATATTCAGATATAATTTGATTTAAAATTTAAATAAGACAGTAAAAAATTTAGTCAAATAATTAAGAGATAAAAAAATATTCATAAAGACATCTGTAAACATTTTTATCAAGAATTTAAAAGGTTAAAATAACAAATATAGTCATATGACAAATGAGTATCTTTTCCAACCTTTCTTCGGTGCAGTATATGGGAGTTTTATTAGGAAATTCAAAAATATGAGTATTGTACAGGTATAATATTATATTTAACTAACTAAGGTCTTAAGTCTTAAAAAAAAATTAAATCTTTTGCTTCATCTTCTATCTTCAGTTCTTCTTTCAGATTAGGAAAAGCATAATGACACAGAAAAATAGAGTAGATAATTTGACTACCCCTTTTGCAAGACTTATCTCTTCTTTAATTTCTCACGTTCCTCCTGGCGGTGGTCCGTTTGCAGGGACCCTACGGTTTACGACGCACTTCATCAAGCAACCAGCGGCATCCGAGTGGACAACATGCATGCAGGCCCAGGCCACGTCAGCGGACCTGACTGCCAGGAGGGACTGCCAGAGTGGCACCAGATGTACGCGTCGGCAGAGCTCCTCTCCGCCCTCATCCCAGCCACGCCCTTCCCTCCTCTCCTCCAGGTTCGTTCCGGGTATAACCTAGCTAGCTAGCAGTGTTTCTAACTCACACACAGGATAGAGTTTTCAACAGGCTAATAAAAGAGACTTAATCTTTTCAGTACGTTGGCTGATTGAACTCAGTCAGTATACTGGAGAAGAGGAGGGAGGTGTCTGACGAACTTTCTAGTTCAACGGAATTTTTTTAAAAAACAATTTGACTCCTCCCCCCTCCCCTCCCTTTAGTGTATTGACTGAGTTCGATCAATCACTATACTAAAGGGATCTGATCTCTTAATAAAAGGGTATCACAATTTCTTCAAAGTTTTTATAATCACGAAACCATGACAGTTAACTTCTCGTTAGTGAGGCAAATTGCAACACAATATAAAAGATCTCATCTTCTCCCTTCCCACTTGATGTAGATCGGATAATGGAAAGATATAGTATGATATGAAAGTGGTTCTTACTGTTTGTGGTGATGGCAGCAGCAACAGATGGCCGCCAGCGGCGGCAGCGGCGGTGGCGGTGTTGACCTGACGGCGATGGCCCATGGAGAGCAGGCGGCGGAGAGTGCACAGCGGTGTTCGCACCTCGCCGTGCCGGAGGGTGATCATGAGGGCGCTACATATGAGGCTGTCGGCGAGGTCGACGTGCAATGACGGCAGATCTCCGGCGAGTTAAATAATTAGTTTGCTCCAGGGTGTCCAGGGACTGCACAGGGTTTGTTTATGGATGTTTTTAACCTATGTTTTGATATGTGTACATCATACGTGCGCCTCCTAGGAATATTGTCCAGGGACTGCACAGGGTTTTTTTCTCTTTTTTTTTTGGTAGCGCCCCGTGTGGCAGCCTGGTGAAGGCTGTGGGTGCCTCACAGGAGGGTGCGAGCTCAATGTTGAGGAGTTATACTCAAATGTATAGTAAGTTAACGTTCCATTTAAGAGATACATTCTTACTTGACCAAGTTGAAATAAAAAGGGGATGCAAAAAGGACAAGAGAAGTTTAAAGGAAAGATTTGCTTAAGGTTGCAAACGGATCAGAGACCGAAATAGAAACGGATGTTTTTGCTTCAGTTTCTTATAAAACTAGTTTCAAACCCGTGCAATGCACGGCATTTGTTTTATTTTTTTAAAATATTAATTTTAATTTTAAAATAAAAATATGATATTAATTAAAATCATTTCATGATAATAAAAATTTTAAAATCTGTATTAACCCAGGCATACTACTATTAATTCCATTGCTATGTCATATTAGTATTTTTAAATCACCTAAACAAAACTACTAACCTCAAAAACATTGTTCAATAAAATTTTCAACTCGATATAATTTAACTACAAATACATTTTTTTTAAGACCATTCATATATATAAAATTAACTATTAGCATTAAATAATGATATTATTTTTTTAAAAAATATTGTTTATTATTTTATTTTAATTATTAATAAATAATTATTATCAACATCAATATACTTTTAACATAGTCAAAATGTATGAACAGAAAACATATTTTGATACCATTTATATCCCTAGTCCCCTTGTCATATAATAGGACTTGTATATTTTGATATATTGCCAAATATAACAACTTTGATATTAACAATTCTTTTGGCCCATCATATTATATTTTCAACACATAAGGAATTGAACATGGTGTGAACTACTGTAAATGGATGTAGATAGATATATAATATATTCTTTCTAATCCATGCGATGCATGGCATTTGTTTCAATTTATTTAAAAAATATTATATTTAATTTAAGATAAAAATATGATATTGATTTAAATAATTTTATGTTAACAAAAATTTAAAATCTATATTAATATAGGCATAATACCATGAATTCCATTGCTATGTCATATTAGAACTTTTAAATCACCTCAGTAAAACTATTAGCCTCAAATATTTTTCAATAAAGTTTTCAATTTGATATAATTCAACCATAAATATATTTTTTTAAGATTATTCATGTGCATAAAATTAAATATAAAAATAAATAAATTTTAAAAATATTATTATTTATTTAGTTATTAATAAATATTTATTGTCAACATCAATGTACTTTTATTACAATTAAAATATATGAACCGAAAACAATATTTTGATACCATTTATATCCCTAGTCCCCATGTCACATAATAAGACTTGTGTATTTTGATATTGTGCCAAATATAACAATTATGATATTAATAATTTTTTTTACCCATCATATTTTGTTTTCAACACATAAGAAACTGAACATAATGTGAACTACTGCAAATAGATATAGATTAAATGTTATTTTTTATATAAGTTATATATAAGATGATAAATATTGTAAAGTATGTACTATGGTGTCCAAGAAAAGGATAATTTTTATTTTCTAAAATTAAATGTACAATAATAGTGTTCAAATTTTTTATTTATTTTTTATATTTTTTTTTCATTTTTATGTTATTACACAATGAAATCAAGGATCTTAAAAACCTATGATTGTAATAATTTTTATTTATTTAAATAACCTCATGTTAATTAAAAACTTAAAATCTATATTAATTTAGGCATAATACTATAAATTCCATTGCTATGTCATATTAGTATTCTCAATAAATTTCCTAACCTCAAAAATAATATTATTGTTCAGTAAAATTTTCAATTTGATATAGTTCATCATTAAGTATTATTTTTTCAAAACCATTCACATGCATAAAATTCCGATAAACATCACACAACTTCATCTGTTCCGAAATTAACTGCAGGAACTATTGTTTTCCTCTACCTTAACATTCTTTTAAGAGTAAGATATACATGAATTAAAATTCATGGAAATAAAACTGAGAAAGGTTGTGATGCACTCGGATAAAAGTGCAATAACATCAGGTTCTATCTGCATGTATTAATTAATGATTTCATTATACATAAGACGACCAAGTCCGAGAAATAATAGTGAGGTTCAAGAAAGGGAATAAAAGGTAATCAAAAGTATCACCAAATCTACCATCTTAATCATGAAAGGATGACTGGATCATTGGGGGTTATGTTTGAGGACTCGAGATGACCAAACATACTCACATTGAACAAAAGTGAGGCAGGTAACATTCTGCACTCTCCCCAACCCCACAGGCCCCCAACACTGCCATGAGACCTTGTTCAGTTTTAAAATCTTAAGAACAATCTCTTGATAGAGAAAACAATCTACCAAAGTTAGCACATCTTAGGGTCCCTATGGTGGATCATAAAATTTTATTACGTGCACAGAATTTCGAAAAAAGTTGACCATAATATGGGTGCCAAAATCTGGGTCCGAAGAATCAGCAGGTGCATTTTTTTCGGTTGTTTGAAGTTTTCAGATTATCAAACAATTCATATGATCAACTTCTTGCGCAAAGAAGTGAGGGAAAGGCTGGATCGCTTAAGCATACCGCAGGAAAGGGGTCTGGTGATCCAGATGAGAAAGGCAAGTGTCTGTCTTCTTGCAAAAATCTAGATGACCCGTCAGTAAAAATCTTGCAGGTAAACAAACATACATTAGATTATATTTAAAAGTTTTCAAAAGAACAAAAAAAAAGCCAATAACTTACCTGAAGGGTCAAGAACACAAAATTGCACCTGTGAATGGTTACGGAAAGAGGGAGAACGTCAGAGGAAGAGAGAGATAAGTAAAAGGTGAGTAAGAGGCTCACCTTGAGCCTTTTAAAGGTTGCGGTTAATGGGATTTATGGGGTTTTACGGGTTCAATATTATCTGTGTTTAATTCCAAGGTGCTGCATTTATTTAGCTTTGGCATTAGAAACAGATTCACGTATTCTATGGCTAACTTTAGTCACTGTAATTCTCTAGTGTAGGATACATTAATCATGCATGCATTAAATGTGTTATCTTCAAAACTGATGCAGGTTAGCTTCGGGAGTTGTATGATGCATGCATCAAAACTGTTAATTATTTCGTGGACACGAAGTTTTGCAGGACTCATAACCACTTACTATGGGATGTGTACTTCTGTGTTAACGCAGTTTAGGAGTGTATTGTTTATTAGTTGTGATACAGGAATATTGGTATACTATTCCTATTCTTTTGTAAAATATGGAAGTAGTTTGTGAGCTTGTCCAATGTTGTACTATTCTACGTGTCAGCTTCAAAACTGAAGCAGGGGGGTGTGAAGGTGCGGTTAGTGGGGGTGTGATGCTTCGTATTCTCCGGCTAGCTTTAATCCTTCTTGTAAATGTGCTAGGTTTAATCCTTCCTGTAAATGTGTGATGCATTAAATGTGTTAGCTTCAAAACTGAAGCAGGTTAGCTTCTGGAATTGCAAGATGTGATGATTCGTATTCTACCGCAAGCTTCGGGAGTATGGGGTGTGATGCTTCGGGAGTAGCAGCATGCATGCATGCATTAGATGTGCGTTAGTTTCAAAATAGAAGCAGCATGGAGAGTGAAGCTTCAAAACACAGTTTTAGCATGAAATAGGAAAACAGGGAGAGGATGCCACGTGGAAGAGAATGACAGTTTTACCAAACCCTGTCTACCAACGTTACGTTATACAGGGTTTTGTTAATAAGAATTTTTTAATATTATTTTTTGGCGGGAAAGAACGACAGCTTGCCAAGTCAGCTGCTTTAAAAACTGCAGTTTATTAGTATAATATAAATGGGGTGGGTGGGTTTTCGAAGAGAGGCGCATTGAATGCTTTTTTAAAATGGGGTGGGTGGAGCTCCTCACGGAGAACCGGATCGATTTCGTTGTCGGCGGCACGAGGCTGCGAACTGGGGCTTGCAACTTTTTACTGGATGAAGTTCCCAGCATTAACAGAAGGAGGACGCATGGGCGCTGTGCGTAGGCTTGCACCGTGCTCGTGCGCGCACAACTGCACGCAAGGCAGCGTACGGCACCGCATGCCCAGGTGAGCGCAGCGTTGCTCGCATGCAAGGCTGCGATGGGACCCTCATGGGTTAAGTGCTGTCCGTGGTTTCCTCACCAAGGAAGGAGGAAGATGGGGTTTTTGCATGATATCTTATGTTTAGTAATATTATATCAATGCCCATGGTTAGAATGTTCAATATAGTTATTTACAACAACATGATTAAAGACATGAGTGTTGGACATTAAAATTTGTCTATCTTTAATGAGCTTATATATGATTAAGGAAAATTAAATTCATGCCATAATTATCAGAAAGTTTGTGAGATTTTTTATTAGTCCTTAATCATCCATGTAATAAGGATGCTCGTTGTTTAGGCCGATCATATTTAAATTTATCTTTTGGGCTAAACTTAGTGTGTTTTAACATGATTGTTATAAAATCAATTTATCAAAGTTTTTTTAATCATGTTCAAAGATGACTCTTCCATGTGATCCTTAAATTAATTTGTTATGTAATTTTTGAAGTACATAAATCTGTTAAATGCAATTGATGTGTGATTTTTTTAAAAAAATCTTGCACAAATTAAGTGATGTAGTTCGCATGTATTTAACATTTGCCTAATATTCTCTGCATTCTTTTTGTATCAATGATATTTTTTTGTTGCGATTGTTATGCCGATGCAACTTAATATAGGCGTTGAGTTATATATTCTACCTATTTATATTTGATCAAGGCAATATTGACTCCACTGTGAAAGGTGAAACATCCCTATTTAATTTTCCCTCAATAGATCTGATGTAGTAGGTTCTTTGTGGGGATTTCATGTAATTCAAGATGTTGTATTATTTAAAAAGTTTTGTAAAAGGATGTAATTTTGCACCAAATATTTTGGATCAATTTTTATCTTGATGTGAATGCGCTCATACACTAATAAGTACATTATCACATGGATAAAGGAGAATGTGTCCTTAAAACTTTTTTTCTATTAAATCAAATAGATTTAATATTTGAGAATGAGTCCCTTAATGATTTTTATTTTTTACTCTTATTTAATTAGAAATATGATTTGCAACATATGTCAAGATGATGATTACGAGCCTAGTAAAATTTTCGAATTAAGATATGTGGAACAAATTAGATTACCAATTAATTTGAAGAAAATGATTTTTTTTTTAAATGAGTACCTAATTTTTCTACTTGCACAATGTAGGTGGTAACAATGGCCTCAAGAGACTTATTTCGTAAGTTGTCCGATCAAGATAAATTTAATGGTGATAATTATGACATATGGCACATGACCTTGACTAATAAGATGACCCCTCAACTAGAGAAAAACTCTAATTTAGTCATATATGTGTGTTCAGCTGTGCTTATTACTCAAACAGTCTCTCGTTGGATAGTAAGGCTCAGGAGCAAGGAGCTATATACCTTGTGAGCGAGTTGAATTTTTAAATTACTATCGAGTACCTACTAGTAGTTAATTTGTCACCATGACAAATGGTGCTCTCGAAGAAATACTTGAAATTAGCTCATAACAACTAAGGATGTGAATTAGTCACACCTTTCTATTGCATGATGTGCAACACGCACCAGGTATTCAATGTAATCTTTTCTCTCTAATAGCACTTTTTCTTATGGTCTATATGTTGAATTTCTCAGGGACACTAGTTTTCTTTATCATGATCAGAGTCTTTATAGTCACGGTCATTTAAGAGATAATTTGTTTATTATAAATTTAGAATATAATAATTCTGTTTTCTTAATTGCGTCTTCTTCTGATATTGTCTCTGACTCTTATTATGACATACAAGATTGGACCACATAGAATAGGAAAAAATGAGTCAATTGGCTCAAAAATACCTATTGGGGTCTCTTACTAAGGTGAGCATGTTTTTTTATGAGTCATGTTTAGTAGGAATAGCTTACAAAAAGCAGTTTGAGAAGGTCAAGAGGGCCTATTCCTCACTAGAACTAATCCACTCAAATATATGTGGCTTTTAAATGTGAGGGCACGTCATGGTGAATTTTATTTTATCACTTTTATAGATAATTATTCTCACTATCAATCATTATATCTTCTCTCTCATCGCTCAGACCATTTACTTTGCTTTAAGTGTTTTCTGATTGAGATTGAGAATAATAAAAAGAAGAAGAAGAACATTAAGGCCCTTCGCACTGACAGAGATAGAGAATAGCTCTCAGAATAGTTTAAAGAGTTATTTCAATCTACATCCATATTAGTAGTAGATAGACTTTCTTGAGACCCTCTCCTAGTAAAAGGATAAACCCAAGGAGTTGTGAGGTCTATAGGAGACCCACATGTATAAAAGAAGGGGTAGTTGGAGATTGAGAAAAACATACATGAGATTTCTCTCCTCCCTTGCTTCTTCTCTCTCTCCACCAAGATCTTCCTCTTCTCTGTCTCTCTTTCTCTCTCCTTGGAGAACCACTGTGACTTTGAGAACTTACTTCGTAGAAGAAATGGGTGACTCTAGTAACTATCCACGACGATGAGGACGATCTCTTTGTTTCCGCAGGTCGACGAAGATGATCCCGTAAATTCTACGCATGCAACAAGGTATCGAATCTACTATTCTTGACTTTTATTCGATACCAACTATATATATATATATATATATATATAGAGAGAGAGAGAGAGAGAGAATCTTTTGAAACACGTGTATGTACAACGGTAACATAACAGTAGTGCAATAATTTAGCATCCGAGTAATACTTGCTGCAATGTCCATACATTACAGTCCACGTGGATTGCAATTGATAGGCCAAGTAGACGGCTGTTGTGCAACTCGTCTAAGTTTTTTTTTTTTTTTTGGGGGGGGGGGAGGAATTTTTTATTATTATTATTTTTTGTTCAAATTTTTTAAATATTTTAAAGTGATCGGATGGTACAATCAGATTATTTGGGTCAGCCCCATCCGATTGTATATTTTTTTTCCAAAAAAAAATAGCACAAATCTTAATTTACATGTAAAAGATAAAAATAAAATTATCAAAAAATTTTACAATCGAGTTGAAGCCGATCCGAGCAATCCGACTGTACCGTCTAATTTTTAATCAGAGGTTTAAAAAAAAAGCAAACTGAACAAAAAATCAAAAATATAAAAAATCGCCCCATCCCCGCCCCAAACCCAACGTCCGATCTCAGATCAGACTGCTGCTGCCATGCATTAGCAAGTATTACTCTTTAGCATCCACTTCTAATGGATAGCAATACATAGACATTGCAGCAAGTATTACACTTTAGCATCTCCTTCTAATGTGGCGCACTATCGATTGGAGACAGCACGGTAAAAGGAAAGAAACAGAAAGCAAAATGCGTGGGGTATGTATGTCCGTCTGAGCTCATCAAACATTGTGTGGTGGAAACATGCATGGAAGTGATTCAATCAGCAACTGGGTTTCCATTTCCAGGGGAATCTTTCGGCCTTCCATCCAATTTTTATATGGAGCCGATACCAGCCACCCACATGGGAGCCTCTCCCGCCGCCGGAGGCGCCACCGGCCGCCGGTCCTAGCACGGAGAGCGACCTGTATCACTTAATGTCCAGGGACGTGAGGACCTGCTGGACTCCGAGTGCACTTGGAACCGGTGGTAGTAACATCATTGGAAGTCGCCTTTTGGTGAACGGATGACCCCTCCAACATGATGGGAGCATGGCTATCTCCCACCGATCGTGGCTGATGAGAGCTGTAGTAGCCAGGATACACTGCTGCCGCAGCTTTCTGGACTGTGCGGTATGCATGATGACACTTGAACAATGGAGGGCCAGTAGAACTGAACAGGCGCTCCTTCCACATTGATGTACACCACCTGCTCACGCTTCGATATATTAAGAAAAAGAACCTCCACTCTTCGGAAATAAAGGAGAGAGCTAGTCTCAGCATGGGCATGAAAGGGTTGAACAGATGGTTCACCTAGTTTGCAAGAAATGGACATTTCCTTCATGTTGTCTTCCACTGCTGTGATTGTGTCAGTTGGAAGATATGTTCATATATACATGCTTGGAAAGTTTTTTGAGCTATAGGTTTTGTTGATTTCCACTTTTGTAATATTATCTTTCGGCCTTTTCGTGAGAAGATGTTTTGGGTTCCTCATTTGGCTCTCTATTCATGAGTACATGCTCAAATGATTGGTGGCCTCGACGTGTGTGGGATTTTTCTAGTTACTCGTATCTTCTGTTTTCCTTTCAAGTTAAATTAATTGTGGGCGAAGAGAACATGCATCACTTTCTCAACTGACAAGTTTGGTTGATCAGAACTCTCCAAAAGCTAGGAAAATGCAGCAAAATTTGTGGTTTAAAGGCTGGAGATACATGCTTAATTTGTATTGCAACAAATACAGAGAACCAGGAATGGGCATAGTGGCACCAAAGTTAGGAAAATGGACAAGTGTCCTTGGTTCTGTTTGGGAGATGCCCACTCTTTCCCGCCTTCTTGGGCTGGTTGGTAAAGACACTGGGAGGATTTGATCTCAGAATAAACGGATGAAGGTGTATAAAATAAACTAATGAATCATCTTTTGGGCCTCCTCCCTGGCTCCTGAGAGGAGGAGGTGATGAGATATAATTCCATCACTTCAAGGTTGAATGATCCTTTCACTCTCTCCTCATGAGTCAGGAGCTTACTCTTTTTTGTTGGTTATTGGCCCATAGTGGCTTTGGACAATTAGTCCTATATCGGTTTCTAAATTATGGTTCCAGTGCATATAAGCCTGTGCCTCTGAATCTCAACACCGCGGTTTTAGGATTTCATCTTTTTTCTTTTCTTCCTTCCTTCTCGTTTTGTTTACCAGCGGTAGCTTATCTTTTTGATTGCACACTTTGGAGAGAGTTTCGCTAGTGTTATTCTTCTGCACTCGGCAACATCAAAAGGTATCACAGGGGAAACCCCTTCGTAAGATCATGATATAGGAGAAAAGAGCATCTAGATTATAGTACAAGGTTATATCAAATTACAGAGTTATCTAACTCAAAATCTTAGATATCATAGAATAGACAATAATCTTAGCCTTACTTTGATGGGAGAATAGGAGATGAATAAAGACGAATAAGAAGAGAATAAACTTAATTTTATTTTGACAAGCGAAATGACTTATATCGTGTAGAATAACGTATCCAGAGAATAAGTCATCTCACCTTAAACTTAAGAATTACTTAATTTTTTTATTCCGTCAACGGATCCCACAAAACTATCGAACCGAAACATCCCTTATTCTAGTATACACGTTATTCCGTCAGTGGATTCCACGTAATAACTTATTCGAAATTGTAGAAAAGAAACTTAGAATTGCAATGCCATCATGTTTGTCATTGTAGAGTGGAGGATGGTTCTGAGGTGGTGCGACAATATAACTCGTATTCGGAAATGATAGTTGACCATGAATTTTTTTCACTGGTCAAAACTATAATTCTTCCATTCTTTTTTGTGGGTAGGATGCATAGATCCGATGCAGGGTCTATAGATTGTGAAGTAACTGTCTGGCTGCACAAGAATCATTAGGAAAAATACAAATAAAAGAAGAGGTAAAGAAAACGCAAAGAGAACTCACAATTCCCAGAAACCGGAAGAAAATCAAATATCACTCAACTAGTCTCCTATGCATGGGGGAAGTCTATTTAGAGACAAAAAGTTTTTATTTTCACTAAAAAAATGAAAATTTATCTGTATCTGAAAAGTTATCAGAAATATCAAATTTTAATTAAAATTGGATCATTTGCTAGGAAAATGATGAAACTTGATTTGGAAAACGACACATTACAGTCACACACAATAAATTAATCTGAGAATATGGATTCTGAATTAAGAGCCTATATATACACAAATCTGACACCTGACAGAAAGTCATATCCATTGTGCTGATGGGATGAGCCATGTCAGCGTCAGTTGGAGACTATATACCAAAAAAACTATCAATTAGTTTCTTATTTAATTGTAAGATCTCAATCATGCTAATGAATGTCAAATGTTATGCAAATTTAATGTACCACACACAGGGTATTTTAATCAATTGGTTAAGAAATGTAGATAGTATTTTTCATGAATCCTTTCACTGATAGCTTTTCGCCATTACCTGCTGATTGGATGCTCACAGGTGTGCACGGCCATTTTAGTTGGGACAGTCCTCCAGTGAACTGTTTATAGAACAGGAACTTTTCTTGAGGATCTCGGCTTAGACTTCATCAGGGATAATTAAAGAATCAGAAAGGAAGCATCTCACAGGGATGTTTGGAATCCTCAATGTTGTGGAGATGTCCACAGCGAAGCATATGGAAAAAGAGTGTGGTTCTTCTCGATACAGATTTAGACTGAACTCAGTCGATACAGAGAGGAAGGAGAGAATTTTGCATAAAAGTTCTTCCTCGAAAATGAGAAAAGCATAATGAGGAGGTTTTTATGAAACCTTCCCCTTTCTTTACTGACTGAATTCAATCCAAACCTAGACATAGATGATCTCTATTCATGGAAGAATACAACATCTTGCATTACACCAGGTGCTGACACCAAGAAAGACCAAATTAACCTTGAGCGTATATGAGGGATTAATGCCTGTGGTGTGAACATTGTGGACACAAGTTCCTTCAAGTTGGAGGCAGACTCTTGACCAAATTCTTTACCTCAAACAAATCAGTAACACGAAGATGCAGATCTCTCAAGTGCTAGAAATGGGCATGTTGGCTTCCACAAAAATGGATATCTTAGTTGGAAGACACTCTCAGTTGTTGCATTTTGAGCTTCAACAAGCTGCTGATTTCCAACTTTATGTAGAGAGAATCTTATAAACGTCCCCCCACCTTCGATTAGACTTTGTACCAATTGAATGTTACCTTGGTGGCATGCGAGCAACCCCTGATCTCTCACATGGGTTGGCCATCAAGGCCATCAAGGTCCAGAATCATAACAAGCAAAAAAAAAATCTCACAAACTACATGCACCACATAAAAAGATGTTTGTATGTACCAAATGGTTCTCCAACTCGTGATCTATTACTTAGAGAGGTTATTTTTTATCATCCAGAGCTGGTGGTAGGACCAAGCTCTTTTCCTCTCTTCAGACTTTTTATATATCAAGAACCTATATAAGGATGTTCAAAGAAGCTGTGGAAGAACCATAAAAGCTAATGCTTTAATCATCGTCATTGTCCCCTAGGCTGCATCTAATTTAGATGCACTCCATCTAAAATCTCTCCTTATTCATGTAATTTTAAAAAATAAAAATCATCAAAAATTTATAAATATTAAATTAGGCTTCCATCTCTTGAGTTTTAATTTTCACCAACCGGTGATAAAAGTCAATCATAGCCTATCCGTTTAAGTACACATTAAAAATTGTTAAAAATATATATATAAAAAAAAATACTCTGATTAATCCTGTAGAGTTGATCCCATCCCTTGGAGTCTTAACTAGTCTTAACTAAGGACGCACTTGATTGAATGGTTACAATTAAATTTTACGGTCAAATATTGAAAATTAAATTTCTAAAGATGGGGACAATCCTAAAAGGGATAATTAAATATTTTAAATATATATATATTAGTTTTTCCTTTTAACATGGGGAGGAGGAGATTTTGGGTGGGTTGGATAGGTGTATATAAAAAATAAAAAAGTGCCTCGCACCCCACCTGAAATCTCTCTGTCCCTATGTTATAAAAAATAAAAAAGTCAATCGTAGTCATTTGATCTAGTGCACACACAAAAAAAAATTGTTAATTTTTTGTAAAAATAATAAAAAATAGAAAAAAAAAATCTGATTAACCATGTGTTTGATTCCTTTGATCCCCAATTAAGGGCATACTCGATTAGATGATTATGGTTAAGTTTTATGTTCAATTAAACTTCAAGAAATATGAACTAGGATTTGCCGTACCGGATCGACTCGTACCGATTCGGGCGACTCGTACCGTATCAGGACGAACCCGAGTCGGTGCGACTCGACCGAGTTTGTACGATTTGACCAAGCGACTCATATGAGACGGCACGAGTTGACACGAGTCAATCCGACTCGTACCAGATCATGGGAGATCCGAATCATCGAGTCAACAAACTTTGACGAGAACAACCCTAAATGAGGGAAAATTGAATATTAGTCATTAGATTTGCCTACATATCCAATTACAGCGCGCATCAGTAGGGTGCATCTAATTTACAACCCCCCCCCCCCCCCCCCCCCCAATCGTTTGTATCCTTTATTGGGTTTTAAAACTTAATACCCGATGCAATCAACTCTAAGAGTTAATCTGACAATTTTTTAATATTTTAAATAATATTTCTTATGTGCACTCGATCAAACGGCTACTATTAATTTTCACAATTGAATGGTGAAATATGAAAGCCCCAGAAATGGAAATAATCCTAAAAATGGTATTTGAATATTTAAATTTTATTATGATCGTTTTTTAAGATGGGGAGGAGGGCGCATCAGGGCACGTTGAATCCTTTCCTATGTATGTATGTTTGTGAGTATATATATTGCTACAGTGTGATTTGCTATAATGGCATGGTTTAACAGCATAACCTTAATCCACCACATTTCTGTGTTTTAAAAAAAAAAATCATAAATTTTTATATATTCAATTATCCCCGCAAAGGTTGTTTCAATTTTTTGAGACTTAATTTTCACCACCCATCATGAAATACTCAGTCGTAGACATCCGATTAGATGCGTGGGAACAATTGTAAAGGTTAATTTAAATATTTTTTATTTCTTAATTTTTAAAAATATTTTTTGCGCACCCATTCGCATAGCTACAATTGAATTTTATAATAAGACATGAACGGAAGTTAAAAAGTAAGTCCAATGAATGAAAATAACCCTAAGGGAATTGAATATTTGAAATTTATTATAATTTTTACTTATTTTAACATGGGGATGGGACGACGGCACGCACTATTAGCAAACAACATTCTAGCATTTATATATGAAGGATCTAATGAGTCTTGGGATGCATCTAACTTAGATGTACCCCTTCGAAATCCTCTTCTTCTTATGTTTAAAAATAAAAATTAAAAAATTAAAAAAATTTAAATACTAAATTAGGCCCCTTAGGTTGTTCTATACTGATGTAGCCGAAGCTATCACGACCGGATTCCGAAGCTGGAATCCGAAGAAATAGATCCGGAGCTGGGTCGGATCGGTGTTTTAGAGGCCCGACGGGGATCCGGAAGACGGAGGATGCAGAGGCGAAGCCGAAGGTCCGAGGCCGAGGGGGCCGAAGCTCCTTCGGTAGACGAAGGGATGGCGCGAAACCGAATCTCCTCCGGTTGCGGGGCAGCCGGCGGACGACGTCGAGACTAGGGAGAGGAGTCCGAGGTCGGCGGCCGAGACCGACTCGAGAAAGTCGGCGAAGATTCGAACCGAGCCCCTGCAGGAGGGAAAGAAGAAGAAAACTGGTCAGCAGGAGTCCCAGGCTTCGGCCCTAAGGAACCCCCTCCGACGGTCAAGTTAGCTCCTGAAGATGATTCGATTCAGAAGGTAAATAGTAGCTTTAATGCTATTTGGACTGTAGTCCTTAAGGGTCTCGGAGGCATAAGAGAGCATACCTTTGGCAATAAATAGCGGTGTATTTATAGCAAAGGATAGAGGATGATTAACGGTGGTAGCCGATATAGGACTATGTGCGGGCTTACTGGTAAACCGCCATAGTGCCTAGTCCTCCACCGGAGTGGGCTGGACTCGGCTATCGGGCCGAAGGGGGTTGGACCGCTGATGGGCCGAAGCCTGCTGGGCCTAGGGCTGCCGTGCTGCTCTCGGGCCGTAGGTTGGTGGACCGCTGACGGGCTGAGGCCTGTTGGGCCGGGAGCGACGGTGCCGCTTATGGGCCGAGGGCTGTTGGGCCGCTGATGGGTCGAAGGCTCCCTGAGGGCCTTGCACTGCTGCTGCTGGGCTGAACGGGGTTTGGGCTTGTTTTAATGGGCCGAATCGGATTCTGCCTCATCACATAGCCCCCCACTCTTGTCTTCCTCAGTTCTGAGACGGCGAGAGTATAGCCCGAAGTGTGCCGAGAAATAGTGCAATCATGTGTCTTACCCGAAGCTCTGTTCTTTTTCTTTGAGAAGAGGGCGCCCTCGGTCGGCCGAGGGCTAAGTAGCTGCTTCGTCTTCACTCAGGGTGGCGACGAAGGCTCTTGCCTCTGAAGGCGAAGGGCCGAGCCCTCTGACTTGTGTCAGGCTTCATTAAATGGACGGAACGGGCGTCGCTTCGCGAAGAAGCACGGGACACGCGTCGCGCATCCGGCCGCTCCGTAAAAAGCACAAAAGGATACTGACCGCTCGCGGGTCGCGGATCGCCTCGGCTCTCTGCCCGAGGTTCTACTCGGATTGCCGCCGCTCCCTTCTCCGGCACGCGGATCGGAACACGTGGCGGGCATCCGAGTGATCAGCCGAAGGGTCGGAGTGCTTTCGGCCGTTGATCGTTCTGCTCCAAGTCCCGGAGCCTGCCCGTCATCATTGCCGAAGGACGATACACGTGGTGGGCATCCGAGAGGAGTGGTGAGACGACGGGGATGATCTCGGCCGTCGGCTTCGGCGGGGGGCGCTTCGGAGGGAGCTTATAAATAGAAGCCCCTCGCAGAGCACTGTTCTTCTTCCTGCTTCTGCGCCTGTGTTGCTCTGCGACCACCCGAGCTCTCCCTCCTCTCCGGCGAAAGGCTAGCTTCTCTGAAGGCGTCGTCCGAGCTCGCTGGTCATCGTGGGAAGATCTCCACCTCTCGGAGCGCTTCGCTGGCGGAGTTGGGTGGGTTGAGAGGCTGCGCTCGATCCAGGAGAGATCCTTCCCCCTTTTGAGAGTAAGCCTCGATCTCTTTTCTCATCTTCGCGACCTTATGGTCCGCAGCTCTTCTTCGAGCGAGATTACTCATTCGGACAAGGAGTATACTCCGTCTCATTCCCCCAAGTCTTCTCTGTCATCTCCCCTTACTCTGGACTCACTCGCCTCTGCGATGTCCGAAGAGCCCGAGGCCTCCGGGGCCGAGGCCTCCGAGGCCGAGGTGTTCGAGGAGGTTCGAAACCCGGGCCGGGCTTCCACCTCGGGACGTCGTCGTCCCGAGACTGCCTCGAAAGCGGCCTGCGCCCTCTCGGACGAAGAGGTTAGCTATATTGCTTCTTACTTTCAGCTCCCTTCATGGATGACCCCTTATCGGCCTGGCTCCACCACCAGAGCCAATACTCCGCGCCCGGGTACCTTTTCTATCTATGAAGACAGCTTCCAGGCGGGCTTCCGTCTTCCTCTCCCCACCTTCATCATTAACCTTCTTTGTTTCTACAGGCTGGCCCCGTCTCAACTTTTTCCCAATTCTTGGCGCACCGTATACGGTTTTCTGGCTGTGTTTGCCCGTATACGGACTGTTCCTTCTATCAACATCTTCCGCTACCTTTTCAAGATCCAAAGGCAGGGGAGATCCGAGTGGTATTGCTTCGTCCCCCGGATCGGCCGAAGTATCTTCGCCGGGAAGCCCTCGTCCATCCATAGCTGGAAGAGGAAGTTTATCCTCATTTCTTTGCCGGAGAACGAGAAGAGCGTGTGACCCTTCCCTACCGAATGGGCACCGCTGGCCGCAGGCCTCTCGGAACCTCCCGTCCTGACCTCCACCCAGAGCACCCTCGTGGGCCATATCCAGGCCATGGCCCTGTACAACATCTGGGGGCTCCTTAGCAAGGCGGAGCTATTTGTGAACGCCGGGGTATGGCCAGACCCTCAGTTCGATCCGGAGCGGGCTTTTCCATACCTTCCTCCCGGGGAGGTTCCGCAGGGCAGCGGAGAAAGCGCCGAGGCCGCTCCTCCAGCCGACGCTCCTCCGGCCAACGAGGTTGCTGATGCTTCGGCCGAGGGTAAGTCGGTTGTGAGTTGCAACATGTTGTGTTATTCGTTTTTAACACGTCTTCTCTTGCTTGCAGCAATGTCCGGGATCGAGGCCCTACTCGCCCGGATAGCCGAGCAGCGCGACCAAGGCCAGCTACCACCCCTGCAGGCGGCAGGTGGGTCCGGTCAAGGCGCAGTGGCTCCGAGGGCCCGAGGCGGAGTTCCGAGGACTGCGGCCTCCTCCGAGGGGCGTGCTGCCGCCGCCGCCGCTCTTGAGAGGGAGCGGAAAACCAAGTCTGCCGCCCGAAGGGGCGGCCGATTGTCGAAGCGGCCCCGGACGGAGGAGCCTGAAGAGGCGGAGCCCGCCCCATTGATAAGGAGAACCGTCGGGGCCCGAAGGGCAGCAAGGCTGGCGTCCCCCGAGGCGCCGAGGGGCGACTCTCCTCCGGCCGCGATGGCAGGGGCAGAGTATGAAGGCGCCGGGTCGCAGGCGCCTCGCGCGCAGGAGCGCGAGTTGTGGGCTCCCAAGCCGGGGGTCTACAAAGATGAGAGCATGGAGGATTCGCAGACGTGCCTCCGTCTGCTCCGGAGCCTCACTCTCCCTTCGGCTTTCGTAGAGCTGAAGGTACCCAGCAAATCTGTTGAGAACACTCCATATGAGATATGGAATGGAAGGAAACCAGACCTTAAACATGTTAAAGTCTGGGGATGTCCTGCTCATGTTAAAAGACATGACGCAGATAAGCTGGAATCCAGAACTGACAAATGCAGATTTGTGGGATATCCAAAGGAAACTTATGGATATTACTTCTATCATCCTAGCGAACAAAAGGTGTTTGTGGCCAGGAGAGCTGTCTTTCTGGAAGAAGATTATATTCTCCAGAAAGACAGTGGGAGTAAAGTAATTCTGGAAGAAGTTCCAGACCCACAAACTGGCAATGGTTCATTAGATGAACCGTTAGTTTCTGAACCTGTTCAAAATGATACACAGGAACCTCGTAGGTCTGAAAGAGTACCTAAACCACCAGAAAGATATGTGGGACATATTAATTTGGATGGTTCAAGGATATTCTATAATGAGGATGATGATCCCAAGACTTACCAGGAGGCCATTGAAAGTTCAGAGGCCGGGAAATGGCGGGAAGCCATGAATTCTGAAATACAGTCCATGTACATCAACCAAGTTTGGAACTTGGTAGATTTACCCGATGGTATAGTACCTATCGGCTGCAAATGGATCTTTAAAAGAAAGATCGGTGCAGATGGACGTATTGAGACTTATAAGGCAAGATTAGTGGCAAAAGGCTATCGTCAAAGACAAGGCGTTGACTATGACGAAACTTTTTCACCCGTTGCTATGATTAAGTCCATCAGAATTCTTCTTGCCATTGCTGCCTACCATGATTATGAAATCTGGCAGATGGATGTGAAGACTGCCTTCCTCAATGGAAACCTTGAGGAGGAGGTGTATATGATACAACCAGAAGGATTCACATCCAAAGAATCTCCAGACATGGTATGCAAGTTGCAGAGGTCCATTTATGGACTGAAACAAACATCCCGAAGCTGGAACATAAGATTTGATGAGGCGATCAAATCTTATGGCTTCATTAAGAATGAAGATGAGCCCTGTGTATACAAGAAAAATAGTGGGAGCGCAATCACATTTCTGGTTCTTTACGTTGACGACATCCTACTCATTGGGAATGATGTAGGAATGATGTCATCTGTAAAGATATGGCTGTCAAAGAACTTCTCCATGAAGGATTTGGGAGAAGCATCTTACGTATTAGGAATACGGATCTATAGGGATAGATCAAAGAAGATGCTGGCTTTAACCCAATCCATGTACATAGAAACCATTGTCAAAAGGTTTGGCATGGAAAATTCCAAGAGAGGTCTCATACCGATGAGACATGGAATTTCACTCTCTAAAGGTCAGTCTCCCAAGACACCTGAAGAGAGGGCAGTGATGGATAAAGTCCCCTATGCTTCTGCCATAGGGTCCATCATGTATGCCATGCTATGTACCAGACCTGATGTAGCATATGCTCTAAGTGTTACGAGCAGACATCAGGCAGATCCAGGTGATGAACACTGGAAGGCTGTGAAATGCATCCTTAAGTACTTGAGAAGGACTAAGGATCTATTTCTAGTCTATGGAGGAGGAGACTTAAAGCTGCAAGGATATACTGACTCGAGTTTTCAGTCTGATCCTGACGACAGCAAGTCAACATCAGGTTTTATTTTCACACTCAACGGGGGAGCAGTGAGCTGGAAAAGTTCCAAGCAGGAAACCACTGCTGATTCGACAACAGAAGCCGAGTATATTGCTGCTGCTGAAGCCGCCAAGGAAGCTGTGTGGATGAAGAAATTCATCAGCGATCTTGGTGTGGTGGAAAGCATATCTGGTCCCGTCCCACTGCTGTGTGACAACAATGGGGCGATTGCTCAAGCGAAAGAGCCGAGGTCTCATCAGAAGTCGAAGCACATTCTGCGGCGCTTTCATCTGATCAGAGAGATTATAGCTCGAGGAGATGTCGTGGTGGAAAGAGTTCCCTCAGCCGACAACATAGCAGATCCACTTACAAAGCCTTTGTCTCAAAATGTTTTTGAGCGTCACTTAGAGAATATGGGTATTCTGTATAAAAGTGATTGGCTTTAGCCCAAGTGGGAGATTGTTAGTATTAGATGGTCTCAAAGCCAATCCGATACTGTGTACATATTCAGATTATTAATAAATGGCAATAATTCATTGTGTGTAATTAATTCGATCTGTGTTTATCGTATCACGATGAAGTCCATGAACATGTGCAATAGTCTTTGGATTATGATGAGATCATAATTACGGGACCGAAGACTTATAAACACATGTTCTTAATTGTTCCTAGTCATAGGATGTTTGAGATAGGACATCGAACATCCGGATAGACTAGTATAGGTTACTTCAGCTCATATGATGAGGGTGACTGATCCCATAAGTCACTTGTGTGGAGACACTATGCTGAACCTATAGGTGCTCATTGGTGAATGAGTTCACTGAACTGATCCGACTATGAATCGCTGGATGGTAATCACCTCACTGTTAACCAGCTCGATTCAATTGTCACGGTTGCGTGGATGATCCTTGGACCTGAGACTCCAAGGATACCTTGTTGGTAGGTTTCTGAGCTTTGACCTTGACAAACGAATCCCTAACCATGGGATATCAATAAGTTAAGCGATCGGGTTCAGGGAGATGCCCTCGAAGGTAATTGTGTGTTCAATACGGGATCATCCGCTCTCGGTTGTATGAGAGAGAATGTTCCGGGAATGATGCGCTTAAAGTCCCTGGCCAGGGCGGACTCTGTAATCGATAAGGAGTTATCGGATTCAGAATAGCAGCATCTGATTCAAGTGAATCGACCAAATAGGGTTTAACAGTAAACCATGCCCTAAGTCGATTCGGGAACATTGTACGGATGAAGGATTATATCCGCGCGCTAACCGATGACAGAAAGGTTCCAATAGAGGGTTGCGATAACCCCAGTGCCATCCAGGATCACGCGATGTTGCTTGGCATCCAACGTGATCGGCAGTCCGTCCGAATTTATTGTGGGACATTAAATTCGGCTGATTAATTGAATATAAGGATATTAATTAATACAGTGGGTCAGTAAAGGGTTACTGGGCTATTAACTGGACTGGTATTTGGGCCTAGAGGGTCACACGCAAATGGTTTTCAAGTCGATGGATAATCCGACAGGATTTCGGATAAGTCTGGGTTTTTGTGAAAAACCGCAAACTGACTTTTTATAAAAGAACGGATTCTACGTCCGGGGCCAGCAACCCTGACCTAGCCGTCATTCGTTCTTCCCACTTTCTCTCTCCTCTGGGCGTGCCGTTCCCAACTGCTCCACTTCCCGTTCGACGGGGATTCTGGATCCGCATGTCGCGGCGGATCACGCGCAGTCAGACGGGATCTTCGAGCGCCGCAACGAGCGAGGAAGCGAGGACGATCCATCGCGAGGAGAACCGCGTGGATACCGCTAGAGGTCGGGCATCTGCGCGACTTGCGGCATCGCTCCGACGGAACCGGAAAACGGACGCGGATTCGAATCCGCGCAAGGTAAATTCGGTTTACACCAGTTTAGTTTTAACGACCGAAACGGGACAGATCCGATCCCGAACTCCTTTATTCCGCTGCGTTTTAGGATCGGATCCCGACACAGCGATCCCAACAGTTTGCATGGCCGAAGCCACTCCCGGTACGGTTTACACGGACTTAGAGAAAATACCATGCCGCTCCCGATACGGTTTGCATGGCCGAAGCCACTCCCGGTACGGTTTACACGGACTTAGAGAAAATACCATGCCGCTCCCGATACGGTTTGCATGGCCTAAGCCACTCCCGGTACGGTTTACACGGACTTAGAGAAAATACCATGCCGCTCCCGATACGGTTTGCATGGCCGAAGCCACTCCCGGTACGGTTTACACGGACTTAGAGAAAATACCATGCCGCTCCCGATACGGTTTGCATGGCCGAAGCCACTCCCGGTACGGTTTACACGGACTTAGAGAAAATACCATGCCGCTCCCGATACGGTTTGCATGACTGAAGCCACTCTCGGTACGGTTTACACGGTCTTAGAGAAAATACCATGCCGCTCCCGATACGGTTTGCATGGCCGAAGCCACTCCCGGTACGGTTTACACGGTCTTAGAGAAAATACCATGCCACTCCCGATACGGTTTGCATGGTCGAAGCCACTCCCGGTACGGTTTACACGGACTTAGAGAAAATACCATGCCGCTCCCGATACGGTTTGCATGGCCGAAGCCACTCCCGGTACGGTTTACACGGACTTAGAGAAAATACCATGCCGCTCCCGATACGGTTTGCATGGCCGAAGCCACTCCCGGTACGGTTTACACGGACTTAGAGAAAATACCATGCCGCTCCCGATACGGTTTGCATGGCCGAAGCCACTCCCGGTACGGTTTACATGGACTTAGAGAAAATACCAACAAGTTTCCTGAATAGAGAGACCTTTATTCATACCTTCCGGCTGAAAGCCCGGGAAGAAGTGATTCACATAAAATAACGCCGAAGGCGCTCTACATTCCAGGTGCGAGGAAGAGGTTGGCCCGAAAGGGTCTCCAACCGATAAGCCCCTCGTCTGATCACCTCTCTGACCCGATAGGGCCCCTCCCAGTTGGGGGCAAGCTTTCCTAAGCCTTCGGCTGGTTTGGAAACATGAGCATTCCTCAACACGAGGCTTCCGACTTCAAAGCTTCGGGGCTTTACTCGAGTGTTGTGGTACTTGGCCATGTGCTGCTGGTAAGCTGCCAGCCGGATACGAGCCCTGTCTCGGGTCTCTTCAATGAGGTCTAAATGATCTTTCAAGCCTTCTTCGTTGGCCTCCGGATTGTAAGCAATGACCCTAGGAGAGGGAAGGCCGACTTCCACTGGAATAACGGCCTCTATCCCATAAGCCATGCGAAACGGAGTTTCGCCGGTAGGAGTTCTGCTCGTCGTCCGATAGGCCCACAGAACACTCGGCAGCTCCTCTAGCCATCGGCCTTTGGCTTCGCCGAGGCGGGTTTTCAGTCCCTGCAGTAGGCTTCGGTTGGTGACCTCAACCTGGCCGTTTGCTCGAGGATGAGCTACCGAAGTGAATTTGTGAAGTATGCCAAAGCTGGCGCAGTTGTCGCTGAACCGACGGCTATCGAACTGCTTGCCGTTATCCGAAATGATGGCCCGGGGGATGCCGAACCGGCAGATGATGGACTTCCATACGAAGTTCCAAGCATTGCTATCGGTTATTGTCGCAAGGGGTTCGGCTTCTGCCCACTTAGTAAAATAATCTACCGCCACGATGAGGAACTTTCTCTAGCCGGTGGCGACGGGAAAAGGCCCCAGGAGGTCGATTCCCCATTGAGCGAAAGGCCAGGGGTCGGATAAGGGGGTCAGAAGGGTGGCCGCCTAGTGGATGAGGGAGCTAAACCTCTGGCACTGGTCACAGCGCCGTACGAGGGCTAAAGCGTCCTCTCGGAGCGTCGGCCACCAGTAGCCTTGCCTTAGAAGCTTGTGAGCCAGGGCCCTTCCTCCCGCATGCGCCCCGCACACCCCTTCATGTACTTCTCTCGTGGCGTAGTCGGCTTCAGCCGGGCCGAGGCACCGCAGCAGTGGTCGGCCGAAGGACTTCTTGTATAGCAGGCCGTCCAGAAGGAGGAAATGGGATGAGCGCTGCCGAATGTGCTTCGCCTCCCTTGAGTCTGGCGGGACTTCTCCTCGGAGAAGAAAGGCGACGAGGGGAGTCATCCATGTCTCGGCTTCTGCCTCAGTGATTTGCATGGCTTTAGGCTCGCCGAGGCTTGGTTCGGCGAGTTCCTCCACTAGGATCATCCGGCCTCCTCCCCCGTCTTGAGTTGACGCCAGCCGGGAAAGTGCATCGGCTTGGGTGTTCTCGGCTCTCGGGATCCTCACGATTTCACAAGAATCGAATTGAGCGAGGATCTTGCGAGTCACCTGGAGATAAGATGTCATTACTGCATCCCGAGCCTCGTATTCCCCGGAGATATGGCTGGCGATCAGTTGAGAATCGCTGAAGGCTTTCAGGTTCCGGGCGCCGAGCTTCTTCGCGGCCCGGAGGCCAGAAATGAGGGCTTCGTACTCGGCGGCGTTGTTGGTTGCTGGAAAGGAGAAACGCAAGGCGTACTCCGTGACGACCCCTTCGGGTGATGCCAGGATCCATCCGGCGCCGCTGCCCGTGGAGCACGCGGAGCCGTCCACAAAGAGTTGCCATTCATCTGCTGGCGTAGGAGCCGAAGTTCCCTCGGCTTCGGGCGCGTCGGCCTTCGACTGAAGTCCCGAGGTGGCGCCGGGAGTGAGCTCGGCGATGAAGTCTGTAGGTGTTGAAAATGCTCGTGTGATTAACATGAGAAAGCTATGTTGTTTAGTGTAAACTAACCTATTAAAAACAACAACTAAAGTGCAGTGATCCCCAGAAACTTTTAACTTAAAAGTTTCAAAAGATATATGATCGCCTACCTATTTGAACGCGGAAGATGTCGAGTCCTTGATTCCCCTCCTTCAGCCGGCTGAAGAAAGAGAGCCATTTCTTGGTTCTTTTGTTCTTGCTGTTGAATTTGAGGTTGAGGATCGTCCAGAAGTCCTTTTAGCTTTGTACTTGATTTCCCCTTTTGATCTCTTGTTGTTGTTGAGTGCAGTAGAAACAGAGACAGAAAATAAAGAAACAATGATGATGAGAACTTAAGTGGAAGCAATATCTAAACTAATCATGATTATAAGCATATTTAAACAGCAAACTCACTTGTTTAAATGACTTTAAAACCCCTTAAATCAAATAGGTTTTGAAAGATTATGCTGTGGTGTGTGTTGCATGAAGTGAATATGAAGAATGAAAAGGTTGAAGATGTAGAATGAAAATGCAGAATTAAAACACTTATGCCCAATTGTTGAAGCCTTGAAAGGATGAAGATCTTGAAAGGGACGCCGACTTCTGGAAATGGCAGCGCTCCGGCGTTCCGACGTGGTTGCTTCGATCTTCAACTCGCTATAATAACGCTCTCTTAATAGCTTTCAACTATGACTTTTTTTAACTCTTCGAGACGTAAGGTATTTATAGGCTTTTTCTGCGTTCGCGATTAACATAGAAAAATTTAGGATTTATCTATTTTAATCGACAGATAAATACTGATTAATTCATCTTTATCTGTAATTATTTAAAACGCGTCCATCATGGATGACGCCTTTCAGATTTAATTAAGATAAGGATAAATATCCGGGAAACTTATCTTTATCTTTATTAGCTAAAACGCGTCCACGTGTGTAGACGTCTTTTACACTAATTAAGATAAGGATAAACATCCGGAAGAGAAGTTAAAATAACCTAAGAAACCTAAAACGCGTCGATCCTTACAGACGCCTTTTAGTTAATAAATCAACTGATTAAAATTCAAATTTAATCGTTAAAATAAGAATAAACTCTAAATAGCGTCCACATGGGTCGACGCCTTTTAGACCTCTTCATATTTTAACTGAAATTTGAGCTAAAATCAATTCAATTGATTAACTTAAACATGTCTGTTAAACCCGACACTCAAAAATATCAATAAAAATTAATCAATGATTAAATATCAAATCATTCTGAGGCATTATTATATGATATGAAATTTACTCGAAATGACGTCAAAATTAGCGTGTCTACAGCTGCCTCACCTTGGCATCGTCTTTGCAAGGGAGTGAAATAAAATGAAATGTACTGAAAAGGTGATGCCAAGGTGTGATGAGACACGCTCTTAACATCACATGATTGGAATTTTTCTCAAAATCATCAATGAAGATAGTTCAAAGAAATCAATGGAATCAATCCTGTTTGGATGAAGTAGACAAGGAAATAAAATAAAGTCGATCAACTTCCTCGGAGTGGGAAGTACCCCAGGTCATAGACACTGTAGGTTTCATCATGGGGAGCGTTTGCCAGCCAATGTGGACGTGCTGCAGCCATAATGGATCTTTAAAAGAAAACAAGAATATTGGATAAAGAATCCAATCAAGGATAGAATTCCAATGATATCTTCAAGCGAACCTCAAAGATAATCAAGATACTCAATTCAGAATGGAATATTTCATATCATGTTGAGATTGTTTGATTTAATGGTCTGAAACTTAATAAGTAATTAATTCTTATTACAATGATTTCAAAGTCCTACATGATGCATGCTGGGCTAAAAGAAAAATATAAAGTCAAATAAAATATAAATTAATCAAGGATAATATTGTTAAATTGTCATTAATGAGTCAAGACACAAATTCTTGTAATTCAGTGCTAAGCCGAAGCTCGTTTATCCACGCACCGTTTCACAAAAGTGGAACCATCGTCCTCACTAATTAACAATCCAATGGCCTATCCGTGCGATTAAGAATCCTCTGGAATTATCACCGTTTTTGTTGTAGGGGAACTCAAATTCCAGTTTCATCAAAACCATAAGGTCCTTGATATACTCTAATAAATACTTAATATATAGTAATGCGAATGCAAAATAATTACATGAAATAATACAAGGGTAGAAATAACCGTCTTTTTAGCCACGGTTAGACTTCTTGAATTCCCACAGTGGGATCTTCTTGACATTTCCAGCTTTACTCAGATTTTCTTTGAATTTCTGCAATCAAAATTGTTAGTAATTCCAAACAAATATTCAATTTGAATATGGAATTTCGGATAAATCACATAAAGAGCTGAAACGCGTCGTGTCGTGCAGACGCCATTTAAAGTTGAAACGCGTCAGTGCTCCTCGACGCCTTTCACTCACAGAAATAGGTTTCTAGCTGTTCTTTACTCGAATTCCAACTCTATCAATGCACATCCCTTTTCCAATCCGGAAAAGTCTTCCTAGGATCGCAATTCCTTCTATATAAACACCCTTAGGTTGTTCCCAAACAATCCTATCACAATCCAAAGATCAAAAGTTGTGTTTTTTTTCAAGGTTTCTTCAAAGTTCCAAGATTTCCAAGGTTTCCAAGCTTCAAGAAGGAGGAATTCCGAAAAAGGGAGGATGAATTCTTCAAGCAAGAAGATGAAGATGTCTTTGGAGAGATTTTCTGATGTGGAAAATCACCTCAATGGAAGGAATCCCAATCTTCAAGTAAGTTCAATCAACTTCCTTTCAATTCTTCTTCATGTTCTTCATCACTTTCTTCATCACTTTCTTCATCATGTTCTTCATCATGTTCTTCGTCTTTTCTTTTGGTTTTCAGAACTATCCCATGTTTCCTGGCCCAAGGAAGTTTACCTCCTTACCTTGGATCCGTAAACTTGCAAAAAGTATCAAGCTTTCCATGCAAGTATTCATATCCAAGTGGAATCTTCAAGGTCTTGTAGTGCTTGCCAAACATTACAAGAGCGCGAACGTAGATTGGGCGGCTATGGGTGCCTTGATCGAGTGGTGGCATCCTCAAACTCATACGTTCTTCTTCCAAGACTTCGAGTGCACAATCCTTTTGGAAGAGGCGGAGCTTCTTTTAGGTCTCCCAAAGACCAAAGAGAACAAAGAGAAGATAGCTTTGACGAAAGAAAGAATCACCGGTCAACAATTGTTGACATCTATTATGAAAGATCCTTCAGAAGCTAAAGGATGTCTCACCAAGAAGGGGATCAATCTCACCAAGCTAGCCGAGTGGACGCTGTACGAAATTGATGATCTAAGAGAGGATGAAGCGGAGGATGTAACAAAAGCTTTAGTTACATGCCTAGCCGGTGCTTTGTTCTTTTCTGCACAGGATAACATCTTAGAAGATGACCAAGTTAGTGTCATATGCGCAATCTTCGAAGGTAAATCCATTATCACTGCACTCTTAGCATATCTTTATAGTGGGCTTTCTGCGGCGTCTGTGGGCCGTCCTCCTTATGGATGCATGCTACTCTTTGCCTTATAGGTTGAACTTCACTTCAAGTTTGAGCATAGCAAGAAAAGGCCTTTGAATCCATCTCAGATCTACTTGAATAGCCCAATTCACTGCATAGCTAATATTGTAAAGTTCAATGAGCACATGGTTAACAAGGTTCCAAAACTCAAGACCCGAGCCGACTGGAGAGAGTATTTGAAACTCATGACGTCCGACATATTCGACTCATCTCCACTTGCTCTGGTTGGAAAACCTGTCTGGGTGCGCCGTGCAGCAGGAGCGGATCTTAAGTTGATTGGAGCCACCGAGTTTGTGTTATACAATCCACATCGGTGCCTTACTCAACTTAGCTTGGGCCGTCGTGAATTCCCTGAGCTTTCTCCCACACTCCCGATCAAGAAGCGCGACTTGGAATCCGACGAAGATTATGAAGCCGTACAAATCATCACCACTCTATGGAATCTTGGCTTCAGTTATCGTGTAAAATCCTCTAAAGATAGAGATAGAGGATTGAAATTTTCCTACCTTAAAAGTCTTCATGAAATTCTTCCTTAAATGTCATCTTTCTCTTTGTTCATGATGTAATAAAGAATTTTATTCGAATAAAGAAGTTTTTTTTTATCCCTCAAAACCTTTCCTCAACTTCCTGTGATGTGCACATGATTTTTCCTTTAGGAAAAACTTGATTTTTCCTGAAAATTCAACAGTTCGGGTTCTGTAAAAATGTAAAACGCGTCCATTCAGAAAGACGCCTTTAAACCATAATTCTTTTCCAGAAACTCAATTTAATCCTCAAAAACCGATTTAAACCTTAAAACGCGTCTTCACACATTGACGCCTTTCAACCGTAATTCTTTTCCAGAAATTCAATTTAATCCTCAAAAACCGATTTAAACCTTAAAAAGCGTCTTCACAAATTGACGTCTGTCAACCGTAATTCTTTTCCAGAAATTCAATTTAATCCTCAAAAACCCGATTAAAACCTTAAAACGCATCTTCTAAACTTGACGCCTTTCAAAAATCTCTCCTACTTTTTCCAGAATTCTGTCATTAATTCCATGATTAATTCTCTGAAACGCGTCAACACACTAAGACGCCTTTCATTCTTTTCCTCTGTACGGCTCCGACCAAAATCTTGAAACGCGTCTACCTAGGTGGACGTCTTTCATTCAAATTCAAACCTATGTCCTTGCCGCCTCAACTTTTGCGCTCTTAAAACACGTCAACATGAGTCGACGCCTTTCAGCCTTTCTGTTAACAGACCCGCGAAGGCCCCTTTCTTCCTCACTTTTCCAAAAATCTTTCTCTCTCTTCACCGGCGACGATCTCCGGCGATCTCGGTTTCTCTCCGTCAAAGCTCTCCCTTCTCAAGCCATGGAGCCCGGTGAGGGCTCAAGGAAGACGAAGACCCTAGCCAAGAGGCGGCGAAGGCAAGAAGAAGAGGTCCCTGAGGAGATTCCGGCCATGCTAGCCGAGGCGGCGGCCTTCTTGGAGGAAGAACTCCCTCCACCGGCACCCATGGCGGTGGAAGAAGAAGATGAGGGCGACCTTCACACGGTAAGCTCCCTGTGGGTGTGATTGGATGAAGAAAATAGGAGAACGGGGTTCTTGAAAGAACCCGGAATCTGGACTTGAAAGGCGTCCAGACCAGGTGACGCCATTCAAAAGGCGTCACCATGGGCTGACGTCTTTCAAGATAAATTCCGGATTTTTAATTAGGAATAAACATTTTGAATCGCGTCAAGGCATGTTGACGTGTTTTAAAAAACGTCCATGTGGTCTGACGCCTTTCAAAACAGAACTGATTTTTCCTGTTTTTATTAATTACTGACCTTTTTTTTTATGTTTTTATTTGCAGGGAGTGATGAGGGCTAGGATTAGCTGGGACCTTGTGATAGGGGCTTATAGAGGGCTCCCGGATTTCCAGAAGGCGCGCCTGCGTCGGATGGGATTCGGCGAGGTATTGGACATTGAGCCATTTTGGCTTGATTTGGTCCTCCTGCAGGTGCTGCGGGAGAGGTGGCATGCGGAAAGCCGTGCTTTCCTAATGCCGTGGGGGCATATGGTCCCCACCCTAGAGGATGTGGCCAGGATTACTGGCCTCCGGGTAGAGGGTCGTCCAGTTAGTGGGGTTACTTACCCCAACTATCAGGGACTAGCTGAGGCTCTATTAGGGATAGAGGTGTCTAGCCTAGGCAGAGAGTCTAGGATGGTCCCCAGGGTAGAAGTAGAGGCTGCATTAGGATTAGATGAGCCCCGGCGTCGGTCTGACAAGACCCGGGAAGAGTTTAGGGATAGATTAGCCGAGTCATCTTCCCTTGCCTACTGTAGTGACCCTAGTCAGATAGAGGAGGTAGATAGACAGCTTAGGGTCTTTTTAGTTTTCTTTTTTGGTCGGTTGCTCTTCGGTACGAAGGGCGACCACATCCATTGTAGGTTTCTTTACTTGTTAGATGACCTAGATAGCTTAGGAGATTATGCCTGGGGTGCGGCCCTTCTGGCCCACCTCTTCGCCGATCTATCCGCGGTCACGCCGGACCGTGAGACCACCATCAGCGGCTTCTCGCCGTTTCTTCAGGTATTAACTTGTTTAATTATTTGTTATATGCAGTGCAATATGATATGATGCTCTTTCTAACCTATATGTTCATGAATGCAGGTGTGGAGTTACTACTACTTCCCGCTCGGCAGAGCGCGGATTGTTCGACCAGATGCCGTTCCTTTTGCCTGCCGTTGGCAGCCAATTGTGGACACGGCTCCACAGCACCACCAGCTGACGGCCCTCCGCCGTCAATTCCTGGACTATCCAGAGCTCTTGGTAAGTTTTAACTTGTCTAATTTCATTAAATGCAATCTTTTTATTCATTAAATGCAATTTATTTATTAATGCATCTAACCTATATGCAGGTGATCTGGCGCCCGTTCTTGGGCATGAATGAGGAGGGTCAGCCGTGGGTGACGGCTGGCAGGAGGCGGTTCGGGAGGCAGATGTGGGTGCACTGCCTCAACGAGATCGAGCTCCTCCGCCTCCGGCTCGTGATGAGGACGTTGGGTCTCCACCAGGAGTGGATTGACGAGGAGGTCCCGGAGGGTGTGGGCAGGAGCATGAGGCGGAAGCAAGCCCTCACCGACTGGCGTGCCAAATTCCCGGAGCAGTATGAGGATTGGCACCGTCGGGGCGTACGGGTGGAGTCCCGTGCGGTGAGTAGCGAGGGCTACCTCCAGCAGTACCGGGCCCACTACGCCGATCAGCTTCGGCTCCTTCGACCACTCGATGTAAGTATGCTTTCATGCGTCTTTAATTTTATCATTATCTTGATTTATGTTTGTGAATGAATGTATGTATGACATGCAGGATGCGCGTGATGCGGTCATCGTCGACCTCCGGGCCCGCCTACATGATGCGGAGGCCCAGCTAGAACAAGTCCAGAAGGAACTATATGACCTGGTATGTATGAATGAATATGAATGTATGTTTTAATTAATTAATTGTTTTGACGATTAATCACCGACAGTTGTCTTCCGGTGCAGCGAGCCGTCTACACCCAGGCGGCTCCTCCTACCTTCGGGGCTTCATCATCCTCTTCATCCGCTACTCATGATGCTGCCCTGGCTGACCTCCAGAGTCAGCTCGCCTCCGCCATCCACCGGGCTTCTCTAGCAGAGGAGGACCGTGCTGCTCGGGTAAGTTCTTCAACTTTTTGAATTCTGAATTTGATTTTAATTACTTGATTGCCTTGGACTAACAATGACTTCCTTTCAGGTCGCTGAGCTTCAGGAAGCCCTTCAGAGGGCTGAAGCGGAGATAGAGCATGCCCGTGCCGCAGCGGCTCGTGCCGAGGCTGATGCAGAGCGGATCCGGGCTCTGGAGGAGCAGGTGGCTCATCTCTCCACTGGAGATCTTGCGCGCCTCCAGATTCGCCTGAAGGTCATGACCGAGGAGCGAGACCGCGACCGCCTTCGACTGGAGAGTCTTCTGAGTCGGCTGTCAGTTGCGGAGCATGAGCGCAAGATGGTGGAGGAACGGTATCAGCGAGCTCGGCAGCGTGCCCATGAGCGTGGTCTGACCAGCGCCTTCACTGCCAACGCTGCTGTATCTTCCGGCCAGGCAGGGCAGAGCGCGATGGGGCCACCTCTACCTCCCAGCCGAGGGCCAGCACCGGATGCACCTGACGAGGCCCAGAGTCAGCTGGACGAGGGCGGAAGGGAGAGCCAGCCTTGAGGGCTTATGTATCTTCTCTTTTTTTTTATGTATCATGTACAAAAACTCCTTTTGATAATATACATGAAACTTTTGGGCTCCAATCTTGTGTTCTTGTGCTTGTCTTGCATCCTGTACACACTTAACAAACAGGTTAAGTATCTATTTAGGCTTAGCCCCTTGCCTGACCAAATAAATGGTCAATCAATTTTTTTTTTAATAAATGGTCAAGGGGCATAGCCTTTATTAACAAAGGTAATGAGAATAATCGAACTTAAGCAAAATGCAACATATAAGCAGACAGATGCTTACTGAAAATAAAAGGAATGAAACACATCAAATGCAACAAGCAGATGCTAACTGAAATATTTTTGTTGTTTTGAAATATTCACTTTTGTTTGGGGTTTTGAAATATTTTTTTTTTTATATTTTGACATATGTATTTTTTTTGAATTTTTGATATATGTATTTTTGATGTATGTATTTTTTTTTTGGGTTTTTGATATATGTATTTTTTTTGAATTTTTGACATATGTATTTTTTTTGGATATTTTGACATATGTATATTTTTTTTGATTTTTTTTTTTTTGACATAAAGATCAGCATGGTACTTGGATCAAAAGATCATATTCATTTATTAACTTAATTTCCAAATTGTTCTTTAACAACTTAACTTAAACCCATCGTGTTTGAATTTGTGTTTCCATTCGTGATCCCATTTGATGATTTGACCCTTAGTCAATGTAAGTCATTCCTTAAGTGTGAAGTACATCTCTTTAGAAAGAAAAGATGAATAAGTTTAGGAAGCCCATGAGAAGGTTCCGGAGACTTAAAAAGATGTTCCTTTCCTACCCTAATATCTGTTGGGGTTCGGTCATTTCTTTCCGGGGTATTTATCGACCTTGCGTTCCCTTTTGTTTCATTTCATGGCCTTGATGTAACGTTTGTAATGTAATGGCCTTTTGATTTGACATTTGGCTTTTTGCCTTTTTATTTTTCTTTTCTTTTTTTCTTCGGCTCTTTGCTTTGGGACGGATCTCCCCCTTTTTTTTTATGACGGCCTCCTACTAAGATGGTGGGTATTCTTGGTAGTCTATTCTAAGCCTCGTTTCGACATCATGGGCCGAGTTTAAAATAGAATTATTTTTCTTTAAAACGAATGATCTGTACTTTACACTTTCGGTCAAGCTTCCCATATTCTTTAGGACTTGGCATCTCTTGTTACTCACGAATCAAACGTGTCAGTGTGTGTAGTAATGGGCTTGAAATTAAGTTATCCAGACTGATAAGGAAATTTGAGTTTATAAACTTTCTGATTCTACTGATCTTTGTACCATACTGATCGACTCTTTAACCTAAGGGTAGTATTTCTTAAGATGTAAGCCATTCCATGGATGATTTAGCTCTTCTCCTTCTGCATTAATAAGACGATAAGCATTACCAGGAAAAGCGTGCGATACAACATAAGGTCCTTCCCAGTTGGGTTGGAGCTTAGAACGCGGACCACCAGGTTTTACAAAAATTCTTTTAACAACCATTTCACCGACTTTGAACTTACGTTCAATGACTTTCTTTTGATAAAAACGTGCTAATCTATTTTGATAAACTTTTGCATGATTAGCAGCTGACCATCTTTTTTCGTCTAAAAGTTCTAATTGAGCAAGGAGTGCTGAACGATGTTCATCAATGGAAAATTCCTTATTCAATTGTACTCTTAATGACGGTATGAGGATCTCATATGGAACTACCGCCTCCATTCCAAATTTTAAGGAATAAGGAGTTTGCCCAGTGGGTGTGCGGATTGAAGTTCGGTAGGCCCATAGAGCCTCAACCAATTTTTCTGGCCAATCTGCGAATTTATTAGATTTGCACGTTTTTTTAATAATTTTTATCAAAGTCTTATTTGTTGCCTCTGCTTGGCCATTGCCTTGCGGATAATAAGGAGACGAATGATGCAATGCAATTTTATACCTGTTACAGAGGTCCTTCAATTCCTGCGACACGAACTGCGGTCCGTTGTCGGGGACGATGGTGCTTGGAATTCCAAATCGAGTGATGATGTTCTTCATGATGAACTTGCAGACGGTTGATGCTTTGATCTCCACGTACGCTTCAGCTTCTGCCCACTTGATGAAGTATTCCGTTGCCGTGAGAATGAAAGATTTTTGCTTGATGCCGGAATCTGGGTTACCAAGGGGTCCAATAATGTCGAAAGCCCACATGGAGAAAGGCCATGGGGAAGAAACAGGATGGAGTGAAGATGCAGGAGAATGGATTTTGTTGGCGTGAAGTTGACACTTAGCACACCTACGAACATATCCTACATAGTCTTCTTCCATGGTTGGCCAATAAAATCCTTGTCTAAGGATCTTCTTTGCTAGCATCTGTCCATTGACATGACCACCACAAACTCCACTATGAGCTCCTTCCATAACCTTCCAAAACTCATCTTCGTCTAGACATCTCAGAAGAACTCCATCAAAACCTCTCTTATACAATGCTCCTCCAACTAGGGTGTATCGTTGAGCAATTCTCCTGATAGCTCTCTTCTCCTCAGTTGTAGCTTCCTCATGATACGATTGATCTTCACAATATTTTGCGATTTCATAATACCATGGCTTCTGTTCATCATCCATCTCTTCTAACAGCTCTATCAACATGATTTCTCTTTTTTCAATGATATCTTCGTCTCTGACTTTCTTCAGCAATTTCTCCTTAGTTCTAAGGAATGAAGGATCTTTCACGGCGGGTGAAAGACGCCTATGAACTATGATTGATTCAGATTGTTTACTGATTGGAAAATCAAGAGAAGATGCAAGTGAAGCTAGAGCGTCAGCTAAGATGTTCTGATTCCTAGGGACATGGACAAAGATCAATTTCGTGAAAAGCTTTGAATAAGCAGAAGTAAGTTCCTGATAAGGCTTGAGCTTGGGATCGAGAGTTCGATACTTGGTCAGTACTTGGCGAAGAATTAATTGGCTATCACCTACAATCCTGAGTTTGGTAGCACCATGAAAATGAGCAGCCTCGAGACCAGCAAGGAGTGCCTCGTATTCAGCTATATTGTTTGTGACTGGAAAATCAAGCTGAAAGGCTTGTGGAATGGTGATACCTTCAGGTGATAACAGAACAATACCGATCCCTTTTCCATGAGAATTCAGAGCTCCGTCGAAATGCAGAGTCCACATATCATCTCTGATTTGACTTACGGACATCAGTTCCTCATCCGGAAACTCTGATCGCACTGGATCAAATCGAGGAAGGGGATGATGAGCGAGATGTTCTGCTATGGCATAGCCCTTGATCGCTTTCTGTTGAATATAAATGATATCGAATTGAGATAGAAAGCTTTGCCATCGCGCTAACCTATCAGTAAGAACAGATTTCTCCAGAAGGAATTTGATCGGATTCATCCTAGCGATGAGATGGACTTCATGGGCCAGAAAATAATGCTTCAATTTTTGCACAACCCAGACCAATGCCGCACATGTTTTCTCCATCGCTGTATATCTCTGTTCAGCGGGGTTGAGAAGTTTAGAGAGATAATAGGCTGCCCTCTCTTTTCCTTCTTCATCTTCTTGTGCTAGGACAACCCCCACTGCATCATCCAGGACTGAAATGTAAAGTATCAATGGTTTGCCTGGAGATGGTGGTCTCAAAACAGGAGGACTTGCTAAATAGTTCTTTAATCCATCGAATGCCTCCTGACACTTATCGTCCCAATCGAATTTGACTCCCGGCTTGGTAAGCTCGTAAAACGGCTTACACCTTTGTGAGTGCTGGGAGACAAAACGGCGAATAAATTGTAACCTCCCGATTAATCCTCTTAACTCCTTCAAGTTTTTAGGAGGGGACATTTCTCTAATAGCCTTCGCCTTATTGGGGTCGATCTCAATTCCCCGTTTACTGACAATAAATCCAAGCAATTTTCCTGAAGATACTTCGAATACACATTTCTTAGGGTTCATCTTTAACTGATATTCTCTCGATCTCTCTAATACCCTTGCCAAAACTTTGGCGTGCTCAGCCTTTGTTTTAGATTTAACTAGTAAGTCATCCACATACACTTCCAGATCTATGTGCATCATGTCATGAAATATTGCCATCATAGCCCTCTGATAAGTAGCTCCAGCATTCTTTAACCCAAAGGGCATGACGACATAACAGTATGTTCCCCAAGGTGTAGTGAATGACATTTTCTCTTGATCTTCTTCTGCCAGCTTAATCTGATTATATCCTGAAAATCCATCCATAAATGATAACGTCTCATAGCCAGCAGTATTATCGATGAGTACATCAATATGAGGCAATGGAAAATCATCTTTAGGACACGCCCCGTTCAAATCGCGGAAGTCAATGCAAATTCTGACCTTCCCGTCCTTCTTCATAACCGGGACTATGTTGGCCACCCATTGTGGATAAAGGACAACTCTAATAAATTTGGCTTTATGTAATTTGTCGACCTCTTCCTTCATCTTTAGAGCCATTTGTGGGTAGAATCGCCTTAATTTCTGCTTGACCGGGCTAGTTCCTTCCTTCAACGTCAATCTGTGTTCAACTAAAGATGAGTCTAACCCCGGCATATCTTCATAACTCCAGGCGAAAGTGTCTTTATAGTCCTTTAGTACTTGTATCATTGCCTTCTCATCCTCTGTAGAAAGATTTTTACTGACGAGGACAACCTTAGGTTCGTCTTCAGTCCCTAAATTGATTTCTTTGGTGGGCTCTTCTACGACAGCTGAGGGTTCATCAAATCTCTTCACTCCACTGGCATATGCCTCAGCTGCGTCCTCGTCATCTTCCTCATTTTCAATGGGGTCCTTTTCATGCACTAACTCATATACCCCGTACCCATCATTGACGGACTCATCATCCATGCAATCTTCTGGCATCTGAATTGGATTTTCTAAAAATTGAGGGATTAAAGAAGAAGAAGAGCACTTATCAGCTAAGTCCTGTAGGTATCTATCTGGAATTCGCTTACCCTTAGGCTTCCTAGACTTCCTAAGACTAATCTGACTAAAATTAGACTGTCTAACTTTACTATCATAACCTAACGAAGACGAAGCAGGATGAAAATCCTGGGATACAAGTGGAAATACAAGAGAATCCTCCCGAGGGGAGGGACATAGTAAATCTAAGAGAGAAGCTTGACCGAAGGACCCGCGCGGCGGGGTGCAATTGGACAAGTAAGATGTTTCCTCGATGAGGATCTGGGAAGAATTTGTTGCCAAATTGGCGTTTTTTTTTGGACAATGAAAGAATTAAACATAAAGCAGGAATGAACACAAATGGGAGGAGAATCAGATAAAGGAAGTGGCATCGAGGCCAGAGGATTAGGGGGATCATATAGTAATATGTCCCAGATCAAATCATACAACCTCTCTAGATCGAGAGGAGGTTGTGGAATATGGTCCCGAGGGGACAGAGTAATCATAACGGGCGGAGCCCGTGGAATATCTTCAATTATGACCCGCGACCAAGTCGGGGTCAAGAGTAGTGTACGAAAAAGAGTATGGAGCATGAAGACATGTGAAGGATATGTCCCCCTCCAGAGCAGATCTGTAGTGTAACCAGCTTCATAGGGGTCATCTGGCTCCCCTTCATCAGTCTCTTCAGACAGCAGTATCCGCTTGTCAAATATGGCACCAGGGCTTTCAATCAGCTCATCAATCTGCGGCGGCCACTTAGGTTCTGTAGGATCCAGGAATAGTCTGTTCAGTGCAATATACAGGTCTCTCAGATCAAACCACCTGTACCATTCACATTCAGGATCATGAAATTTCCTCCTTTTCATAGGCCGCAGAGCCTCCAAGGATTGGTACGTAAGTAGTTCAGAGCAATGTCTGGCCAAATCCCTCCCATATATATCATAGAAGTCAAAACACGAAGTAATGACCACCGTGTTGTCGTGGCTAAGTATGGGCCCTTTCACGAAGTGCGTACACAGGGTCCATGTTAAGGGATCTCGGCCTTCTTTGGGTGGTGTAGACATTGCCTCCCATATTTTCGGACCTTCTTCGATTTCTGCTTGCTGAACCGGATCTTGCTTCAGTTTTATTGGCCTATAGCCCAGACCACTTCCAGGTACTGCTCGATGATTTCTAACAGGAGTGGTCCTGCCTTGCAACTGTGTGCCCAGACCTCTTCCAGGCTCATAGCCGCTCTTCATCATAATCCTCCATCCTAGGGTACTCATGCACTTCCCCCTTTTGATAGCATCTAATGGGTATGGAAAAATAGTGGCGGCTTTTAGAGGATCAGCCACTGGACGGTAGACCTGTAATACCGACAGAAAAGGTTGTCGGCCAGGTAAAACAGCAGATTTAATGTTCAAGGTATGAGCAGCAGCAAGGATCGGCATGCTCGTTACTTTAATAATTCGCCCTTTATAAGGAAATTTGAGGCATTGGTGATTCGTGGAGGGAATCGCCTCAAGAGTTTTGATATAAGGACGACCTAAAATGGCATTTATGGAAGGGTCGATTTCCAGGATGTGAAATTCGATCTCCGCATGACTTACAGGGCCCAGCTCCACCTTTAAATAGACCATTCCCAGAGGAGAATGAGTAGAATTGTCATATGCTGTCACAGAGATGGGGCTGGGCAGCCATTTTTCTTTGGGCACACCGCACAGTTCCAGGGTCTTCGGAGGTAAAACATTGATCGAAGCCCCTGTGTCGACCAGGCATGCATCCACGACCTTCTTACAGATGTTGACCGTGATACACAGAGCCATGCTTCTGGCTGCCGGCGGTGCTAGTTCCGATGTATGAAATGTTATGGAGGGCTGATCCCCTTGAGGAACTAGTAGTGCTGCAATCTTTTCTACCGGCACGTCCTCGTTGACCATCACCTTATGCAGATATTCCATTAAAGGTTCTTGGTGACTCTTGGATCTTTTGATCAATTCAAGTATAGTGATTCGTGCCGGTGTCCGATCCAGGTGTTTCAACAAGTCATATTGAGTGCCTGGTGCACTCTCTTCATTATGGGCTTCCTCAGTCGGCTGTGATGGGCCGTCTCTAACCGTGGACTGAGGAAAGACTTTGTTGAAAATCCTTCCACTCCGGAGCGCGTGTTCCTCAACCGTGGAGGATCCGGGTGACACTTTAAGTACCGCAGGGTTGGATGGTGCGGATGGCATAGAGGGTGGGTAGGTAGGTGATGGCGTAGGGCTAGGTGGTGATGGCGCGGTGCGGATTAAAGGCCTAGAGGGTTGGATGGTGGATGGGTAAGTGGTTGGCGAAGTGGGGAATGGTACGCGTAATAACGGTTTGGATGGTAAAGGGATATCTGGGTAGATGGTAGTGGTAGCGGGTGAAGTAGGAAATTGTACGCGTAATAGTGGCCTAGATGGTAGGAGGGGCGCGTTATTGGTTTGCGGTGGGTTATATGATGGAGGCGTAGGAGTGCGGGGCGTAATGGGTCTAAGGAAGGTGGGTAGTGGTAATGGGTTATTAGGTGCGGGCGAGTGATATGTGGGTGTCGGTAGAGGGGTGATGGTAACGGGTTGTGGTCTGGGTATGTGGATGGTGCGGCGTGGTGGTCGCTCTGCGATACTTGGAACGTGACCCATTGAACAAAGAGAGGAAGAGTCCTCTATTCTCCACTGCTGCCCATGACCAGCCTCAGACTGGCTGTTCGTCAGAATGGGAGCAACTTGGTTTTGGTTCTGGTGCTCCGGGAGTGGATTCTGCACTATGCCCATGTTGGGTGGTGCTGCTGCTTGTGCCGGTGGTCTTGCTTGCTGCTGCTGCAGTCTCCTCGCCTTTAGGGCTGATATGTACTTTTTCATCTCCTCCCAGTCTATGCCGCCCTGCTCGTTGAGATCATGAATATAATCTCTGAACTGGAAGCAGGTGTCAATGGTATGCCCAGGTTGCCTATGGAAGTAGCAATACCTGGACGTATCGGCATTTTGAGGCCAGACGGCCTTCTCCCTTGGCAAAACTAAGGCATTGGCTGCCATTAAAGCACTGAAGATATCTGCCAAGGATTCTGGGAGGGCCGGGTATTCTGCCCTCTTCGGGCCTGGAGGTCTTCTCTGCTGGCTGTAGTCACCAGGAGGAGGGACATTGTGGTACGCCGGCGGTGCGCGCGGCTGGTACTGTGGCTGTTGCTGTTGCTGATACTGCTGCTGCTGGGGTTGCTGGTACTGCTGTGGCCGTTGCGGCTGTTGTTGTAGCTGTTGCTGGTTCTGATTCGGCTACTGTGGCCGCTGATACTGCTATTGGTAATGGGGGTTCTGCTGCTGCCTATACTCCTGTTGGCTCGGCTGCGGTGGCCTCTGGTACTGCTGCTGGTTCCTCACAAACTGGGGCGAGTTATTGTTCATGGTACTGACTTGCTCGTGAGAGAGCGTGCCCTCAGTAGTCGGACCTGTGCTGGGAGAATTCGGCACGGCAGGCTTCCGAGGTGGAGGCCTGTTAGGTCTGTGAGGATCAAAGACGCTAGAGAACGTAGCGTCCTTGAAGGCATTCTGGCAGTACCGTGCTCTTTCATAGAGCTCTGCCATACTAGTCAAGTTGTTCAAGGAGAGGACTAGCTTGAACTGGGGAGTGGCGTTAGAAATTAGCATCTTCACTTGTTCAGATTCAGACAAGTGATCTTTTACCTTTTCAGCCAGGCCCCGCCACCTGTCAGCAAAACTGACAAACTCCTCATCCGGTTTCATTTTTTCTGCAATGAGGTCCGTGATAGACAAGGAGGGTGCAACTCTGTCCTGGTATCGTTGGATAAATTTGCGTGAAACGATACCGTAATCCTCTACTTCGGAGGGTTTTCCAAAGAAAAGAACCACTCGAGGGCTGGTCCCTCTAGAGATCTCCTGAACAAGAAGGCCAATGACCTCTTATCATTCTGCCAGAAAGAGGATTCGTACATGAACTCCTTCAGGTGTGTGAAGGGGTTACCAGTACCGTTATACTTCCGATAGACTGGCATCTCAGAGGGTGGCAGATGGAATACTGGCAGGCTCGGTAAACTGATTTCTGGCACAGCTTTAACCCCCATCATCTTCTGGAGGTTGTTGAACTGCTCATCCATGCGCTCCATCTTGGCCAGCAACGCTTGCGTGGTCAGATCTGCCTGGGGAGGAGGAGGAGGTGGAAGTACTTGATAGGCCTGCTGCCTAGAGTACGTTGGACAGGGAGGACAATAAGGAGGAGGTCCGGCAGAGCTTCCGCCATGCCCGAGGGCATTTTGATAAATAGGTGTTTGCGGTCTAGCCGGTTGCCTAGATGATGAAAGTTGTGGCCCAGTTGGCCGAGAAGTAATATGAAGGCCTTCCATGGCCTGATGGATATAAGGAGGAGGAAGAGGAGGTTGTTGAGTAACAACAGGGGGAGCCATAGGGTTCGGCTCAGCAAGCTGCACGGGTGCCTTCCCCTTCAAAATAGACTGGATCGCCTCGAATTGCTGAGGGTCCAGTCGGGAGGCAAGAACTCCCAGGGCTTTGACAAGATCCATTGGATCGGAGGATGAGGGATCATGCTGATTCATGTCCCCCTCTAAATCAGGATTAGGGATCGCATATTCATGCGGGGGAAGATCAGGATATCGATCCTGTGGATGAAAAAGAGGAGTCCGGACATTCCCATCATGTCGAACCGGAATGGGGACAGAATTACGGGAGGCATCAGCATCTCTCCCGTTCTCATAGTTGTAGTCTGAATCGCGAGGGGCATTAGCATCTCCCTCGTAGTTGATGATGGCGTCTTGAGCCATACTCAAGTCCCTGCCTGATCGCAGCAACATGATGTTAGATTCCTTTTTCAAAGATTTAATCAAACAAGTTGTACAGAGATTAATCAAACAAGTGGATGCTTAACGTGATTTTAGGGTTCCTTGTTGAGTTATTTGAATTGGATTAAACCACAATTTCGCTCAGGGAAAGGATCCTAGTTTCAGTTCAATTTCCACCGTTATTCTCTAGGGCTCTTTCTCACAACGCTTTTGGAATCTAGCCGGGACTTCAATTGGTACAACCAGCCCGATGATCAAGGAGGAATACCTTGATTTTGGGGACTTATGGAGGTCTCAACGTCAACTTCTCTAGTCTGATCAAGGGACCAACCCAATCAGAGAGAGTTGCTGACGTCGAGTAATGTGTTCCTAAGAAGAGGAGGGTATTCGCCTCAATGCGTATGCCCTACGGCCTGGATAGCCTCTAATGCTTAATAAATAATGGGTAGCTAGCACTCAAACCACAGAAATCAAGAAACTGAAAAATAACTAAGAAACTGTCTGAATCGTGTCGATGATAGTCGACGCTATTCAAAATAGAGCTTAATTCTTTCGCAGAAATAGATCTGAAAAATAACTAAGAAACTGTCTGAATCTCGTCGATGGTAGTCGACGCTATTCAACACAGAACTTAATTTTTTCGCAGAAACAGATGCAAACAACAGAGAAAGTTTGAAGGCTGAAAGGCGTCTGGGATGGTTGACGCGGTTTTGAAACGCGTCAGTTCTCCTGGACGCTTTTCAGTTCGCAGAAAAAGTTTTGCAGGAGGATTTTCTGGATTCAATCCTCCTCAAACAAGGTAAAAAGCAGTAAACAATCGACTCATGCAAAAATTTTAGTTCCAGATTTTAAACAGGATGATTTACTAACTAAACAACTAGGAAATCTATCAATCACACATCATTTTTATCACAAAAACAGCTTTTTGAACTAATCAAGGGGAGGGCAAAATCTTGCTGTAGACACGCTAATTTTAACGTCATTTCGAGTAAATTTCATTTCATATAATAATGCCTCATAATGGTCTGATATTTAATTATTGATTATTTTTTATTGATATTTTTGAGTGTCGGGTTTAACAGACATATTTTAAGTTAATCAATTGAATTGATTTTAGCTCAAATTTCAGTTAAAATATGAAGAATCATAAAAGGCGTCGACCCATGTGGACGCTATTTAGAGTTTATTCCTATTTTAACGTTTAAATTTGAATTTTAATTAATTGATTTATTAACTAAAAAGCGTCTGTACAGGTCGACGCTATTTAAGTTTCCTAGGCTATTTTAACTTCTCTTCCGGATGTTTATCCTTATCTTAATTAGCTTAAAAGACGTCTACCCAGGTGGACGCGTTTTAGCTAATAAAGTTAAAGATAAGTTTCCCGGATATTTATCCTTATCTTAATTAATCTGAAAGGCGTCAGCCATGGTGGACGCGTTTTAGATAATTACAGATAAAGATAAATTAATCAATAATTATCTGTCGGTTAAGATAGATAAATCCTAGATTTTTCTATGTTAATCGCGAACGTAGAAAATGCCTATAAATACCTCGCATCTCAAAAAAGAAAGAGAGAGAATTGAATTGAGCCAAGCCATAGCGCTATAGCGATTTGAAGATCGAAGCAACCACGTCGGAACGCCGGAGAGCTGCTATTTCCAGAAGACGGCGTCCCTTTTCTAGATCTTCATCTTTCAAGGCTTCTTCAACTGGGCATAAGTGTTTCATTTCTGAATTTCAATTACATCCTTTATTAATCTCATTCTCATATTCACTTCATGCAACACACACCACAACATTAATTTTCCAAAACCCATTTGTTTTAAAGGGGTTTCAAAGCCATTTAAACAAGTGAGTTGCTGTTTTTAAGCATGTTTCTAATCATGGTTAGTTTTGATATTACTTCCATTTAAATTTTCATCAGTGTTTCTTCATTTCTGTTTTCTTTCTTTGTCTCTGCTGCACTTAACAACAACAAGAGATAAAAAGAGGGAAATCAAGCACAAAGCCAGGAGAACTTCTGGACGATCCTCAACCTCAACAGCAAGAACAAAAAGAACAAAGAAAGGGCTCTCTTTCTTCAGCCGGCTGAAGGAGGGGAACCAAGGACTCATTCTTCCGCGTTCAAACAGGTAGGCGATCAAATCTCTTTTGAAGCTTTTTAGTTAAAAGTTTCTGGCGATCACTGCACTTTAGTTGCTGTTTTAATAGGTTAGTTTACACTAAACAACATAGTTTTTCATATTAATCACACGAGCATTTTCAGCACCTACAGCTCTTTTTGGCGATCACGATGGGACTTGGTCTCGCCGTCTTTTAGTTTCTTTTGTTCTTGCTGTCATCATATCGGGTACCCACGGTGCACCATTTGTGTCTCTCGACACGTCCTCACCAATTGGTGAGTGTTTAGTTTAATTAATTTCCCTCGTGCACCACGTGCACACCCCAGTGGCAAGATCTTGCCCTCCCCTTGATTAGTTCAAAAAAAGCTGTTTTTGTGATAAAATGATGTGTGATTGAGTGATTTCCTAGTTGTTTAGTTAGTAAATCATCCTGTTTAAAATCTGAAACTAAAAATCTTTGCATGAGTCGATTGTTTACTGCATTTTACCCTGTTTGACGAGGATTCGACCCAGAAAATCCTTCTGGAAATCTGTTTTTGCGAACTAAAAAGCGTCCAGGAACGTTGACGCGTTTCAAAACCGCGTCATCAGACCCAGACGCCTTTTAGTCTTCAGACTGTCTCTGCTGTTTGCATATCTTTCTGTGAAATAATTAAGTTCTGTGTTGAATAGCGTCGACCAACATCGACGCTATTCAGACAGTTTTTAGTTATTTTCCAGGCTTTCTCTGCTGTTTGCATCTGTTTCTGCGAAATAATTAAGCTCTGTTTTGAATAGCGTCGACCATACTCGACGCGATTCAGACAGTTTCTTAATTATTTCTCAGTCTCCAGATTTCTGTGGTTGAGTGCTAGCTACCCATTATTTTATTAAGCATTAGAGGCCATCCAGGTCGCAGGGCATACGCATTGAGGCGAAAACCCTCCTCTTCTTAGGAACACATTACTCGACGTCAGCAACTCTCTCTGATTGGGTTGGTCCCTTGATCAGACTAGAGAAGTTGACGTTGAGACCTCCATAAGTCCCTAAAATCAAGGTATTCCTCCTTGATCATCGGGCTGGTTGTACCAATTGAAGTCCCGGCTAGATTCCGAAAGCGTTGTGAGAGAGAACCCTAGAGAATAACGGTGGAAACTAAACTGAAACTAGGATCCTTCCCTGAGCGAAATTGTGGTTTAATCCAATTCAAATAATTCAACAAGGAATCCTAAAATCACGTTAAGCATCCACTTGTTTGATTAATCTCTGTACAACTTGTTTGATTAAATCTTTGAAAAGGGAATCTAATATCATGTTGCTGCGATCAGGCAGAGATTTGAGTATGGCCCAAGACGCCATCATCAACTACGAGGGAGATGCTAATGCCCCTCGCGATTCAGACTTCAATTATGAGAACGGGAGAGATGCTGATGCCTCTCGTAACTCTGTCCCCATTCCAGTTCGACATGACGGGAATGTCCGAACTCCTCTTTTTCATCCGCACGATCAATATCATGATCTTCCCCCGCATGAATATGCGATCCCCAATCCTGATCTAGAGGGAGACATGAATCATCATGATCCCTCATCCTCCGATCCTATGGATCTTGTCAATGCCCTGGGAGTTCTTTCCTCCCGACTGGACCCTCAGCAGTTCGAGGCCATCCAGTCTATTTTGAAGGGGAAGGCACCCATGCAGTCTGCTGAGCCGAACCCTATGGCTCCCCCCGTTGTTACTCAAAAACCTCCTCCTCCTCCTCCTTATATCCATCAGGCCATGGAAGGCCTTCACATTACTTCTCGGCCCACTGGGCCGCAACTTTCATCATCTAGGCAACCGGCTAGACCGCAAACGCCTATTTATCAAAATGCCCTCGGGCATGGCGGAAGCTCTGCCGGACCTCATCCTTATTATCCTCCTTGTCCAACGTACTCTAGGCAGCAGGCCTATTAGGTACTTCCACCTCCTCCTCCTCCCCAGGCAGATCTGACCACGCAGACGTTGCTGGCCAAGATGGAGCGCATGGATGAGCAGTTCAACAATCTCCAGAAGATGATGGGGGTTAAAGCTGTACCGGAAATCAATTTACCGAGCCTGCCAGTGTTCCATCTGCCACCCTCTGAAATGCCAGTGTATCGAAAGTATAACGGTACTGGTAACCCCTTCACGCACCTGAAGGAGTTCATGTACGAATCCTCTTTCTGGCAGAATGATAAGAGGTCATTGGCTTTCTTGTTCAGGAGATCTCTAGAGGGACCAGCCCTCGAGTGGTTCTTTTCTTTGGAACCCTCCGAAGTAGAGGATTACGGTATCGTTTCACGCAAATTTATCCAACGATACCAGGACAGAGTTGCACCCTCCTTGTCTATCACGGACCTCATTGCAGAAAAAATGAAACCGGATGAGGAGTTTGTCAGTTTTGCTGACAGGTGGCGGGGCCTGGCTGAAAAGATAAAAGATCACTTGTCTGAATCTGAACAAGTGAAGATGCTAATTTCTAACGCCACTCCCCAGTTCAAGCTAGTCCTCTCCTTGAACAACTTGACTAGTATGGCAGAGCTCTATGAAAGAGCACGGTACTGCCAGAATGCCTTCAAGGACGCTACGTTCTCTAGCGTCTTTGATCCTCACAGACCTAACAGGCCTCCACCTCGGAAGCCTGCCGTGCCGAATTCTCCCAGCACAGGTCCGACTACTGAGGGCACGCTCTCTCACGAGCAAGTCAGTACCATGAACAATAACTCGCCCCAGTTTGTGAGGAACCAGCAGCAGTATCAGAGGCCACCACAGCCGAGCCAACAGGGGTACAGGCAGCAGCAGAACCCCCATTACCAACAGCAGTACCAGCGGCCCCAGCAGCCGAATCAAAACCAGCAACAGCTACAGCAACAGCCGCAACGGCAACAGCAGTATCAGCAGCCCCCTCAGCAGCCATATCAGCAGCAACAGCCACAGTACCAGCCGCGTGCACCGCCGGCGTACCACAATGTCCCTCCTCCTGGTGACTACAACCAGCAGAGGAGACCTCCAGGCCCGAAGAGGGCAGAATACCCGTCCCTCCCAGAATCCTTGGCGGATATCTTCAGCGCTTTAATGGCAGCCAATGCCTTAGTCTTGCCAAGGGAGAAGGCCGCCTGGCCTCAAAATGCCGATACGTCCAGGTATTGCTACTTCCACAGGCAACCTGGGCATACCATTGACACCTGCTTTCAGTTCAGAGATTATATTCATGATCTCAATGAGCAGGGCGGCATAGACTGGGAGGAAATGAAAAAGTACATAACAGCCCTGAAGGCGAGGAGACCGCAGCAGCAGCAGCAGCAAGCAAGACCACCGGCACAAGCAGCAGCACCACCCAACATGGGTATAGTGCAGAATCCACTCCCGAAGCATCAGAACCATAACCAGGTTGCTCCCATTCTGACGAACAGCCAGTCTGAGGCTGGTCATGGGCAGCAGTGGAGAGTAGAGGACTCTTCCTCTCTTTGTTCAACGGGTCACGTTCAAAGTACCGCAGAGCGACCACCACGCCGCACCATCCACATACCCAGACCACAACCCGTTACTATCACCCCTATACCCACACCCACATACCACTCACCCACGCCCAATAATCCATTACCACTACCCACCTTCCTTAGGCCCATTACGCCCCGCACCACTACGCCTCCATCATATAACCCCCCGCAAACCAATAACGCGCCCCTCTTACCATCTAGGCCATTACTACGCATACCATTTCCTACTTCACCCGCTACCACTACCATCCACCCAGATATCCCCTTACCATCTAGACCGCTATTACGCGTACCATTCCCCACTTCGCCGACCGCTTACCCATCCATCATCCAACCCTCTAGGCCTTTAATCCGCACCGCGCCATCACCACCCAACCTACGCCATCACCTACATACCAACCCTCTACGCCATCCGCACCATCCAACTCTGCGGTACTTAAGGTGTCACCCGGATCCTCCACGGTTGAGGAACATGCGCTCCGGAGTGGAAGGATTTTCAACAAGGTCTTTCCTCAGTCCACAGTCAGAGACGGCCCATCACAGCCGACTGAGGAAGCCCACAATGAAGAGAGTGCACCAGGCACTCAATATGATTTGTTGAAACACCTGGATCGGACACCGGCACGGATCACTATACTCGAACTGATCAAAAGATCCAAGAGTCACCAAGAAGCTTTAATGGAATATCTGCAGAAGGTGATGGTCAATGAAGACGTGCCGGTAGAGAAGATTGCAGCACTACTAGTTCCTCAGGGGGATCAGCCCTCCATAACGTTTCATACATCGGAACTAGCACCGCCGGCAGCCAGAAGCATGGCTCTGAGTATCACGGTCAACATCTGTAAGAAGGCCGTGGATGCATGCCTGGTTGATACAGGGGCTTCGATCAATGTTTTACCTCCGAAGACCCTGGAGTTGTGCGGTGTGCCCAAAGAGAAATGGCTGCCTAGCCCCATCTCAGTGACAGCATATGACAATTCTACCCGTTCCCCTCTGGGAATGGTTTATTTAAAGGTGGAGCTGGGCCCCGTAAGTCACGCAGAGGTCGAATTTCACATCCTGGAAATCGACCCTTCCATAAATGCCATTTTAGGTCGTCCTTATATTAAAACTCTTGAGGTGATTCCCTCTACGAATCATCAATGCCTCAAATTCCCTTATAAAGGACGAATTATTAAAGTGACGAGCATGCCGGTCCTTGCTGTTGCTCATACCTTGAACATTAAATCTGCTGTTCTACCTGGCCGACAACCTTTTCTGTCGGTATTACAGGTCTACCGTCCAGTGGCTGATCCTCTGAAAGCCGCTACTATTTCTCCATACCCATTAGATGCTATCAAAAGGGGGAAGTGCATGAGTACCCCAGGATGGAGGATTATGATGAAGAACGGCTACGAGCCTGGGAAAGGTCTGGGCACACAATTGCAAGGCAGGACCACTCCTGTCAGAAATCATCGAGCAGCACCTGGAAGTGGTCTGGGCTATAGGCCAATAAAACTGAAGCAAGATCCGGTTCAGAAAGCAGAGATCAAAGAAGGTCCGAAAATCTGTGAGGCAATGTCCACACCACCCAAAGAAGGCCGAGATCCCCTAACATGGACCCTGTGTACGCACTTCGTGAAAGGGCCCATACTTAGCTATGACAATACGGTAGTCATTACTTCCTGTTTTGACTTCCATGATATATATAGGAGGGATTTGGCCAGACATTGCTCTGAACTGCTTACGTACCAATCCTTGGAGGCTCTGCGGCCTATGAAAAGGAGGAAATTTCATGACCATGAATGTGAATGGTACAGGTGGTTCGATCTGAGGGACCTGTATATTGCACTGAACAGACTATTCTTGGATCCTGCAGAACCTAAGTGGCCGCCGCAGATTGATGAACTGATTGAAAGCCCTGGTGCCATATTTGACAAGCGGATACTGCTATCTGAAGAAACTGACGAAGGGGAGCCGGATGACCCATATCAAGCTGGTTACACAACAGATCTGCTCTGGAGGGGGATATATCCTTCACATGTCTTCACGCTCCATACTCTTTTCCGTACGCTGCTCTTGACCCCGACTTGGTCGCGGGTCATAATTGAAGATATTCCACGGGCTCCGCCCATCATGATTACTCTGTCCCCTCGGGACATTATACCACAACCTCCTCTCGATCTAGAGAGGTTGTACGATCTGATCTGGGACATATTACTATATGATCCCCCCAATCCTCTGGCCTTGGTGCCACTTCCTCCGTCTGATTCTCCTCCCATTTTTATTCATTCCTGCTTTATGTTTAATTCTTTCATTTTCCAAAAAAAAAACGCCAATTTGGCAACAAATTCTTCCCAAATCCTCATTGAGGAAACATCTTACTTGTCCGATTGCACCCCGCCGCGCGGGTCCTTCGGTCAAGATTCTCTCCTAGATTTACTCTGTCCCTCCCCTCGGGAGGATTCTCTTGTATTTCCACTTGTATCCCAGGATTTTCATCCTGCTTCGTCTTCGTTAGGTTATGATAGTGAAGTTAGGCAGTCTAGTCAGGTTATGAAGTCTAGGAAGCCTAAGGGTAGGCAAATTCCAGATAGATACCTCCAGGACTTAGCTGATAAATGCTCTTCTTGTTCTTTGATCCCTCAGCTTTTAGAAAATCCAATTCAGATGCCAGAAGATTGCATGGACGATGAGTCAGTCAATGATGGGTACGGGGTATATGAATTAGTACATGAAAAGGACCCCATTGTTGAAAATGAGGAAGATGACGAGGACGCGGCTGAGGCATATGCCAGTGGAGTAAAGAGATTCGATGAACCCTCAGCTGCCGTAGAAGAGTCCACCAAAGAAATTAATTTAGGGACTGAAGACGAACCTAAGGTTGTCCTCGTCAGTAAAAATCTTTCTTCAGAGGATGAAAAAGCAATGGTACAAGTGCTAAAGGACTATAAGGACACTTTCGCCTGGAGTTATGAAGATATGCCGGGGTTAGACTCAACTTTGGTTGAACACAGATTGACATTAAAGGAAGGAGCTAGCCCGGTCAAACAAAAATTAAGGCGATTCCACCCACAAATGGCTCTAAAGATGAAGGAAGAGGTCGACAAACTGCATAAAGCCAAATTTATTAGAGTTGTCCTTTATCCACAATGGGTGGCCAATATAGTCCCGGTTATGAAGAAGGACGGGAAGGTCAGGATTTGCATTGACTTCCGCGATTTGAACCGGGCGTGTCCTAAAGATGATTTTCCATTGCCTCATATTGATGTACTCATCGATAATACTGCTGGCTATGAGACGTTATCATTTATGGACGGATTTTCAGGATATAATCAGATTAAGCTGGCAGAAGAAGATCAAGAGAAAACATCATTCACTACACCTTGGGGAACATACTGTTATGTTGTCATGCCGTTTGGATTAAAGAATGCTGGAGCCACCTATCAAAGGGCCATGATGGCAATATTCCATGACATGATGCACATAGATCTGGAAGTGTATGTGGATGACTTATTAGTTAAATCTAAAACAAAGGCTGAGCACGCCAAAGTTTTGGCAAGGGTATTAGAGAGGTCGAGAGAATATCAGTTAAAGATGAACCCCAAGAAATGTGTATTCGGGGTATCTTCAGGGAAATTGCTTGGATTTATCGTCAGTAAACGGGGAATTGAGATCGATCCTAACAAGACGAAGGCTATTAGAGAAATGTCACCTCCTAAAAACTTGAAAGAGTTGAGAGGATTAATCGGGAGGTTACAATTTATTCGCCGTTTTGTCTCCCAGCACTCACAAAGGTGTAAGCCGTTTTACGAGCTTACCAAGCCAGGAGTCAAATTCGATTGGGACGATAAGTGTCAGGAGGCATTCGATGGATTGAAGGACTATTTAGCAAGTCCTCCTGTTTTGAGACCACCATCTCCAGGCAAACCATTGATACTTTACATTTCAGTCCTGGATGATGCAGTGGGGGCTGTCCTAGCACAAGAAGATGAAGAAGGAAAAGAGAGGGCAGCCTACTATCTCTCTAAACTTCTCAACCCCGCTGAGCAGAGATATACGGCGATGGAGAAAACATGTGCAGCATTGGTTTGGGTTGTGCAGAAATTGAAGCATTATTTTCTGGCCCATGAAGTTCATCTCATCGCTAGGATGAATCCAATCAAATTCCTTCTGGAGAAATCTGTTCTTACTGATAGGTTAGCACGATGGCAAAGCTTTCTATCTCAATTCGACATCATCTATATTCAGCAGAAAGCGATCAAGGGCTATGCCATAGCAGAACATCTTGCTCATCATCCCCTTCCCCGATTTGATCCAGTGCGATCAGAGTTTCCGGATGAGGAACTGATGTCCGTAAATCAAATCAGAGATGATATGTGGACTCTGCATTTTGACGGAGCTTTGAATTCTCATGGAAAAGGGATTGGTATTGTTCTGTTATCACCTGAAGGTATCACCATTCCACAAGCCTTTCAGCTTGATTTTCCAGTCACCAACAATATAGCTGAATACGAGGCACTCCTTGCTGGCCTCGAGGCTGCTCATTTCCATGGTGTTACCAAACTCAGGATTGTAGGTGATAGCCAACTGATTCTTCGCCAAGTGCTGACCAAGTATCGAACTCTCGATCCCAAGCTCAAGCCTTATCAGGAACTTACTTCTGCTTACTCAAAGCTTTTCACGAAATTGATCTTTGTCCATGTCCCTAGGAATCAGAACATCTTAGCTGACGCTCTAGCTTCACTCGCATCTTCTCTCGATTTTCCAATCAGCAAACAATCCGAATCAATCATAGTTCATAGGCGCCTTTCACCCGCCGTGAAAGATCCTTCATTTCTTAGAACTAAGGAGAAATTGCTGAAGAAAGTCAGAGACGGAGATATCATTGAGAAAAGAGAAATAATGTTAATGGAGCTGTTAGAAGAGATGGATGATGAACAAAAGCCATGGTATTATGAAATTGCAAGATATTGTGAAGATCAATCGTATCCTGAGGAAGCTACAACTGAGGAGAAGAGAGCTATCAGGAGAGTTGCTCAACGATACACCTTAGTTGGAGGAGCATTATATAAGAGAGGTTTTGATGGAGTTCTTCTGAGATGTCTAGACGAAGATGAGCTTTGGAAGGTTATGGAAGGAGCTCATAGTGGAGTGTGTGGTGGTCATGTCAATGGACAGATGCTAGCAAAGAAGATCCTTAGACAAGGATTTTATTGGCCAACCATGGAAGAAGACTGCGTAGGATATGTTCGCAGGTGTGCTAAGTGTCAACTTCACGCCGACAAAATTCATTCTCCTGCATCTTCACTCCATCCTGTTTCTTCCCCATGGCCTTTCTCCATGTGGGCTTTCGACATTATTGGACCTCTTGGCAATCCAGATTCCGGCATCAAGCAAAAATCTTTCATTCTCACGGCAACGGAATACTTCACCAAGTGGGCAGAAGCGGAAGCGTACGTGGAGATCAAAGCATCAACCGTCTGCAAGTTCATCATGAAGAACATCATCATCCGATTTGGAATTCCAAGCACCATCGTCACCGACAACGGACCGCAGTTCGTGTCACAAGAACTGAAGGACCTCTGTAACAGGTATAAAATTGCATTGCATCATTCATCTCCTTATTATCCGCAAGGCAATGGCCAAGCAGAGGCAACAAATAAGACTTTGATAAAAATCATCAAAAAGACGTGCAAATCTAACAAGTTCACAGATTGGCCAGAAAAATTGGTTGAGGCTCTATGGGCCTACCGAACTTCAATCCGCACGCCTACTGGGCAAACTCCTTATTCCTTAACATTTGGAATGGAGGCGGTAGTTCCATATGAGATCCTCATACCGTCATTAAGAGTACAATTGAATAAGGAATTTTCCATTGACGAACATCGTTCAGCACTCCTTGCTCAATTGGAACTTTTAGACGAGAAAAGATGGTCAGCTGCTAATCATGCAAAAGTTTATCAAAACAGACTAGCACGTTTTTATCAAAAGAAAGTTATTGAACGTAAGTTCAAAGTCGGTGAAATGGTTGTTAAAAGAATTTCTATAAAACCTGGTGGTCCGCGTTCTAAGCTCCAACCCAACTGGGAATGGCCTTATGTTGTATCGCACGCTTTTCCTGGTAATGCTTATCGTCTTGTTAATGCAGAAGGAGAAGAGCTAAAACATCTCTGGAATGGTTTACATCTTAAGAAATACTATCCTTAGGTTAAAGAGTCGATCAGTATAGTACAAAGACCAGTGGAATCAGAAAGTTTATAAACTCGAATTTCCTTATCAGTCTGAATAACTTAATTTCAAGCCCATTACTGCACACACTGACACGTTTGATTCGTGAGTAACAAGAGATGACAAGTCCTAAAGGATATCAAAAGCTTGACCGAAAGTGCGAAGTACAAATCATTCTTTTTGAAGCAAAAATTCTGTTTTATACTCGGCCCATGATGTCGGAACGAGGCTTAGAATAGACTACCGAGAATACCCGCCATCTTAGTAGGAGGCCGTCATAAAAAAAAGGGGGAGATCCGTCCCGAAGAAAAGAAAGCAAAAAAAAAGGCAAAAGCCAAATGTCAAATCAAAAGGCCATTACATTACAAACGTTACATCAATGCCATGAAATGAAACAAAAGGGAACGCAAGGTCGATAAATACCCCGGAAAGAAAATGACTGAACCCCAACGGATATTAGGGTAGGAAAGGAACATCTTTTTAAGTCTCCGGAACCTTCTCATGGGCTCTCTAAACTTATTCATCTTTTCTTTCTAAAAAGATGTGTACTCCAAACTTAAGGAATGGCTTAGATTGACTAAGGGTCAAATCATCAAATGGAATCACGAATGGAAACACAAGTTCAAACACGATGGGTTTAAGTTGAGTTGTTAAAGAATAATTTGGAAATGAAGTTAATAAATGAATATGATCTTTTGATCCAAGTACCATGCTGATCTTTTAGTCAAAAATCCAAAAAAAAAATATACATATGTAGAAATCCAAAAATATACATAAGTCAAAAATCCAAAAAAATACATATGTCAGAAATCCAAAAAAATATATATACATATGTAGAAATCCAAAAAAATACATAAGTCAAAAATCCAAAAAAATACATATGTCAGAAATCCAAAAAAATATATATACATATGTAGAAATCCAAAAAAAATACATATGTCAAAAATCCAAAAAAATACATACATCAAAAATTCAAAAAAAAATACATATGTCAAAATTCAAAAAAAGGCATATATTTCAAAACCCCAAACAAAAATGAATATATTTCAAAACAAAAACAAAAATATTTCAATTAGCATCTGCTTATTGCACTTGGTGTGTCTCATTCCTTTTATTTTCAGTGAGCATCTGTTTGCTTGCATGTTGCATTTTGCTTAAGTTTGATTATTCTCATTTCCTTTGTTAATAAAGGCTATGCCCCTTGACCCTTCTATCAAGGATAGGATCAAGTAGTCGGTTACTTAACCAGGCAAGGTGCTAAGCCTAAACAGATACTTAACATGTTTGTTCAAGTCATATACAGGACACAAGGCATGAAGAGAGTTGGAATCCGAGTAGAGAAGAAACCTGTTTCTGTGAGTGAAAGGCGTCGAGGAGAACTGACGCGTTTCAACATTGAATGGCGTCTGTGCGACACGACGTGTTTCAGGAAATTCAAAGAAAACCTAAGTAAAGCTGGAAAATGTCAAGAAGATCCCACTGTGGAATTTATGAAGTCCTGACCGTGGCTGAAAAGACGGTTATTTTTACTCTTGTATTATTTCATGTAATTATTTCATTTACATTCGCATTAATATATGATAAATATTTATTAGAGTATATCAAGGACCTTGAGGTTTTGATGAAACTGGAATTTGAGTTCCCCTACAACAAAAACAGTGATAATTCCAGAGGATTCTTAATCGCATGGATAGGCCGTTGGATTGTTAATTAGTGAGGACGATGGTTCCACTTTTGTGAAACGGTGCGTGGATAAACGAGCTTCGGCTTAGCATTGAATTACAAGAATTGGTATCTTGACTCATTAATGACAATTTAACAATATTATCCTTGATTAATTTATATTTTATTTGACTTTATATTTTTTCTTTTAGCCCAGCATGCATCATGTAGGACTTTGAAATCATTGTGATAAGAATTAATTATTGATTAAGTTTCAGACCATTAATTAAATAAATCAAAACATGACGTGAAATATTCCATTCTGAATTGAGTATCTTGATTATCTTTGAGGTTCGCTTGAAGATATCCTTGGAATTCTATCCTTTCTTGGACTCTTTATCCAATATTCTTATTTTCTTTTAAGATCCATTATGGCTGCAGCACGTCCACATTGGCTGGCAAACGCTCCCCATGATGAAACCTGCAGTGTCTATGACCTGGGGTACTTCCCACTCTGAGGAGGTTGATCGACCTTATTTTATTTCCTTGTCTACCTCATCCATACATGATTGATTCCATTAATTTCATTGAGCTATCTTCATTGATGATTTTGAGAAAAATTCCAATCATGTGATGTTAAGAGCGTGTCTCATCACACCTTGGCATCACCTTTTCAGTACATTTCATTCTATTTCACTCCCTTGCAAAGACGATGCTAAGGTGAGGCAGTTGTAGACACGCTAATTTTAACGTCATTTCGAGTAAATTTCATATCATATAATAATGCCTCATAATGGTCTGATATTTAATTATTGATTAATTTTTATTGATATTTTTGAGTGTCGGGTTTAACAGACATATTTTAAGTTAATCAATTGAATTGATTTTAGCTCAAATTTCAGTTAAAATATGAAGAATCCTAAAAGGCGTTGACCCATGTAGACGCTATTTAGAGTTTATTCCTATTTTAACGTTTAAATTTGAATTTTAATTAATTGATTTATTAACTAAAAAGCGTCTGTACAGGTCGACGCTATTTAAGTTTCCTAGGCTATTTTAACTTCTCTTCCGGATGTTTATCCTTATCTTAATTAGCTTAAAAGACGTCTACCCAGGTGGACGCGTTTTAGCTAATAAAGATAAAGATAAGTTTTCCCGGATATTTATCCTTATCTTAATTAATCTGAAAGGCGTCAGCCATGGTGGACGCGTTTTAGATAATTACAGATAAAGATGAATTAATCAGTAATTATCTGTCGGTTAAGATAGATAAATCCTAGATTTTTCTATGTTAATCGCGAATGTAGAAAATGCCTATAAATACCTCGCATCTCAAAAAAGAAAGAGAGAGAATTGAATTGAGCCAAGCCATAGCGCTATAGCGATTTGAAGATCGAAGCAACCACGTTGGAACGCCGGAGCGCTGCTATTTCCAGAAGACGGCGTCCCTTTTCCAGATCTTCATCTTTCAAGGCTTCTTCAACTGGGCATAAGTGTTTCATTTCTGAATTTCAATTACATCCTTTATTAATCTCATTCTCATATTCACTTCATGCAACACACACCACAACATTAATTTTCCAAAACCCATTTGTTTTAAAGGGGTTTCAAAGCCATTTAAACAAGTGAGTTGCTGTTTTTAAGCATGTTTCTAATCATGGTTAGTTTTGATATTACTTCCATTTAAATTTTCATCAGTGTTTCTTCATTTCTGTTTTCTTTCTTTGTCTCTGCTGCACTCAACAACAACAAGAGATAAAAAGAGGGAAATCAAGCACAAAGCCATGAGAACTTTTGGACGATCCTCAACCTCAACAGCAAGAACAAAAAGAACAAAGAAATGGCTCTCTTTCTTCAGCCGGCTGAAGGAGGGGAACCAAGGACTCATTCTTCCGCGTTCAAATAGGTAGGCGATCAAATCTCTTTTGAAGCTTTTTAGTTAAAAGTTTCTGGCGATCACTACACTTTAGTTGCTGTTTTAATAGGTTAGTTTACACTAAACAACATAGTTTTTCATATTAATCACACGAGCATTTTCAGCACCTACACTTGCCACTGGGTGTGCACGTGGTGTACGAGGGAAATTAATTAAACTAAACACTCACCAATTGGTGAGGACGTGTCGAGAGACACAAATGGTGCACCGTGGGTGCCCGATATGATGATAGCAAGAACAAAAAGAAACTAAAAGATGGCGAGACCAAGTCCCACCGTGATCGCCAAAAGAGCTGTAGGTGCTGAAAATGCTCGTGTGATTAACATGAAAAAGCTATGTTGTTTAGTGTAAACTAACCTATTAAAAATAGCAACTAAAGTGCAGTGATCACCAGAAACTTTTAACTTAAAAGTTTCAAAAGAGATATGATCGCCTACCTGTTTGAACGCGGAAGATGTCGAGTCCTTGATTCCCCTCCTTCAGCCGGCTGAAGAAAGAGAGCCCTTTCTTGGTTCTTTTGTTCTTGCTGTTGAATTTGAGGTTGAGGATCGTCCAGAAGTCCTTTTAGCTTTGTACTTGATTTCCCCTTTTGATCTCTTGTTGTTGTTGAGTGCAGTAGAAACAGAGACAGAAAATAAAGAAACAATGATGATGAGAACTTAAGTGGAAGCAATATCTAAACTAATCATGATTATAAGCATACTTAAACAACAAACTCACTTGTTTAAATAGCTTTAAAACCCCTTAAATCAAATAGGTTTTGAAAGATTATGCTGTGGTGTGTGTTGCATGAAGTGAATATGAAGAATGAAAAGGTTGAAGATGTAGAATGAAAATGCAGAATTAAAACACTTATGCCCAATTGTTGAAGCCTTGAAAGGATGAAGATCTTGAAAGGGACGCCGACTTCTGGAAATGGCAGCGCTCCGGCGTTCCGACGTGGTTGCTTCGATCTTTAACTCGCTATAATAACGCTCTCTTAATAGCTTTCAACTATGACTTTTTTTAACTCTTCGAGACGTAAGGTATTTATAGGCTTTTTCTGCGTTCGCGATTAACATAGAAAAATCTAGGATTTATCTATTTTAATCGACAGATAAATACTGATTAATTCATCTTTATCTATAATTATCTAAAACGCGTCCATCATGGATGACGCGTTTCAGATTTAATTAAGATAAGGATAAATATCCGGGAAACTTATCTTTATCTTTATTAGCTAAAACGCGTCCACGTGTGTAGACGTCTTTTACACTAATTAAGATAAGGATAAACATCCGGAAGAGAAGTTAAAATAGCCTAGGAAACCTAAAACGCGTCGATCCTTACAGACGCCTTTTAGTTAATAAATCAACTGATTAAAATTCAAATTTAATCGTTAAAATAAGAATAAACTCTAAATAGCGTCCACATGGGTCGACGCCTTTTAGACCTCTTCATATTTTAACTGAAATTTGAGCTAAAATCAATTCAATTGATTAACTTAAACATGTCTGTTAAACCCGACACTCAAAAATATCAATAAAAATTAATCAATGATTAAATATCAAACCATTCTGAGGCATTATTATATGATATGAAATTTACTCGAAATGACGTCAAAATTAGCGTGTCTACAAAGTCCGCTAACATCTGGGCTTTTAGTGCTACCCGAGGCGCGTAGGAGATGTCGAACTCTCCTAACTCAATCGCCCACTTTGCCAGCCTGCCGGACACCTCCGGTCGGGAGAGAATTTGCCTTAGGGGCTGGTCGGTAAGAACTTTTACCGAATGAGCAAGAAAATAAGGCCGGAGCCTCCTCGCAGACGAGACGAGGGCCAGAGCCAACTTCTCCAGGGCCAGATACCGGAGTTCTGCTCCTTGAAGGGCTCGGCTGGTATAGTAAACTGGCTTCTGAACGCCATCTTGTTCTCGGATGAGGACGGCGCTGAGAGCCGTCTCGGAGACTGCGAGGTACAGGCTCAGAGGCTCCCCGGGGACCGGCTTGGACAGAATGGGGACTTTGGAGAGGTAGGCCTTCAGCTGGTCGAAGGCCGTCTGGCACTCATCCGTCCATTCGAAGCTATTAGCCTTCTTCAGTAGCTTGAAGAAGGGGAAACAGTAATCTGTCGCCCTCGACATGAAGCGGCTTAGGGCTGCGATCTTCCCGTTTAGCTTCTGTACCTCTCGGAGGTTTGTCGGGGGGCACATTTGTATGATGGCCGAAACCTTCTCGGGGTTGGCTTCTACCCCTCGGTGGGTGACCATGTAGCCGAAGAGCTTCCCGGAGGCTACCCCGAAGGCGCACTTGGCCGGGTTCAGTTTCATCTTGTACCTCCTAAGGGCGGAGAACGTCTCGGCCAAGTCGGCCAAATGTTCTGCGGCGACGCGGCTTTTGACCAACATGTCGTGTATATAGACCTCCATGTTTCAGCCGAGCTGCGGGGCGAACACCTTATTGACAAGGCGCTGATATGTCGCGCCGGCATTCTTCAGCCCGAAGGGCATCCGGGTATAGCAATATAAGCCCAGATCGGTCGTGAAGCTGGTTTTGCTCTCGTCATCCGGATGCATCCGGATCTGGTGATAGCCTGAATAGGCGTCGAGGAAGCTTAAGAGCTCGTGATCGGAGGTCGCGTCCACCACCTGGTCTATCCGAGGCAGCGGGAAGCTATCCATCGGACAGGCCTTGTTGAGGTTGGTGAAGTCCACGCACATACGCCATTTGCCATCTTTCTTCGGCACCATCACTACGTTGGCGATCCAGTCCGGATGATGCACCTCTCGGAGGTGTCCGGCGTCCAGCCCCTTCTGCACTTCGGCTTGGATGGCGGATCTCCTTTCCTGATTGAAGGTGCGCCGCTTCTGCTTTACCGGGGGCTGGTCGGGATCGGTATGGAGTCGGTGCTCTGCTACCTCCGGGTCAACCCCGGGCATGTCCGCCGGAGACCAGGCGAAGACGTCGAGATTCTTTTTCAAGAACTCGGTAAGCTTCTCTGCTTCGGTCTCCTCTAGGCCGGAGCCTATCATCAGGATTCGTCCTTCGCCTCCCGGAATCGGAACGGCGAGGAGTGCTTCTCCCGGAGATGCCTCGGCTGATGACTCGATCGCCAGGGTTTCGGCAGCTGCCTTTCCCTTGACCGAAATCATGTAGCATTGCCGGGCTGCTTCTTGATTCCCTCTGGCCTCGCCTATTCCATGGCTGGTATGAAACTTCAGCTTCTGATGGAAAGACGAAGGCACTGCTCCGACCCCGCCGATTAGCCTTCGGCCGAAGATGGCGTTGTAGGCTGAATCGACTTTTACAACGGCAAAGTCCGTATCAACGGTTAATTGCCGGGGGGCGGAGCCTAAGGTTACAGGGAGTCGAACAATGCCCTCTACTCGACAGGGCGAGCCGTTAAAACTGAAGAGGGGGCCCCGGTGAGGCTTCATATTAGCCTCACTCAATCTCATTTTTTCAAAACAATCATAAAATAAGATGTTTGGGGCGCTTCCATTATCGACAAATACTCTATGTACATCGTAGCTATTTATTACAGCGTTTATGACGAGGGCGTCGTCGTGAGGGACCTGAATATCAGTCAGGTCCTCTGAGCCGAAGGTGATATCTTCTTGGCGAGGCCGCTTCGGCTCGACGTCAATCGCTGCTATAGTGGCAGAGCTGCGCTGCCGCGGCCTTGATCCTTCCCCTGGCCCTCCGGATATCATCATGATAGACCCGGAACTGGGTCTTTGATGGGATGCTTCTACCGGGGCCGAGGTGACCTGCGGCGGAGGAGCGGCTTCTATCGCCGGGTGTTGTTGCCTGGGCGTTGCAGGGACGTCCCGGTTCTGCTGCGGCGGGGGCTGCTCCCGTCGGTACTGCGGCAGTCTTCCCTCCCGGATGAGGCGGTCGATTTCCTCTCGGAGCTGCCGGCACTCATCCGTCGTGTGGCCGATCTCCCGGTGATACTCACAATATTTGTCGGGGTCCCTTCGGCGAGGATCCGTCTTCATGCGATCCGGTCGCCGAATCATGCCGTTCACCTCCATGAGCATTCAGGAAGGGGGAGCAGGTAAGGGTAGGTACCGCGGTTGCGGGTCCCGTCGCCTCTCCCTGTCCCAGTCCTCCCGGCGATATCGCTTTCGGGAGGGCTCTTGTTCTTCTGGCCGAGGTCGGACCGCCTGGGGGGCAGGTGCCGAGGCTGCTTCGGCCGCGCCTTTACCTCTGGACAGCATCAGGGCCTCCCGGTTGATGTATTTATGGGCCCGGGCCACGAGGTCCTGGAAGGTAGGGGGATGGCGTTTCCCGATGGAGCCGAGGAGCCCGTCGTCCCGACACCCGCTGATTACGGCCGAGACCGCGATCGAGCTGTCGAGGTTCGGGATTTGGGCGGCCTCGGCCCGGAACTTGGTGAAGTATTCCTGGAGAGTTTCGGTGGGGCCTTGCCGGATGGCCAGCAGGCTGGCGGAGGTTTTGCACTGCCGGGTGGCATCGTAAAACTGGTCGATAAATAACTGGCCCAACTGGACTAGGGAGTGGATGGAGTTGGGGGCCAGTGTTTCGAACCAGGTAAGGGCAGTCTTCTCAAGGGTGAGGGGGAAAAGTCGGCAGCGGACTGCCTCGGCGACCCCTCGGACCAAGAGGTATGCGTTGAATCTCTGGAAATGACAGACCGGATCTGTCATCCCGTCGTAGAGAGGGCCCTTCGGCAGCTTGAAGTTGGGAGGCACCTCGATAGCCAGGAGTTCCGCTGTGAACGGGGTCTGCTCCAGGATGTTGCTGGCAAGAGGTGCCCCGTATGGCCGAGACACCATCTGCTGCATTTCCTTGCGCATCGCCGTCAACCGCCGGTCCAGGTCCGGGGCGGTCGAGGTGGCGACTGATTGTCCTCCGGTCCGGGCCGGGCGGAATTCCGACGAAGCATAGTCCTGCTCCGTCAGGCGATCAGCACGAGGAGCCCGGGCAGGTAGTGCCGAGGGCTCGCTGCGTGTCGCCGCGGTTTCGTTGGGAGAAACCGGTGTAGGCACCGGCCGGAACCGGGCATCTTGTACTAGGTAGAGTGGGGGGAGCGGCGCCTGCTGAGGAAGCTGACCCATCAGTCCAATGCGCTGGGCGATGGCGGACACCATCTCTTGAAAGGGCGCTAGGGAGGTGACGGCAGCTGCTAGCGTTGCTACTTGCTGCTGGAGCACCCCCACTCGGTCTTCCGAGGCGAGAGACTCCGGTATGACCGGCAGAGGCAGGCTCGGCGGGACAGAAGGAGCGCCTTCGGAAGGCAGTATCTGCGCCGAGGCTTCCCGTGCTTCTGCTTCGCTCTGTCCGGACCGTCAGGTCACAGGTCGTTGAGACATGACTTGTTTGTTTGTTTCCCACAGACGGCGCCACGTGATGTAGCCGAAGCTATCACGACCGGATTCCGAAGCTGGAATCCGAAGAAATGGATCCGGAGCTGGGTCGGATCGGTGCTTTAGAGGCCCGACGGGGATCCGGAAGACGGAGGATGCAGAGGCGAAGCTGAAGGTCCGAGGCCGAGGGGGCCGAAGCTCCTTCGGTAGACGAAGGGATGGCGCGAAACCGAGTCTCCTCCGGTTGCGGGGCAGCCGACGGACGGCGTCGAGACCAGGGAGAGGAGTCCGAGGTCGGCGGCCGAGACCGACTCGGGAAGGTCGGCGAAGATTCGAACCGAGCCCCTGCAGGAGGGAAAGAAGAAGAAAACCGGTCAGTAGGAGTCCCGGGCTTCGGCCCTAAGGAACCCCCTCCGACGGTCAAGTTAGCTCCTAGAGATGATTCGATTCAGAAGATAAAGAGTAGCTTTAATGCTATTTGGACTGTAGTCTTTAAGGGTCTCGGAGGCATAAGAGAGCATACCTTTGGCAATAAATAGCGGTGTATTTATAACAGAGGATAGATGATGGTTAACGGTGGTAGCCGATATAGGACTATGTGCGGGCTTACTGGTAAACCGCCATAGTGCCTAGTCCTCCACCGGAGTGGGCCGGACTCGGCTATCGGGCCGAAGGGGGTTGGGCCGCTGATGGGCCGAAGCCTGCTGGGCCTAGGGCTGCCGTGCTGCTCCCGGGCCGTAGGCTGGTGGGCCGTTGACGGGCTGAGGCCTGTTGGGCCGGGAGCGACGATGCCGCTTATGGGCCGAGGGCTATTGGGCCGCTGATGGGCCGAAAGCTCCCTGAGGGCCTTGCACTGCTGCTGCTGGGCTGAACGGGGTTTGGGCTTGTTTTAATGGGCCGAATCGGATTCTGCCTCATCATATACCTAGGGCTTTAATTTTCACCGTTTCATCGTGAAAATCAATAGTAGCTATTTGATCGAGTGCACATAAAAAAACATTGTTAAAAATAGTTAAAAATAAAAAAATATTCAAAGTAACCCTAGGGTTGATCCTATCCTTTGATGTTTTAATTTTGATTCTCAATCAAGAACGCACTTGATTGGACGACTATAGTTGAATTTTTCGATCGGATAGTGAAAATTAAATGACAAAAGGTAAGAACAAGACTAAGAGGGAGATAATTGAATATCTTAAATTTTTTATGATTTTTGCTTATTTTTTTAAAAATAGAAAAGAAAGAGTTTTGGAGGGGCGCATCTTAGTTGGATGCACCCGAGGCTCATTATAAAGCAAATGAATGCTAACTCTAACATTATGTTTTTTTTATTTTCTTTTCATGTGTAAGCATGGATAAAATCCGAGACCTCTATATCACCAAAAACCGATCAACAATTCGAATATAGCGAGCCATAAAATTTAGACCACTAAACATATGATCCTTGTTTATTTAAACTGCAACATCCATATAGTTTGGTTTATACACCTTTTATCCCCCCTTTAATTGTCCTGTAACTACAAGAAGACATCGTTTTGGAACTTAGTTTGAGAGAAAGGAAATTGAGTTTAAAAGTCATTTATATAGTATTTTTTTCTTATTTTTTTACTTCCAATTAACATTTTGCAAACTTCCTAATTTGGATACAAAATAAGACTGATAGAAAAAGGTTTGATTTTGGTTAACTACCGAAATTATCATAACTACTTTAGCTCACTATTTTCCTATACTGAAAGTGGTAGTTAAAAATGATTTCTAAGTAAAAATTATACCAAACATGCCTTACAACGTCAGCTTTTTGAAATTGACATATATTTTCCAAAGCGACTCCTACAAAGTGAGAGTGGTGCTGCCTCTGATAGCAAAGCATGCGATAGTTGAAGAAACAGAGTAATTAGTTTATCATATGTTATAGCATTTAAGTGGACTTTGCTAACAAAAGCTTGTGACATCAACCATAAAATATTATGGCATACCCAACAAGATTGTGGAACTTGGAAAGTGGAAACCTGCAGAGACAGTGAGTCATCTCCAACAAGAATGTTTCATTTCTCATGGAATATAGGGAGAAAAATGGCAGACGTTTCTAGGTGATTACTAGGACTTTTGAATCTTTCAGGTAGAAGTTTTAATTATTCTTTCATTAGAGAATGCTTATGGTCCTTAATTTCAAGTATAACCAATGTCACATAACCTTCCTTTAAATGTTGGGAAAAAACACAGGTTAATCAAAGTCTTCTGACATGTAAGCATGTTGTATTGAATCAGCCAAACTTTTTAGAAAGTCACATTAAACTTAAACTATGTAGTCACATTAAACTTACACTATGTCACATCAAACTTAAACTATGTAATGATGATATAATAAACATAATTAGATATCATATAAGCTAATAATTTTCTAAGTAGAGTTAGCTCCTAAATTCCATGTCTCCACTTGTGTAATATAGTTTGGTTAATTCTAGAAGAAATGTTTATGAATCCTCTCTTTGTCAAATTTCATGATATTTTTCTTAGTGAACATTGAATTCTTCCTCTAAGGTGTTGCTTGTTTTATTCCAAAGTATTGTAATATTTCAGTTTTAAAATCACTGGTTTCAAATAACAACATAAGAAAAAGTAGACTGGTGTTAGCTCCAACCTGTCTCTAAAAAATAAAAAGCCGTCTCTAAAGTCATCCCTTATAATTCTATCGGTAAAATTAAAAGAGGTGGTGAATAAAATTGTCTTTAAAGATGTTACAAGAGATGGCTGAGAGGCATCCCAAAAGAACCATAAATCGACTAAAAAGAATGCCACATAAACTTATAGAATTTTGAAATCTTTCAATTTATTATCAGAAAAATATTATAACACAGCAGCTTGCTATATTTTGTAACATATCAAACAACCAAATTGATTTGATAACAAACACAACATGCATCATGATCATAGTTAACAAGAACGTAAAAAAAGAAATCATCTTTATTTGTTTAGAAGGAAAAGGAAAAATATTGGTGATGTCTCTCCTCAACCAAGAAGAAAATTCAGTAGGCATAGAGCCTCTGATCCATAATTTGATTGAACCGACATTCTAAGTTGCCATCCAACTATGAGGGGGAACGCTTGATGAAAGGGGGAAGAAAAGATTTTTTCTCAGCATTGTCCACTATATGTGTATGTCTATGCGGGAAGAAAGATCACCATCCCATTTGATAAATTAGTGCAAGACTGACCCAGATCACCATCCCTCTCATAAATTAGTGCAAGACTGACCCATGTTATCGTTTCATGCTATCAACATTCCTTTTACACTGCAGCTAGCACAAAGGTCATCACATCTCCCTCTCTTTGATGGGTAAAAAAAGATGCCGAGATCAGTGACGATGATGTCCACCTAGCTAATATGTATGATGCTAGGTAGTGGCAGATCCAACATTCATTCAGTGAGATTCTGAGATGTCACTGAATTTTGTCAATTTTTTTTGTTCGATTTAAAACAGTCTAACTCAGGATCCTATTGATCCAGTTCAAGACCCCATTGGCCTGACCCAAGACCTCATATGAGCTAGTTATAGATCTCATTGACCCAACTATACTTATGACCTAATGTCCAAGTTGTTGGGTTTTAATCTAATTAGTGGTCCACTTGTGTTTACTGGACTGCACACTTGCACACCATTAGGCATCTAATTAATGGAATATGATTGGGCTTAACCCATTATGCGCCCAATAAGGATCCTGTAATGGGTAGGATCCTGTTAGAAGTAAGAACGGGACTGGTCCCTCCTCTCTATAAAAGAAGCATGTGACTCCCCATTAGGTCATACGCATTAAGACGAATAGAGAGAGGAAACCAGTGGAGACAGTGCGTGGGTTTACACCGTCTTCCTACCCGGAGTTCGTGCGTTCTTGTTCGAAGTCCGCTGCGCGTGGGGATCGACTCCAGCATCGTCTTCCTCTGCGTTAGGGATGGCTTCCGCTCCAGGTATTTCGAAAATCCCTAACAAGTGGTTTCAGAGCCCGTGTCGGAATTTTTGGGGCTCCGATGTACGGGATTCTTCCCGAATTTAAAAAAAAAAAAAATCTGGACGGCCAAGCGGCCGAGCGCGGCAGCGCCGCACGCCCCGCTGCGGCGGGCGGCCGCGGCCGGCGCGTGGCCGCGCTGGCCGCGCCACGCGGCCGCGCAGGCCCGCGCGGGGCTGCGCGCGGCCGCGCTGGCTGCGCAGGCCTGCGCGGGCGTGGCCTGCACGCGGCGCCCGCGGCCGCGCAAGCCCGCGCGGCGCTGCGCGGGCGTGGCCTGCGCGCGGCGCCCGCGGCCGCGCAGGCCCGCGCGGCGCTGCGCGGGGCCGCGGCACCGCGCGCAGGGCCCGCGCGGCACTGCGCGGTGCCGCCCCGCGCGGCGGCACGGCGGCGCTGGCCGCGCCGGGCTGCCGCGCAGGGGCGGGTTCCGGTGGGCCGGTTTTCGGCGGTTTCCGGCGGCCGTTTCCTAAAATTTGGATTTTCTAAAATTTGGGTTTCCTTAAATTGGAGTTTCTAAACCCTAACTTTCCTTTTTGGGAGGTTGAAGATGATGGATTTAAGAAACTATTGGGTTTAGGAAACTTTGTATTTAAGAAACCATTGGATCTAATTTGAGTTAGTTTTTAAATCCGTAACGGATCTTGGTTAAAGATCATTTCGGTCCTATTCTAAGTATTAGATCCGTTAGGATCTTATTAAGACCTAAATTCGGATCCATTTGATAATTCTTTAACGGATATTAGTTAACGGGTCTTGGATTCGAATTCTGGGTACGATATTCGTTTGGATATCATTAAGACCCGAATTCGGATCCGATTAAGTTACCGACCCGAATCCGTTAATCTAACTCAATTCGAATCCGTTAATCCGTTAAGAACCGGACCCGCATCTGTTTATATCCGTTTGTGTAGATGTATCATTTAAGTGAAAAAAATTTAAAATCATTTAATTTAAACTCCTTTAGTTATTTTTTTTATCTTTTAAAATTCACTAATGGTCATTTAATTGATCCATTAAGTTCTGGATCTTTGGCCCAAATTTCTGGGCCCATTTTAGGCCCATTAGTGATCTTTAAAGGATAAAAGATCATATTTTAAATCTGCTTGGATACATACATAATTTCTGATAATCTGTTTGTAATTTTGGTTATTTTTGCAAACAGAAACGGATATATTTGTAATTTAAGTTGTTTCTGCAAATTAAAACGGATATGTTTGCGATTTCTGATTGTTCTTGCAAACTGCAAAGTATGTTTACAATTCAGGACTTTTCTGTAAACTGTTCAGACTATGTTTGCAATTCAATTTTCTTTCTGCAAACAGAAAAAGGACATATATGTAACAGCATGCTATAAACTTGTTAAGTAGCCATTTTAATGTAGTTTTAAGCATGTTTAATGTTGTTTAAGAATCAATAATTATTGCTGTAAGTTTAGGAGATACTTCTTGTGATTATTAGTCCTCTTTACAGTTTTAATCATGTATGAATATCTCCACTTAAGATTGCATTAATTATTGTGTTTATGTCCTTTTTGCTCATGTTATGTGTTTATTAATGCTATTATGTAGTTTCGTGGTAAATTTTGATTTCTAAATGATTAGTTTGACCACCAAAGTGGCACTAATCACGAAAATTGATAAAATCTTACCATATTAAGTTTTAAATAGTATTATTGATGAGCATTTAGATATTTGTTATCATTTTAATTGGGGGAGGATGTTTTTGTATTCAAAGTGTGTAAGTAGATCACCAAAGTGACCTTATGCATGGAGAATAATAAAATATACTCGTTAAGAAATTAAAATGATTTCAAATACTTGTGTTCATGACTTGATTGTAAATTTAACTTCCAAAGGAGTGTTTATTTTCATGTCATGAGCAGGATAAAATAAAATTTATCTACATGGCGATTCTTGAGAGTTATGTACCCAAAGGTACTCTCTCTTGATATCAAAATGTTTATAAGTTTTAGTTTTATCACTTAAGTTAATTCGGGGAGTTCGTCCATGAAGCTATCGGACGACTTGATAAAGTAGTTCTCTTTATGTTGTTGAATTACTTTGCATATCTGTTTGCCTCATTACTTGCAATATTTTAGATCCATTGCCTTATATGTGAGCATGTGTTTGTTTTATTTCAGCTGCTTCTCCTTTGTTTGCACCATTTAATGCTAGTGTGCCGTACCTGAATGGCACTAATTTCACTTAGTGGAAACAAAGGGTACAATTTGCTCTAGGCTGCATGGACTTAGATTTAGCATTACGTGAGGTTATGCCGGCTCCACTTACTCCAGAAAGCTCGTTGGAACAGCAGACTCATTATGAAAAATGGGAAAAGTCCAATCGTCTCTGTCTTCTGTTCCTTCAGGGACACGTTAGACAGAACATTAAGGGATCTATCCCAGATCAGACTACTGCTAGTAGATTTCTTAAAGCTATTGAGGAACAGTTCATTAGTTCTGATAAGGTCAAAACCAGAACTTTAATGGCTAAACTGTCCTCAATGAAATACACTAGTGGTAGTGTTCGAGAGCATATAATGATCATGAGAGATATTTCTGCTCAACTGAATGCCATGGAGGTTACTATTTCAGACACTTTCCTAGTCCATTTTATTCTCAACTCTTTGCCTAGCGAATATGAGGCATTTAAGATCTCCTACAACACACATCAGGCTAAATGGTCAGTCAATGAATTGATGACCATGTGTGTTTAGGAGGAAGAGAGGTTGAGAGGAGAGAGGAACAATGTTGCTTTGTTTACCTCTCATAAAGTGAAAAATGGACCAGGAAAGAAGAAGGGTGTCCAGAAGAAGGGTAAGAAGAAGGACAAGTCAAAAGGTAAAAATGACAAGTGCTTCTTCTGCAAGTTACCTGGACACGTTAAGAAAGATTGTCTGAAAAGGAAGGCATGGTTTGAAAAGAAAGGTAATCTCTCATCTTATTTTTGCTATGAGTCTAATTTAGTTAATGTTCCTAAGAGTACATGGTGGATTGACTCAGGTTCTATTGTGCATGTTGTCACTTCTATGCAGGGATTCCTCTTCCAAAGGCCTCCGAATGAGGGTGAGCGGAGCATCTTTTCAGGAAATAAGACGCGCTCACAAGTCAAGGCCGTAGGAATTTACAGGATAGTTATGGAATCAGGATTTGTTCTAGATTTAGAAGACACTTTTTATGTACCGTCTTTTAGTAGAAATTTGGTTTCAGTATCAAGACTTGATTCAAAAGGTTTTCAAGTCAAACTTGGAAACTCTTCAGTTGAATTAATAAAGAATTCTATTGTTATTGGTACTGGTTCTATATCTGATGGTTTGTATAAATTGTGTCTTAGCAATGTGATTGAACAATCTCATAACACCCTGCATACTTCGGTCTTTACTGGCAACAAGCGTGGTAGAGTTAATGAAAATTCATCCATGTTGTGGCATAGGAGATTAGGACACATCTCCATTAAGAGGCTCAAAAGGTTAGTGGGAGAAGGAGTGTTACACACTCTGGATTTCACTGACTTCGAGACATGTGTTGATTGCATTAAAGGAAAGCAAACACACACGCCTAATAAAGATGCCACAAGGAGTTCTGGAATTTTAGAAATAATTCACACTGATATCTGTGGTCCTTTTTCACCCTGTCTGACTGGTGAGAGGTACTTTGTCACCTTTATAGATGACTATTCTAGATTCATGTATATCCATTTACTTCTTGAAAATGCATATGTTTTTAATGTCTTTAAGGATTTCAAGAAGGAAGTAGAGAAACAATCAGGGAAAGTAATCAAGATAGTCACGTCTGATAGAGGTGGCGAGTACTATAGTAGGTATACTGAGATGGGACAAAGGCCTGGTCCATTAGCTAAATTCCTTAAAGAAGAGGGTATTGTACCTCAGTACACTACTCCTGGCAGCCCATACCAGAATGGGGTTGCAGAAAGAAGGAATCGAACGCTTAAAGAAATGGTCAGGGCAATGTTGAGTCATTCTATCCTTCCTTTATCTTTGTGGGGCGAAACCGTTAAGACAGCTGCTCACATTGTGAATAAGGTTCCTACGAAGGCTGCGCCTAAGACTCCCTATGAGTTATGGTGTAGTAGGAAACCTTCTGTGAGCTATATGCGCACATGGGGGTGTGCAGCTGAGGCTAGGCCATACAGTCCACAGGAAAAGGCTTTTGATCTCAGAACAACCAGTGGATTCTTCATTGGTTATTCAGCGAGATCAAAAGGGTATAGATTCTATTGCCCATCCCATGTTCCCATCATTATAGAAACAGATAAGGCAAGATTCCTTGAAGATGACGGAGTTAGTGGGAGTGGACCTTCTCGAGAGATTTCTTTTGAGGAGTTACAGGATCAGGTTAAAATACCTGTAACAACTGACAACGTTGTTCCCATATTCATTCCTCGGAATGAAATCCTGGGGGAGCAAATAGTTGCAGTTGGTCCACCCCAGGTTGCTCCAGAGCCAGAAGATGTCGCTGTTGTTGACCAACCACCTTCTCAGGTAGATCAGGGGCCAACATTGCGTCGATCTGAAAGAGTCAGGAGACCTGCCATATCTGATGAGTTCATAGTATACCTACAGGAGGATAGTGTAGACATGGGTGACATTGATGATCCAGTGACGTTTTCACAAGCCATGAAGAGTGAAAAATCTGCCTATTGGTTTGAAGCCATGAAAGAAGAGCTTGACTCTATGGCTAAAAACCAAGTCTGGGATCTCGTTAACTTGCCTAAAGGGTCCAAACTTGTTGGATGTAAATGGATATTCAAAACTAAGGTGGACGCTAAAGGCAAAGTTGAACGATATAAGGCCAGATTGGTAGCTAAGGGTTTCACTCAAAGGGAAGGCATTGACTATGATGAGACGTTCTCTCCAGTTTCCAAGAAACTCTCATTCAGAATAGTCATGGCCTTGGTAGCTCATTTTGACCTGGAGTTACATCAGATGGATGTGAAAACGACTTTTCTCAATGGGGACCTAGATAAAGAAGTGTATATGGAGCAACCTCAAGGGGTTCGTGCTGAAGGTAAAGAACACTTGGTATGCAAATTAAGGAAATCCATTTACGGACTTAAGCAAGCCTCCCGCCAATGGTTCATAAAGTTCAATGAAATCATACTGTCCTTTGGGTTTAAGGAAAACATCATTGATGAATGTTTGTACCTAAAGATCAGTGGGAGTCGTCTTGCTTTTGTATGTGGATGACATTTTGCATGATAGCAGTGTTCTAGATTTATGGCACGAAACTATAGCTTTCCTTTCTAAGAACTTTGAGATGAAAGATATGGGTGATGCCTACTATGTCTTTTGGGCATTGAAATCACTAGAGATAGACCCTCAGGCACTCTTGGTCTCTCTCAGAAGGCTTACATCTCAAAGGTCTTGGAAAGGTTCAACATGCAGTCCTGCGCACCCGATAAAGTACCCATTGTAAAATGTGATAAATTCAGTGAATTACAGTGTCCCAGGAACGACTTGGAAAGGAAGCAGATAGAGCCTATCCCATATGCTTCAGCCGTTGGGAGCTTAATGTACCTTCAGACTTGTACACGTCCAGATATAGCTTTTGCCGTGGGTATGCTCAGCAGGTACCAGAGCAACCCAGGCATGGATCATTGGAAAGCTGCCAAGAAAGTCATGCGGTATCTTAAGGGCACATTAGATTTCATGCTCACTTACAGAAAGTCAGATCAGCTAGAGGTCGTTGCCTATTCTGATGCTGATTTTGGCGGCTGCCTTGATTCGAGGAAGTCCACTACAGGATATATCTATCTCCTAGCAGGAGGAGCTATCACTTGGTGCAGTGAGAAGCAGAGTATTACAGTGGCTTCCACGATGGCAGCTGAGTTCATTGCTTGTTTTGAGGCTAGTGCACAGGCCATCCAGTTGCGGAATCTGTTCACATGTCTATCATTTATTGACTTCGTCTCCAGACCTATCAGGATATATTGTGACAATTCCGCTGCGGTCTTCTTCTCTAAGAACAATAAGGCGTCCAAAGGTGGTAGAGCCTTAGACATTAAGTATTTTACTCTTAGAGACAGAGTGAAGAATCAAGAAGTGTCTATAGAACATATCGGAACGGATCTTATGGTTGCTGACCCACTCACGAAAGGACTACCTGCTAGCACTTTTTGTAGTCATGTGATTCGGATGGGTCTTGTCAGTTCACTCGATATGTTGTGATTCTTCCATTACTTTCTGCCTTTTTCATTTATTTTGTATACATGTTGGTTATGGATTATGGATGGCAGATTGTATGTTTAAGTGGTGACCAATAGATAAACATTATGTTTGAGTTTATCTACAGTTCCATATTTGATGTTCAATTATAGTAAGTTGGTGGCATTGTGGTACATGGAAGGTGGTGTGTAATTGAATGCATTTACCGCCATGACTCATGTCATTTGATTTACTGTTCTTGAACCTTTAAGATTCCGTTAATTGGAATGGTGTGTAGTTTTGTTTTATCGTGCGCGCGCATACCGTGGTTTTCTCTTCAGGTGTATGCCCATGATGTCAAATCTTCAAGAGTCCTTTTGAAACTATATATATATCTATACTATAAGTATGTTTTTAAAGGAAGATTTGATGTGCTTAAGACAAGTTGGACCAAGTGGGAGAATGTTGGGTTTTAATCCAATTAGTGGTCCACTTGTGTTTACTGGGCTGCACACTTGCACACCATTAGGCATCCAATTAATGGAATATGATTGGGCTTAACCCATTATGCGCCCAATAAGGATCCTGTAATGGGTAGGATCCTGTTAGAAGTAAGAACGGGACTGGTCCCTCCTCTCTATAAAAGAAGCCTGTGACTCCCCCATTAGGTCATACGCATTAAGACGAATAGAGAGAGGAAACCAGTGGAGACAGTGCGTGGGTTTACACCGTCTTCCTACCCGGAGTTCGTGCGTTCTTGTTCGAGGTCCGCTGCGCGTGGGGATCGACTCCGACATCGTCTTCCTCTGCGTTAGGGATGGCTTCCGCTCCAGGTATTTCGAAAATCCCTAACACAAGTGACCCCAGTAGACACTTTTTGCGTCCGCCACCGATGCTAGGTAGGGCACGTCTAACTGCTTGGCTCATGGTTCATATGAGAGGTGGAACAAGCTTAGGAAAAGGGAGAGAGACACACACCTTCTCTTCCCAGGAGCTTCTGTATACATAGATGTGAACTGTTATGAGAGTTACATGGATGAGATTGACATTCCAATGAGTATTGGGTATGGTCACAATAGAGAGAGAACGTGTGGTGTTGGGACTGTTAAAGATTGGTTGACAGAGCCTTACTTCTTATTTGTGCAGCTGTCATTACGCTTATCTTCACATCTGTTATCATGCTCAAAACCTAGAACTCAGGGAGGATTATATATAGAGGGAAGAATTTGCAGCCTCATTCTTGTGAAGAAGATAGCCACTGAGAAGCATATGAAAAGCACAGCTCATTTAAAAGCAACTTTGCCAAGCAGCTTAGCACAGATAGCTACCGTCACCAAGAAGGTCCTCGGAGAACACCCTTGAGCACATGTCAGGAATGTATGAGGACGTTATGAAGAAGGCTCCCTTAAATGGATGTCAAGGGACACAAGCTTCAGCATTTTTTTCCTTAGGTTTTTGTTTTTTTTTTTTACAGAAGTTTTTGAGATCATCCATATTTGGTATGCAACACAAGAAACCAGCATATGTGCCTCAGAAGCATAAAACCTTTTAAAAAAAGATTTTTTGCATATATACCCTTCAAAAATGCCGTAATTACATATAGACTCCCAATTCTCACATATTATCATCAATACCCCTGCCATCTTCAAAGTGTTCCATGTATGCCCTTCCTATCAAACTTAGGTTAATTTCAACGAAATATGTCAAAAGCATTGCATAAATCATGACATCGTTGGAGGTGCCGGAGGTAAAAAAATGTAAGATTTTAATATATTGACGGGTATATGTGCAAAATATTAGTGAATTTAAGAGTATTTATGTCAAACTATTAGATTGAGGAGATATAAACGCAACATTTTGAAGATTGCAGGAACATTGATGATAATATGTGAGAATTGGGGGTATACGTGCAAATATGTCATTTTTTAGAGATATATATGTAAGAAACTCTTTAAAAAATAATCATACAACCACCAACAGTTGTTAGAGAAAAGTAGAGTTTACTTTGTTGGATGACAAGGTTGGCCATCAGCTCTGTCATTGGCCAAGGGAAGGCAAAAGATACCCAACCTGATGTCACAAGCGAATTGAACTGTGGCAGACTCAAGGGATGGCCATACCACTACAAGAAGTAAGAGTTTTGACAACGACGTTTAATTAGAAGTTGCTACTAAAAATACATGATAAAACTCAACTAGAAAGTAATGTTTCATTTATCATATGGAAAGAATCTAAGGCTAGTACCAATCAATAAGTTGGACAAACTTTCTAAATATATGTTCACTTTTGAAATTGAAAGATCTATATTCCAACCATTTAAAAATTTAAAATAGAAAAGCCATGAACCCTTTGTGCTCTTTGTATACAATGAATAATTAAGGAGCAGCAGGTATTTCACTCAAATAAAAACAAAATGCCAAAAGGAGCATAGTAGAAACCTAGGGTTCCAAACCATATTAGATAAGTGCACTCACTACAAAAGTTGTTGCATGACAACTTATTTTATGGACAGTGGCGGTTGCAGCTTCAATGGTAAGAATGGATTCCATCATAATTCCCAAAAATAATACTTCAAATAAAGCCTTTGTATACTCTCTATTACCCCAATGTGTACGACCTATGTTACATAGTATATAACTTCGACCAAAGGGATTGTCAGAGAAGACTATTATTACATTGTCTAATAGTTGAGGGAAAAAAGAAAAAAACTTTGAAGATGTTAATAAAGGTGCATGTCAGGTGAAGCTCTTTCCTTTTGTTTTCTAGCCATGTTCCATTAAGTGAAACTATTTCATATTTTGCAAGTAAAGAAAAAATATATAAAAACTCTAAACCAACATAGAAGGACAATTCATCCATAAAACTAAGAATGGAAATATTGGCACCTATTGTATGAAAATGTGATTCGCAAAGCAAGTGGTTGTTAATGAAGTTGAAGTGACCAAATTTTGAGGAGTTGGTATCAATTTATACATGACTCCTACTAATATAGTCCCTCCAAAATCCAACACAAAGAGTGTCCGTGGCCAAAGGTAAAGATGTCAAGGTCAAAGTTATTTTGAAATGTACTAATTTTTAAAAAATAAGATTCTTTTTAGTTTTTAGTCCTTACGAGCTTTCAACATTTTGTATTAGTCTTTATAATTTCATATTTATTTTAAGCCTCCCACAATCTTTGAACCCTCCTTAAAAAGTCTCTCTCGTTAGAAACCATCAAAAAATGAAATATATTAAGAATCTTATGGTAATGGAGGAGTATCATGTACATATTTCTTTTTATATTTGACGATTGCTGACTAGAGCGGTTTTTTAAGAATGGTTCAAAGATTATGGGGGTTGAAAATAAATATAAAGATTACAGAGATTAATACGGAATATTAAAAGACCATAAGGATTAAAATGTAAAAAGTAATAAAAAAGAATTAGCATCTCAGTAAGGCCAACAACTTAAATCTTTTGTGGGTAATGGCTTAGACTATTGCCAATGCTCATGTACAATGACAATATTCATCAAGCCACATTAAAATTACCTAAAAAAGCTAAAATAAGATCCAAAATTCTAAAGCAGCACAATTTTCTCCTAAATTCTATCAACCTTAAGTTGGCTTCCCCTTTTCTTTTCTCCTTCTACATCACCGCCTCCATCATTGAAGAGACATTCTTGTCCTATCACAACCACATTGTGGACCACTATTAATACCATTCTCCTTCTTCTTTGCCTTCATTTGTACCTTTGTTGCTCTATGTGTTGGTTCTCCTCCCTTGTTGCGTGCCTCTTGGCCTTGGCATTGTCTCTGCACCCTCATGCTTCCCTATGCTTTTTATTGCTCAATATCATTGACCCTTATGATGACTTCCTTACTCACTATTATTGCTACTTCTTCCAAAAGCCCAAATGGTTTCCCGAAGGACTTTATTGTTATCACCTCACACAATGCATTGGTGCTTCTCCCTCCTTGCATGTCTCTTCGCCCTTGCATTGTCCATGCACCCCCATGCTTTCTATCGCTTATTATACCCCTATGATGACTTCCTCCTTCCTCAGTCACTATTATTGTTGCTTCTTCTAAAAGCCAAAATGGTGTCCCCAAAGACCTTATTGTTATCACCTCATATAATGCTGACACTTGAGCTTCTTGTAATCTCTTTGTTGTTATCACCTCATACAATGCTGACACTTGTGCTTCTCGTACTCTCTCTCTCTCTCTCTCTCTCTCTCTCTCTCTCTCTTGCTTGTTCTAGGTAAAGGAGCTGTCAATCACTACCAGCCAAAGATTTATTAGTGCTCCACATTAGATTTGATAACGAAAGTGCCACCCCATTGCCCTCACTTGAACAGCCTTAGGCCTCACAATATAGGAAATTAATTAGTTGGTAATATGCAAACTTTGAAACTTCTTTGTATTAATTTTGATTATATATAAAATTAGTTGAGAGACGACTGTTTATACAAATTAAACAATTACAAATTACATTATTTCAAACAAGAAGGAGGGAAGAACATTGTTAAATGTGAGCTATTATGGAGTGATGATGAAGATAGTATGGTTTATTCATTTAACTTTTGATTTGCCAAATTTATGAATATGTCTTTTTAATTAGTATTGCATTCTATTCTCATGTGAGATTACAATGATATGTGGGTTCTTATATGTAGGGCATTGTGGTGGCAATGGTGATTATGAGCGGTGATGACATGTGAGATAAGTAGTATGTAGGTAGATGTGGTGGTGGTGTGCTAGAGATAATGCATAGTGGTGGTGTTGATGGAGTGAAGGATATTAGTGGGAGGAAAGAAGAATGGGAACAAAAGTAATAAGTAGACAAGGTAGGAGAAGAAGTGCAAGGATGAAGGGAAAAAAAAAAAAGAGATAGGGGGTAGGAGAATAAGAAGAATTGTATAGGGGTATCATGGTGGAAGGATAATTGGTTATTGTAAATGTGTTATGTACACAGTAGTGCAAGGGTTGTGGTGGTGGTGTGGTGATGGTTGTGGAGGTAGCATGTGATGGTGGTGGTCAAGTCAAGGTTGTAAAGAGAAGGGAAGAAAGGGAATACAAATAATTAAAAAAGGGGGAAAACATAATGAGGATGAAGGGATAAAAAGATATGTCATAAGGAGAAGAAGGGGTAGATATATGTAACAAATTGTGTTGGAACCCTAGAATTTGTTTTTATGATATTAAAATTCGTCCTTTGTTTACCAATGATATTTATTTGAATATAAAAAGGTAGACAACTATCGAAGGGCATGAAGAACAAAAAATGAGCAAAATCCAAGTAGAAGTAGGGCTAGAATAGTCCACTAAAAGCCATTGATTGGCCAACACAATCAAAAAGCCTTTCTATAGATTGCTAAAAAATAGAGTTGAAATATTATTTGATGATCACATGCAAGTTACATTATTAAGATTGCTGGGATATTTACAATAAGGATAAGAGATTAAAAATTGACAAATGTGATATTATTATTCTTGTATGGGGTAATTTAAAAAAAAATCAAATATTACATTAGTCAATGCCAAATCCAAACAGTTGCCAAGCTAGGGAGATAGAGATCTATGGCAAGTGAGAAAGAAGCTTGGTCCTTTTTCAAGACAAAAATGTTGAGCTTTTTCTATATAAATTCCTATAAATTTAGTGAATTTGAAATGAATCCATGTATCTTGCTTATTTTGATACTAGTCCCTATAAAATTAATATAATTTAGTAATAAATCCTTCTAGCTAAGAATCATTTAAAAAAAGTAAATACTCATAGAATATTCTTCAGACCAAAGTTAAAACGGATAGAAATACTTGAAATGACTCTAAAAACTAAAAAATTGAACCCCATTGAATAATAAAAGTGACCTTAATGGGTCGAATATAATACTAATCCTTGACTTTTTAGATTTTTGTGAATTGTTTGATCGAAGATCAAATTGTACAAATACGTGGGACATGTTTGGGGTGACCTAAACTAGGGTTGTGCATAATTTAGTTCAAACCGAAAAAACGAACAGAACCAAGTGATTCGGTTCGGTTCGGTCAGTTTGTGGTCATTTTCGGTTTGGTTTCACAAAGTACTGAACCGAAAAACTGAATAAACCAATTTTTAAATAAATATATATCTTATATTAACATTATATATATAAATACTTTAGTATTTTAGTATCAAATACATATTTATGTATAAATATGAATTTTTTACAATTTAATTTTAATAGTAAATGCATATATATACATTTAATATGAATAAAATAAAGAATTTCGGTTTCAACTGAACCGGTTCGATTCGGTTCGGTTCAGTTCCAAGTGACAATTGGGTTCGATTTGGTGTGGAGAATTTTCCTCCAAAACTGAACCGAACAGAACCATGCACACCCTTAACCTAACCAAATTCATTTTTTTTATTTTAGTTGCACTAGTTGGTGTAGCAGCTAAAACTCAAATTTTAAATAGGGGTATAAGTGACTTCTCCAAAGTGAGTTAAACTTAAATTCATGTTTAACTATAGAAGAGTTAAGAAAAAATGATGAAAACAAACTATAGGGATTAAAAAGTAAAAAATTTAAGTATTTAAAGATTGATATCAAAATATGCAAATTGTAGGGACTTATTTCAAATTTACTATATTTCTAAGGATCGATTAAGAAAAAAAACCCAAAAATGTGTTCCTCAGTCTAGTGATAGAAAAGCATCTTAGCTAAAAGATGACTGCTGGTGCGCATTGTTTGGGTTATTGCATAGATATATTTTCCTCCATAAAGCTTATTAGAAAAACTACCAATCTAAGAGATGTTCGAAGAAGAGTGGCTGTGCACATGCCCTCTTTCCTTTTGTGCATGAACTTGCAGACACATGCTCACCAAGCTCAACGCTGCTATACCCATTTGAATGTTTCAATTCTATTCCATTGTGTCTTAACTAAAAGGGAGGCCAGTCGCACAACTTAGCTTTACATTGGCCAAAGGATCAAATTTCTCATGGTCAATCAACTTCTCCCTTATTAGAGAATTGCTCCCTGGGAAGTCTGTCTACATAATGTGTGATATTACTTTTTCAGCAAAATCCCACCCCACCCAGGCTCCCCACTGATTGCAAAATGTCCCCCTCCCCCCTCTTGATCTCAGTTCTTTTATGTAGGTAGGGAACGTAGGGTCCATCCCTTCTTTCTTCAATGAATGGCCAGCCTTGTCAAGATGGGTCAACCACCAACTAACAAGAAGCCCTGTCACCAGTTCACATGCAGCAAAGAAGAGGTACACAAAATTCACTGCACAAGCAAAAATCCCAACCAGGAAATCCTTTGCCTATAAATTAATGCCAACACCAGCCTCCCAAGCCACTTCTAGTCCAAGGCCACTGAACCTTGGCCTCAGATCTCCATATTTTACAGCCATGGAGGCCACCTTCTCTCTTTGTATCCTAGCAGTCCTGCATTGATCCATTCACCTGGTGGGAAACTGCTTTCCATGTTACCAACTTCTTGTTGGTAGATACAGGGAGCTCTCAGAGTTCTCCCAAACACTTCAAAGCACTATGGGGCCTGCAGCCAGTGGGACTGGCCCCATTGAGGAGCATGGCACCGGAGAGCCTCCTCATGCCTGGGCGGCTCCCTCGGTGTTGAGCTCTCCAGAGCCCCCAAAGCTATGGCAGGTGCTCACCAATTCACTAAGGGATGCAGTGTCATCCCGTGGAAGAAAGTCTCCTCCACCGAGGGAATGCCTTGTTTCAGCCTTGCAGGGCCTGTTTCCGGTCCTGCGCTGGGGCCGGAGCTATGGGGTGGCCGCGTTCTGGAGCGACCTGATGGCAGGTTTAACTCTGGCAAGCCTTGGGATCCCACAGGTAGATGAATACATGAGGCTGCTGGTCATCATCAGACTGGCATTTTTTTTTCCTTTGCAGCAATTCATGGGTTCTTAAGAAAGTTCCTTAAATTTCTACAGAGCATTGGATATGCTAGCTTAGCAAAGCTGGATCCTCAGTATGGCCTCTGTAAGTTGCACTCTCCTTCAGTTCCAGTTGAAAGCATCATCAAGTGTTCAGAGTTGTGTCTCTTGTATGTGTTCACCTGATGAAGGCTGTATGGGTCTGAACAGATATAGCAGCACTGCCTTCTAACTAGATTCCTGTTTGTTTGTTTGTTTTGTACTGTTAAGTTGATGATTTCTTTATGTGGCTATTACTGACCATGGACTACGCTTTTGGCTATGTGATTTACAGATACCAGTGTTGTCCCACCGTTGATTTATGCTGTGATGGGTAGCTCCAGGGAGGTAGCCATCGGGCCTGTTGCTGTCGTCTCCTTGCTCCTCTCTGCAATGATACAAAACCTAGTGGATCCTCTTGCTGACCCCATTGCCTACAGGAAGCTAGTCTTCACTGCAACCTTCTTTGCCGGGTTATTTCAAGTTGCCTTTGGACTTTTCAGGTAGGTTTTTCTATTCTACTAAATGTCACTGTGTGGTTTCTGAAGGTAGAAAACTTTGATACAATAGCTAAAGGCTGTTATCTTGTTATCATTTTTGTTGAAACTTCAGGTTGGGATTTCTTGTGGACTTCCTCTCACATGCTGCTATTGTGGGGTTCATGGGTGGAGCCGCCATTGTCATAGGCCTGCAGCAATTGAAAGGACTACTAGGGATTACTCACTTCACAAGCAACATTGATGTTGTGTCTGTATTCAGGGCTCTTTGGGTAGCAGTTCATGAACCTGTAAGATTTTATAGAAGCCCTTACAATAGCTACTATAGATATTTGAAACTTCAATCGTTACAAAGAAAATATGTATAATTCTTTTCACATTGATTTAGGGGAGTTTTCACTACTGGGTCCTGATAATCCTGGACAGGAACTCAGTATCATGTTTATGAATAAAGAAAAACAGCAACAAATGTTTGATATCAATCATGAAGATTGATAATTAGAATTTCGTTCAAGGACAGTTTGAGAGAAGTATCTCTTCTCAAACTGAAAATAAGCATGATGTAGCAATAGCAGTATTAGTGTGGTAAGTTGCGATATTTGCTTCCTAGAACATTTAAATGATTTCTGATTCACCCTTTTTGCTTATACCAGTGGCATCCCGGCAATTTTATCCTTGGATGCTCATTTCTTATTTTCATTCTGATCACTAGATCCATTGTAAGTATTGTGGCTCCAATCTGTTTGCTTATCAAATTTTAGTTTTTTTTTCCGCTGATGCCTCGGTATTTATCCAATTCTCAGGGTAGAAGGAAGAAAAAGCTCTTCTGGTTACCTGCTATTGCTCCTCTGATATCTGTTTTTCTGTCTACCCTGATGGTCTTTGTGACAAGAGCTGATGAACATGGTGTCAAAACAATAAAACACATAAAAGGTGGCCTTAACCCAAGTTCAATTAATCAGCTGACTTTCACTGGACAATTTGTGGGAGAAACTGCAAAGATTGGTCTGATTTCTGCAATCATTGCTCTCACGGTTAGTTGATACCAGAATTCTACATTCTCTAAATTCATTTCCAGATGAACATATCCTTGCTAAGTATAAATTTATCTTTTTCAGGAAGCCATTGCAGTGGACCGGTCCTTTGCTTCTATAAGAGGTTACCACCTTGATGGGAATAAGGAAATGGTAGCCATGGGCTGCATGAACCTTGCAGGGTCCCTCTCCTCTTGCTATGTAGCAACAGGTATGCTTATTCTTCTTCAGATGGGAATCAGTGCATCATAAAAGTGGTTTAGACAAGCAAAGTTGAAATTTTAGACTTCTAAATGGACATGTATTTCCTGAAATAGTCATGCCATCATGTAGACATGCTAAAGAAGAAACTAATCAATTTATTTTCGATGTGGATGGGTGATAAAAGTTGATTATGTTCAAATTTCAACTGCCTGTGTCTCTAAGTTCCAAGCTACATTCTATTCTCCATCCCTGATCACTATATGCTACGTTTCGAATTTGTTGCCAGCATCAGTGGTTAGACGAACAATTTATTTTTGATGTGGATGGGTGATGAAAGTTGATTATAGTTAAATTTCAACTGCCTGTCTTTTAAGTTCCAAGCCACATTCTATTATCCATCCCTGATCACTATATGCTAAATTTCAAATTTGTTATTACTTACCAGCATTTTATACCTCAGAAGTATCAAATTTTAGTCCTGTAAATCTGGTGGAAAATTTTGCCCACAATACATTATTTAACAACATTAGGAGAGTTTCTTCTCTTTCTTTTTGCTTTTCTAGACATTACGTTGCTCATGCTGAAAGCCAATATTAAGCCAGCTATGTAATCTTTCCAATGAACATTTACAGGTTCTTTCTCCCGGACTGCTGTAAACTTCAGTGCAGGCTGCAAAACTTCTGTCTCCAACATTGTCATGTCAATAACAGTGCTGTTATCCCTAGAGCTTCTTACAAGGCTATTGTACTATACCCCCACTGCCATTCTGGCTTCAATAATCCTTTCAGCTCTTCCGGGGCTGATTGACATAAGTGAAGCGTGCACAATTTGGAAAATTGACAAGCTAGACTTCCTCTGTTGTCTTGGAGCATTCTTTGGTGTGTTGTTTGGATCAGTGGAAATTGGTCTTTTAGTTGGGGTAAAATGCTTGAACTAGTATCTTTCTGTTCATGTTAATATATCAGCTTTACTATTTCCACGTACTGTAGAGTCACAACGAGCCTAGTTAAACCGCACCATAAGAATTTGTCAAGGACTAGGTACATATGCATATAGTCTGTTCTTTATGCCCCATTCCAGCTTGAACTATGTGAAGTTAAAATAGCTCTCAACTTGCAGGTAACTATCTCGTTCACCGAGATCATACTTAACTCTCTTCGACCTCGCGTTGAAATTCTAGGAAGACTTGAAGGAACAGACATCTTCTGCAGCATCAGAGAGTATCCTGTAGCCATCCAAACACCAAGACTACTGACAATTCGCATCAACTCCTCATTGCTCTGCTTCCTCAATGCCAATTTTGTCAGAGAAAGGTATTTCACATCCCCACCAGTAACATAAAAAGAGTGGAAAACGAATCATAGACTGATTAAAAATTATGGACAAAGCAAGATAGTAGAATATTGGACATGATGGTGCCTTGTGTCTGATTCTTCAGGATCTTGGGATGGATAATGTCCAAGAGAGAAATAGCAGAAGAGGACCCTGAAGACCAACTCTCAGCAGTGATCATCGACATGTCAAGTGAGATTGCAGACTTTAAGTAAACAACCTTTAGTAAAGATTTGTCACCAAAAAAATTAATTATCTTCAAGTGTTGTACTGCAGATGTGATGAACATTGACACTTCAGGGATTAAAGCTTTGGAAGAAGTACACAAAAAGCTCATTTCTCATGGTTTGCAGGTGAGATCAGAGAGTACATGAAAGCAATGGATCATCAAATTATATGCTGTATTTAAAAGGGAAAAAAAAGGCTTACTTGCTTCTTCTTGTTCACTTTCTTATAGATGGCAATATCCAATCCAGGATGGCAAGTGATTCACAAGATGAGGTTGGCCAATTTTGTTGATGCAGTTGGAGAATGGTTCTTTCTCACTGTTGGTGAAGCTGTGGAAGCTTGCCTTGGACTAAAGAATAAGACTGCTAGTTGTTAGAAGATAAATATCCCACTAAGTCACTGCTTATCATCTAGTATGTTGCTGTGTGTGAAATGAAGTAGCCAGGAAGTGTAATTTAAAATGGCATTGAGAAGAAAATATCCCAGCCAATAGTCATAGTATGACTACATGAAGTCTAGGTACTGGCCTTGTTGTGCATGTGAGTGATGTCTAAGTCCTAGTCTCTTCAGAAATTTAGTATGTTGTGTTTGTAAGAAATGAAGCAGCCAGAAAAGTGTAATGAAAAAATGGCATTTGGAAGAAAACATCCCAGCCAAAGGATACTCATAATATGACTAATAAAGTCTAGGTTCTAGTCCTGTTGCGTATGTGAGTGAGGTCTAAGTCCCAGCCTGTTCATATTTGGATGCAATACTATATCTGATTTTGACTAAAAAAATGTCAGATTGCCTAGCAACTTGATGCCATGAGAGGAAACTTTTTGTTATTGAGGTTTCAAATTCACTGTGAACCAATTATACCTGGGGTAATTGTTGAATTTGGCGAATCCCGCTGATAGGCAACAAAATGATGCTCAACTGGACACACTAATTAGCCATTTCATATATTCTCTTCTAATTTTCAGATTTACTATCCTGCCCCTTTGAGATTCTGAAACTTAATGTTGACTTCCTCACTGCACTCTGATGTAAATTAACTCCAGAAGAAAAGAGAATTTGAGACACTAATGTTCTTGGGTGTTGACAAGACCAATCCCCAATAATTTTGTTTCCTCATGCCTAAATGGGCTGGCCCAACCCACTTTCAATATGGATATGAAAGTTTTAATATAACTTGTTGGATACAAAGTCTACTCACAACATGCAGTAAATGTAATTTTGGAATAGTAGACTATGGAATTCATTTATGTAATCTTTTAGCATCAAATTGGTTGGATCCAATTTCATCTACTATTTTTTAATGTCAGAGATGAAAATTAAAAGCCATTTTGAGGTGAAAGTTTTTTGAAAGATGTAACAAATTAAATGGATATCGTGAAAGCTTTGTTAAAGATGTAAAAAATGAAATGGGTAAGATATGTTATGTTTTGCTTCTATAATATGATATGGACACCGTCGTTCATCTCATTGTCTCATTAACTTTAGAAAGTGGTAGAACGTGTTCACTAGAACTCTTATCTTTGGAGAGGGACATATGTATTTAAGTTACCTTGGTCTCCCTCTAAGTATTGATGGCGTCCCCTGCATCCTGTGCGAATTTATTGGCCATCATCTTGCACCATCAAGAAAACTAGGGAAAAACTAATATATAGACTCTCCGTATCATGTCTAGCTTCTTTCTAGTTCAAAAGAGGAAGGAAGACGATTTTTATGGTGTGACTAAGGCCATTTAGAAGCTTATAGATTGATACATTCAAATGATGCCCTTAAAAACCAGAATTTGATTTTTGATATTTGCTTTTATGTTTTTTTTTTTTTTTTTGGTCAACAGGTCACTATCATTCACCCACTAAAGAAATGATACATTAGTACATTTGTAGTACACCCCCCATTACATGATAAGTATTGGCCACCAACCCAAGCATGGTGTTTCTTGTAGCACAGATCCCTCAACGTGAGAAGAACGGCCATTGTAGAGATTGAAGTACCCAGAGTACCTAATAAACCTTTCATCGACATCAACACAACAAACAAGATAATAAAATCAAAGAACGAATGAAGCTGCAACACCGTGCCGAAAGCTTCCTCTTCGATGTTTGGATAAGTGCAACTATGCAACCAGTAGCTTGAGCTAAAACGAGGAGGGCGGGCTCGGAAGACATGTTTCAGCTAGGAAACATGTAGGTAGAGCAGTGAATACTCGAACCTTCCAAATTGCCGATGATGACCCCATAGCGGCTGCTCCAAGCATTAAATCTATGAGCTTTGCAACCTCTCGAAGATACAGCACAAGAACCGTAAGAAGCATCTGATGAAATACACAAATAGTGCAACTCCAAGCAGACGGGTTTAGATGATTCAAGGAGAAAGTCGAAGGAATAATAATACAGAAGAGACAAATGGGGTAAAGAAAAGTAACACCAAGTTGTCGATGTAAAAGTAGGAGGCGGAAACTACAAAAATCTTTGAACAAAATATGGGATGGAATTAGAATGACCAAGTTAGAGTAGATACCACACAAACAAAGGAAGGAAAATTTAACAGCTCTAATACAAACCAATCTAGATAAGTCTAAAGACTCACCTAAACAAAACCTCTCAAAAGAGATTTAGCCTCCCAACTAGGAGAGTTTTCCTCCCAAATGGGAGAGGGGAGGGGGGTTCTACTTAGAGAACACCCCCCCTCCCCCAACGCAGCTGAAGAGGGAAAGAGGGAGTGGGTAGGAGCTGAAGAGGGAAGAGCTGCAACACCCACTCTTATGCTTTCATGTTGCACACCATGTTCTTATGCTTCAAGATCATACATTTTATAGTGTGACTGAGGGCTTGTAGGATCTTGTGCATTATATTAAAGTCCAAGATAATCGAGGCCCAGGTGAATTGAGATTTTGGAAAGGGGGTTTTAGGAGATTAGAGTACATGTGTATTAAATTATCGGGATAGATGTGCTAGATTCATTTTTATGATATATAATGGTTCAGTCCAACTTAAATTCTATTTAGTTTAAAATGAGTTGGGTTGGATTGTTTAAAATGGTTGGATTTTATTTTTATATGTTTTTATATTATATTATATATATATTTAATATTATTTTATATAATATATAATGTTTAATAATAATGATAACATAATATTTATTTTATATAGTATATATTATTTATATTTATTTATATTATTATATTATTTATATTTATACATATATTCTATTTATATTAGAATTTTATATTATATAAATATAAAATTTAAAGTATATAGAATTTAAAATTATAAATATTTTAGATATTAATATTTTATTTTTGATGTTGATATATATAAGGAAAGTATGCTCCGAATAATTCAAATCAAAGTAATTTGATGTCTTACTCGGGCCTATATTATATGAGATTGATAGAAATACTCCACCTTTGTCATATATTCCATATATTATGCTAAATAGGTATCATATTTGTGGAACTACAATTCAATTTCAAGATGCATTGACAGTAAAATAGTAGACACGCGAGACTTAAAATCTTGTGCTAAAGAGCATGGAGGTTCGAGTCCTGGTAAGTAAAACTAGTAAATCTTACTCGAGCCTATACTATATGAGATTGATAGAAATATTTCACCTTTGTCATATATTCCATATATCATGCTAAATAAATATCATATTTATGAAATACGATTCACTTTCAAGATGTCTTGACGGTGAAATGGTAGACATGCGAGACTTAAAATCTTGTGCTAAAGAGCATGGAGGTTCAAGTCCTGGCAAGTAAAATTAGTAAATTTGAGCTCACCAAAATTTAATTTGAAGAAAGCATCTGAGAAAACCTGATTAGCAAAATCTCTAACTCGAATGAGCTTAATTTAAGTTAGGTTCGGTTGGATTCTGTTCTACCTCTCTAAATTTGCATTGTTATAGAGCATCATGCCTCGTAGGAAGAGTATTGTATACATAAACTAAACTAATCCCTTCACTCTTGCTATTTTAAAGTTTACATGTTTATGCTTATACTCTTACACTATTATTGCTATAAAACTTTATAAATCCATGCTGATACAATTGTAATTCATAAAAAAATTTAAAATGATTTTTAAGATAAGCATTTTTATTTTTAAAATATATTTACAGAATGTCTTTCTTTCATGAAATTTGATTCGTCTTTTTAATATTTACTTCTATTCTAAAACTGTTAGCTCTTCTCCTTGACATTTTCTTCCTTTAGAACGTTCTCCTTTTCTTATTGAGATTTTTGGTGCAACTTTTATCTTCTTTTCTCTTACCTAAATAAAATAAAATAAATATAATATATAAACCTTCTAAATAACATTCTAAGAATATATTAACATTTTCCATGACACTCTGAATTCTCTTTTAACGTGTAGTTTTATTATTCTTTTTGTTTTACTCTCTAAATTTTCTTACTTGGCATGTTCTTCTCTTTCCTCTTATGTTTTTTCTCCGATTCTTCAAGTTTTTTGGTTAAATTTCTTTAATCTTTTTCCCTTACATGCATTTCCTTCCGTTTTCGATATTTCATAAAAGTGGAAGTACTTATTTTTGAGTGCTAACCACCTTGAATGTTCTAAGTGATGGCAAAACCGTCAATAAATATCGGCTCCAGTGTCCGATCCTTACTAAAAATAGCTGCCTTTCATTTAACACGTACTAAAGAGGTACAACAGGATGTAGGAGAACACTGATACAAAAGGGGTAGGGCATGGAGACAAACACATACAACAATAGTGACAGATTCAGTATTAATTTAGTGGGGTCTTGAAACTTCAGTAGATTTTTTTCAAACATATTGGTCTAACCTAACATAGTCTAGCTACTCTGGGACCTCACTGAACTCAGTTCAGAATCCCATTGGCCCAACTTAAAAACCCATATGACCTAACTCAAGACTCTATTGATTCAATCATGTTTATGACTTAATGTCCGAATGACCTCATTCGACAAAATTTCTACGTCTGCCACTGTACACCAAACAGTATAGAACGCAATACGATGGGTTGAAGGAAACCATGTAAGAACCACCAGTCTTTGGACGAAACAGCACCGCAATACCCATGGGAAGGAGGTTTGCACTAGATGGAGAAAGACCTTCGCGAAGATGCCAGCACTTTGGCAGTTGAACAGGTGGGGCTCGTAGACGCGCGCCATCAGAGACGTGCGGAATGCATACAAGATCTCTAATTTCGCCACCCATCTCTAGAATCCTCACTAGATCGATCAAACTTTCCTAAGAAGTACCAAATTATGGGAAGTTGTTCATAATTCGCTAAGTAAATTTTAATATGCTAAATATAAAAACTTTGAAAAAATTAATTAGACAGCCACGTCAAAAGTCTGAAATTATTCCCGTGTGTGTTAGTTTCTTCTTGATCATATGGTGTCTTATTTTATATCTGATATTATTTTTCACTCCCTCATATTAACTATTCACGATGGACCATTAACTACTCATGATGGTTTTTAATGTAGTAACAATAATGTAATAACATATTAATTATTACATCCTAACATATGTTAACATATTAAAGTCTTAATAAGTTAAGATGTTAATGTAATATGATGATAGTCTTTTTGTAAAGGAATATACGATGATAGTTGATACCTCATATATGATAATAGTTGGTATATGAGGGAGATAATGTTACGATAATAGTTGATATGAGAGAGATAATGCTATTTTATTATATGTTATTAGTTATTATGGTACTTTGTTATTACTTTACCGTCTCTTTAATGGTCCATCACGAGTAGTTAACAACAGAAAGTGGAAATAGATGAATGATTCAATGAACTTGACCTCACATTGAGAAAGTAAAGTGAAAACTGTCCCTGACTATGGGGCGTGACCTCACAAGTGAGGTCATGCTCACTAAATTACTTTTCATAGAAATAATATTCGACAAAAAGCAATATACAGGATGATAAGTGAAAACCCACAGAAGGACCAAAATAACTAATTATATGCACAGACAGATAAAACAAATAAATAAATAGATAAGTTGAGTTGAGGCGAGAAACAATTAACTTTCATAATATAACATAATATTAAAAATAGTATTATTATTATTGTATTATAGATTCCCCATGTTCTGAGCCAAATTAAATCGAACAAAGCCAAAATGCGGATCAAAGACGTAGGCAAGGGAAAAGCGCTGGCATTAACGCTCAAATACGAAAACATTTTGGGATCATTTGATAATACATATCTTTCTCAGGGGCTTGTTTCAAAACAAAACTCCCTAGGGTTTATATGAGATGAGGCGAGCTGGGTTCTGCTTCGTTCCCCTCTTCACGTCGTCCTCCCATTCCTCTGTCACTCTGTGCCGCCGTCATATCCGCCGGCTCTGCCGCCGGCCTCCATCTTGGAAAGGTTCTCATCTCCTCCTCCTTTATCGGATTCCGGGGTTTGTTCGTCTAGTTCTTCGGATTTCTGGATTCTGTGGTTCGTACTTGCTTCCTGGGGTTTTTTTCGGGTTTTGAGGAATGGAGTATGCGCTAGGGTTTTGGTTCCTCGAGTAGATCCGTCCAGGCTCTTGATAGCTGGGGTGCTTTCTATTCTTGAGGGGTGGATGATTCCTTTTATTTTTTTATTTTTTTGTCTCGCTTAGTTCTGTTGCATCAGGTGGGGATTTGGTCGCAGCGTATGTGTAGATTGCATGAGATTTAGGTCCTTTTCTTTTGGTAGTGGATGCGACTTCTGAGGCGGATATTTCTGATATGATTGTGTCAGTGTTTTGTTTCTATGGAACCTTGTTTCTATCAATTATTCTCTCGTTTTTGAGAGGTATAAAATTGCTAGATGTTAGGAATCTAGGAATCTAGATGCAGAATAGATGCTTCTTCCGGTTTGCAATACTCGTGTATTCTCCGGCATTACCGATGAATGCGTTCTGTTCACTGTCGCCGTTTGAAGCTTTAGTGCTAATTATATAATTCTGTCTGGGTGGTTCCAATGGTTCTGCTATTTTTATAACATATTAACCACTTAGTATGCTGAGCTCTTAGCATCTGTTTGAGAAATTATTAGTGTCATCACGTGGGCTTACGGAAGTGTAGAAGTGTGTTGTGGTTGATAGAGTTCTTACGTGCAGGTGGACCATTTCTGGGTCTTCCTTCTCAAATTAGTCGATTGCTTCTAAGTTTTAGAGTTTTATGGCTTCATATGTCTATTGCCTTTTGGCTACTTACCAGAAGCAGAAAAATGTCTCATGCAATGTAGAGGTCAATGTCGCTTGTTGGTTATGGTTTTTTGGTGAGGAATTCCTACTTTTGTTTTCACAAGAAGTGGGTCCCAGTTGTAATGATTTTACGAGGATGTCCTCTGAATTTATTTCATTCAGGTTTCTGGAATATGTAAGAAACTGTTTGAAATACATGGCTTTGTTGGATGAGGGGCCTTATTAAAAGGAGTTCACTCTAAATTGTTGGTTGAAAATCATGAGATTTCTTCTTTACACTTGGAACATAGACATTTCTGGAATAATTATAAATTTTTGAAGAGAAGTTAGAAGTTGGATTGAGGCTAGGTGTTGTCTTGGCACAGTTACTCCCTTTCAACTTGCTGAAGAATTTAGTTGTAGAACCTTCATTTTTAGTCAAATATCCTCCACGTTTTCCTTCATTATCATGTTTGGAGAGAGAACAACTTTCTTTAAGATTGATGCCCTTTTTTTATTATTGAGATTTAGTTTTGGTCAGGCTATGGGAACTTCTTTTAGATATTCCTCTTTCGGATTCTTTTTAGTAGATCTTTAGCCCCCATTGGGATAATTGTTGATGGTATTGCACTATTGTTTCCAAATTCGGAAATCAAATGAGAAACAAAATTGAGAACCAACCTTCAAAAAATAAGACACAAGAAATTAAATTAATTGTTGATGTCAATATTCTATGGTCAGAAGTCTTTTCTTGATATTTAAGGAGCTTTAAAAGGTATTAGCTGACTTAAAAAGCTATTAACATGTATTGGATTTAATAATAAAGGTTTTTTTAATAATTTTAGTTTTTTTAAATTTCACAACTTTTTACTCTTAGTTTTTTTAGTGTTTCATAGATTTCTTTAATAACGTCTAGGAGTTTTGTATATTTTTATATTTTAACGTGGTACTTCTAATTAATTTTTTTTATGAGGGTTGTTTTACATATGCCCATCTTTTACCCTTTTTAAACCTGCTCTAAGCCATTAAATGGAAAGGAAGGAATGCAAAAAGGTGCCATGCGTCCATCTGCCCTTGCTTGACCTACTGCCACCCTTGCATCTGCTTGCTTGTCCATGCCACTGCTGCCATCATTGCAAGTTACTTCTATCCGCACTCAAGCAAGCCATACTGGTGCACAATACGCTGCCAACTGTCAGATGCATCTGCTTTACTTGCCATTGCCACCATCTACGCCTGAGCTTGGTGTGCCACTGTCATTGCTCTCTCCTCCTCCTCTGTTCTTGCCCCTTTTTGTTTCCACACGTAGGCTGTCATCTGGCTTCCACTGTCTGAGATGTTTCCACCCTTGTTTTCTGCACATTTCCTATGCATTTTCAAAAGGACCAAAACAATTTGAATTTGTTTCTCAAACACATATTCCTAGGAACCATGTTTCTCACTTGGGTTCACATTTGTATTGTATCATCGTAGTGATAGAGGCACAAGCTAGTATGCATTTAGTGGTTTGATTTTGCTGGAAGCTGCTATCTGAGACTGAATCTGGACATGGCATCCACCGGCATTTTAATTTTAAAATATTATGTCTGACAGTTATCACGATACTATTATGTATTTCTTCCAGCTGATTTTTGATGTTGCTATAAAAATTGATCATTTCTTTACCAAATAAATGATGCTGTTTATAGGCTCATGAAACTGTAGGTATATGTTGCGGTAATTAGTGATATGATGACTAAGTGGACCACGTTTTGCATCTTAAATTGTTCCAGATGATTTTTGGTTAGCTGCTTTGATAAATTATCAATCACTGATATATAGAAAATTGAGGATTTGTTTACAGAATATGTGATGCCATTGTATAGGCTTGTGAAACTGTGGAAATATGTTGTAGTAATCAAGGAAGGATTGGGGATCGGGAGCGGATTGACCCGATCCAGACTGATTGGATCGGCCGATCCGATCTGATTCTAGACTGATCCGGTCTGACCCCCTTTCTCCCTTATATAAAATTTAAGTGTTCAGAAAAAATAAAAAATGTCTAGGTCAATTCTATATTTTTTTGGACCAAACAAAAATCCTTTGAACATTTTTTATTTTTTCTGTTAGAGAGATAAAGATGTTAGAGAGTGTGTATTATAGGAAGACAGTTTACTAAAAAAAAGCGCCTCGAAGAGTACCCCCGATCCTTGTCGAGTGCCACTTCCCATAGCCAAGTTGATAGGGAAGAGAGTTTAGACTTTAAAGAGAGAGAACTTAGAGAGAGGGGTAATTAGATAGAAAAAAAATTAGAGAGAAGGGGAAGAGTGATAGGGATAGAAATCTTAGAAAAATATTAATTAGAATATGAGAATTAGATAGAAAAAATTTAGAGAGAGGGAAGAGAGTTTAGACTTTGAAGAGAGACAACTTAGAGAGAGAGGTAATTATATAGAAAAAATTTAGAGAGAGGGGAAAGAGAGATAGGGAGAGAAATCTTAGAAAAATATTAATTTAGAATATTAGAATTAGATAGAAAAAAACTTAAAGAGATAGTGAGAGAAAATTTAGATAGAGAAATATAAATTAGATAGAAAAAACTTGGAGATATAGGAGAGAGTGAGAGAGAGAGGAGGGTACTTGAATGGGGTGGAGAGTGACCTTGGGGGGTTTATAAACCCCCCAAGGCCCAAACTAGCCGTTGGGAATATTCCCAACAGCTAGCCAATAGCTAGCTTTCAAACTAGCCGTTAGCAACGTCTAGTTTGAAGCTAGCTGTCCCGATCTGGTGCAGATCGGCTGATCCGGCACAGGGATTGGGCCACCAACCCTCCCCATCGCAGTCCAAAACTGGAGTATGGGGGCACGGCATGGGATCAGATCGGACTGGCCTGAAACCGATCGGATCAGCATCTGACCTGTTCCAATTCGGCACACCATGGTAGTAATTATGATGCCAAGTGGACAGTTTTTGTGTTTTACATCTCATCTTGTTCCATTGCTCAGTAAGGGTTAAGTGTCTAATCAAATGCTTCGTGTGTCTATTGCCTGTTATTACTTCCTAGAAACATAAGAATGTTGTATACAGGGATAGGTAGCACCTATTGGAAATTTTTTGTTGAGGAATGCCTGTGTTTTGGGTTCACAAGAGATGGGCCCTAATTGTAATCTTTTATGAATTGTTTTATGACAAACTGTGAAACTGTTGCATGTAATTTTTGAAGCACTCAGACCCAATTGTTTAGCGGATCCCTTATTTTGAATTTCTTATTTCGGAATCTCTTATTCCTAGAACAAGGATGATTAACTTTGATGCACTTTTGTTTTGTTCTAGGAATAAGGTGGGATAAGTGATTCTACCTCTTTAGATAGAATGGCTTGTTACACTTTTTCCAGGAACAAGGCATCCGAGCTCCAAATAGCTCATCTGCATTATCAAATTTGAACAAGCAGAATAAGTGGACTACGACATCCTGTTTGTAGGGGTGTTCACGGGTCGGCTTGGGTCGGTTTAGAGAGAGAAAAAATTTCAAACTGATCCAGCCTTAGAAACCGAACCAAACCAAACCAAAAAAGTTCGGTTTTGTTTGGTTTTGGTTTGGTTTGAACTGATTTGGATGCGATATACCCAACTTCAATTGGGCCAAGCCCAACTAATTGTCAGCCCCACCCCCGAATCTACCTGTCTTTTGTCTATTTAAATTTTTTATTGAGCCACTCATAGGACAGCGCACAGCGCTCACCATAAGCCCACACAGTTTGGAGACGCCTGCCTGTTGTATTTATAGCCTTTTCTGAGAGTAACTTTCAGAAAAGTTCTGATGTAGGAGTAAACATGCACAACTCCAGTCTCACACACAGCTCCAGCCCCTGAGGATGAAACGTGGGTTGAGTTACCAGCCTTTAGTCCGGGATTGGATTCTGATAAACGTTTTGGCTCCTTATATTATCTAGGTGGCTACATGTTACTTGGATTGGCTGCTGATGCAGGACGGATGGAGGTGTTGGTGTGAAGTTTATTTTACCAGGTGCAATATTTCGGTTTGATCGTGCTGGTGCGCATTTTACGGGTTGAGGGGGTGTTCAACCCGAACCGAACCGAGACAGCTATCAAATCGAGCCAAACTGTAATTTTGGTCTGGTTCTGGTTGGTTTTTCGGGTCGAACCAAATAGTGAACACCCCTATCTGTTCGAGCTGTATTTTCCAATCAAACCAAGCCTCAAGAAACTGCATGTTTTAGATTCACAGATGCAAGAAACTGCTTGTTTTAGGTTCCATGGATGGTTACTTTAGTTTGTTGACGGGAACCTACATAAGGTGGAGCATAGTTGCAGATTGAAGTTTGAAATCTTGAGGGAAACTTTTGTTACCGTTTGCTTGGAAATAAATTTCTCTTGGGAACTAAGAGGTTCAATTGAGGCTGTGGGTTGTATTAGCTTCATTGACTCCGTTTAGCTTGCTGAAGAATTTGGGTGTAAAACATTTAGTGTTTTGAACATAATGCATGATTTCCATAGTTATGATGCTTGGGGAGATAACTCTATTCTTTAGATATTGAAGATTCCTTTAAAAAAAACATGCGGAAAGGAGCTCTACAACAATTTCCCAATTTGACATGTTTTTAGTAATCTCTCGCCTACATTGGGTAAATGACTGTGAATCTATTACAGCACTGCAGTGCCACAGAAACAAAGTAGGGTACATTTGGTGGTTTGTCTGAGCAGGAAGTCGTGAAGGCAAATGCTGAAGATAATCTTCTACTGTCATTTGGCTTTCATAATGTATATGCGTTCCATAAAGCTTGCTTCCGAGAGTTATTTTCTTGGCTGGTAAAGCTGTTTGTGGGATTTTACATTCAGTTGTTGCCCCTTTCTGCTGGTGCTATTAGAAATTACTTGGCACCTGTTTTCCTGAGGTTCAAGATGCAGCTCGTTTATATAAAAAATGCTGCTTTAGTTAATTTTTTTAAACAATGGAGTAGGTTGGCATGCATCTGTCACATTTTTTTTTCAATGGGTCATTTTCTTGATATGTGAAGATGAGGATGGCATGCTGTCCTTTTTGGTGGGTGCAACTAGGACAAGGGGTTAGCGGTGTTAGTGGGGTGGGCTGAACCATTGGCCATCAGAGGAGCAAAGCATGGACCATAGTTTGGCCATGTTTTTCAAGTACGATGCAAGTCTGTCAGGTTGTGTTGGTTTGAAAGCAAACTGGGCCACAGCCTGAATTGACAAAGCCCAACCTTAATGCAATTATCAACATCCCTGTAATGGTTCAACCAATGTCCAGTTGAATGAGACTACTCGTCTCATTTAGTCATCTTGTGTGCATAATCATCATGATTAGAGTGAATTTGGGTTCTCAGGCTTGGTTAGAGTTAATTCGTGCTAGCCTTAATTAGAACATGGGTTGGAGAAATCCAACCTGGGTTTGGCCAAAGCTTGAATACCCTATCCAAATGTCCAGTTCTGTCTGGATTGGATTGGGTTTTGTGCTAGGCAGTCAGCTTAATGGGTTTCAATGATCATGGTAAAGAACAGACGAAAGTAACTGCTAGAGGGCAATGCCTATGTTAATAACCTCAAAAGAGAAAAGAATATGGAGTATGGTAATTTTATGTGTTGTTGTAGTCCATTGTTTGTTCTTTTGTATAAATTATCAGAAAAGAAGAATCAGCAGCAATGCTTGCTAAAATAAAGCTGCACTGTTTGTGTTTGTTACTTGATGGAAGTAATTTTGTGTGTGATTATTTGCTGTAGACATAGTGTAGAAGTAATTTTGTATGTTATTAGCCATAGTGTAGATGCCTACTGTTATATCCCATAGTTTATCTCCAAATTAGTCAACTTCTGTCTGAGTGCCCACTTTCTGTTTTTGTTGGGTATCTCTATAAGCATAAATTTCTGTAATTAACAGTTCTCTTGAACATTGATTTTTTGGTGGTCAGGCTTATCTATATTTTGTAAACTTGGCTTGTGTTTGGACTCTGATTTCCTCTGTGGTTGATTAGTTTTGCTCAACTATTGGACATTCATATGCTTTTGCTGATGTGAGTTGAACCAGTAACTTGTCAGAGGATATTGGTGACTTATTTATTTTATTCTTGGTTTACCTGCAGATGAATCGGGAGAAACTCATGAAGATGGCTGGTGCAGTTCGCACTGGTGGAAAAGGAAGCATGCGCAGGTCTCATTCTACCAAATTTTTGTGTTCACTAAGTGCTTAGCGAGGGTACCATTAGCTCTTGCTCTTCTCTGTAGGGACCTATTTCTCAGGTTTTTTTTTTTTGGTTATGAATAGCTTATTGATTGGGATTTTGGAACTCAAAAATTTGCTGAGTATAATTAGAGTATTATTTGATTCACCATCGGTGATATATGTGCTGGTCCCTCGTGCTTTATGTAGTTCTCTTGTTAGTGCTTTAGTTGAATGATGATTCAAGAGGATATTTGATTCTTATCATGTTTATCAATCCAGATTCTTATGTTTCAAATGTTGGCTTCTCATATTCGAATAGCTTTATTGATTGGATTCTGAAAATCTAAATTTGCCACATGAAGTTGATATTATTTGGTCCGGTTGAGTATATACATTCTGCTGCTTTATGTAGTTTTCTTATTAGTGCTGTTGGTGGAAGATGATTCAAGAAGGTTTGATTTATATCAAACTTGTCAATGCAGATTCATAATCTTCAGAAGTTTGGATGTCTTTGAAAGTGATTTCTTAACGTACAAATTGTGTCTTGGAACAGAACATTAAGTCCACTTTTGGGTGTTTATTTTAGGTTGTTCATCGTGTCTTGTTTGTGGAACATGAAAATGTGCAACCATCACTTGTCAAGCTTGCACATCTTTTGTTTAACTATATGTGGTCTGTGGTCTGTGGTCTATGTAATTTGCCAACATCATTTGTTTTTTTGTTTTTTGGGTTCATGACATTGCCAACTTGTTTAATCTGGTGGTGGCTTATGGACCAGAAAGAAGAAGGCAGTTCACAAGACAACAACAACAGATGACAAGAGGCTTCAAAGCACTTTGAAAAGAATAGGGGTGAATGTAATCCCATCCATAGAAGAAGTGAACATTTTCAAGGATGACATTGTGATCCAGTTTTTGAATCCCAAAGGTAACAATTTGTTGATTTAGATACTGAATCCATATAGTTCTTCTATATTGTCTAAAAATTTGTTGATCTAGATACTGAATCCATATAGTCTTTCTATATTGTCCTTACTAACATTTTACTGATTTCTTGTCCAGTGCAAGCATCAATCCCTGCCAACACCTGGGTGGTCAGTGGTACTCCTCAGACAAAAAGTATTTTCCACCTGCCCTTTTCCTCGTTGATCTAGATTTGGTCTCCCTCTTGTTAAAACTGCCAACTCCTTTTGACTTCTTTACATCTGCTTTGTATTTCAATTTGCATCGTTGTCATCATGCACAGCAAATTATTATACTAGGTGTCTCTATTTGCATTGTTTCATGACTTTTGTTCACTGATGTATGCTTTCCCCTTTTGTGGCAGAGCTTCAGGATCTTCTACCTGGGATCATCAACCAACTTGGTACATCCTCCTATATTACAGCCCTCTGTTTTTTAGTCCTTTTGATGTTCTCTGCTTCTGCTTATAAAGTTTAGAATGTTCCATGCACGTCTCTAGTCAGGTTTGATCGCAGAATAAGGGGGAATAGAATGGCTTATCCCCCCTTATTCTTTTTAATACCTAGCGAGGATGGTAAGCAATTCGAACCAAGGAAACAGCCTCTCTACTTAGCAGGGGTAAGGCTGCGTACATTGACCCTTACCCAGACCCCACAAATGGTGGGAGCCTCGTGCACTGGGTACTCCCTTTAAGCAATTCGGGCAAAAATGATAGAATTATGTATTCTACCTAGAATAAGCATTAATTACAATATATCCTATATTATTTCTTTTACCCAATTAGAATTGTCTTATTTGAGCTAGAGGGAATAAGCAATTACCAAAGCAAAATAAGGCTATATATGTATAAGCAATCCGGAATTACTTATGCCAGAATAAGTGATCTGCCTATCAAACTGGCGCCACACCTCGGTTCAGATAAACTCTTATTCAACTCATCAGTTTGCCAAAACAGAAGTTTCAAGTTGCAAGCTTTCTACAAAAATGATGTTGGAGACCTATAAATACGAGAGCTCCACGGCTGTACAGAGACAAGATATCTCTACAATTTTCCCCGATCAGAATCTCCTGTCAGGGGCAGAATAAGAGATGTTGTTTTGGTCTTTTTGAGCATTAAAAAAGGGTGGAGATTCCATCCTAGTGTTAATTTTTTTTTTGTTCAAGCCGCTTTTTACCAAGGAGAATTGTTTGTAGGGGAAATAACCTGCTTTAGCTCAAATATTTCTCACCATTTATGTGGTTGCCACGAAGGCAAGAATAGAACTGTCTATTACATTGTGTATTTTAATGCTTCTGTGCGACCCTGTGAAAGTGCATGAATAGGTCTCTTTTGCTTAGCAACTCGTGCATTTTTTTTGGCTCGTAGGGGCTGATAACCTGGACAACCTGAGGAGGCTTGCAGAACAGTTCCAGAAGCAAGCTCCCGGTGGTGCTGCAGCTGCTGCCGGAGACGAGGATGACGATGAGGTTCCTGACCTTGTGCCTGGAGAGACATTTGAGGCTGCCGCGGATGACGATGGCAAAGCTGCTTCGTAGAGGAAAACCCGAGGGAGTGCATAAAAAGTTTCCCTTCAATCTCCCATTTGAGTTGCCTTGGTCAGACTCTCATCACAATCTGTTGATGTACTTGAGAAAATTATCTTTTTTTTTTTTTTGGTTCAGGAGGTACTGTATCTTTTTCTCTTATTTCCCGCAGAGCACTTAACTTTCTAATATGAACTATCGGCATATCCCTTCGCCCTCGCTTACGCCACATGAACCATCACCAGGGGTGGGGGTTGTGCACTGCAGAAGCAAAATAGTTGTTTTTAAGCGCCTCTTAAAGAAACGTGTGGTGGTGTTATATGCTCTCCTCCCTTTTGTGAGAGTGATATTTACAGTTTATCCTTTCTGACTTGCTTTCCAGTTGTGTCCGAGTTAAAAGTGCTCATTTATCGCCCTTACAAGTAATGACTTGTAATATTCATTGAGAGTTATCTCTTTGCATAAATTTTTTAATGCAAGGATAAGAATCTTATGTTTAAGTGAGCTGACCACTCTCAATGTGTTTAGGGTTGCCTCTTCGGTCCGGGCCCTTTTTTGGGCTCGGTTCTGAGCCACTAGATCAAGGTTTAGCGTCCTGGGCTTTTTAAGCGAACGGTCTTTTTCTCCTCGATTTTTCACCCGTGCCTCTTTGGTTTTTGGCCTACACCTTGTTGGTGGATTTTTCGATGAGTTAGAGATTTGAAATTATTACTGTGTTTTATCTGACTTAATCGATTGATTGTGTTTGTTTGTTTGATTTGATGCTGTTATGTATAAATAAATAGTATTAATTATATTTTTAAATAGATTTTTTTTTTATTAATCGTCGGACTTGATATTATACCATGTAAAATATGGTTGCAACTTTGGGTGGGTCAACCCGAATCTGAACGGGTCAACTCGATGGTTAGGTTGGGTTGAATCCGATCATGTTAGGGTTGGGGGTTTTTTCAATCCGACCTTACATGGGTTGGGTTGGGTTGAGGTTTGGCCAACCCGACTTAATCCGAATTCGATGTTAATATATATAAATGATAACGTAGATAATTAAAATATATTTAATTTAATTTTATATTATTAAATACAAATATAATTTATATTATGAACAAGGATGTTTTCTATTAAAAATTATGTAACTATGTGTCTACTTTCTTTTTTATTATTTTGTTAAGGTAGATACATAAATTTACTCGTACCTTTATAAAGAAAAGTTAAAAATATAGACCATTAAGAATATAATCCGACTCAATCTGATGAAGCGTGGGTTACATGGGTTGGGTTGAGGCATTGTTAGACGGATTGGGTTAGAATTGAGGAGTTTGGGTTGGATGGTGGGTTAGGTTGGATTAGGGTTGTGAGGTTTCTGATATGGGTTGAGTTAGGATTGACTTCAACTTGACTTAATCCGATCTGAGTTGCAGCCCTAATTTAAAATAGTGTAATTAAATCAATGTGTATGATGAAACGTTTAAAAATGTGACACTACGATGAATTTGAAGTTATGAATTTATGACTTGAAGAATTATATTGCGAAAGATTTTGATTCCGGGAATTGGTTCTACGGCCTGTTGAGGGGCGCAGAATTGGCTCCAACTAATGTTAATTTAGTCTTATTCTTTGAAATTTATGTTGAGAAAATTTTTTTATCCTACTTGTGTATGGATTATAGAATTGAAGGCTCAAAATTTTGGAAGAAATATGACTCGAGTTCAAACTTATTATGTATTTTAAAGTTGAATCTTTATCCCTCAAGGAGATGTAGAATCAAACATCAAAGAGATGAACTGCCAATACCTTTTAAATGAAAGTGAAAAACATTTTTAGAATTCTTAGGTTGCTATTGAAGCATTAGAATTTTAAAAGGACTTTGAATTTTCACTAGGGAATCACTTTTCACTAGGAAATCAATTTTGCAAAATAGAATTTGTGACCCTTTGTAGGGGTGCAGAATCATTTTGAAAGAGGGCCAAATTAGTTTTTTTTTATATATATTTCTTCAATAAACTCCACCCAAATGTATTTAATTTCTTCGATTGATGCCCTCAAATAGACAGGATCCGAAATGTAGAGAATATATTATTTAGGTTGGGTCTGCAGTCGCTGTACGGGTGCAGGATCGTGTTTCAAATGATCAATGAATAAAATTTATCAATGCCTTTTCTTACAGATGAGATTTATAATAAATGCATAATGATAAGACAATATTTTCAAGTTGTTTTGAAGTTTTTTAATCAAAATATTTTAAATTTTGAAGGTAAACACTTACTTCTGTAGGGGTGTGGAAGCAAACTGTTTTCTAAGAATCAAAGAACATTTTGCTTGAAAATCCTTGAAGATTATATGTTTTTTAGAAATATTGGTTTGTACTGATGAGATTTTTTGGAGTTATTCCCTTCATAATTTTTTAATTATATTAATTGTGATTCTTTCTACAAATGAATTTGCAGCCTTGGGTGCAGAATCAACTTATTTGTGGGTAATTGTTCTCAATTTCAATTTGTGGATTTCTTTTAAACCTTTTCTAGACATGATTATTGATGAAATAATTCAATTTCTAGGTTATTTCAAGATTTAGGGGAGTTGTTATTTAAGAAGAATGCATTTATGACCTTGTTGGAGAATCAACCTGCAATTCACCTTTTTTTTAGTTTTTATACATAGTGTTCAGGTCTCTTGTCAATTTATCAATGACTTCATTGATACTTGTTAATAATTCTTATTATATTATTTTAAGTTTATTATTTTGTACTCTTTTTTATTTGTTAAGTGTATGTCCCACTGTGGCGAAACATGATTCTGCACTAAGGGGTGCAAACTCAGATAATGAAACTCAGTCTTGCAGAACCTGCACAGTTATGGAATAAGCCCTTTCAGAATCATGTCAGTTTGAAGTTAGTAAAGTCAAATTAATAGAAAAACAAAAATTGAAGAAAATCATTTATATCCAATTGCCTTTCTAAAATCTCATGGATTTAGGAGTGCGGAATCAAAATTCTGAGCACCATTTTAGTTTCCTTTTCTCTCTAACTTAAGATGACAAAAGTCATTATAAATTTAAGAGATAGGAGACCGAGGTGTCTCAGAAATTTGATAGTGGTTACATGAATCCTTTGAAGGAATAACTCTTGTGGAGAGATCTTTTAGAGATATGCTCATCCCATAAATCTCTCTTCCTTCTTTGGCACTTTACTGGATATTGGTTTGTCATTCCTCATTAGCGAAAACTAATTAGGAAATTTGGGAGTTTGTGAGAAGCCATATCACGAGAAAAGCTCAAAATATTACACCTTAATGGGAGAGATATACAGTCTTCTATTTTGAGAGGTGGTTGTCAAGGGAGATTCATCGTGCGCAATCACTCACATCAAGGTGCCCTTGATACCTTCGAGATGCAAAAGAAGCTCACAAAGAACGATTCAGTGCACCTGTATAAGAGGAGGAGCTAGAAACTCCAACTCAAACTTTACCATGGGACATTGAGCCGTGTCACCGAAAGTCATTCAAAGGAGATGATGACTTAGTATAACACCATTTCTTTTGAGGTTATTTTAAGGGATTATACTAGCATTGAAGTTACTAGACAACTCCTTATTGTACTTCACTTGGAAAATCAATTGGAAAAAACTTAACATACTAAAAAGTGTAACATAAGTATACATTGCAAAAAGTATTCCATATCTATTTAAGCCATATAAGAGTGCCAAAAATTACTAGAAAACTCACCATCACTGATTGAAGGGAGCTTCATGGCCTGTTCTTCAAGCCATCAGAGACTTAAATAGATACGAGTGAAATTTAATTATAAATATTGAAAGAAATGGATGAAACCCGGAGCTAAGATCCCTTGAAATCATTTTCTCAAGTTGATGGGCCTTTGCCCCCAAGCTCATGGAATCCATAGGCAGACTTTAAGACTACCTCTTAGGCCCTAGCCCATTTCAACTTTCACAAAAAAGGTGTGGAATCAAATTTGCAGGACAGATGCATGCATGCAGAGAATGTTATGCAATATAATATGAACAAAATGGTACAAGAGGGAGCTAATAACCATTAGGATACTCCAATTCACAAATTTGGAGGAACCTCTAGTCATTAGGTTGGCCCATTCTTCATGAAAATGAGAGATAAAAATCCTCGGATCATGAAACAGAGTGCAGTTTCAGTTTTAATTATAGAAAATGTCCTCGAATGAAGCATGTTGAGGGACTTACGCCCTTGGAGGCCCATCTCCAACAGGTGGAGAGTCCCCCTGCAGGTACTCTCATGGCCTAAACTATTTCCATTACAAGGATACAGTGAAATCAAGGCAGGGAAACATGCTGCAATCCATTAATTACAACTATATAATCAATGAAAACAAAACTTCCAAAGGCCTCCAAGGGAATTTCAGTTCGAGTGGGATCATAGCCCATATAAGGAGCATTTCTCAAGCAATCTTGCAAGAGCCAAGCAACCTCAAAGGGCTCAAGAAAAATGAAATATTTGGAAAAACATGAACTAAAAGTTCTGGACAGATTTGAGCATTTCAACCCATATCAAACATTTAAGGGAGGTTTTGGATCCAAGGGCACTTCCCCTATGATCAGAGGGGTCTTCTTGACCATTCCCACAAGAAAAATCAGCATCACAAAGAGCAATATCACTGAAAATAAGAAGAAAATACAAACAATTGCTAAAACAGTGATATAGAAACATTACTTCATTTCATAAAATATGAAACATACAAATGGGAGATCTTCTTCGGGGAGATAGAAGATATGATAACTTTCATTCAAAGAGAAAATTACAAGAAGAAAATATACAAAACATGGGTTCCATCAAATCCCCTTCCTACCTTGGAATGAGATGGATGAAGGGGAAGACCCTCCCTTGCTCATCCTCTATGTTTCACTCTTCCTTCCTTCTTTCCTTCTTCTTTCTCTTCTCTTTTCTCTCTGATTTTTCTGGAGCAATGGGGAGAAGGGCGAGCTCTCTTCTTCTTCTTTCTCAACTCTCTTCTTTCTCTCTCTTCCCACCATCTTCAAGAGTTCTAAGGGGGTGGCCTGGGTATTTTATAGGCCTACCACAACTTTTAGCTTCTAGAGGATACTAAAAGGTATAAGAGAAAAGTAGAGAATATTCTCCTCATCATTGGGTAGCCAAGAGAAATATACACGTGATTGGATAGATATAGAGATGGGAGAAGATATTCCCTTTGGTGGTGGAGCTGAACCAATAAGGTGAAGACACTTGTTTCCTCTCACAGGCTGCCTCTTTTTGCTTTTTGTTTTTCACCTACTCCCTTCTAGAGCCTAAAGGTGGGCCTTCTCTTCTTTTTTCTACAGCACATTATATTGAATGGGCCGATCCTTTCACCTTGGGCTCGGGTTGATCTTGGATGCTTTAGAAGAAGTGAAAGGATTTGGGCCTGTCCACTTGTTAATAAATCACTAGCCCACGGGCTAATATCTAGCTGTCTTCTGAACATCCTCAAGGGATTTAATTGTAAGCATATGTAAAACACTTAGTGACAACACTTCCATTAGGTGGTGGGTCAGTGACCACGCTATTGTGACTTCTGTCTTACTTACAAGCTTATTACAAAGAAGTAACTCTAACATGCTTCTCCTCCAGCCACGTGCGGCTTTCTGAATATCTCAAAATAATAGGAAGCATTGATCGTTAGAAAGGATGATATAGTGTCTTCTTCACCTTTCTCCTTTTCCCTTTCTATTTTCTTAATTTTTTTTCTTTTCTTGTTTCCCTTTTTTATCCCGCTAAAGATTTAATTGAGGACCAATTGTGAGTGAAGGGGGAAAAAAGCCTGCAGCCCAAGGGCATAGACGCACCTTCTATATCCAACAACACAGATATATACGCTGGGGGAATAGTCTTCATAGGGGTAATGAAACATGTTCACAAGAGAAAGGGAGAGGGGTAATTTTTCCAACCCCAACAATGGAGAATGATAATGGTACAAATGAATATTATGGGTACATTGGATTGGTCTCTACTGGGGTTTTTTATTGGTTGCTGTAAAATGTTATGCCATGTGGTTCCCGAATTTTCTACATTGGTGCCCAGTCATTAGATGGAAAACATGATGAGTGATTGAGTAGGATGTAGTTTGTGTGTCGTAAAGTGCGGTAAACAGTCGTAAAATTGTATTTTCCTTGTGTTTGGATTGCTGTTAATTATTTTACGGTATTTTTTCCTATAGTTGGTGCGTCGTAAAGTGCCACCTTTCAAAATCGATTGGTTCTTAAAATCCTCCTTTAACTGATTTCGATCTATAGTCCAGAATCACCGTAAACTAAAACTGAAATTATGAGTTTATTTTCACTAGCTTTAAAACTGAAATTTTACGTCATTTTACAATGCACCAAATCAGCCCCAGAAAGATTTTTCTCCATCATAGGGGACTTTACTCTTGATAGAAGCTTCTGAGCGAATAAGATAAACTTGGTTGTATTTATTTTTCCAAAATGTGCATCATCATCATTTTCCTTTTTACATCTGTATTCTTTGTTTTTTATATCTTTTTTGTGTTCTTTTACCCTAAACGTGTTTTATAAATTTAATTTAAAATCTCTCTTTTACTTTCTTTGTTCGTATATAATATTTTAGTTCTGTTTTTGTTGGCGAACTAATAATAGCTACAAGAACTCGGCGCCTTGTATGAGACATTCGTCTACACGCCCACTGGTATCCGATTAGAATTCTCCTGCAATCAATGAGTTCGATGTCATTGGGTATATAATCAGACTTAATTAATTTATATCATGATAATGATATTTATTTGAATTATATTGTCAATTATCTAATCTCCATTAATTTAAGTACAATATGTCGGGTTTTATGTTCCTGTTACATCCTCGCATCTGATGTGGGTTAATTAGATTGTATTGGAATGGATCGGAGGTAGGGCATACTTTTCTTTTGAATACAAAACATGGCTTCAATACTAGAAAATATCAAGAAAACTCATTCTTTTATAATACAAAATTTAAAGAAGGCTCTTGAACTTTTAAAATTTTTGAAAGGTCAGACACTAATATGTGAAAATAAATAAAAATAACAGTATTTTGAAACTTTCCTCATAAGATTAATACATAGGGTAACCATATATCAAACCAATAATTGCTCGTAAATTAATTGTTGGTCATCAATTTGAGATATATATGCTATTAAACTCCATTAGAGCGCTTAGTGTATAGTTCTTTGTATAATATTAAAACTTATTCGTGGTCGGGATCTAATACTTTTCTCCTTAGTTGTTACTAACATTCAAAACTTGTCCACATAAATGGAGCATTGTGAGAGACACATACATACTTTGCCTATTATGAGTGCTTGCAACTCTATTAATGAACATCATTGGGACATGCGCTATACAAAACTTTCATTTTCAAGATGAGAAATACTTGCTGCAAGATGGCGACCTTACAATCTAGCATAGATTGCAATGTCTCTCAACTATCATCTAATCTAGTTTGATCGGCAGCATGTGATCAGTGCACCATTTTTTTCTTTTTAACATTGAGCTTAGGACTCATCCCAACTCGGTGTCCATGTAATTTGATCTTTAATTGATCAAATAGTCATAAAAAATTTAAAAGAAGAGATCGCACTCCTTGCAATCCAACGGGTTAGATTGCATGGAATGCAATCTCGTGCGCCCGACAAGTGCAGACATGCACTCGTCCGTTGTCATTCGATCAAACGGATTAAATTGGTTGCAATCGACACTGTATTGCAATAATCCCTCGTTGCAGCAAATATTTTTTTTTTACTAAGATTTAAAACAATTCAATTTCTTAAAAAAACCAATTTCATTTTCCAATGTTTTCAAATATTTGATTCAATATAAAATTGTGTAGAATAAAACCTTATCGAACCTTTCTCTGTCTATTTGGAGGTCTATTTTCTTGTTTTAACTTGTAAGAAGGAAGCCACCATAAACCAAAACTAGAGGTTTTGTGCAAACCCTTGTTTTATTTTCATATGTTTTACAAACAAATAAATAAAATGCTCTTAGATTTTAAAACCATAAAAATGGATTGACTTTAATGAATTACAGAGAGCCTTATGACCTAACAAATAACCCTAAAGTCAAAATTCGAAAATGAATCAATAAAAAAATCATCTCAAATTAATAAAAAATCGAAAACTTTGTGAAATAAAGTGATTTAAGTCATATTTTTTAAAAAAATGAAGGTTTTTAAAATCCTTTTATTAAATAATACTATTAAAGGAATTATCCTATACCACCTCTTCTTATCCAAACAGGTTCTCTGATTCCGTGGGCTACAGGGCATTGCAGCTAGCTCGCTCGCTCTCTCTCTCTCTCTCTCTCTCTCTCTCTCTCTCTCTCTCTCTCTCTCTCTCTCTCTCTCTCTCTCTCTCTCTGTGTGTGTGTGAAAGAATCCTAATTAAACGACTTGCCTTAACGTGAATTGGTCAACAACTAATACACACGCAACAATTCTCTCATGGCATGGACAAACACTATTTTCCTTGTAATCATCATCCAAATGTAGAGAGAGAGAGAGACTAACAAGTACAAAACACTAGCTGAGGGGAAAGAGAGCTAGATAGAGAGGGAAAGAGAGATAGTAGGGAGAGAAAGAGATATTCTCTCCCCGGGGTAACAAACACTATCTCTCGGCCTGTTAAGTGTTATCATCAACGTCGACACGTCAAGTCCCATAACGCCCTCCTCTCTTCCCCTTCACCTCCCCCTCCACCCTTCCCACTTCCAAACCCTACCCCTTCTCCCAGCTGCCTTCCCTTACCGTCTCTCCACAAACCCGTCACCATCAACGCTACCAGCAATGGCAAGGCAGCTTGCATGGGCTCTCGCCTGCGTCCTGGCCGCGTCCGCCCTGTGCATCCCGGCCAGCGCCGCCGCGCCCTCGCCGCCCGCGGGGAAGAAGGCCCCGGACTGCTCCACGGTGATCTACGGCATGATGGACTGCCTCGACTACGTGAGCGCCGGCAGCAACACGAGCAAGCCGGACGAATCGTGCTGCGAGGGGGTGAAGAACGTGGTGCAGGCGAGCCCCTTGTGCCTCTGCGAGGCCCTCCAGGAGGCCCACGACATGAAGATCGACCTCAACATGACCAGGGCCACGGAGCTCCCCGCCCTCTGCAAGCTTCCCAAGATCGACGAGGGGCACTGCAGTAGTAAGAGTCCTCTCTCATCATCTCCTAAACATCCACCTGGTTTTCCAAGTGTTCATAAAAATGGCCACCCAGGGTTTAAAGTGTCTGTGTCGTGTCCCTGTTGTCGTTGGTCAGTAAAATGGAAGGAAGGAGGGTGGTTTCGTCGGTTTGGCCTCCAACGAGGACCCTAAAAAATCTCTATTCTTAATTTTATGAGAGATTGGGCAAAATAATCGAATGGATCGATCAGAAAGCCGAAATCGATCAAAAAGTCGAATGGTTTATTTTTTCTCGATCCAAGTTTTTAATAATCTGATTATATTTTTCAAGACACTGGTTTAATTTATATAACCAGCTCCCTAGGAAGCGTTTTTTATGTAAGATTAGAAGATGCTTCTTTCGTCTTGTTTAACTTGGAGGACGATAAGTTATGTTTTAGTTCTTCTTCTTCGTCATCCTTTTTTCTCCTTTTAAATCTTTCTCCCATCTATTGATCATACGATTTTTTTTTGCAATTTTTTTAATATTATTACTTTTCCTAAATATAGATATGGATCCTTTAGGTGCACATGGGAATTAGACTCAGTCTGAAGAAAGGAGAGGAAAGAGCTTTTTTTTTTTTTTTTTTTTTAAAGTCCTCTTAAATGGAAAAAGCACTACATGAAAGATTTTTTTGAAAAACTCCTCTCTTGAGTTTGGTCCAAATTTATACTTGGAAGATCTCTTATCCCCAAATATGTGTGTAAACAGCTGCATGTACGTATCCTTTGGGCTGGTTTGTTTTGAGGAGATGATATTTCGGATTTCTTATTTCCGGATCTCTTATTATTAGAACATGAAGATTTGATGGAATAAGTAATTCATTGGAATAAATAGTTTTTACTTTTTATAAGGAATGATTTATTCCACTTATTCAATGAATAATGCGTCCGGACTTTCAAACCGAATAAGTAGAATAACACGTCCTGTTCAACCCTTATCCCACGAACAAACCTACCCTTAGTGTCCAGAAATAAGTGGCTTATTCAGCTACTTTTGATGGCTACATTTAGGATTAATTCTAAGATTCTAGACTATAATGGCATGACAATTTGAGATATGAGTTTTAATGCAAGTGTTGTGTTTTCTGATATTTCAGTTGCAGATGCTCCTGGTGCAGCTCCCGGTATGACTACTCCTCCTCTCTCTCTATCTAGCCTATCACCAAACTTAGCAAATTAATGTCTTTTTTTGCTCCTGACAGCACCATCAACCCCCAAGACTCCGGCCCCATCGTCTTCTCCGGGGTTGCCGGTGCCTCCTCCGTCATCACCGGTTGTACCAAGCCCTCCTGCTGAGAAGCCGACCACGCCCAAAGCTTCGGCTCCTGCTCCATTATCGCACTCTGGTGCTCCGTCTCTTCCGTTTAATGTCATTGTTCTTGTAATCTGTCTGGCAGCCACGGCATTTTTGTATTTCTGAGGGACAGACAGGTAGGGCAGTGGCTTCCTTGAACCTGTTTAGCTAGCCTTGCTGGATCAACTGATCCGTACGTATAAGGGCCACTGGAAATTGCATGCCGCATCATAGTTTAGGTAATCTTCTGCATCATAATTTGGTCTTGTTCTGGAAAATGAGATAAGAACTTGTCGTTTTGGTGATATATATTTGATTAGGATCTTGCATGCTTTTGATCAATTCCTAGTTTGTTTTTTTGTGTTTGAGTCGAGCTTTTGTAGTAGCATTATAAAATCTGTTTTAAGTGAATTGGTTAGGGTAAGTAATTAACAATTTGATCTTGCTTGTGGAATTAATTGGTACCATCCATGCATTAATTAGACTATCAAAAGTCTTCCGTATGTATATCCAAGGTTAGATTACCCAGGATATATAGGTTATCCGTAGCTGGGTTTCCAGAGATCGAGTTTTATGTATGAGACTAGCTAGTTAATTAACAAAATGCGATATGGCGCTAGTGTTTTATAAGAAAATATTTTTATTTAAAATAAATATTTTGCATTAATTATTTTTCTATTGACATTTTGATCTGAGAGTGAGAGAGGGAAGAACAATGAAATAATAAACAAGAACATATAGTTCCTTTTATGACATGTAAGAAAAGTATATTTACAAAATGTGCACTCAACAGAAAAATAGTTCATTTAGGCTAAAATTGAAGCAGTATGAAAATAATAAGAAACAAAAGAAAAAAACTAGACCTAATTATATAAAGATAAAAAATTAATTGATTAAATGGCAACCTTGTCAATGTAGGGTGTACGTATAAATAAATTATGGTAATAGTATATTTTTTTATTAGTTTACATACATACATGCATGTATAAACTATTTCTTCGAATTTTTAGACAAGGATGCTATGCATATAGATATATTTATATGGTAGTAGAATAAACTTTTTATTAGTTTACATATGCATGTCTAAAATATTGCTTCAATTTTTTAGACAAGGATGTTATACATGTAGATATAGTTTTCACAATAAAGTAAGTTAGCTTTATCTTTAATGTCAAACAATAGTATACCACTGAATTTTATTGACTATTAGAATAGAATATTGTACTAAGTATACACTTAATTGATTATTAGAATATAATGTTATATTAAATATGGACTTATATACATACATTTTAGATTTGAGTATATAAACAACATGGCCAGCATGTTAATGGAGAGAAGGGCGTATGTGTTAATAATTTATTGTATGAATGTAATTTTCTATAAAATTTATTGTTAATACATAATATTAGAATGCTGTTTATATAGATATAGTGTTCATAGTACATGAGCTTAGTTTTATCTTTAGTCTACTAATATTGTTTAATAATTAAAGTATAAAATTTATATTTAATATGGATGCATACCCAAATATTTTGAGGCATGAACAAGATGTATGTAAAAATACGCACAATGACAAGTCCTGCAGAATAGAGAGTTGTGCAAACATAATATGTATTCCTGTCAGCGTATCTACTAACTGAACTCAGACAGTGTAGAAAGGGTGTAAGAAGTTTTTCAAGAAAATCTTTCATTGAGATTGAAAAAAGCTTCACTAGAAGGGATTATTTAAAAACTTCCTCGCAGCAATGACTGAGTCCAGTCAGTGCCTGCACTAAGAAGATCTCTATTCATGATAATAAGTTGCAGGAGTGAAGGACCGTAGATAGCAAGAACCGGAAGTCTGCTATAAATTTGTGAAAGCCTTTTGGCTAAACCAAGTAGCCAGTGGGCAGCTGCACGTACCACATTGCACAGCATGTAGCGCAGCAAATGAACCAATACACTCGATAAATAGCTCATAAGATTGCCCAATAAGAGTATGATTCAGTTCATTTATTAAGCTAAGCAAACAAATCTGAACAAAAAATTGAGCTCGGTTCATTAAATGAGTCAAGCTTGAACACAAGCGAACTCTGCTTGAATATGCAAGCTCGTTTAAGTACTCATTAAGAGCTCATTCTAATACGTTAAGAGCTCGTTTATGTACTCAGTACTAATTTAATTGTTCTATTCATAAATAATCTTAATTAATAAGATATTCTAATATCTTGTAGAATTTTCTATCAAATAGATAAGGGAGCAACAACTTGCTATTCGCTATAGTTTAGCCTAAATTTATATATTTAAAATAAAAGAATTAAATTAAATATATTATAGATTCATTGAGCTCACGAGCTACTTGATACTCCGCTCGAGCTCGTTTAATATCTAAATGAACCAAGTTTGAACAACTATTATAAAAACTCAGCTTGAACTTACTCAATCAAATTAATCGAACTAAGCTTGAATAGAGTACAACTCGGCTAGACTCGGCTCGTTTGCAGCCCTAATATCATGTAGGGTGGACTGGGACATGGGTGGATAGGGTAAAAATGAAATATGTGAATTGATTGGGGGTAAATTAGTGAATCTACCATCCTTTCATTTAAAGTAGTAGAAGTTGAATTCTAACTAGTGGGTTCTCTTCAGTAATATAAATTACAGATTTTTAAAACAGACTACTTTGTTTACAGAATAAGTGAAGAATAAAGCCCATTATTCTCAGAATAAGGTTAATTCTGATTTGATTGGAGGAATTGATTATTCCGCGTAAGAATTATTTATTCTCAGAATTAGGTGAGCAAGCAATTCGACCTTGCACCTAAGAATTTAGTATTATGCTTCGCTATCAAAGTGAAACCTCCTTATTCTAGAAGAGAGAATCCAGATAACTAATTCTGTCATAATCCATTTTCCTAGCAGAATGGGTTTGTAGAGATGAATTGTTCATGACATAAGTAGAATAAGACAATCAAGGTAAAAAGGCACAACAACTTATTCCATCTCAACCCAGTACAAGGTAAAAAGTATATCAAACCAAGGCTCCCTTATCCGGCATAATCAATATGGAATAACTGATTCCACCATAACCAATTATGCAAACAAAGTGAACTTAAGGATTAGAGATTAACAAAAATAAATTGAGGACTATGTATAAACGTTATTATACTATGTTGGTTTTCTAGATATTCTAATCTAGAATTCATTCTGAAGCTTCCCGAACGGAATGTTTGAACGTATTCTTATGACGGAATTCAAATTTAAATTAAAGATATTTTGCGGAGGGTTCTATATTTTCGAGTGGTATATTGTCTTTTTTGAAAGGTGACTCAATTGGCCTATATGTACAGATATAAACAAAAGACCAGGGATTTGATTCGGGACAAATTCAATATTCCATGCCTACAAGAGACCAGGGTTCTATTATTGACAAAGTTTGATATTTCCTCCTAAAGGAAAATATTCTATGCCCCTCCGATAAATTAGTCTTATGGGGTAATTAATTTTGGCTCAAATCGATTTTCAAGGAAGTAAACTCACAGACAAGAGGAATTAATCCTATGGCATACCAAAGTTAAATTCATAAGGGTTTCTAAGCTTTTGACTGGCTAAAATTTGAGACCTCCCAACAGAAGGACAAGAGGTGAAGCCAACCACTCTACGTGGTTGATTGATTTTAAGGGATACATGATAGCACTCTTAGCGAGGTATTGTAAATACCTCTGAAAAAAAAAAGTGGATGGAGAGGAAGTGAGGGTGGGGTCGAGGTGTGAAAAAATGGGAGAGACTGTAATTAAAGATGTAATGTACTTAAACAATAAATTTATATTTCTGTTTACAAAATATTGCATGGATGATAACTAACTAAAGAAAGGTAACAACATTTTTTCTGTGCACTTAGAGACTTATTAAGGTAAATATTCTAAAAATTAGTGATATTGTCAAAACAATAGCACTTTTAGAGAGGTATGTAAAAGACCTATACTAATTGGCAATGTCCTTAGAACTACTTTTATCAGCAAAAGGAATATTACTATATGAAACTTTAAAAGACAGTAAAAAGTGTACGTGCATTTGCATATAAAGGATATCAAAGAGAGAATTCTACTCCTACACTAACTACAGGAAAATAAAATTGAATCTCTCTTTATAAGATTATGAATTAACTAGTAACACTTGAAACAATTCTTTTGCTTGTGTAGCATTAAATGGTATTTTGAATTACTAATTAATGTAACACTTAACCTTTTTGGATATGCTGGGAAGGTACGAAAGAGATACTAGTATTTTTTATTATTTTAACCGCATTCTTGAAATCAGTGGACTATAGACCGAAATGCATATTTGAAAAGAAAATAATCATAAATCTATCTAATAACAACGGAGATCCAGTGTTTTGTGGCCCATTATAAGATCTAATTATCTTAAGTCCTATCATCTCGCCTATGGATCAACAAGTTTGAAAAAAAACTCTTATATTCTGTAAAGTTTAAATTTCCTTAAGGAATGAAAACAAAAGAGAAATGTTACTATGTCATACTTTTTACCACTATCTTTGTCATACTCACTGGAAGCCATTTAATCTCTTCATCAGATGATTTTCATTAAAAGTATTTTTGACACAATTTTTTGTGCAATTGATACTGTGAAAGTTTTTTAATCAAGTATTTAAATAGTTCATAATGAGTGTGGTAAAAGGTCATCCCTCCAAAATAAAATGAAAACCTTGAAAAGATGAACAATAAGTTTTTCATATCGAAGTGCATTATATAATTAAATAAATTATTAAGTAGGGAATAAATAGTATATTTAAGGCCATATCTATATTAGTCCATAAAATAGATGTGGCTCCTTCCTCATTATTCACATAAGACCATGAAATTATATTTGTACCAGTTCATATCAACTTCTATTTGCATCAAAGTCATATTAAGGGTCGTAAAATATTGTAAAACACTATAAAAAAGCTGTAAACTGATGTTTTTCTTATCTTTGGATTGTAGTAAATTATTTTATTTTTTTTAAAATTAGTTGACTCCTAAAATGTTCCTTCTTAATGGTTCTAATTTTTTGTATAAAATTAGCATAAATCAAAACAAAACAAAAAAAACAAAAAATTCATTTTTGCTTATTCTAAAACTGATGATTTCACTATCGAGATTTTACGACATTTTACATTACATTAAATAAGCTTTTAGTGAACATTAAAACTCATACCAATTAAAAAATATAATTCCACTTTAAAATCTTGATCATATAAAATGCATATAATTTCTTCTTAATACCCTCACAAAATCCACACAACGAATCCAAAGACATGTAATGTCAATACATGGTCCATAAAAGAAAAGTCTATAGTGCATTATATATACTCAGTATCTATAAATTACTGTGAAAAAGCAAAGTATAAGAATAGTCGTTTAAAGAAGAGTAAAGTGCTCGCCACATTTTCAAGGCTAACAATTTTTTATGATTATAAAATTGCTCATATTTACTACTTAAAATATTTTTCAATCGTTCAGTAATAAATCCTATTGCTTCTTAAGTCATTATTTTTATTATTAATGAGAATATAGTTTTATCACAAGTCATAGAATAATTCAAATTTGGCAATGGTATTTTTATCTCGACCAAGATCTACAAAAAGGTAAACACTTTTACTTGCATGAGAATAGTAAGATTTGAGGTCGATGTTCAAAAAGACTTTTAAAATTTGCTCTATCCTAAACATAGTTATATAAGAAGTTATCTTAGATTAACCTTCTTTTTGTTTGATATAATTAAGATAGTTAACCCTTTGGGATAGCTTGGGTTATTCTAGGTTAACTATCAAAGTGATATGAGTTATCTCTAGGATAAAAAAGAATAAGGAGTCTAACAAGTTTAAAATGCCCTCATTGTTCTTACTTTAACCCACTTGTGAATTAAATTATTTGTCTTTATGTTATTCAAAATTAATATTATACTGTTAAATTAAAAAATCAAATATTGACTCCATTTAACCGATTGACTAACCTCATTTGAGTGGTTAAGTAATTTGAGTATTTTAACCTCTACTATTATATTTGTTTTCTCCTCATTTATTGTGCATGATATTATTTGTCTTTATGTTATTGAAAATTAATATACTCAATGTTAAATTATAAAATTAATTATTGAATTAGTTTGACTAGTTGACTAACCTCATTTGAGTGGTTGACTAATTTGAGTATTTTGACCTCTATTATTATATTTATTTTGTCCTCATTTATTATGTATTATATTATTTGTCTGTATATTATTCACAATTAATTTATACTCAATGCTAAATTACAAAATTAAGTATTGACTCTGTTTGACCAGTTGACTAACCTCATTTGAGTGGTTGACTAATTTGGTTATGTTTATTATTGTATTTGTTTTGTCCTCATTTATTGTGTATTATATTATTTATTTTTATGTTATTCAAAATTACCATTATAGTCAGTGTTAAATTATAAAATTAATTATTGACTCACTTTGACCAAGTGACTAACTTCAGTTTAGTGGTTGACTATTTTGCTTGACTTGTTCTATAAATTATTAATTTAATCTATCCTTGCTGGTAAAGTATGTTGACTTATTGCCAAATTTAATTTATTTATCCTTCACATAGACAATTATTTTAAAATATTTACAACGTGCTCGGATCACATATGCTGCATATATATAAAATTTGACAATCTACTCGTGTCACATAAACAATTAATTTAAAATTTTCTCAACCTACTCGTATTAAATAGACTACAAATATCATCACCTGTTCGTCGCACATAAATAAGTGCCTATTAAATTTGTCTATCTTGTTTGTAGTACATACTACAACTTGTTTTTAGTACAAAAATAATTAGCTCAAAAAAATTTACAACTTACTTATTTCACATAAACAAATATTCTAAAATTTTCACATCTTAATCGTATTACATGCACTGCAAATATATAAAGTATTACAACTTGCTCGAATCGTATAGACATCTACTTTAAAAATTTTACAACTTATTCGTATCACATAAATTACAATTATATAAAATTTCACAACATGCTCATATTACATGATTTGCTAATATACACCTTTTCACAGTCTACTCATATTAACTATTTCAACTTACTCAAGTGACATAGATAGCAATTCAATTCACTAGACATATTTTCACAACTTACACATATTATACCATTTATAATTGCCTTTTGTAAGATACTACCTATTCTCGTTTCCAACATAAAAATTAATTTTCTATAGATTGAGTTTATAAGAAAGGAATAAGTGAGTATGAGTACAATTCTCACAATGTTTAAAAAAAAATCTACAATAACTTTTTTTTTCCATACTACATTTGGAGAAAACAAAAAAAGTGACTTGTAAGGATTTTGGTCGTGTTTTTTTCACTTGCAAACACAATTTAAATACGACTTTAATGATTTATAAGTTGACATGGTAGATAGTAAAAAGACAGTTATATACATTAACTTAGAACTTCAAGTAAAATAGAAAAGTAGCATATCGCTTCAAATGAAATTTCAAAAAAACATGTCCCACACTATGATACAATCCTTTGGAACATTAGTAAATGGAGATCATGGGCATTTGTCCATAGCATGAGTAAGCTAAAACTGCAAAGTATAGTTAGACTCATTAAACATGCTTATAGTAAATGTCATAACATAAGAATAGTTATAATAAATGACATAGTAAATTAATGATTACAGTAAATGACACAGCACAAGAGATGGTTTAGACTCATTAGACATGCTTATTGAGATCACTTAGTTTTAATAAATGTTATTCCTTCGTGATTAAGCTAAAAATTATCACCTAGAAATAAATTGATAAATACACATAGGATAGAAACAAAACGTTGTATTTTAGTTTCATCTAAAATATAAATTATCTATTAACAAACAAATTTTAGCATCATTTCACATAGTTTTACACAATTGCATCAATATATATTGAACATTCACTAAGCTACAAGATCAGACACTGTGCATAGTTTCACACAATAACAACAACAAAAAGAAAAAATAAAAGAAAATGTTCAGATCACAACACTGTGTGCATACACACATGAGAGAATGGGAGAAAGGGGCCTACTTAAGGGGGAAAGATCAAGGGAATGAGAAAAGCCTAGGATAGCCATAAGCAATTGATCACACATGAACAAGGGAGGAGCCCGTTAAGCCAGATGTGCATAGAGAGAAGGGAAAGACAACTATAATAGATGGAAGGCACCAACCCCTTATCAACAGCTATGACAAAGAGGACCACAAACCCTAATCCATCCCCCCACCCAGTTGCCTGTATGAACACGAAGTAAGAGGGGATCAAAGAAAGAGCCTAGGTCTTCAAATAGGAGAAGGGGGCATAGGGGATGTCAACGTAGTCATGGGAAAGCAAGTGGCCATGGGAGGTGGACACCCGTGAAGAGGGATTCTAGTGTAGTAAAGATCGACCATAGTAGAGAGGGGAATCGACCCAGAGAGGCATGTCGACCATAGCGGAAAGGAAAATCGAGACGATGGCATCCTTGTCGGCGAAAAGAGGCAAGGAAGAAGACGGAGGCCTAGCATTCACGTGGGCATTGAGGATTGTACCCCTTGGGAGCAGGTGAGGAGAGCAAAAGTTAATGAGATGATGGATTCCAAGGAGGGAGGCAAAATGCAAAACACTGGGTTAACCTCGAGGTAACTTGGGCCAACCCTTTTCTAACCTAAGTTACCTGTTTTGCCAATCAAAATAGTTTTGAGATAGAATAAGGTTAACACCATATTAAGAAATCAGGTAACTCCCTATTAAATTGGGGCTTAAATGTGGGGTTTTATCCCAAACATAGTTATATGACCTAATCCCTTATCGGCCAATCATGCTTCTTGATTGAGATGCTAGAAAATACGGGCACCATTCATCTATCTTTTCTCTCTTTTGTTAAAAAAATTAACGACTGATCTTTTTTTGATGCCTCAATGGCTAAGTATTTAATGTGCCTCCCAAGTATGAGAGGTTTAAATCTCACAAGTCCCTCATTAGAGATAATTTTGCATTGAATGAGTTTTGCCTAATTAGACAACAATTTCATGTCACCTCTACTACTAAAGAAAGTATTTCTACAGGTCATGTCCAAATATGTGAGGTGTAAGAGTTGAACTTATGACTTTTCCTAGGAGTACAAATGAGTTGAGTTGGGACAAGTTTTACCTTGTTCAAATTTAGTTTGACTGACTTTTAATTGCATTCAAGTTTGAGCCATGTATCTATAATGGTTGTTCAAATTTAGGTCCTTTAGATATTGAACAAGCTCGCGTTGAGGATTGAGTAGCTCGTGAGTCTAATGAGTTCATGATATATTTTTTGAAAAAAATTTACATTTAATTTTTGGACTCTGGCCAAATCATGATGAGTACTAATTTGTTTGTACTCCTAATTATTTGATAGAAAATTTAGACATTAAATATCTTATTAATTAAGACATTAAATATCTTATTAATTAAGTTTACTTATGAATAAAATAATTAAATGAGTATTTAGAAGAGGTCTTAATGAGATCTTGTGCTATAAATATGACTGCCATTTGTATGTCTTTTCTCTCTCTTCTGTTAAAAGAAAAAATCTAGCTTGTATTTTTTTTTGTTAGTGTTTTAATGCTCAGATATTTGTTGTGTCTTCTAAGTGAAAAATGCTTGAATATGACGAGTTCCCTCACTGGGATAATTTCACAATGAACATAAATTTTCTGTCTAATTAGCTAACAATTCTAAGCCAACTCTATTATCGAAAGAAGTAATCTTATGGACCAAATCCACACTATGTGAGGTGTAGACACCTGCTGAGCATTGAACCTGACCCTCCCTAAAGGTACATACAAGCTAAGTCTTGCCAAGTTTTGTCCGATTCAAACTTAATTTGACTAGTTTTAATCAAGTTCAAGTTTGAGTTGAGTAGCTACAATGGTTATTCAAACTTGGCTCGTTTAGATATTAAACGACTTCAAATTGAGTATTAAGTGGTTCGTGAGTTCAATGAGTCCATGATATATTTTGTCTAAAATATTTTAAATTTAATTTATAAACTTAGGCCAAACCACGATGAGTACTAATTTGTTTGTGCTCTTAGTTATTTGGTAAATTTTTTTGTAAGATTTTGAATACCTTATTAACTAAGTTTAATTATAAGTATAATAATTAAATGACTATTTAAAAGAGGTCTTAATGAGTACTTAAATGAGCTCTTAATGGCCATACAAAATGAGCTCTTAACGAGTATGGAAATAAGTTCTTAACGAATACTTAAACGAGCTAGTTCACGTATTCAAGCTTGGCTCATTTTAATTAATCAAGTTAAATTTTTGTTCAAACTTATTTATTTAATTTAATAAACAAGTCGAGTTGAGCTGCTATTACCATACAATCTCACTCGCTATTATGGAATGACATTAGTTCGTTTTGCATTCTTTTAGCATAACCTTTTCTAATAGTAAGGTTCGATTGTGGTTCTTATAAGTATAAAAACTGGATGATGGGATTCAGCAAGAGTCTTCTTGGTACTCCGTAAAAGTTGATGCATGCATGAGTTTTCGGGAAAACCTCAGCAGGGTACTCCATTTAGTAGCAGGTAAAAGTCTTGGTCAAGGAAAATTTGATGCATTGACCTCTCAGAAATTGAAATTTTGGTATCTACAGCAACAAGCATGGTGCTATTTTTCGAGAGGAGCGGACGTACATGATTGACATGTAACGCTGAGGAATAACAAGACAAATATTCAAACCAACCTTACTAGAAGAGAATAACTTGCTATGCAAATTTTTTTTAAAATTTTTTTTAAAGGCCCCCAACATGTCCTACATACCCATATAATTAGATTTTGGATCCGACATAAAAATAAAAATGAAAATTCAAAAATTGAGCCCTAATGTACAGTAGTGTACTATTCATTGGGACTTAGTTTTTGAAATTTTATCTTTTCTTGGATTGTCCGATCAAAAATCGAATTATATGGGCATGTAAGGTATATTGGAGGCTTTCAAAAAAATTTAATTTAGTTTTTTATTTTGGCTGTACTGTCAATACTATGGCTTAGTTTTTGAATTTTCATCTTATTTTTGGTTGTCCGATCAAAACTCAAATTATATGTGCATATAGGACATGTTGGGAGCCTTCAAAAAAAAAAATTGAAAAGTATTTTCTATTTTGACTGCACTGCTAGACTTCCTAATAATGCTTGGCGCTACAACAAGTTATTCTCCCTTCAGAATTACTTGCATTTATATCCTTCATAATTAAGGTATTATGATTTTACATTTATATCCTTAAAATAATATGTATAGTTTTACGTTTATACTCTTGAAACTTAGAGATGCCCCACTTTTATTAGAAAAATAAATAAAAAATATATATATTTTTATTTTTATAGTAAAACTAATTTCTTACATTTATTTTTCCTTCTGATTATATTTTAAATATAACCAACGATATAATTTGAATGGTGCAGGGACATTATCTTTTTTATTTGAACTGTCCAATTAGATGTCAAGTTAAGGCATTCTCACAACCCAAAGAATAGAAAAAAAAGAAAAAAAATCTTTTGACTTGGCCAATTGAACTTTATTCATATGGAGGCAAATTTTTTTTTACTTAAACTATCTAATCTAATGTCCATGTAGGTTGATTTTTTTTGAATTGTCTAATGTAATGTCCACGCAGGGGTAGGCGACTCAGATTTAGAAAAAGACTTGAGTTTGTACTTCCATATAGGCTCGGTTCCAATAAAGTTATCCTAAGCATGAATATCTCATTGTGTTGTCTATGTTAATTTAATTATATATTAAACATGTAATCTTTAATCTTTTGCATACTAAAATAGGAAATTCAGATATATAGGTGTTCTATCTTGTGTAGCATAGTATAATTATGTTTATATTTCACACAAGTAATTAAATATCAAATATGACCATTAAACGCAAAAAATGAAAAAAAACTAGTAGATTTTTTAGAAAATGAAATTCTTTTACAAGCAAACAAATGCAAAAAAATTACTTTTAGGAAAAAAAAAGTAAAAAAGTTTTAAGAAAATATTTTCATAAGTACCAAATAGTAAATTTTGTTTGCATTTGTTTTTGCAAAATTATTTCTTAGAAAAAGTATTTTCATTAGGATATATTTTAGACAGAATTAAATGGATTTATGTTAGCAATCATGTAATTCGAAAATTCTTTTACAAGTAAACAAATATATGAAATCAGTTTCAACAAAATATATTATGAAAAACAAATGAATGAAAAGATGTTTAGAAAAATATTTTCAGTACCACCAAATGACAGATGTTGTTTTCATTTTTTTTGTAAATTGATTTCTTTAGAAAACCTTTTCAATTTGAATATATTTTAAGTAGAACCAAATGCACTTGCACCCTAAATGGTAGATTATGTTTTATTTTCCCTGTAAATTGATTTCTTTAAAAAATATTTTCTATTCGAATATGTTTTCCGTAGAACCAAATGCACCCTAAATGAAAAGATTTTCGAGAAAATATTTTCAGAAGTTCCGATGTCAGATGTCTTTTTAATTTCCTCATAAATTAATTCTCTTATAACTTTTTTTTCATCTGAATATATTTTATGTAGAACCAAATGCACCCTCTGAATATTCACACAATCTGATCTCCTATCGGACAGACCCAAAAAATGGTGAAAAATGGAAAATTAACTCCAAATGAACAGTGAAAATATATTCAAATGGAGATCAGAGATTGGATCAGATTGTTTGGTCGTGTAGGGTTTAGTGGGCCCACTAATGAAAAATTTTAAAAATAATTTTTTAAAATTAAAAATATCGTCAGTCAACGTATTGGCGGTGGGTGCAGCAAGTTATTCTCATGTTAGTAATTCCGTAATTGAAAATTCTTTTACGAGCAAACAAATCTATGAGATCGTTTTTAGGAAAATGTTTTAAGTGAAAATAAACAATTGAAAAGATTTTTAGGAAACTCTTTTTAGAAGTACCGAACAATCAATTCTGTTTTCATTTTTGTTGGAAATTGATTTCTTTAGAAGACATTTTCCTTAGAATCTGTTTTACTTGTAACCAAATGGAATTTAAGTGAGAGAGAAGGAGAAGGAATTTTCAAGAAAAACCTTCGTGGAAATGAAAAAGGGTAAGTGTGAAGGAGTTTTTTGAAAACCTCCCTAGAAGGCACCATCCTCACGCTGCAGAAGGGCATAGCGAGCTCAAGGCCGCCAGCAACGACGTCAAGCGCGACGTCGCCGTCGCCGAGATGGAGTACCAGCTGGAGTGCAGCGGCGAGGCCCCGGTCTGGCTCGACGGCGTCGACCGCCTCTATCACCAGGTGGACGCCATGGCGAACGACTTCAACAAGTGCGGCGGCGGCGCCGGGTCCTGCTCCTGCTGGCCCTGTGACTGGTGGTCCACCTACCAGCTCGCCAACCGGGCCGCCGGCAAGCCCGAGGAGGTGTTCTACCTGCGCAGGAGGCAGGGCGAGCTCGGCGCCGTGGCGTGGAAGCCCCTCACCCCCATCGTCGTGGGGATGCCCCTCCCACGGGTCGTGGGCAAGGGGGGTTAGGGTTTGAGGAGTTGATGAGCTATCTTGCACGGGATGATGTGGGCACCGTCGGGGTTTACGGCGCCTTAGATGATGAGGCGGCACTGGAGGCTCTTCTGTATGACCGTGGGGTCGTACGAGGCGCTGGATTCGCCGGAAGTGAAACCCCATGCTCTGGCCATCATCAAGTATTGCTGAGGTTTGCCGCTGGCTATTGATGGCGACCAAGAGATACCTCTTGGAGTGGGAAAGAGCCGCAGCTGGGCGGGAGATACCAGGGAAGATTCTAGGTATGCTAAAAATGCCTTTTTTATCCGCCAGTAGGTTAGGTTACCATCTTAGGCTAATGTTATGCTGGAAGTATTGAAAACTGTATGGTTACATGCTTTAGGGTGGGTTTAAATTTTAATAATGCCTTAAAAAGGATTTAGACGAGGGGCTGAAGTGGGCTGATGCCAGACTGATAGGGATATTGATAATGACCTTGGATATAAGATCACCAGAGAAGCAAAGATTCATTGTGTCTAGTGCAAGAAACTGTCAAATATTTGATCTAGGAAACTGGCAAATATTGATCTAGGAAAATGTTACAAAAGCGAATTTTCATACCGGGCATAGGGCTGGCTGGGGGACCTGCTCATTTCCTTCCAGGACATCCACTTTTGTGCTGAACACAATTGTGTTCTATGGTGTGTACGCAGAACGAAGCAGAAAGGGTAGAAGAAAGAAGAAGAGACAACCATAGGAGGAGGAGGAGGCAGGGTTTCGTATGGGGTCTAGAGACAGTGACGGCGGCAATATCTTGGGTCTCTCGCCCACCCCTCATGGGTTCCTCATCTTGAGGCAGCTAGGGTTTCTCCCCAAAAGAAAACTCATCTTCTATTTAGTTGCAATAAATAATCTAGAAGTTACATTGGGTAGGCCCCTTTTATAGGGAGGCAAATAAAAATAAAAAAGGCAATTTTGTCCTCATACCATGGCCCTAATAAAAATAAAATGTTTTAACTAGAACTAAACAAAAATATGTAACACAAACAAAATTACAATTTTCTGATCAGATACGACTTCAATAAAGTACGACCGACATGTTCGAACTAAGAAAAATGAAAATGTATAATAAAATGAGAAAACAAAGACATAATTGTCCAATTTGATCGGACTCGACTCGGCTCGCTCTGTCGACAGTTCATGCGTATCAACTCTGCCACAGATGCTGGTGTCCTCATCATTGGTCCCCAATTTGAAAAAAATTGGTCCCTGAGATTTGAAATGTTGGAGTATTTGATACTGCATGTATGGGAGTGATAGAACCGTACAATACTAATGACTGCATAGTGAGAGGCCTGAGTTGACACTGAAAGTGCATCTCAGCATCACACCTTATCATATCAAAGACACTATGATCCATGCTAAAATTTATAGTGGTATCAAGGAGAGAGCACCACGGAACCTTCTGGATCTCAAATAGGTGCTCAGAAAGTAGATCCAAACCCGCGTCAGTCATGTGTGTCTGATCCCATGCAACAAGGTCAAGTGCGTCACTAGTAACTGTCAGTGATGAACTTGCCTCAAACACATCATCAAATATCAAGTGAAGTCCCGACTCAGCAAATAATGCACCATCCCAAACAATGCCAACCATAGGCTTTGAACGTACAAGGTCACCTTGAGCAATGGTTGCAATTTTTGTTGGCTCTCCACCCGTCGTTGTCTGCTTTGGGAGTACTTGCTTGGCACTTGTAGAAACAAGATGTGAATTGGAAAAGTGAAATGTGCTCTTCAAGTGTGGTGGTTGAAGAATCAACTAGACTGCTTGGAATTCATGGTAGCTTGACGCTCTTCCTTCCACTCACATCCCATAATAATATAAAATTCCTCCAAAGGAAGAACCTCAGCCCAAACAACATCAAAATATAGATCACTCCCAAAGTTCTTGTGCCCCTTACATTTCATGTGAAACTTCACAAAAACATGGTCATCATCAATTATAATTTCTCTTGTATGAGATAACAAATTCACAACCGCTTAAGAAACATAATTGCATGACAGAAATGAGTCAAGTCTCTGGGTGACAAATTTCTTATTTGGTAAACGAATTATTGTCTGAAACAGAGAAGAAAACATGATATTGAAATTGTTTAGGACCTGTCTTGTAAGAACAAACTGATTCCCCAATCTCTGATACCATAATTGATGCGAACGGATGGAGAGACAGGTTGGGGATGAAGATGGCAGTTGGAATAGTGGCGACTGGCGCTCGTGGCCTCCCTCACGGAGCTCTCCTTCTCGGAGTTCTCCCTCTCATAGATTCACAAAACAGCTGGGTTTTTTTTTCGTTCATCTTCAAATCATTGGTCCCATGGCCCTCTGGACTTTCCATATTTATAATAAGCTAACATACAATCTTATGACTTAATCCCCGACATGTTGAACAAAAAAAAGAAGATCCTCACCTAATATAGACCTATTATAATGCAAACTACTAACATGAAAATTAACCCTAAAAATAGCTGCGAAAATACCAAAAAAATAACAAAAATTCTTTGATGTGGTTGTCTTCGGCGATTCCCCACAAATCAGAGCCATCCCATCTTGTTCAGCAGAACTCGCTTTGCATCACAATGAGTCATCCAGGAGGGAGGTGAAACCCTTTGTGGCCTGTAGTGGTGGTTCTTTTTCTGGGTGTGTGTGTGTTGTGCATGTGAAAGCCAAGGTTGGGGGTTTATGCAGTAACAAGATATGTTCATGAAAGATCCTATTGAAGCGAACCATTCCGGAGTGCAAAACACGTGCCTTTCTGGTGGGCTGGAAAGGTGCCCGAGTGCTTGGGTGTCACAAGTAGGCCTGGATGGGTAGGTGTGTCTGCCTTGACAATCTTTCTCACTTTTCAGCTGGGTAGAGGTTCCGGGGAAGCTAATAGGAGGAAGAAGGCAGGAAGAGGGAAGGAAGGTGTTGGAGTGGGGTTCCTTTCCTCTCTAAGGATTGAGATGATTGTTCCTTCTCTCTCCTCACTTTTTTAAATGGAAACCACTAGGATTCTAGGACACTTGTCCGAACAATAGCCACTTGTTGGAACCCCCCCCCCCCAAAAAAAAAAAAAAAAAAAAAAAAAGAAAAGAAAAGAAAGAAAAACAACGGCAAAAGAGAAGAACAAAGAATATGTAGGAGGGGATCTGTTAGAAGCAAGAACAGCAGCAACCATGTACCAACAACACCATCAACAAGAGCAGCAGCATGCACAAGCCACCACAGCAACAACTTGCAACAACAACAACAACAACAACAGCAGCAGCAGCAAAAGGAAAGCAAAAAGAAGAATAAACAGAGAAGAGAAGAAATAGAATAGAAGAACTAGACAAGAAGCAGAGCAAGCTGAAGAAGAAAGAATAAGAAGAGAAGCAGGAGAAGGGGTCGTGCAGGGGGGAGAGAGAGAGAGAGAGAGACTCCCACTGGGGTGCTTCTCTTGTGGGCAGCCAAGAGAAGGAGCGAGGAAGAGAAAGAGTCCAGTTGGGCTCTTCTTATTGTACACAAAATCAGGAAAGAAAGAGAGAAGAATAGAGAGAGATAAAGATAGTGAGGAGAAAGAGAGGAGTCCATGTGAACTCTTCTTGTGCTGCCAGCCAAGAAGAAGAGTCTAACCATGGAATTCCGAACTGGGTTGGGGGTTCGGATCAGACCCCGGCAATCCCGATCCTATCCGGATCAGATCGGTCGGGGATTGGCAGGGAATCGCCCACGATCTCGGTCGATTCGCAGGTGATCCCAGCCAGTTCTAGCCGATTCTCACTAAACCGGAGGGGGAACGGCCGGTTCCCCCCTATAATCGAATTGCCCATGGCTGATCCTGAGTTGTCCCGAGTCAAGTCGGCTGATCCAACACGGGATCGGCCAATTTTGCATTCCATGAGTCTAACCGGACTCTTCCTATAGAAAAAGAGAGGCAGCGAAAAAGAGGAAAGAGATAGGATTTTTGGTGGGCATTTGGGGATTGAGGGACCCACAGACCCCTCACCGGATCAGTCCATACCCCGCACCGGACAGGTTGGGGGTATTCTTGTTAAAAGAAAGAAAGAAGAGAAGATAAAAAGAGAAGGAAAAGAGAAAGAGGGGAGATAGAGAGAGAGGCCATCCGGTGAGGGGTGCCACCGGATGCATCAAGACCCCTCGTCGGACAGAACTCTTCTTCCCGAGTTTCTCTCCTCTCTCTCTATCTCTTAACTTTCCACCAATGAGCAAAAAGGAAAATCCCAAGGAGGAAAAAAGTTCAGAAAATTTCAAAAAGATAGCAAAACATAGAAAGTCCATTTTGGAGGGAAAAAGCCAATTGGTGGGGGTGCCATTGGATCATTTTGAACCCCCCACCAGATGCATTTGGCCCTATATAAACCCCACAAGGGGGCTGCAAAAGAGGACCCTTTTTTGAAACATTCGTGCTACTCTTGCTGGCCAGAAGATTTGAAAGTTCTTTGAAGAGGCAAGCTCATGTATTCTTGAGTTTGGCCATTAGTTTTGATTTTCATATGAGCAAACTCATATATTGTTGAGTTTTGCCTTTTTGTGTTGTACGAGCAAACTCATGTATTCTTGAGTTTTGGCCTTGTATATAAGCAAACCCATGTATTCTTAAGTTTTTGTTTTTTTGCCTTAATGACATAATTATATGGTTATGTGCCTTCGTTAGCACTGATCATAATTTGATGTTGGATCCTTATTGGATCTTGTTCACATTTTTAACCAATTTGAACCGTTAATGGATCCATTCAAATCCATTAATATTATGGATCCTTATTGGACTTTAGTTGGGTCTACTCTAATCCATTAAGTTTTTAGATCTTTAAATGGACTCTTAATGAATCTTAGATGGGTCTCACTAAAACCCTTTAAAGGATATCATTCAAGGATTCTTAATGAACCTCCAAGGATCCATTACCTTCTTTAACATATCATCCTTATCCTCTATCCTTTAAGACATATCCTCTAGTGGGTTTAATTGGATCCATGTGAAGTTCATTAAAGGATATAGTCGTAATGGATCTATAGTAGGCCTGGCCTCTTTGTATCCACTGGATTTTGAATGAAAGGAAAGCAACATCAATTTTCTTTCCTTTTTCTTGATTGCAATAGGAGATGAATAGAAAGATTATTTAAGCTTAAGACTTGATTGAGGCGTACTGTACTGAATCAAGTGGGTGGCCATGTTGGACAATGCTTTGTGTTTGTTTCCCAAGGACTTGAGTCTGAAGTCCACACAGTAGCACCCATTGCTTGTATTGCTCAAGGAAGTCACACAGCTTGCATTTTGCTCTCAAGTCTATGGACTATGCCCTTTGGGGCTGTGCCATTTGGCACATAGCCAAGGGTTTTAGCAGTTCACCTTCGTGCATTTAAGCCTATCAGTGTGCCATTCTCAGGGAACAGGAACTTGGTCTAGCACAGTGCAGGCAACATCCCTCGAAAAAAGAGAAGTCCAACAACAGCACAGTGCAGGTTGCATCCCTTGAAAAAGAAAAGTCTATTAGCATACCTGCTATCTCATTCAGTCTCTAACAATTGCTTGGTAAGGGGGAGACAAGTTTTATGGCTTGAACCACAAAAAACCACCACAAACATGTGACATGGTAATAGAATACCTTGCAAGTGCAGAGAGACGATTTGATCTTCAATATCCTCCAGCTCTACTTGTGGAAAACCTAGATTTAATGGTCATTATGCAGGCCTATAGTTATTCGTATTTTATCATTTATTTGACAATTCTACATTCTTGTATCATCTTGTTCAGGTCACACATCACAAGGAAAAGATGACATTTCTGGAACTTTCCCAAGATTATTTCTCTGCAAGTTACAGGCTTACAGCCAACAACATGCTCCATTTCTTGAGTTTTTAACTTGAGAGCCTGGTTTGAAATCTAATTCCCCTCTTCTTTTTAATGTTTGTAGATGCTTAGCATATAACAAATACATAGGATCAGTACATTGTACTGGGATGATAAGCACAATGCCAAAAGCGTATCTAGCGATGTATGTTATTTTGAATCAACAAGTTTAAGAAAGAACATTCCTCAGTTTTTTTTTTTTTTTTTTTTGAGAGAGAGAGAAGGGAGATTGAGATGGCTTGGGCGTGTTAGGAGTAGACCTAGGGAGGCTTCAATTAGAAAAATGGAGCATATTAGGATAGAGGAAGGGAAGAGAGGAAGGGGTAGATCTAGATTAACTTGGAGGAGGGTAGTACAATATGGTTTGGAGGCTTTAAACCTTTCAAAAGAGGTAGTCCAAAACCACTTAGAGTGAAGACAAAATAATCCATATAGCCGACCCCAATTAATTTGGGGTTAACGCTTAGTTGAGTTGAATTGAGAAACGTAATACATGCATACAATTATCCTCCCTTAGTCCTTACTACTATGAGGAAACTGATGTGAAAAGAAACAAAGAACAGCCACGGATTACCTCTATTGGATGATGACTTAAGGTTTAAAACGATCGTTTGCAATCAAATTAGAGTTTACCTTGCTGCACTGCCAGGCGGTGGTTTTAAATTTTTTTAGGCTGGCCCAAAAGTGTCCGACCCGACCGTACAATCCGATCTCTGATCGGACGACCCGAAAAAAAGATGAAAAATAAAAAACCGACCGAGATCGGATTGTACAGTCGGATAGGTCACCTCTGGGCCGACCTAAAAATAAATTCAATTTTTTTAAAAAAAATTAAAAGCAGCGCTAGGCGGCGTAATACCGCCTGGTGGTGCAGCAAGGTATTCTCATCAAATTATGCCCTTAAACTTTCTCTGTTAACCGGGTTGTCGTTCCCTGGGCATGGTCCAGTGGGACCCCCCTTCCTTCCTTCTTGGGAGCAGGGGGGCGTGCATTCGAGTCCGGCAGTGGGTTTTGTTTGGCGTGTTGGCGCTGGATTTTTTCCTGCCTTTAAGCATGGGTGGTGTGGCCTTTGGACCTGGGGTTTGGTAGGTTTTGAATCCTGCTGAAGTGGGTTTAGGGCTGGTTCTCCAGCCACTAGGTTTTAGCAAACGGGAAAAAAAAAAAAAAAAAAAACTAGGCTTGTCAGCTTACATGGTGTCAAATTTGCAGCTTACCACTTTCAGTTGAAGAGCTATCAATGTCGATTGAGCAGTTTGAACTTTCATACATTGTGCTGCCACAACCTTTATGAGAGAACACGGGTTGCATGCCCTTGTTTGGAGATTCTGATCGACTTCCCTGTAATGATGATAGCATAATCTACATTCATACAAATTGCGCTCGAGATATGTGAACGATCTTGAAGGTGCTATCTTCATGATGTGTTGTATCAGTGGTGACATCACCATAATGTAAGAAAGATAAGCATCATCAACTTAATATCGTAAACCATCTTCATTATTTTTCTCCTCTAAGAAAGAGACTGCACAAATTAGTGGCTTTCTTGTATTCTTCAAGTAGCGCATCAATGCAGCAAACATTATTCTTATATATCAGTTATATGGAAATTTGTGTAAAAATTCAATTCAGAATGCTGGGAACAACAAAATGGTTTTCTATTTGTCCTTTTTCTTTTTTGTCTAAGGGAGTAACATCTAACATAGGACCGGCTTTGGGAGCCAGTTTTTGTGCTAAAGTCGGGGATATCGTGGTTCTAGGATTTTATCTGCTTCATGTTTGATGAATTTTCTTGAAAAGGAGTTGACAGGGAAAAAATGAAAAAGAAAAACATAATTACCTTTTTATACAACGGATGATTTAATGAGAAAAGGCTACAATGCCATGCTTTTTACCATATTCTGCCACATTTACCAAGAGTTCTTTGATCGTTAGCTTAAATAGTTTTTATTAAAAGTAGTAGCACTTTTTTGTTTCCAAGCTTGGTAATTTTAACGAGGCTCGATTAAATGATTAACAATTGTAATAAAGTATCATATGGGTCAATTGATTTCGAAATGCAGCATTGTTCTCTTTATTTCTCTCTTTTGCTTGTGGTAACTTGACGATCATCCGAAGGATACAAATTCTGAAACAATTAACTACATCACCATAGATTTGGACCCAAATATGCAATTAATCGTGTGGGGATTCTGGTGAAACCTTTTATTTTTTGAAATCCACTTTAGGCTTCTGCTAAACATAAAAACATTATGTAGGAGTAGATCTAACTGATTTGAACAGCCACCTTAGTCAACTTCTCCTGTAGAGCCTCATTTCTTTTTCTACTTATCAGAAGATCTAATTGGTAGGTTTGGATTGGAAGCCAAAATATCCTTATTTTTCTAGGTCTTATTATATGTTCCTCTTAAAGTGACAGGGCTGACACTTCTAGCTTGAATATGCTTCAATTAAAAGTTGAAGCCAAAGATGCCCATGGTATCAGTGTCAAAGGTGTCAGCCCGCCAGTGCCTAGGCAAACCCTGAGCCTAGGGGATTCTAATCTATATGAGGATCTACTTTGTTTTGGTTAAACAACTTCCCTAATTTTCGCATGTCTCTATGATCCTTTGGCTCTTTTACTTGTTAATCTGTTATGCTTACTTTCTTTTTGTCTTTACATTAGCAATTGTATCTCCTCTTATGAAAATTTTCCTCATTGTTTTCTTTTAGTCTTGTATGCATTGGCTATTTTGACAAAGGTTTCAAAAGTACTTATCATAAATATTTGTAACAACTATTGGCAGGCTCATCTCATCTTGGTCACATTTCTAATCTGGTGAATAAGATCTTTGGGACTATGCTTTGAATTGCAAGATCAGCTGGGATAGTCTAACTTACATCTGAATTAGTCAATTCAGGTAGATTTTGGCTGACTGATCTGTGATCTCTTTGTCTTCCTTGTTTAGCATCATGTTATCTCGTAGGCCTGCCTACTAAAATATTTCTTAACATTGTTATGCATATGTTATCCGTTTTAAGATACACTCCCAACATAAGAAAGTGCTGTTTTCTTATCTATTTTGCTATTCTCGAAACACATTGCTCAATCTGGTTAGGAAAAAAACTCTGCGTATTTTGATATATCTTTTTGCCATATTTGGATTGTTTGACCAAATTTTTAACTGTCAAATTTTAAATATAGGCCGAATAGTATTTGCAATCATTTTTACTAATCCATACCATATTTAACTAACTATGAGGTAGGTAGAGACATTACCCCATTATTTGAAGTAATATAACAGACATCTCATCAAAGCAAACCAAAACAAAATTGTAACATGCAATTAGATTATTCTGATGAACAGCAATCCATTTTGATCCATTGCTGCTGAACAGAAATATGATGAAGGCATGTTCAGACAGGTATGAAATGAATGGTGGGAAGCACGGTGCACATATAAACATTTGAGAAGATCCTTGGACTCCTAATCACCCCTACCCCTAACTAAGCCAAAATTTATTCCGCTCCCATCCCTAGTTAGCGAACTCATTTAGACCTCCGATCACACCTGGAACTTTGAGCTCCTCACACAACTCTTCCACCCTTCCACAGGGATGCCATCCTCAATACTAACCTCATCATAATCCATCTGATGTAGATAACACACTCATTTGGACTTTGACTCAAGATGGCAATTTCTCCACCAAATCCGCACATAGGTTCCTTGAGGCCGATAAGCCACACCTTTTACCCTCATCACCAAGCAAAATTTGGAAAATCATCTGGAATACAGATCTGTGCACCTTCCTCCCTCCCAAAGTTTCACACTTCAGTTGGAAATGTGTCCTCAAAGGTTTGCCCCTTAACGCCCAAAGAGCCTTATTCTCCAAGAAGGTGGATCCCCTCATGCCCAATGTGTGGACAGGAGATAGAAGACAGCAGCCACCTATTTTTGATTTGCCCATTTGCCAGAGCAATGTGGCATGCCTCCTCCTTTGGCTATCCATAGCAATAGGTGCACAGGCAATATTCACGACTACTGGATTCTATTCTAAGCAGATGCAGCTGAAGATTGGAAAAGGGAGCACCCTACCTCCTCGGCCAAGTATACACAATCCTCTGGTTGGCATCAGATTAGCTACAGCAGTGGGTTCACCCTGCACCATTGAAGGAGGAGTAGCCACCATCATCAAGCTTCTATCAAATCCTTTCACTACCCATCTTGGAAGATAAGGAATATGATCTGCACCTGCTGAAGAATGTTGGAGTCGGCACCCCCAGTTAAGGTCTCCTATATCTCAAGGGTGGGAAACCAGGTTGTCACGCATCTTAGCCACGTTCACTAAAATCTTGTCTTAGTCTCCATTGGTTAAAAAGAAAAGAAAAAAAAAAAGAAAAAAAGAAAAAGAAAAAAAGAAAAAGGAAAAACACACACACCCAGTGTCCTGCTTGGTACAAGCTATTGTCTTCACATCCAAAGTTAATTACCCAAAAATCCAGCGAGACCATCTCTTAGGTAGCAATGCTCTCGGCTCCTCGTCCCACGCAATTCCTGCACTTTGCTGTCCTTATTTCCATTCCATCAGCCCTCGGTAGAGATACGACATTTTTACAACCATTTTTGACCCAGCTTTCAAATGGAAATACTTTTAGACCTTGATTATTTTGAAAGGAAAAAACGTAAGTGTTGAAAGCCACTTACATAGTATTTTATTTATTTATTTTTACTTCTAACCAAAAGTTTCAAATTGATGCAATTCCAAAAGAGATGAGATTGTTGGGGGAGATTAGACTTTTATAATTATCTAAAATTAGTTATAATTACTTTCATTCATTATTTTCAATATTATAAGAAAAAACTAAATTAGAATGACTTTCTTCGGACATCAAAGCGATTATTTGTTAAACATTCAGCATGGAAATCCTGCACGTTAGAATTAACCAGGTTCCTACTTTTTACATACAGCAAAAAATAACTAAGATTGGGATGAGATGATATAAGACCACAGCAACGAGCGTACAATAAAAGACATTTGCTGCCGTGGTAAGAACATGGACCCAAGTGAATGGGAACACATGCATTGATATATTCAACTTAGGACCAAAATACTCCCACACCTCTATAGCAACCTTATTTCCAAGGAAAATGTGATAAATGCTTTGTGCTCGGGGGAATGAGCAGCATGAGCATTATCATAGGTTAGCAACTGGGTTCTTTTTTTTTTTTTTTTTTTTGGAAATACAAGAAAGCTTTCTTCATTCAAGTAGCACCGAGTACAAGAAGTCTGTTTGGAGCAGAAACGTATTAGACCATACCGGCCCATACCCTGTAGGGTGCCGACCACGCAAAGAGAAGAGAAGAAAAGTGCAACCTCCCAAAGAGGACGCAGGAAGAACCAAACCGCTCGCCGCATAAAAGCTTGCCGGAGAGGATAATAGTGACGAAAACCGTCACCAGAGTGTGCAAAGCTACCTTAATAGAGGTTGGAGACTTCCAAAATTGCAAGAGAATAGCTGTCTGTCGTCACTTGAACCGATAATTTATAGGATCGTTAACGGATAATATTTTTGAATCGATAACTTAACAGTCATAGATCTACTTTAGATCGGCATCGAATCTGACCTATTTGCATTTCTAATTGTCTCCTCTAATTTGGCCTGCGATGCTTAATCCGAGTGATCCGACTGGACAAAATTCCTACGTCCGGCACTGAGAGGAGGGGTTGAGCCCCATCCCATCAAGACAAATGACCTCCAAGAAGACAGAAGGAAGGAAGAAAATGGAGGGGAAAAGGGGATGTCGCAGTTGAGATCCTTTGGACCAAGCTGGAAAAGAGTCCTCCGGACAAGTTAGAGACAAAACCTCCCACAAGGAGGAGAGAGGGTCCAAGAGGCAGGCCCCTGGACAAAGACCACCCCAAAAGGGGAATTGGATCTCCCATGGAGGAAGGGGAGGTGGAGGGGGCCCCTCCCTTCTCATGGTTAGCGGTGGAGAGAAGTGCGGGCGGTGGGAAGGAGAAAACGCTAGGTTTTGTTCCAAACGACGAAGACTAGTTGGCAACTAAATTAATATACACCTGCATGCATCAATACATATTCTTATAAGTAAATAATGATTCCACAAACTATTGAATACTACATCTAGCCAATTCAAACTCTAGTGACTTGCATGTACATGTCTAGGTAACATGCAACAAGGCCAAACGGGGAGCAGATGGAAAGTGGGGAGACCTGCAGGGGTGGAGGGGAGGGCTTTTGCTCAGGAGTAATACTTGCTGCAATGCCCTCTCAATAGCCCCATGGTAATGGGGGCATTGCAGTGAGTAAAAGATTTTTTTTTTTTAATTTTTTAGGTTGGCCCTGAGGTCTCTTACTTAGACGTACAGTGTAATGTCCGATCTAGGGACCAAAAAAATCTAAAAAATAAAAATCGACCTAATGAACAGTGAAAATGTTCCTTAATGGGCCGGGCTCAATAACAAATTTTGATTTTTTTGCACCTCGGGGTCGACCTAAAAAAAATCAAAATTTTTTTTTCCTGCCAAGATGGAGGAAAACCTGCAAAGCTTCCAACGCACAAATGCCCTGCCAACTAGGGCTGCCTCCACATTTGCCTTCAGCTTGGAACAAGGAGGAGATTTGTTGGCCACTGCTGGCTGCTGATACAGAAGTGGCTCACGTTTCTAATGGCTAGTGGTGATAGATGAACGTACTGAACAAAGTAAAAGAGGGTTTGGCATCTATAATTTAGAATTCTTTTGACCGACGTAGCATCAAGAGAGGACATTTTTGCATTAATTTTATTGTACATGTTTGGTTTAGCTGACTTTAATACTTATGCAACGAGATTTTAATTGACAAGAGAACGTGAGGAGGTTATTTTCGAATCAGTCAACTGACATCAACTCGATTCTCCATCAACTAACGAGAGATCGACATAGAATTAGCTCCTCGTTGACTCCAAACGTCAGCCACTCTAGTCCTAAATGTTACGTGTACCCAACATAGCTGAGGTTACTTATCTCTTGCTTTATTACATGATGCCAATGAAGTTGTACCACAAAAACTGTTGACGGAGATGTGACACTCTGATTTTTATTTTTATTTTAATTTTATAACGAGTAGATTAGTGATAACGGAGAGGAGGATTCTTAACTAAGGTCCCAAATTCAAAACTCGGCATTCCGCCGGATTAAACGTGGGGAAGGAAAAAGACACCTGCGGGAGGCTTCCTCTCGCAGGATTCGAACCCGGGTCTCCTCGCTAATGGCGGGGAGCGTGTTTGTTGCGTCACAGGCACCGAACGACACTCTGGCTTGTTATAAGGCGGCAAAGGATCTGCTTCAAGATCTCTCTGAGTTATGAATACATATTACTGTAGAGTAATAATACTTGTTGCATCGTTTACGATGTAGCAACGTTGACGTAAATTGTAACATTTAATCTCATTGCAATTTGTCATCTTTTTCTTATTTTTTTAGTGGAGAAAAGAGAATGACCAATTTTTTTGACAACATTTATTGTCTGTCTTTCACAATCACCTCTTTTTGAAAATTCATATTTTCATCCTAAAGATACCCTTCCTACCTTGGTGCCACTTACTAGTTTATCACTCCCTGGATAATTTTATCACATCCTACGCAATTTTGTCTTTTCCTGATGCAATTTTATTACTTTTTACATAATTTTATCACTTACTATTTATTTTTATCACTTCCTATTAGGAAATAATAAAGTTACGTAGGAAGTGATAAAACTACATAAGAAATGATAAAATTGCGTTAGTGATAAACATACGTAAGAAGTGATAAAACTGCGTAGAAAATGATAAAATTGTATAAAAAATAATAAAATTACAAAAGAAGTGATAAAATTGTGCATAAAGTAATAAAATTATGTTAAGAAGTGATAAAACTACATAAGAAAGATGAAATTACATTAGAAAGTGATAAAACTACATAAGAAAGATAAAATTACATTAGGAAGTAATAAAACTACATAAGAAGTGATAAAATCATATAGGAAGTGATAGATTAATAAGTGGTATTTTTGAAATAAAAATATATATTTTTCAAAGAGAAGTGAAAGGAGAAGACAGATAATAAATGTTGTTAGAAAAGTAATCCATTCTTTTTTCTCTACTAAAAAAAGGTGGAAAAAGGTGGACATATGATGTAAGGAGGTCAATGTTGTAATCCATGTTGGAAAGACCACACGGAGGCTGCTTCTCTCATTAAATACGCTCTAACATCATCTATGCGTGAGTGCATATGAAGAGCTGGATTTAAATAAAAAATACAAAAAATTGTCTGTCTATGTTTTTCGATAGCTTGATCATGTTTCCAAAAACACAATCGAACTCTCCAAAACATGATTAAACTCTCTAGAGCATGATGCCATGGACACTCCCAGAACATGATCACTTTCTGCTAGCATGCAGCTCTTCCCTCAAAAAAGAAATGATATCACTTTTTTGTAGGCGGAAGAACAGAAACTACATTAGATGACATGATACATAGTCCTACAGGTAGCGTCCAGCTTGTCCTACCGAAGGCCACAACAGAGACCTATCCATTGTTACTCTTAATATCAGCTATTTGTTCATATTTTATCCTCTTTGAAGGGTTCCTTTGGTTGCTTGAAAGTGAGCATATAAATAGGTGAGTCACTTAGATCACCCCACCATCAATAGTTTGGCTATATGAAAGTCTTAAGAATAATGAAATTTACCTCCCGAAAGGAGTTCAAAAAGAGCCAATGCGACTCCGAAGAAAAAGGGAGGAGACCTTCTTAGTATATGTTTGGATCGGAGTTCAGTAATACTGAGAGATGAAGGGAGGCCAAATACTGGCAAAAACTTTTATGTGATCCTAAAATTTGATATATACTTGAATTTTTCTCCTCTCAGTATTGTTGGATTCCGATCCAATTATGTACTATCTTTTAGAAGAAAACTGCCCCGAAGACACCTCCGGGAGATGAGCTCCTCTCTCGCCATCTGCACTTCCCTCCCGCCGTCTCCATACCTGCTAACACATGCAACCCAACACGTGCCACCTTTGGAAACAAAAGGTAATATTACTTTACAACTCTATCCAGATGGATAATCATTGCATAGAACGAAGCCGGTTGTAAAACAGGACTCTTAAAGATTATCATCAAATTAAATGATCATTATGAGAAAAAAAAAAAAGGACTTAGGAGTCCCTTGTTGCAGTTAGGTAACCAGTCCAATCTTGGGTCAAATAAAATGATCAGACCATGAAAGTTATTTATGCACTTTTTGCAAATTATTGAATCTACTTAGAAGAGTTAGGAGTGATTTTTGAAGTGAAAGCTTTACAACAAATGACGTACGTCAACATATCGGTGATTGAAGAGGGACAAAAATGGAGATCAAAAATGCAAATTTCCTTGAACTTTAATTAGCACGAACATTGTTTATCTCTCTACCCTCCTAGAATCAATGAAGATTAGCATCTTGAGAAGAGTTAATAAGAAGGTTAATTTCTCTTGTTGTTTGATGCCTGTGGCACAATATATACGTTTCTTGTCATCGGTAGGGAGATCCAAATTCGAATTTTGCAAGATGCCTCTCGCGGATGTCGTTTTCTTTCCCCACACTTAATCTAATAGAATACTGAGTTTCAAATCTGATATTTTGATTAGGAATCTTTCTCTCCGTTACCACCAGTCTACTCGTTTTTTTAAAAACAATCCTCTTTGTTGTATAGCTAACCCACATACGTACCTAGCTAGGGACGAAGCTTCCGTACATGGAGTCTTGTACGCTGTGTTACTGAGAAGCTGCCAAAGGGATGGGGGCAGTCTGCGAAGCTCCCGGCCGTATAAACGCCCTGCCGACCGCGGCTGCCGGCCATCGACATTTGGTTTCTGCATAAGACAGGGGGAGGGGCTGTTGGCCACTGCTTGCTGCTGATACACTTTTCCAATGATTTGACAGCAATACAAGAACATGCTTATCCAAGTAAAAGAAGGATCAGGTTTGGCATCTATGATGTAGAAGAACCTTTGACTAGTACACTACTAAGGAATGGCATTCGTAGATGGATTTTGTCATGTTAGGGTTGGCTGATCTAGTTCACTCTTGATCTGGCATCAACTTGACTGTTGAGAGCTCGCAGAACCAACTTCGAGTTGACTCCAAGTTTCAGTTGTTTTTTTGAATTTTTGTATATATGCCCTTCTAAACCATAGTATTTGTATCTATACTCCCGACTCTCGAATAATGTATAAGATACTTCCGAAAACCTCTCAATCATTGTAGTTATTATATCCTTAGAGTTATAGAACCATTAACTCTTAAGAAATATTTTTTGAATATGCTACAGAGGCCGCTAACTCTCCTCTCTCTCTCTCCTCCCTTCACGATGCCACCGTTCTCACTAGGATTTGCACTCAAGATCTTGAGTTGGAGGTGGAGGACGACGATGATGACAATAAGGAGGAGGAGGTCGAGGACGAAGACATGTAGGGGGCTCTTGGGGGCAGATCATCAGAGCCGATGCGGAGGGGGAAGTTGATGAGGGCATGGGAGGCACGCATGTGAAAGGTAGTGCGATCGAGGTGAGGGCGGCCTCCTCTACTGTCTCGAAGGTGCCTAGTCACACCCACGCCTTGTTGTTTGCTGGGTCCCTCATCTCCACCGCAAACTTCCCCCATGGCTGCTGCTGTACCCCCTGTAGCGATTCCCCTTCAATAGTGTTGCAGAGGATCTAAAGAGGAGCATGACCTTAGAGTTGTCAACCTTGAAGGGGAGGTCACTCTAGTTCCCAATGAGATAGGGCACAAGGCTTTTGAAGCTGGAGCTACGTTGGTACACGGGGGCACCCGCTGCTCCACCTCCCTCTAGGGCATCTGCTTCTCCACCTCCAATTCGAAGCCCTCGACGCCCAATTCATCGATGAGCTACATCATACAGGTCTTTTGCTAGTTGCTGTGGTTGCCGAGGTTACAATAGGCCTCCAGGATTGCCTGGCAGCCTGGGACGATGTCCTCCCTGGGCACCCGAGCATCCAGTAACACCGACTCCACCCACTGCTTGGGGTTAATGAAGCCGCCAACTAGAAGGTTGAAGCCGAACCTCCCCTCCTTCATCGTTGGCACGTATGCGAGGTTGTTGATGTGGGCATATGTGACAAAGTAGAAGAGGAACATGACGATAGGGCAAGTGACCCACCCCAGCTGCCCAATGGCTCATGCTAGCCAACACCCCGACCACATCACTGCCATCATGATGTGCGAGCTCGCCATCCACACCATCCCTGTCCCCTGAGATCAAAGCAGTCGACACATTAGAGAGAGAGAGAGAGAGAGAGAGAGGTGAGCGGTGAGGGGGTGGGGGTGGCCATCGGGGTCACAGATAAAGCAATGAGGGGGATAGGTGTAGCCATTGGGTCGGAGAGAGAGAGCGGCGAGCGGTGAGGGGGGTGGGGGTGGCCGCCGGGGTTAGAGATAGGGATTTTTCATCTTAACCTACGAATAGGTTAGACATTTCTCACTTTAAATCCCACTTTACGAAAGGGACATAACGGCAAGAACACGAGTGAAACGACTGAGAGGTTTTGGGGGTATCTAATACATTATATGAGAGTCAGGGATATAGATACAAACACGATAATTTAGAGGGATATATATACAATAATCCTTTTTTTTTGGTAAGTAGCCTAGACGATTAAATGCTATATGTTATTTAGAAACCAGCACGATTTGATCCCCACGAGACGCACCCGTTAATTGAGTGAAAAATCAGCTACCGAAGCAGCCAACAAAAGATGCCTACCTGGGCTCAATCCCAAGACCTCCCCACCTTGCAGGAAGGGTGTCACCACTGGGCTACACCCAGTGGACAAATGTTACACGGTGGTATAACTCCATGCATGTTGTGATAATTTGAGCAAACCTTAAGAAGTTCCATATATATGAGTATAGTATTGTATAGAGTACTCTCCTACATCGTGAAGATGATTTCCATCTCATTAATGAGATTATTACTAATTAATTTATAATCATTTATGTGTTCTTGACAGAGTACATTTTTGGGAGTGTCCAATGACATTTCCCTCAAAACAGATGAAAGCACTTGCTCCTTGAACTCAAAGACTGTTGGGGATTGTAATTTAATTAACTTGACCTATATGAAAAATGCTGAACCAATTTGAAATGTATGAGAACAGATCCTCTCAGTACACGTTCAGACCAAAGTCTAATAGTACTGAAAGGAGAAAAGGTCCCCCTCAGTAGAAAACAGGCTCCTGGTTCAAACGAGACTTTAAGGTTTCTCCTCGTGTTGTTAATTTACGGTCTCTCTTTATATATATGGATTAAGAATAAATTAGTTATTTATTAAGATAAAGTATAAAAACTATCAAATTTTCTCCTTGCCCATATGTGAATAAACACATTTATTGAGATTCACGCCTTGAGGTGCAGAGAATCTAGTCTCATTTCAAAGTCCACTGTTTTTATTTAAAATATAACGTCCTGTTTGGTTGGAGTATCAAATTTATATAGTATCAATTTTGATTTTGATATTCTTATGATAATAAGTATTAAAATTAATACGATAAATATTTTGGTATTTGGTTGAAGTAATAGTAATATCAAAAGTGATCCAAGAGGTTGTTTGGATGACTCTTACTATCAAGAGTAATACTTGCTGCAACGTCCATACATTACAATCCACGTGAATTACAATTCATGGGCAGTAGTCGATCTGACCGGACGGCTGCTATGCAGTCCGTCTGAATTTGGAGGGCCAATTTTTTATTTTTTTATTTTATATTTGGATTTTTAAAAAAAATTGGAGCATCCGATCAAAAATCAGACGGTACAACTGAGTTGCTCGGATTGGCCTCCACCCGACTCCATATTTTTTTTCAAAAAAAAATTGACACAAACTTTGATCTACATGTAAAAAATTATGTAGTCGAGTCAGGGCCGACCCGAGCAATCCAACTATACCGTCCGATTTCTGATTCGGCGTTCTAAAAAAATTTAAAAAATCTGAATAAAAAGTAAACAAATAAAAAACCGTCCCCCCAAACCCAAACAGGCTGCACAACCGATGCATTGCAATCCACGTAATTTAATTCGCTATAATAATTATGTCATCATTGGTGCATCGTAAAATGCTATGAAATATTATAAGTTATTATAAAATGATATTTCTTTTTGCTTGATGGTAGAAAATAATTTGCAATGTTTTCAAAATCTTATTAACTCATGGCATCCATTTTATCCAATTTTAGTCACTTTAATATTATTTTTAAATAATAAATTAGTGTTTTTTTATCCCATTCATGGTCCAAAACTACATAAAATCAAATCAAGTATACTAATAATTTTAAACTTAATTGATGAATCTAATTTACATCAAATATTTTAAAACAACCCATAAAAGTTGCAACTTGAAAAAGCTTTTCTTATGTAACGTCGGTGACGACCTCTCTGATGATGGTGCTTGCAGGAGATGTGAGATGGCGATGGAGATGTGAGGCACTGGGTGGGGGTGGGTGGGATCGCGCAGGTCTCAAGATTTTCAGATCAAGTTCGATACAGGCGTAAAGTTGTATTAAATTGGATGGAGTTAGGAGACTTAATTATGAATGAATTTTAAAATTAATACAACTCAGTCAAACACTTAAAAAAAACTCTATCATTATTAATATTAAAAGTGATACACCGAAACCAAACAGGGCGTAAGACACGTTTTACTTTAGGGCTCACTGTGGAATGAACTGAAATCGATTTTTGACTTGATTCAGATATTTTGGGATTAAATTTTGAAGTCTGGTTAACTTATGAAACTTGATTCATGTCGAATCAGCACTTCTAATGAAGTACCAGACAAAATTAAATGAGCTAGAGGTACAGTGGTTTAGCCAGCATCTTTTAAGGGTTGACTGTGAAAGCTGGCCTTTTGTTTCCAATGTGACGAATGTTTGGTTGGTGAGGCAAGAAAGTAAGCAAAAAACAAATGGAAATTAATCAAACTTTAAGGTTGGCATACTTTATTTTCACAAAAATAACCCTCTCACAGCCTAGATTCTTCTCCTCTAGATCTATAGCAAGCAAAGAAAATGCGATTTAATGATATCCTCAATGTATAATTCATGAATAAATAAGGATCATTGAAAAACTTTTCAAACTCATCACAAATTCGAAAGGTGATAATTTAGTCACATACATACTTTCGAATTAAGGAATTTTACAAAGAAACTAACTTACTTTTATACTATATATCTTTAAATCTTAATATCTTTTAATTCTTGTGTAAAAAATTAATACTTGATATAATTTTACTAATTAAGCGTTCTGATTTACTTTTCAATTTGAAATCTCTCTCTCTCTCTCTCTCTCTCTCTCTCTCAAGCAAGCAAAGTGACTAATGCAAGATGAACCTTGCTCATGAGGCAAGAACTATACGTAAAGCAGAATGGAAACAGAACTTTGAGACTGCAAGGTCATCTTCATATATAGATTGAAACATTTCACAACCTTACTGGCTGAGCAAGTCCACTACGAAGCAAATTTGGTCGCCTCTGAACTATCCATTCAAGGATAATTAGGTAGGACGTCCCCCAGAATATTTTTTTGAATATAATTCCTTACCGAAAGCAAAGTCGGACTTATCTCTTCAAAACGGATACTGGGTAGGGCCTTCGTGTTGGTCTCACTCTCTAGCTACGTCCAAAGTTCCAACACGAGCCTTGTTGGCTTCTGCTCGTTGCTTATAGGGGCGACCCCCGTTTCCAATGCGCAGAGGACTTCTTAGTAGAGGAGAAACTTCTGAGTCATGTTCGTGTCTGTGCTTGTTTGTGTAAGCAAGGGCATCAGATAAAAAGTGCATATGTCTGTATCGCGAGTTGAGATCTTTTATCTCCAATGTTTTGGATTAGACTCAGTCAGTACAGAGAGGAAGAGGGGGCCTAAAATTTTGAGATCGCAGGGACATAGGTGGTGTAGGTTTTGTTGGTCCCTCTCTTCCTCTTTTTATTGACAGTCCAATCCAAACTTGAAGGTAGAAGATCTTAATTCCTTTATCACACCTTGCTTACAACGGCAAGAACAGTAAGCAAAACTCATTGGCCATATGGATATCATACCTCTTTTGCACTTCAATGGAAATCACACTTTGTTTTCAGAGCAAGCATTTTTAAATTACTAGCTAGCTTCTTGGCCTTTATACTGAGCAAGCCAATTAACCAGGGGACAAGCTCAACCTCATGCTGGCTAGCTCCTCTCCATGCAAATGGTCCACAGGACCTAACTCGGTTGCACTTATTAAGCCGCCTTTGCTTACTTGCTGCACTGTGATATTCCTACAAAAACCTTACCGTCTTCTCCTTCTCTCTCCACATCCAAAGCATTTCAACGAACACCCGTACTCTCCCTGGCCTTTTTCTCATCTCTAGTAGCCTGATAGCCATGGCTTCTTCTCACTGCGTTGCCCTCCCCCTGCTGCTCCTTCTCGCCGTGGCCACCCACGGCGCGCTGGCCCAGGGCACGTGGGTCGGGTTCTACTGGAGGTCGTGCCCCTCGGCGGAGGCCATCGTCTGGTCGACCGTCGAAATGCACTACCGCGCCGACCCCTCCGTCGCCCCCGGGCTGCTGAGGATGCACTTCCACGATTGCTTCGTTCAGGGCTGCGACGCCTCCATCCTCATAAGCGGCCCCTCCGCGGAGCGCAACGCGCTGCCCAACCTCGGCCTGAGGGGGTACGAGGTGGTCGACGACGCCAAGGCCCAGCTCGAGGCCGTGCGTCCCGGCGTCGTCTCCTGCGCCGACATACTCGCCCTCGCTGCGAGGGACTCCGTACGGCTGGTGGGTTAATTAGCTGTTGGCATTCTTCTCCCGTTTAATTTGGAATTGGTCCGTTAACATATACACGAACCAGTTCAACTGTGTATACTGAACACTGTGTGATATGCTGCTTGCAGGCCGGGGGACCGAGGTGGGAGGTGCCCACGGGACGCCGAGACGGGCTCGTCTCCTCCGCTGCCGACGCCAACAACCTCCCTTCGTTCACAGACTCCATACAAGTGCAGCAGCAGAAGTTTGCTCAGATGGGCCTCACCACCAAAGATCTTGTCACGCTCGTGGGTAAGTGTCGGTAGAAACGTCCGCACACTAGGTAGGTCTGGGACTCTGGCGTGCTCCAGACGCCAGGAAGTGTCGTATCACAGTGGCGCAGCTTTGGTTCACATTGGCTCTTGGACTTGGAAGCTGGCCGTACGTAAGGGACCTAGACTAGTTATTGCTTTGGATCATACGATAAGTGTTAGATAGATACAGCCAGATAAGTGTTAGATAATAAATTGTCCTAAAAAAAGTGTTAGATAATAAAGGATAAAAGCATCTAACATCATGTTACATGTCAAACAAGAGCACAGGTGACAGCATGGAGAGCTCTTCTAAAATTTGGTCCATACAGCTTTGTTCCTATACGTAAGGGAGAAATACTTCTGCAACACCAATGCACGATAGCGGGATCGTACAATACATCCACACGATTTATTTATTTATTTTTAGGGTTTCTGTCACAATGGCAGAAACAGTCCACTTGAAATAGAAAAATCTTAACACTCTAGGTTCGAACCTAGGGTCCATCTTATCCCGTTTACTACCACTTGCAACTGGGCAAGAGCCCATCGGTGAGCAGAATGACCTTTTTTTTTTTTACAATAATTGATTTAACATCAGATGACACAAACATCATACTAAGGTGATCCCAATGCTCAATACGTTTTAGTCTTTTTTGTGTTTTTTTTTTAAATCTTGCTCCTAATCACATGATGATACTCAAATGTTACAATTCATATTGGATTATAGTAATCCAAGTATGACATCAAGCATTTTTTTCATTCATGACACACCTTATTCTAGTGCTGCAAATCAATAATAAACACCCAATTATCACATCTCTATGAGACGTATCCTACATGAGTCCTTCAATGTAGAGTTTCAGTTGACTCCAAATTCAACTAATCTAAAATCCTATACGTTATTACATAAAAATTTTCCATCGGTCAACGTGTTGTTTTACAAATTAAATCTCAGAGTCAATCAATAACCACATAATATGGTCACATAACAGAGTCCGTGAAGGCTCCTTCTGGAACCTTCTTAGGATAGGTGGGTGTTGCACCATCCCCTTGGCTCCATCACCAGTAAGGCGGTACGGTTCGCTGGTGGCTTTCTCTCTAGCAGTAGAGCTCATTGGCATCAGGCTTCTGCGTCATTGCCATCGGTCTCATGTGGGAGGGGGGAGTCCCTGGTGGTGGCTCACCCTTCCCCTCTTCTTCCCTTCTTCTTCCCCTCTCCAGGTTCTACCTCGTGTTCTCCATTTTTCCCATGTTTCTTCTTCCCTTTCTTCTTCCTCGGCCCTGTTTCGTACCCTATACCCCAGACCTGGTTCGTCGTTCCCCTTCCTTCTTTCTCCTAGATCCGCAGCCACCGCGCTACCCTATTTAGCCTTTCTTCTTCTCCCTCTAATCGGCCCCTTCGGTCTCCCAATTTTGCATCTGGCCTTCACAAGGCCTTCCTTGGGAGAAGGTGGGGTTGATTCTGACTTTAGGTTTAGTTTCTGTGCTACCTTCATTTTTGCTGCTTCTCCTTTTGCAAGTTTCGACCTTGTGCAATTTGTAGTTCTAGTGTTGCCTGACAAAGGTTCTTTCGATCCCATGAAGATCTTGGAGATGGGTGTTGGAACTCTAGTCATGGCATGTATTCCGTGCGTTCAAGATGGCGCATGTCGCAGAGTTCCCACTTGTCCAACTGCCATAAGGTTTCAGTATTGCCGGCTCCTCTTTCACCGGCATCTCCGCAGAGGGATCTCTCCGGTCGGAAGAATCTTTCTCTATAGGGTCAACTCGGAGCTCCGGATGACCGTCCACTGTCGCCTTTCTGTGTTGCTTCTAATCTATTGTGCTGTGTTTCCTTATGTTTGGCTTGTGTTCCCCCTTGTTGTTATCTTCTCTACTGTATCTATGTTCCTATTTCCTGTGTTTTGTACTGTAGTTTATGTTAAATGAAAGACAACTTTCTTATTGACCAAAAAAAAAAATGGTCACATAATAGCTACACTAAATCAACAGATCTAATATCTAACACCCTATATTATATTTATCATCTATTACGTTTCTCATAAAAAACTAGATTATGTTTGTGGCAACATGAAGTGCCAACCTATGTCAACAGACTAGGATCACATTACTTTTGATTAATTTTTGAGTCTTCTTATATTAGTTCTAGTTTTCTCGACTTGCTTAACGAAAAATAGTATAAAATAGCATAAAATGTCATACTTTTAGTTGTTTATTGTTTATAGCACACACATAAGAGTCACAGATTATAGTATATTTTGTTATTTTAAAATATTTTACAACCTCTCAAGTCTCAGTCAGATTCATGTTGTTCCTCTCAACCTACAACCTCGTCTCTCATTATAGTGTTCCATCCAACAAGCGTTAGAATTAAAATATTTGGGTTTGAATTCCAAGTATTTTGGTGAGTTCCATGGTTTCATGAACATGCTATGTTGCTAACCCACTTGTGATATGGCCTGTAGGAGCGCATACCATCGGAACCACCCAGTGCCAGTTCTTCAGATACCGACTCTACAACTTCACTAGTGATGGCAGCTCGGATCCCACCATCGACGATAGCTTCCTCCCGCAGTTGCGCGCCCTCTGCCCTACCAACGACGATGGCACAAAGAGGGTGGCACTGGACAACAGCAACGGCGACGAGTTCGACAACAACTTCTTCTACAACCTAGAAGTCGGCCAGGGGCTGCTGGAGTCAGACCAGAAGCTATTCTCGGATCCCTCCACTAGGAGGTACGTCCAGGGGTACACCGGGTTGCTCACCGGGCTGCTGGGGAGCTTCCAGGGAGAGTTTGCAAGGTCAATGGTGAAGATGAGCAACATCGGAGTGATCACCAGTAGCTCCGGGGAGATCCATAGGGTCTTCTCTGCCTTCAACTCCTAAGAGCAGCACCTTCTCTAGTTAAACTTAATATAGAGGAAAAGTTTTGAAAGTGAGATAGGAAAAAGTATATATGCATTTTTTTTCTTCACGTGGAGTCAGTTTGAATTATAGTTTATTATGATTTTGGGTGTGTCAAAAGACAACTAATTTCATCTCATATTGCGGTAGCAATGATGAATTAGAGCAAAGCAATTGCTTGTGTGAGGAGGCGTATATATCAATCTAAATATCTTTCAGATATCTTGTAAATGTCTAATGCTTGATATCAGCAAGAGTGATTTGAATTATTAACCACTAATAGTGTTTTGTTTTGTACTTGGCTGTAGTATAGTTATTGGATTATTTTCCTAGGACATTATTTTTTTGTTCTTAAGTGTGAAAAAAGTTATTGGAGACTCTGTTTGAATTATCTTCCTAGTACCTTATAATTTGGTTGCTTAATTAATATTTTTTTTTCATTTTTTAGGTTTTGAAAAGGTGGAGAAGCTATTTGATAATCTTTTTAATGATAGTCATAGTGAAAATATAGTGGACATAGAATATACAATAGAACATAATGTGAACTATACTAGGAAGATTAGATTTTTAGAAGTCAATGAAGTGTTAAAGAGGATGAAAATAAGTAAACTTGTGGTCTCGATGAAATTCCTATTAAAGTGTAGAAATGTTTAGAGTGGAATGGTTAACCTGACTATTTAATAAGATCATAATCTCTAAGAAAATATCAGATGAATAGAGGAAGAGTACTCATGTACTTATTTTTAAAAACAAAAGAGACATGAGTTACTCAAACTATAGAGAAATTAATTTCATAAGTCATACTATGAAACTGTAGGAGAGAGTTGTGTAACATTGTTTACATTGTGATATAACTATCTTGGTTAACCAATTCGACTTTATACTGAGTCGATCAGTGTGAAAATTATCTTCTTTATTAGGAACTTGATAGAGAAATATACAGATATGAAGAAAGATTTGCATATAGTATGTCTTTGTGGTGGGTGTTGGAATGTCAGAGAAAGAGAGTATCTACAAGGTACATATAAGTGTTAAAAGATATATACAAAGGAATAACTATCAATGTCCGCACGGTTAGAGAAAAAATAAGAGATTTTTCTATTTCAGTTGTATTTCATCAAGGATCAGTAGTAAGGTCTTACCTTTTTACATTAGTTATGGATAATTTAACAAAAGATATACAAGATGATATTCTGTAGTATATAATGTTTGCGGATGATATTGTGTTGATAGATGAGATGTAAGAGGAAGTTAATAGAAAATTAAAGTTTTGAAAGAGTATCTTAGAGTCTAAGGGTTTCAGATTAAGTAACTAAAACATAATATATGTATTATAAGTTTTGTGAAGATCGGAAAGACGAAAAGGAGATAGTTAACTTAGATGAGATGGCAATATCCCAAAGTATCTATTCCAAATATCTTGATTCGATCATCTAAGCAGATGGAGGATGCAAGGAGAATGTTAGTCATATGATTAAAGTAGGATGGGTGAAGAGAAGACTTGTCATGGGAGTTTTATGTGATTATAAGATCTCAACAAAGTTAAAAGAAAAATTCTACTATATGTCGATAAGATCTACAATATTGTATAGTAGCTAGTGTTATGTGATGAAGATACAACATGTCTCAAAGAAGAGTGTTGTCGAGATGAAAATGTTAAGGTAGATGTGTAGGCATATTACATTAGATAAAATTCTTAATGAGTATATTAGAGAAAATGTGAAAGTGGTATCAATTGAGGGCAAATTAAAGGAAGGGAGATTGAGATGGTTTGGACATATTAGACGTAGACTTAAAGAGGTTTTAGTTAGAAAAGTAGAGTATATTATGATAAACGAAGGGAAAAGAGGAAGAGATAGACCTAGATTAACTTGAAGGAGAGTAGCGCAATATGATTTAGATGTTTTAAATCTTTCAAAAGAAAGAACTCAAAACCGTTTAAAGTAGAGACAAAGAATTTATATAGTTGATTCCAATTAATTTGATATTTAAAGCCTCCATGACCTCACTTTTATTTAAAAGCGGCTCATTTTCAGGGTGTTTTCTCTGAATCAGTAGGAGTCTTCTCGAATTATCTAGAATATTTAACAAATAAGTTGAGATTTTCGGAGGGTATAAATTAATAGCTTGATAAGTGGGTTTGTCATGAAACAAGGCTATTCTTAGGGCCCATATGCAAAAGAAGTTGTAATAATTTGCAGCCTAGTTACTCTTGGAGTGTGGGAAACAATATATCAATCTTTTGAAGTCTTTTATGTGGCATTTCTGACATGGACTGAAAGCTCTAAATAAAAGCCCTCTTATATTAAATAAAAATGAGATTACGAGGGAGCAGTTCATTGCTAGAACTGTTTAAAATTAATTAAATCTATTTTCATGAGTTGCTTCTCACATTAGTGACCTGATTTGTATTCTTTAAAAATCTGCCTTTTTCTGTTTCTGCTCAACAATAAAAATCTGCCCTTTCATAGCTTCGAAAAGCCACTGCTAATGCATCCGTGATTAGACTGCTCTGAGTGAGCTCCCACCTCAATATATAGAAACACAACGCATGATTGGCGATTTTAAAAGAAATAAATGGATTTGTGGGACAGGTTCTAATTTGCTTTAGGGTAATAATACTAACAAGACAGAAATTTACCCCAGGGTTCGTCTCTATGTGATATGATGGTTCTGATTAACCTACGTACGTTTGAAATGTGATAGCAACAGAATGTGTGGTAAATTTGTGAAAAAAACTATCAGCTTGGACTAGTTTTACCCTGGGGTAAGAAAAACGGGTTATAACATTACCCTTTGTTTTGTGGTTTTGACCTAAGGTCCGTTTAATTACACGTAAAATGTAATCAGAGGAAAATGATTTTTTAAGAAAATACATTTACAAGAAAAATAAAAATATATTCACGAAAATATTTTCAACTCTTTTGGAAAAGGACATTCCATCATATCCGATAGATGCCAAAATCAAGAAAAGGAGAGAGTCAACGAATTAAATTTTTCGTTAACTTGAGTTTTGCGGATTACCGAACAAGTGACTGAGATATATTTTTTTAAAAAAAAAAATTTGCACTCATTTTACGGTGAAAACAAATAGACCCTTAGCAACTATATTTTTTCGGCTTCAATTTTATTTTGGATACCAGCAATGGTACGTTCAACTCACTCATATAAATTGAAGGTACAAAATCAACGGTAAACATGACAGCAAACGACACACATTATTTCTGAGGGTAAATTGTGTCCGGTCAATCATTATGCCTTAAAATTATTAAAGGATAAAATAATAATGTCGTACTTGACACGTTAAGTTTCTGAAAATGCAAGGACAATACACCCTCTCAAAAAAGTTTTAAGGGTTATGAATTAAAAAAGTAGAACTTAGAAAATGTTCAACTAACTTTTTGCACAGTTTTTTCTTAATCATTGTTTGGAACTGACTTGACTAGGATGTATTTGGCAAAATTTCTACTTGAAAGATATTTTTGACTTTCATTTCTCATATAAAATTAGGGCCGTACATGAACCAATGTGGTTGATGAACAGTTTGTAAGATTACTCGATAAGAACTAGATTCAGCTAGTTTATTAAGTTAAATAAATAAGTTTGAACAAAAATTTGAGCTCAGTTCATTAAACGAGCCAAGCTTGAACGCAAACGAACTCGGTTGGAATACGCACGTGAACAAGTGCGTTTAAGTACTCATTCAGAGTTGGTTTTAATGCTCATTAAAAGCTCATTTAAGTACTCATTAGTTATTCTAATCATAAATAGTCTTAATTAATAAAATATTCTAATATCTGGTAGAGTTTTCTATCAAATAGTTAAGGGTGCGAACAACTTGTCACTCACCATAGTTGAGTCTGAGTTTATATATTTAAATTAAATATATAATAAATTCATTGAGCTCGCCAGCTACTCGATACTCGATTTGAGTTTGTTCAATATCTAAATGAACCAAATTTGAATAACCACTATAAAGATTCAGTTCAAACTCAAACTCGATTAAGATTAATAGAATCAAGCTTGAATGGAGTACAACCCTGCTCGTTTGCAACCCTATATAGAATGAGTTGAGGGAATGTGGTTATAACTAGTTTTTAGTTTATTACAAAAGTCAAGTCTTCCATAATGACTATTAATCTTGGAAGCTACACTTTTGTTACTTTTAGTTGGAAGTCAAAACACAAACAAAATGCTATACAAACTACTTTTAAGATCCAACCATTTTTATAAAAAATAACTGAATAAAAATACAAAAGTAATTCTAAATGAAAAGTTGTGCCGAACATAACGTAAATGACTTAAAGTAGGTGAAATTGGCTATACCCTTTATCCTTCATGCCTAGAGAAGCTAACAATGTAGCACATGTAATTGCTATACATGCTTTAGCCTCTCATTCAAATCTAGATGCAATGCTCAATGGCTTCCTCCTAGCATCTTATTTGTTGTAGTATCTAAGTTCTGTTGATGAAACAGCAAGCAATCTTTTTTAAATTAGTCCAAAACAAAAAGGAAATCTGATTGATGGAAACCCCAGGACGGAAGCATTTGTATCACGTTTAGAAAGTCAGTCCAGCCTGTCGGGCAGGAGTACTTCCAAACGAGTTAGTAAGATGTCCCATGTCAACGATCGAGAAAGGCCAAACTCCACGCCAAAGACCAATTGTACAGTATCCTTAGGGGTTGTTTGTTTTAGGGTAAAACTTTGTAAATCATCGGTTTCAAAATCACTGATTTTAAAACAAGTAAAATTTTCTTGTTTTAAAATCAGGATATGTTTGTTTGGTTGTTTGTAAAATAAAACAAGAGAGAGGCTTCAATCTTCTTATTTTGATTTACACTAGACTTTTGCTGTAAACTAAAACAAGAAAATTAGATTGTCAAGTCGGCAGACAAAAGTCAGACAAGATTTCACTTTACACTATTTTATATCGTTCAAAACAACTGAAAATACTGTAAAATAAAACAATTATTTCAAAATACGCTGTTTTATGCTGAAACAAACAACCCTTTAATCAAATATTGATAGATATATAGTACCATACATTGGCAAGTCTAGAGCTCAACTAGGACTCATGTTAATATGCGGTTGGCGAGGGGAAGCTGGGGATCAGGTTCTCTCTCTCTCTCAATATTTGTCAGCTAGCAAGAACAAAAGAAGAAAGTGCATAGTCCAAGATGGATTTGGCTCATAAAACAAAAAAGCTAAGTAAGAAACAGATGGAAGTCAAACTTTGAGACAGGCACACTTCACTTTCATAGAACCATCCTTAATTTCTCACGAGTGATGCTGGACCGCTGACTGTGCAGGAAAATTGAGTTAGAATAAGTTCTTTTATTCTCTTTTGTCATCTAAAAAATTCACATGAAGTTTATCCCCCTTAAATGTGCGTTGATATTATCCGTGCATCAATATATATGAGGAGCTAAATTAAAAGATAATAAAAAAATTTATTTGTTAGATTATTTTTTGGAAGTATTTTGAAACCCTCATCTTGAATCGAAAGTATTTTGAAACCTTCGAGAACACACCTTGAAACTCTCAAGATTATATCCTAACACTCTCAGGATTCAAATTGTTCTCGATGGCTTCAAAATACTTTCGAGAGCATGATGTTTTGAAGAGCATTTCAAAAATCATGATGCGATCTTGAGAGCTGCATGATGCTCTCGACAGTAATTTAGAGAATAATTTTTTTTTATTCTTTTAATTTGATCCTCTGATGTGCGTTGATGCATAGACCATGGCGAAGTGCATTTAATAGGGGGCCAAATCTTATGTAAACTTTCTAGATGCCAAAAAAAAAAAAGATAAAAAGATTCATTCCAACTGACTGTTTCTGCATTAGCAGCAATGTGACGAGCATTATTCCATTTCTCACACCCTTCTTGACCTAAGCACGGAGGAAATTTCTGTACTTAACTGAGAGATAAGCTTGGCCACCGGACGTACTATCCATGCAGAGCCCCACAGAGCCTACTCAGGTTGCACTCATATAAGCCGCCTTTGCTTACTTGCCGACCACAGACGCCTATAAATACCTCAGCATCCTCTCCTTCCTTTCCCACATCTCCAAAGCATTCCATCAAACACTACTCTTTCTAGTGTCCCGTCCCTATAACGCCTTGCTCGCCATGGCTTCTTCTCAATGTGTTGCCCTCGCCCTAGTACTGCTCCTGTTAGCCATGGCTGCCCGAAGAACTCTGGCCCAGGGCACCAGTGTCGGGTTCTACCGGTCGTCGTGCCCCCGAGGCGAGGCCATCGTCCGGTCGACCGTCCAGACGCACTACCGCGCCGACCCCTCCGTCGCCCCCGGCCTGCTGAGGATGCACTTCCACGACTGTTTCGTGCGGGGCTGCGATGCCTCCATCCTCCTAGCAGGCCCCTCTACGGAGCGGAACGCGCTGCCCAACCTCGGCCTGAGGGGCTACGACGTCATAGACGACGCCAAAGCCCAGCTCGAGACCGCATGCCCGGGAATTGTCTCCTGCGCCGACATCCTCGCCCTCGCTGCCCGGGACTCTGTGGTGCTGGTGAGTATAACCCATGTTACCGTTAGCATCTACCATTTACATGGATCAAGCACATCATATGTAACGTTGACACAGTTTGTGCGTTACATTTATCTTGCAGGCCGGAGGACGAAACTGGGAAGTGCCCACTGGACGCCGGGACGGGCTCGTCTCCTCCGCTTCTGACGCCAACAACCTCCCGGCCTTCACAGACTCCATGGATGTGCAGCAGCAGAAGTTCTCTCAGATGGGGCTCAACACCAGGGATCTTGTCACCCTCGTGGGTAAGTGACAGTAGGGTCTCTAGCTGAGAGGAGGTCCTCTCTCTCTCTCTAGCTAGTCTAGACGCCAGCGAAGGGTTTGGTATTCTCTTGTCCTCACCTCATACATATGTATATTCCTTTGTGTTGCGATGACCTGCAGGGGCGCACACCATTGGAACCTCCCAGTGCCAGTTCTTCAGATACCGACTCTACAACTTCACCAGCGACGGCGGCCCGGACCCCACCATCGCCGCCAGCTTCCTCCCGCAGCTGCGCGCCCTCTGCCCTGCCGACGGCGACGGCAGCAGGCGGGTGGCGCTGGACAACGGCAGCGGGGACGACTTCGACAACAGATTCTTCCACAACGTGAGGGACGGCAGGGGCGTGCTGGAGTCGGACCAGAAGCTGTTCACGGACCCGGCCGCCAGGAGGTACGTGCAGGGGTACGCCGGACTGCTCTCCGCGCTGGTGGGGGCGTTCGAGATAGAGTTTGCAAGGTCGATGGTGAAGATGAGTAACATCGGCGTGAGCACCGGCAGCTTGGGGGAGATCCGGAGGGTCTGCTCTTCCGTCAACTCCTAAGAGCAACCAGCTGCCCAGCTGGCTGGACGTCAGATAGCTAATTCATACATGAGAAGTTTTGAGATCAGTTGGAGAAAAGATTTTACTTGCACTAGTAGTGGCTTGTTTAGAGGAGTGCAATTCTTCGTTTTTGACATCAGCAATCTTTCAGATACATGTTGTCCGAAAAAAGATATTTGATATCAATAAAAGTGATGTTACTCAAAAAAGATGAAATGTAACTATATTTTGTAAGGTTAACTACTACTGCTTTTTAATGCGACGATACAATTTGTCCTTTTCAGTATTAAGGTCTCGATTGGAAGTATTGAGGTCACCTCAGTGGTCCGACTGTGGGAGCGTTTATGGTCGCCTATCACCGGTGGCGAACACAAAAATTTTGTTCAACAGGGTTATTCGGACATTAGGTCATAAGTATGGTTGGATCAGAGGAGTCTTGAGTTAAGTCATATGAGATCGTGGACTAGGTCAGTGGAATCTTGAGCTGAATCAACGGGATCCTAAATTAGATTGCTTAAATTGAACTAATAAATCTGACAAAATCTAATAAGGTCTAGATGAATGTTAGATTCACCACTGCCTATCGTCATCGAGTCAAAATATGAATTAGATCCGCCACTGAATGAAAGGGGTTCCAAAACCTGGTCCTAGAAGATGTTGTTTCTTACAATCGTAGTGGGCAAGGCAAGTCTACAATGTTCTAGATGCATGCCTAGAAGCATCCCATCTTCTTTCGTTCAGCCCCAGCTTAGATGGCTTGCCTTGATTAATCCGATGGCAACGTGGGCGGCAGCCTTTATCAGCACTCAGCGCATGCATGCACCGTGTACATAATTAGCACCTAATTATAGTGATCAACGATTCCACATTTTGTCCCATGCAGAAAGTAATACAGAATGCTGAAGTGGTCGGCAGGGCTAGCTAGCTAGGTTATGGGTAGAGCCATTCCTTGATCTTGGAAGCTTCTCACCAACATAGGGGAAAGTCAATGGATTGAGAACTTTTACATTGGGTGTTAAATCTCAGTGAAAAAAAATGATATTTATTAATTAAGTAAAAACTCCTTTTATTATCAGTAATTTTTTCCTTCAATAAAGATCGAGAGAATAGATCTCGTCAGTGTCGGATCCGGCCTTATCCAGTGGGGTCCTATGACCCACTGGATTTTATCAAATCCATTAGCCTAAATTAAAACAGTCTAATCTAAGTCTAATCTAAGATCTCACTGACCCAGTCTAAGACCTACTGGCCCAACCTAGAATCCCATATAATCTCGCCTAAGACCTCTCTAACCCAGTCATGTTTATGACTTAATGTTTGAGTGACTTCACTGGACAAAATTTCTCCGTCTGCCACTGAATCTCGTGATCTCAGTCCGTCCCCAGCTAACCATAGTATTCCCCATCTAAGGGGTACGAAACTTAAAATGAGGAGAAACGAGAAGAAGAATAAGAGAAGATGATAGGAGAGAGGTCGTGAGAGTAAACAAAATTATTCACATTAATTTCCAATAATGTTACAACCCTTGAAGAACTTATAAATACAAATTAAGTAAAAATAAAAAATTAAAGAAATAGATGGAAAATAATTTCTAATTGAAAATTCAATGGGATTCTAATTTTTCATAAACTGACATGAGTCTTGTTAACTAAATTCTATTACTAGAGAGAATCTTATCTATGTTATAATTCAGACAACAAAAATTACCTTTAAGAGTCAAACTATAAGAAAATAATTAATATGAGCTTGAATGATGTTGAAGGGTCAAATCCATATTATTATGACAATTCTGATAAAGTTGTCTTTTTCAGAAGAGTTGGAATCTTCTCCTTCCCCTCTTTGTATTGCTAGATTTCTGTTTAACAGTGCAAGAGAAACTCTTCTCTTTTCAAAGGTGCACATTTTTTATCTTAAAACAGATTTGTTTATATCTTTCCATCTATTGTGTGCGCCTCACTTTGTTTGTAGAATTAAGAAAGAATAAAGTCTCTTATTTTTTATACAAAGTTAATTTTACTTTGATTAGAGGAATTACTTATTTTCAGTAAAAATTATTTATTTTTAAAATTAAGCTAATAAGTAATTTCACTCTACATCCAGAAATTAGGTATTCTATATATATATATATATATATGTTGGATTCCGTCCAGTCATCAAAGCAAAATACTTTGTGCTAGAAAAGTAATCCAAACTAATTAGGTCAATCATAACTCGTTCTACTGTCAAAGTGGTAATTTACATCAATCTTCCTTCTCTTTGACCCTTCAATTTTTTATTTTTTAGTTTTTTTATTCAACACTTCCTGGCCGGCGAACGTTGGGAAAGTGTAGAATTCTAGACGGAAGACAGTGGGTGCAATGTCTAAATCCATGAATAATGTGACTTTAGTACCTTTCTTATTTATGACAATTACAGGCAGTTTATAAATATTTGAAAGATACTTCAAAGGAGCACCATTAAGAACACAAATAGTATTTTTCATAACTACGTTGAACTGTATATACAGCCCAAGCACAAATTACTTCTTTAGTTTATGTCTTTGTATATTGGAGATTTGTTCCTATATTTTTTTTTTAACAGTAGTAGTCCAGTGGAATTGGACGAAGGTTCCAACTCCAGAGGAGAAGGGTTCGAGCCGGCCCGAAGCCAAATCGGAATAGACCTCGAAGAGATAAGAAGCACACTTGAAATGAGAAGGTCCGCGCAACAGGCGCGAGAAGGCTGCCGAAAACAGGGCAAGAAGCCCACCCTAAATGGGTGAAAAATCCACAAGCCAATTCCCGCCCGCCCAACCGTAGGACGTGATCGAACCCGCGACCTCCCGATTTGTCCCTATATAAACGATGTTGATTTAACCCAAGAATATTTGCATGACTGCATGTAATGACATCCGAAAAACGTTATTGGCTGATTTCGCGTTGGGTAATGACTTTTTGCGAGGAAACCCGGGGCAACGCATTAAGTGTATATTGAGCAATCGCATTGTACCACCTACTCCGCAATGATTTTTTTTTACTAAAAGGGGGGCATATAAATCTTCATTCATCAATAGAAAAAATAGCTCTGAAGAAGGAGGCCCACCACCTGTTTGTAGGAATGCTTGTAAGGAAATCTCCATTCATCAACTGAACGTGCAACTCTCAGGAAGGACGCCCACCACCTGCTCGTTAATTTTTATGTGCTTGTAAGTCTGATTTTCACGTAGCAAAGATAAAAAGATGATTTTAACAGGTGGGCTATTGCGTTAAGGTTCATGATGAATATATACCACTCCGAGATAAACATGATATCAAAATTGTAGTTAATCATAAAGCCAAATTGACACTGTACCACCAGGTTCGCCTATGGATGATCTAAATGTGCTCTTAGTAGATTTTCTTCTGTCCACTCTGTGAACACTCAAGATGCATCCCTTTTGTTGTATCCCTGTAGCTTTATCACACAACATGAATTATTTTTTCTTCTTACTCTTCTTCATTCATGTCATGCATATTCAACTTTTTGATCAGCCCTATGTTTGTTTGTTCATTAATGGCCCTAATTTTTTTCCTATGGGAGTTGACGTTCATTTCTTTTGTGGAGAAATCTGTTTCAAATCCTAGGTGATCAGTACTCCGTTAGGTATTTTAAATCTTTTGTAAAAATTTCCATAAAGAGGTCTCATTAAATGTCCGGATATCTACAATAATCTACAAAAATAAAAAAACACTTAGATATAAGAAAGGCAACATTCTATACTCATCAATTCTGCTATTGAGCCCATGTCCTTCTCATGGTTCCCCAACACTGTTAGCATATTCCAGCTCATGTGCTAATAAATCTGTAAGAAAATAAGATATTTTCTGACTTATTCTCTGGGCCAAGTTATTACAAAATGTTGTCTTCCAAATTTATGCAAAATATGTTCAAAGGTGCAGCTTCATCATTCGTTCATCGGGATTTGTCCAGTTTGTTTATTTATGAGGGGAAAAGGTAATCACATGGGAACTAAAGCATCTGGCAAGAAAGAGTTGGTGCAGCCATTCGTTTGAAGGTCGTTATTACTGCATATTCTGCTTTCAGGTACTTAGTAGGTTAGTTCCTCCCCATGCTGCTTAATATCACAGAAGATGTACTCTAGGTCCTTAATTTGTTGAACTTTTGTTGAGTAAGTTCCTTGTTTCCCATGCCATTAACGGTTTTTTCAATGTGTCTAAAGTCATGTGATTTGAAGACATTATTTCTTGAGCTTTCCCACTGAGTACTATATTTTGATGCCTCATCCAGAAAATATTGTGTTGATCATTTTATGGTAGTTGGTTAAGCCATTTCATGCTTGTTCTTACAGTGATTAACTGTTTTGATAAATATGTAGGTACAAAAATGATTCTTGCTTTCTTGCCTTTGTTCAAAGAGATACCTGGAGTACGCATTGTGGATAGTCATATATGGAAAGTTGAAAACCTTTGGATTTGGAATAGGGATGGTCTATTTGTTGCTATGATTGGGCATGACTTAGCTTATGCACACAGAAGAGCTAGCTTTCCCACAGTGATCAGCCACAATTTTAGACTGCTTATTTCTTTGGTTAAGTCATCCTCGTAGCTAGATACCATTTGTTTATTATCCTCATTATCCATAAGGTAGCCAATTCTCTTCCTTACACTTCTTATGTGAGCTCTGAAGAAAATCATTTTGGTAGAAGCCTTTGATTTCCTCATGTTCATGCATATCTTTTGCTTGGTGTTTGTTTATGTTGGCATGGAGTTGAGCATGTGTGATGCTCTAGAAACCAAGGCATTGTGGGTTTGAGGTTTCCATTTGAATCCAAACCCCTAGAGAATTTTTGCAATGAAGTGGCTGATAGGATCCTAACTTTAGCTTCTATGGTTTTCAAGGGGATCCAATTTACTAATGCAAAAGCAAACAGATGGCATATTGAGATATCTTGTCATAACCAAGCATCTCTCACAGGGAGTGTATATGTGGATACAATACTAGGGCATGTTGTATCATCAATTGCAAGAACCTGAGTATCATCAGTTGCAAGAACCTGACATCCTATTTGAGTTGGTGCTGCTTCTTTTGCTGGGAAGCTTTTGCATAGTTTTAGTGTTCTTGTGGGACAGCCTATCAGTTTGTCAGCTGGAAGGTGTGAGCTAGAAAATGCACATTGACAACTAGTGATATCTTAGGTGTGTCCATGAAGTCTTGGTGTTCTACTTGCACGATATAGCACTTTATTTTGAGATTTTTGAGGGAGAAAGGATTAATTATGGATTGATGAAAAAGATGCAGAAATTACTAAAAAGATAGAGTGATGAAGACGAGAGAGAAACATGAAATGTTAGTCGAAGGTTTTCAAGTATATAAATAAACAATGCTGACTTGGAAAGTGATTTCTTGATTATATGCAACACAAAGGTGGGAAGATTATGTTAATTACCATGTTTAGTAATATACTTTCTTATTTTTGTTGTTATGTAATGAAGTTTTGAAAACTTTCTTCTTAATTGATGTGGCCTTTAGTACATTTTCATTACTTTTATTATTTTATAATGAGTTAGAGAATTTTATTATATGGCACTCGCATTCTTTTATTTCATTTTGTATTTGGTAATGCTATTTTTTATATTCATGATTCTTTTATATTTTTAGTTGTGTTTAAACTTAATACTATTTGATTTAAAACCAATACCAAATGGGTTGTTGCAATTTTTTAAAATTGTAACATTTTTGCCAAACACAATAATTAGGCATATTGCAGTTTTAAAATTATCATAAACTTTGCCTTCTTATAATTTTTAAAATTATCATAAACTTTGCCTTCTTATAATTTTGTAGGATGAAACTATATAAAAAATTAAAGTGCAACCAAATGCATGATCATTAGCTGGAAAATAAAAAAGAGAGAGAACTCAACTGTCCATTACTGTTGGGCAGATGTTCTTAAGGTCACCTTGGTATATGGGAGGAGGAGGAAACTCTCAATTCTTACTCTCTGGTTAATAGATATATAAAGAGATGGGATCCTCTAAGTGCAGGTTTGGACTGAACTCCTTTTTTTGAAAACCCTCTCATGCGATGCTTTTCTCATCATTTCCAATGAAGAATTTTTTTGAAAAACTTCTTACCCTTCTCTCTCAATTATTGAGTCCCATCCAACTTCGTACTTACTGAAACTGCACTCTTACATAAAGGGGATTAAGTTTCTTTCTCTTTCTTTTTTTCACAAACTTTTTTTTGAAAATAATTGACTTATACCAACTTTTTAATCTTGAGGCCCCGATGATTGACACTGGCTGAAGTAGCCATGCACACAGGAAGAGATTTGACCGTCCCCTTCTCCCCAGGGTCTACCCGTGTAGGTGACATCCAAGGATTGGGATTGTAAGAGTTTTCTCCTCCTATCATTATCTAAATCGTATTTAACTAAAGAGTAATACTAGTTGCATTGTATGAGACACTGCTTAGGATGTGATCTGAAAATTGAGAAATTTTTAAATATATATATTGTATGGTTGGCTCCACCATATTCTATGCGCATGTACTATAGCCTGATCCCTAATCAGACGACTCAAATAAATTTAAGAAATTGAAAATCAAGCCCCATTGGGAGTGTAAAAAATGCCCTTAATGTGCCAAGCCTAAAAATTGGAGCTTGATTATTATTTTTTAAAATATTTTTGGTCATCTAATCAGAGCTCGGTTTATACGAACATGTAGGATATGGTGGGACCAACCATAAAAAAAAATACAAAATTCTTGTTTTTTAGATGTACCCCATGCCGTGCTCATATGATGCAGCAAGTATTACTCTTAATCGAAAGATGGGGAAAGTTAACTTTACAAAACATTGTCCTCTCACATGACTTGAGGACATTTTTGTCATGTCATAGTTTTTACCGTATTTGCCTCCCATCTTATCTCAGGCGAATAACTAATAAATTGGCCTCAAGTCATGTGAGAGAACTTAAATGAGTACCCCAAAAATAAGTCCAGGGATTTCATTCCCACGTTGATGAAGCCATCAGAAAAAAATAAAAAAAAAAGGTGATTCCCTTGCTTTATATCAGCTATGAATGATAATAGTGTACCAATTTGGATAGCCAGAAATCTGCTTTTTGATATGAGGAGAATGTAGAATGATGTATATGGAAAGGTACAAGCTCTTACATATAATCTGATAAGGAAATTGGATGGCTCATGCAGTGACTCACTTGGGACTTTCCCGTGAGCACACAAATCACCTAGAAATGTTTTCAGTAAGAGACCATGCCCGCAGCAACTTTTGATAGTCATATGAAGATGTAATTCTTGTACCAAAGGCATAAAAATTGAGATTAAATAATCTCGTATTAGTTGTTAAGAAAGTAATCATGTGTTTATAAAGAAGGTCTCTCACCTTCCTCCTAACAAGGGTCATTTTCTCAAAAAGATAAAACAATGAGGCTCATGAGCCAAAGCGGAAAATATCTTATTGGCAAGAGCCCAGATTCCTTCCCGCAACATTAACACAATTTGTGAGAAATCCAGTCCAAACACGCTTACTGTAGACACGCTAATTTTGACGTCATTTTGAGTAAATTTCATATCATATAATAATGCCTCAGAATGGTCTGATAATTAATCATTGATTAATTTTTATTGATATTTTTAAGTGTCGGGTTAAACATACATGTTTAAGTTAATCAATTGAATTGATTTTAGCTCAAATTTCAGTTAAAATATGAAGAATCCTAAAATGCGTCGACTCATGTGGACGCCATTTAGAGTTTATTCCTATTTTACCGTTTAAATTTGAATTTTAATTAATTGATTTATTAACTAAAAGGCGTCTGTGAGTGTCGACGCGTTTTAGGTTTCCTAAGCTGTCTTAACTTCTCTTCCGGATGTTTATCCTTATCTTAATTAGGGTAAAAAACGTCTACACAGGTGGACGCGTTTTAGCTAATAAAGATAAAGATAAGTTTTCCCGGATATTTATCCTTATCTTAATTAAATCTGAAAGGCGTCAGCCAAGGTGGACGCGTTTTAGATAATTACAGATAAAGATGAATTAATCAGTAATTATCTGTCGGTTAAAGTAGATAAATCCTAGATTTTTCTATGTTAATCGCGAACGCAGAAAATGCCTATAAATACCTTGCCTATGTCAAGAGTTAAAAAAAAAAAAAAGAAGAGAGAGAGAATTATTGAGCCTCAGCGTTATAGCGATTTGAAGATCGGAGCAACCACGCCGGAGCGCTGCCATTTCCAGAAGTCGGCATCCTTCTTCAAGATCTTCATCCTTCAAGGCTTCTCCAACTGGGCATAAGTTTTTCATATCTGAATTTCATTTACATTCATTAGTTTCATTCTCTCATACTCACTTCATGCAACACACACCACATCATTAATTTTCCAAAACCCATCTGTTCTAAAGGGGTTTCAAAGCCATCTAAACAAGTGAGTTGCTGTTTTAAACATGTTTATAATCATGGTTAACTTTGATATTATTTCCATTTAGATTCTCATCACTATTTCTTCTTTATTTTTCTGTCTCTATCTCTGCTGCATTCAACAACAACAACAACAAGAAATCAACAAGAGGGAAATCAAGCACGAAGCCAGGAGAACTTCTGGACGATCCTCAACATACAACAGCAAGAACAAAAGGATAAAGAGGCTCTCTTTCTTCAGCCGGCTGAAGGAGGGGAACCAAGGATTCATTCTTCCGCGTTTGAACAGGTAAGCGATCAAACTTCTTTTGAAGCTTTTTAGTTAAAAGTTTCTGGCGATCACAGCACATTAGTTGCATTTTTTTTAATAGGTTAATTTACCCTAAACAACTTAGTTTATCACATAAATCACATGAGCAAATTTTCAGCACCTACAGCTCTTTTGGCGATCACGGTGGGACCTGGTCTCGCCGTCTTTTAATTTCTTTTGTTCTTGCTATTACCATACCGGGCACCCACGGTGCACCACTTGTGTCTTTCGACACGTCCTCACCAATTGGTGAGTGTTTAGTTTGTTTAATTTCCCTCGTGCACCACGTGCACACCCCAGTGGCAAGATCTTGCCTCCCCTTTGATTAGTTTAAAAAGCTGTTTTTGGTGATAAAATGCTGTGTGATTGTGTGATTTCTTAGTTGTTTAGATAGTAAACCATCCTGTTTAAAATCTGAAACTAAAAATCTTTGCATGAGTCGATTATTTATTGCATTTTTACCTGTTTAAGGAGGATTCGACCCAGAAAATCCTTCTGGAAATCTGTTTCTGCGAACTAAAAAGCGTCCAGGAACAGCGACGCGTTTCAAAACCGCGTCAGTGCTCCTAGACGCATTTTAGCTTCCAGAGTCTCTCTCTCGCTTACATCTGTTTCTGTGAAATAATTAACTTCTGTGTTGAATAGCGTCGACCATCATCGACGCTATTCAGACAGTTTTTAGTTATTTTCCAGGTTTTCTCTGCTGTTTGCATCTGTTCTCTGCGAAAGAATTAAGTTCTGTTTTGAATAGCGTCGACTATAATCGACGCGATTCAGACAGTTTCTTAATTATTTTTCAGTTTCCAGATTTCTGTGTTGAGTGCTAGCTACACATTACTCTATTAAGCATTAGAGGCCATCCAGGTCGCAGGGCATATGCATTGAGGCTAAAACCCTCCTTTTCTTAGGAACACATTACTCGACGTTAGCAACTCTCTCTGATTGGGTTGGTCCCTTGATCAGACTAGAGAAGTTGACGTTGAGACCTCCATAAGTCCCCAAAATCAAGGTATTCCTCCTTGATCATCGGGCTGGTTGTACCAATTGAAGTCCCGGCTAGATTCCGAGAGCGTTGTGAGAGAAAAACCTTAGAGAATAACGGTGGAAATCAAACTGAAACTAGGATCCTTCCCTGAGCGAAATTGTGGTTTAATCCAATTCAAATAACTCAACAAGGAATCCTGAAATCACGTTAAGCATCCACTTGTTTGGTTAATCTCTGCACAACTTGTTTGACTAAATCTTTGAAAAGGAATTTAATATCATGTTGCTGCGATCAGGCAGAGATTTGAGTATGGCCCAAGACGCCATTATCAACTACGAGGGAGATGCTAATGCCCCTCGCAATTCTGATTTCAACTACGAGAACGGGAGAGATGCTGATGCCTCTCGTAATTCTGTACCCATTCCAGTTCGACATGACGGGAATGTACGAACTCCTCTTTTTAATCCGCACGATCAATATCATGATCTTCCTCCGCATGAATATGCGATTCCCAATCCTGACTTTGAGGGGGACATGAATCAGCATGATCCCTCATCCTCCGATCCTATGGATCTTGTCAATGCTCTGGGAGTTCTTGCCTCCCGACTGGACCCTCAGCAGTTCGAGGCGATCCAGTCCATCTTGAAGGGGAAGGCACCCATGCAGCCTGCTGAGCCGAATCCTGTGGCTCCCCCCGTTGTTCCTCAACAACCTCTTCCTCCTCCTCCTTATATCCAACAGGCCATGGAAGGCCTTCATCTTACCTCTCGGCCAACTGGGCCACAACTTTCTTCATCCAGGCAACCGGCTAGACCGCAGACGCCCATTTATCAAAATGCCCTCGGGCATGGCGGAAGCTCTGCCGGACCTCATCCTTACTATCCTCCTTGTCCAACGTACTCTAGGCAGCAGGCCTATCAAGTACTTCCTCCTCCTCCTCCTCCCCAGGCAGATCTGACTACGCAGACATTGCTGGCCAAGATGGAGCGCATGGACGAGCAGTTCAACAATCTTCAGAAGATGATGGGGGTTAAAGCTGTGCCAGAAATTAATTTACCGAGCCTGCCAGTGTTTCATCTGCCACCCTCTGAAATGCCAGTGTATCGAAAGTATAACGGTACTGGTAACCCCTTCACGCACCTGAAGGAGTTCATGTACGAATCCTCTTTCTGGCAGAATGATAAGAGGTCATTGGCTTTCTTGTTCAGGAGATCCCTAGAGGGACCAGCCCTCGAGTGGTTCTTTTCTCTTGAACCCTCAGAAATAGAGGATTATGGTATCGTATCACGCAAATTTATCCAACGATACCAGGACAGAGTTGCACCCTCCTTGTCTATCACGGATCTTATTGCAGAAAAGATGAAACCGGACGAGGAGTTTGTCAGTTTTGCTGACAGGTGGCGGGGCCTGGCTGAAAAAGTGAAAGATCACTTGTCCGAATCCGAACAAGTGAAAATGTTGATTTCTAACGCCACTCCCCAGTTCAAGCTAGTCCTCTCATTGAACAACTTGACGAACATGGCAGAGCTCTATGAAAGGGCACGGTACTGCCAGAATGCTTTCAAGGATGCTACGTTCTCTAGCGTCTTTGATCCTCACAGACCTAACAGGCCTCCGCTTCGGAAGCCTGCAGTGCCGAATTCTCCTAGCTCAGGTCCAACTACTGAGGGCACGCTCTCTCACGAGCAGGTCAGTACTATGAACAATAACTCGCCCCAGTTTGTGAGGAATCAGCAGTACCAGAGGCCACCACAGCCGAGCCAGCAGGGGTACAGGCAGCAGCAGAACCCCCATTACCAACAGCAGTACCAGCGGCCCCAGCAGCCGAATCATAACCAGCAACAGCAACAGCCGCAACGGCAACAGCAGTATCAGCAGCCCCCTCAACAGCAGTATCAGCAGCCACATCAGCAGCAACAGCAACAGCCACAGTACCAGCCGCGTGCACCGCCGGCGTACCACAATGTCCCTCCTCCTGGTGACTACAACCAACAAAGGAGAGCTCCAGGCCCGAAAAGGGCAGAGTACCCGGCCCTCCCAGAATCCTTGGCGGATATCTTCAGCGCTTTAATGGCAGCCAATGCCTTAGCTTTGCCGAGAGAGAAGGCCGTCTGGCCTCAAAATGCCGATACGTCTAGGTATTGCTACTTTCACAGGCAACCTGGGCATACCATTGACACCTGCTTCCAATTCAGAGATTATATCCATGATCTCAATGAGCAGGGCGGCATTGACTGGGAGGAAATGAAGAAGTACATAACAGCCCTGAAGGCGAGGAGACCGCAGCAGCAGCAGCAGCAAGCAAGGCCACCGGCACAGGCAGCAGCACCACCCAACATGGGAATAGTGCAGAATCCACTCCCGGAGCATCAGAACCAAAACCGGGTTGCTCCCATCTTGACGAACAGCCAGTCTGAGGCTGGTCGTGGGCAGCAGTGGAGAGTAGAGGACTCTTCCTCTCTTTGTTCAACGGGTCACGTTCAAAGTACCGCAAAGCGACCACCACCCCGCACCATCCACATACCAAGGCCACAACCCGTTACCATTACCCCCATACCCACACCTACATATCACTCGCCCACGCCCAATAACCCATTACCACTACCCGCCTTTCTTAGACCCATTACGCCCCGCACCACTACGCCTCCATCATATAGCCCCCCGCAAACCAATAACGCACCCCTCCTACCATCTAGGCCACTACTACGCATACCATTTCCTACTTCACCCACTACCACTACCGCCTATCCAGATATGCCTTTACCGTCTAGACCGCTATTACGCGTACCATTCCCCACTTCACCAACCACTTACCCATCCACTATCCAACCCTCTAGGCCTTTAATCCGCACCGCGCCATCACCACCTAGCCCTACGCCACCACCTACCTACCAACCCTCTACGCCATCCGCACCATCCAACTCTGCGGTACTTAAAGTGTCACCCGGATCCTCCACGGTTGAGGAACACGCGCTCCGGAGTGGAAGGATTTTCAACAAGGTCTTTCCTCAGTCCACAGTCAGAGACGGCCCATCACAGCCGACTGAGGAAGCCCACAATGAAGAGAGTGCACCAGGCACTCAATATGACCTGTTGAAACACCTGGATCGGACACCGGCACGGATCACTATACTTGAACTGATCAAAAGATCCAAGAGTCACCAAGAAGCTCTGATGGAATATCTGCAGAAAGTGATGGTCAATGAAGACGTGCCGGTAGAGAAGATTGCAGCACTACTAGTTCCTCAGGGGGATCAGCCCTCTATAACATTTCATACATCGGAACTAGCACCGCCAGCAGCCAGAAGCATGGCTCTGAGTATCACAGTCAATATCTGTAAGAAGGCCGTTGATGCATGCCTGGTCGACACAGGGGCTTCGATCAATGTTTTACCTCCGAAGACCCTGGAGCTGTGCGGTGTGCCCAAAGAGAAATGGCTGCCCAGCCCCATATCAGTAACAGCATATGACAATTCTACCCGTTCCCCTCTGGGAATGGTTTATTTAAAGGTGGAGCTGGGCCCTGTAAGTCATGCAGAGGTTGAATTTCACATCTTGGAAATCGACCCTTCCATAAATGCCATTTTAGGTCGTCCTTATATTAAAACTCTCGAGGCGATTCCTTCTACGAATCATCAATGCCTCAAATTTCCTTACAAAGGACGAATAATTAAAGTAACGAGCATGCCGATCCTTGCTGCTGCTCATTCCTTGAACATTAAATCTGCTGTTTTACCTGGCCGGCAACCTTTTCTGTCGGTATTACAGGTCTACCGTCCAGTGGCTGATCCTCTGAAAGCCGCTACTATTTCTCCATATCCGTTAAATGCTATCAAAAGGGGGAAGTGCATGAGTACCCCAGGATGGAGGATCATGATGAAGAACGGCTACGAGCCTGGGAAAGGTCTGGGCACGCAATTGCAAGGCAGGACCACTCCTGTCAGAAATCATCGAGCGGCACCTGGAAGTGGTCTGGGCTATAGGCCAATAAAACTGAAGCAAGATCCGGTTCAGAAAGCAGAGATCAAAGAAGGCCCGAAGATCTGGCAGGCAATGTCTACACCACCTAAAGAAGGCCGAGATCCCCTAACATGGACCCTGTGTACACATTTTGTGAAAGGGCCCATACTCAGCTATGACAATACGGTAGTCATTACTTCCTGTTTTGACTTCCATGATATATATGGGAGGGATTTGGCCAGACATTGCTCTGAACTGCTTACGTACCAATCCTTGGAGGCTCTGCGGCCTATGAAAAGGAGGAAATTTCATGACCCTGAATGTGAATGGTACAGGTGGTTTGACCTCAGAGACCTCTACATTGCACTGAACAGACTATTTCTGGATCCTGCAGAACCTAAGTGGCCGCCGCAGATTGATGAATTGATTGAAAGCCCTGGTGCTATATTTGACAAGCGGATACTGCTATCTGAAGAAACTGATGAAGGGGAACCAGATGACCCCTATGAAGCTGGTTACACAACAGATCTGCTCTGGAGAGGGACATATCCTTCACATGTCTTCATGCTCCATACTCTTTTTCGTACATTGCTTTTGACCCCGACTTGGTCGCGGGTCATAATTGAAGATATTCCACGGGCTCCGCCCGTCATGATTACTCTGTCCCCTCGAGACATTATACCACAACCTCCTCTCGATCTAGAGAGGTTGTATGATCTGATCTGGGACATATTACTATATGATCCCCCTAATCCTCTGGCCTTGGTGCCTCTTCCTCTGTCTGATTCTCCTCCCATTTTTATTCATTCCTGCTTTATGTTTAATTCTTTCATTTTCCAAAAAAAAACGCCAATTTGGCAACAAATTCTTCCCAAATCCTCGTCGAAGAAACATCTTACTTGTCCGATTGCACCCCGCCGCGCGGGTCCTTCGGTCAAGATTCTCTTCTAGATTTACTCTGTCCCTCCTCTCGGGAGGATTCTCTTGTATTTCCACTTGTACCTCAGGATTTTCATCCTGCTTCGTCTTCGTTAGGTTATGATAGTGAAGTTAGGCAGTCTAGTCAGGTTAGTCAGTTTAGGAAGTCTAGGAAGCCTAAGGGTAGACAAATTCCAGATAGATACCTCCAGGACTTAGCTGATAAGTGCTCTTCTTGTTCTCTGATCCCTCAGTTTTTAGAAAATCCAATTCAAATGCCAGAAGATTGTATGAACGATGAGTCAGTTAATGATGGGTACGGGGTATATGAATTAGTACATGAAAAGGACCCCATTGTTGAAGAGGAAGATGACGAGGACGCGGCTGAGGCATACGCCAGTGGAGTGAAGAGATTTGATGAACCCTCAGCTGCCGTAGAAGAGCCCACCAAAGAAATTAATTTAGGGACTGAAGACGAACCTAAGGTTGTCCTCGTCAGTAAAAGTCTTTCTACAGAGGATGAGAAGGCAATGGTACAAGTGCTAAAGGACTATAAGGACACTTTCGCCTGGAGTTATGAGGATATGCCGGGGTTAGACTCAACTTTAGTTGAATACAGGTTGACATTAAAGGACGGAGTTAGCCCGGTCAAACAGAAATTAAGGCGATTCCACCCACAAATGGCTCTAAAGATGAAGGAAGAGGTCGATAAGTTGCATAAAGCCAAATTTATTAGAGTTGTCCTTTATCCACAGTGGGTGGCAAATATAGTCCCGGTTATGAAGAAGGACGGGAAGGTCAGAATTTGCATTGACTTCCGCGATTTGAACCGGGCGTGTCCTAAAGATGATTTTCCATTGCCTCATATTGATGTACTCATCGATAACACCGCTGGCTATGAGACGTTATCATTCATGGACGGATTTTCAGGATATAATCAGATTAAGCTGGCAGAAGAAGATCAAGAGAAAACATCATTCACTACACCTTGGGGAACATACTGTTATGTTGTCATGCCATTTGGGTTAAAGAACGCTGGAGCCACTTATCAAAGGGCCATGATGGCAATATTTCATGACATGATGCATATAGACTTGGAAGTGTATGTGGATGATTTATTGGTTAAATCGAAAACAAAGGCTGAGCATGCTAAAGTTTTGGCAAGGGTGTTAGAGAGATCGAGAGAATATCAGTTAAACATGAACCCCAAGAAATGTGTATTCGGGGTATCTTCAGGAAAATTGCTTGGATTCATCGTCAGTAAACGGGGAATTGAGATCGATCCTAACAAGGCGAAGGCTATTAGAGAAATGCCACCTCCTAAAAACTTGAAAGAATTGAGAGGATTAATCGGGAGGTTGCAATTTATTCGCCGCTTTGTTTCCCAGCACTCACAAAGGTGTAAGCCGTTTTACGAGCTTACCAAGCCGGGAGTCAAATTCGATTGGGACGATAAGTGTCAGGAGGCATTCGATGGATTAAAGAACTATTTGGCAAGTCCTCCTGTTTTGAGACCACCATCTCCAGGCAAACCATTGATACTTTACATTTCAGTCCTGGATGATGCAGTGGGGGCTGTCTTAGCACAAGAAGATGAAGAAGGAAAAGAGAGGGCAGCCTATTATCTCTCTAAACTTCTCAACCCCGCTGAACAGAGATATACAGCGATGGAGAAAACATGTGCAGCATTGGTCTGGGTCGTGCAGAAATTAAAGCATTATTTTCTGGCCCATGAAGTCCATCTCATCGCTAGGATGAATCCGATCAAATTCCTTCTAGAGAAATCTGTCCTTACTGATAGGTTAGCGCGATGGCAAAGCTTTCTATCTCAATTCGACATCACTTACATTCAGCAGAAAGCGATCAAAGGCTATGCCATAGCAGAACATCTAGCTCATCATCCCCTTCCTCGATTTGATCCAGTGCGATCAGAGTTTCCGGATGAGGAACTGATGTCCGTAAATCAAATCAGAGATGATATGTGGACTCTGCATTTTGACGGAGCTTTGAATTCTCATGGAAAAGGGATCGGTATCGTTCTGTTATCACCTGAAGGTATCACCATTCCACAAGCCTTTCAGCTTGATTTTCCAGTCACAAACAATATAGCTGAATACGAGGCACTCCTTGCTGGTCTCGAGGCTGCTCATTTCCATGGTGCTACCAAACTCAGGATTGTAGGTGATAGCCAACTAATTCTTCGCCAAGTGCTGACCAAGTATCGAACTCTCGATCCCAAACTCAAGCCTTATCAAGAACTTACTTCTGCTTATTCAAAGCTTTTCACGAAATTGATCTTTGTCCATGTCCCTAGGAATCAAAACATCTTAGCTGACGCTCTAGCTTCACTTGCATCTTCTCTTGATTTTCCAATCAGCAAACAATCCGAATCGATCATAGTTCATAGGCGTCTTTCACCCGCCGTGAAAGACCCTTCATTCCTTAGAACTAAGGAGAAATTGCTGAAGAAAGTCAGAGACGGAGATATCATTGAAAAAAGAGAAATCATGCTGATGGAGCTGTTAGAAGAGATGGATGATGAACAGAAGCCATGGTATTATGAAATTGCAAAATATTGTGAAGATCAATCGTATCCTGAAGAAGCTACAACTGAGGAGAAGAGAGCTATCAGGAGAGTTTCTCAAAGATACACCCTAGTTGGGGGATCATTGTATAAGAGAGGTTTTGATGGAGTTCTTCTGAGATGTCTAGACGAAGATGAGCTTTGGAAGGTTATGGAAGGAGCTCATAGTGGAGTTTGTGGTGGTCATGTCAATGGACAGATGTTAGCAAAGAAGATCCTTAGACAAGGATTTTACTGGCCAACCATGGAAGAAGACTGTGTAGGATATGTTCGTAGGTGTGCTAAGTGTCAACTTCATGCCGACAAAATTCATTCTCCTGCATCTTCACTCCATCCTGTTTCTTCCCCATGGCCTTTCTCCATGTGGGCTTTCGACATTATTGGACCTCTTGGTAATCCAGATTCCGGCATCAAACAAAAATCTTTCATTCTCACGGCAACGGAATACTTCACCAAGTGGGCAGAAGCTGAAGCGTACGTGGAGATCAAAGCATCAACCGTCTGTAAGTTCATCATGAAGAACATCATCACCCGATTCGGAATTCCAAGCACCATCGTCACCGACAATGGACCGCAGTTCGTGTCACAAGAATTGAAGGATCTCTGTAACAGGTATAAAATTGCATTACATCATTCGTCTCCTTATTATCCGCAAGGCAATGACCAAGCAGAGGCAACAAATAAGACTTTGATAAAAATCATCAAAAAGACGTGTAAATCTAACAAGTTTGTAGATTGGCCAGAAAAATTGGTTGAGGCTTTGTGGGCCTACCGAACTTCAATCCGCACACCTACTGGGCAAACTCCTTATTCCTTAACATTTGGAATGGAGGCGGTAGTTCCATATGAGATCCTCATACCGTCATTAAGAGTACAATTGAATAAGGAATTTTCCATTGATGAACATCGTTCAGCACTCCTTGCTCAATTGGAACTTTTAGACGAGAAAAGATGGTCAGCTGCTAATCATGCAAAAGTTTATCAAAATAGACTAGCACGTTTTTATCAAAAGAAAGTTATTGAACGTAAGTTCAAAGTCGGTGAAATGGTTGTCAAAAGAATTTTTATAAAACCTGGTGGTCCGCGTTCTAAGCTCCAACCCAACTGGGAAGGACCTTATGTTGTATCGCACGCTTTTCCTGGTAATGCTTATCGTCTTGTTAATGCAGAAGGAGAAGAGCTAAAACATCCCTGGAATGGTTTACATCTTAAGAAATACTACCCTTAGGTTAAAAAGTCGATCAGTATGGTACAAAGACCAGTGGAATCAGAAAGTTTATAAACTCAAATTTCCTTATCAGTCTGGATAACTTAATTTCAAGCCCATTACTGCACACACTGACACGTTTGATTCGTGAGTAACAAGAGATGACAAGTCCTAAAGAATATCGAAAGTTTGACTGGAAGTGTAAAGTACAAATCATTCTTTTTTGAAGCAAAAAATTCTGTTTTTAACTCGGCCCATGATGTCGGAACGAGACTTAGAATAGATTACCAAGAATACCCGCCATCTTAGTAGGAGGCCGTCATAAAAAAAAGGGGGAGATCCGTCCCGAAGAAAAGAAAGAAAAAAAAAAAAGCAAGGCAAAAAGCCAAATGTCAAATCAAAAGGCCATTACATTACAAACGTTACATCAAGGCCATGAAATGAAATAAAAGGGAACGCAAGGTCGATAAATACCCCGGAAAGAAAATGACCGAACCCCAACGGATATTAGGGTAGGAAAGGGACATCTTTTTAAGTCTCCGGAACCTTCTCATGGGCTTTCTAAACTTATTCATCTTTTCTTTCTAAAGAAATGTACTCCAAACTTAAGGAATAGTTTAGATCGACTAAGGGTCAAATCATCAAATGGGATCACGAATGGAAACACAAATTCAAACACAATGGGTTTAACTTAAGTTGTTGAAGAACAATTTGGAAATTAAGTTAATAAATGAATATGATCTTTTGATCTAAGTACCATGCTGATCTTTTAGTCAAAATTCAAAAAAAATACATATTTCAAAATTCAAAAAAAAAAAAAAAATACATATGTTTCAAAATTCAAAAAAAATACATATGTTTCAAAATTCAAAAAAAAAATACATATGTTTCAAAAATTCAAAAAAAAATACATATGTCAAAATTCAAAAAAAAGACATATATTTCAAAATTCCAAACAAAAATGAATATTTCAAAACAACAAAAATATTTCAGTTAGCATCTGCTTGTTGCATTTGATGTGTTTCATTCCTTTTATTTTCAGCGAGCATCTGTCTGCTTGTATGTTGCATCTTTGCTTAAGTTTGATTATTTTCATTACCTTTGTTAATAATGGCCATGCCCCTTGACCATTTTACCAAGGATAGGATCAAGTAGTCGGTTACTTAACCAGGCAAGGGAATAAGCCTAAACAGATACTTAACATGATTGTTCAAGTTGTATACAGGACACAAGGCATTGGTAGAGTTGGAATCCGAATAGAGAACAGCCAGAAACCTGTTTCTGTGAGTCGAGGAGCACTGACGCGTTTCAACGTTAAATAGCGTCTGCACGACACGACGCGTTTCAGCTCTTTACATGTGCTTTGTCCGAAATTCCATGTTTTGATGTTTTAAATTGAATATTTGTTTGGAGTTAACAATTTTGGTTGCAGGAAATTCAAGAAAACCTGAGTGAATCAAGAAGATCCCACTGTGGGAGTCATGAAGTCCTGACCGTGGCTAAAAAGACGGTTATTTCTACCCTTGTATTATTTCATGTAATTATTTTGCATTCGCATTACTATATGATAAATATTTATTAGAGTATATCAAGGACCTTGTAGTTTTGAAGAAACTGGAATTTGAGTTCCCCTATAACAAAAACAGTGATAATTCCAGAGGATTCTTAATCACACGGATAGGCCGTTGGATTGTTAATTAGTGAGGACGATGGTTCCACTTTTGTGAAACGGTGCGTGGATAAACGAGCTTCGGCTTAGCACTGAATTACAAGAATTGGTATCTTGACTCATTAATGACAATTTAACAATATTATCCTTAATTAATTTATATTTTATTTGACTTTATATTTTTCTTTTAGCCCAGCATGCATCATGTAGGACTTTGAAATCATTGTGATAAGGATTAATTACTGATTAAGTTTCAGACCATTAATTAAATAAATCAAAACATGATATGAAATATTCCATTCTGAATTGAGTATCTTGATTATCTTTGAGGTTCGCTTGAAGATATCATTGGAATTCTATCCTTGATTGGATTCTTTATCCAATATTCTTGTTTTCTTTTAAGATCCATCATGGCTGCAGCACGTCCACATTGGCTGGCAAACGCTCCCTATGATGAAACCTACAGTGTCTACGACCTGGGGTACTTCCCACTCCGAGGAGGTTGATCGACCTTATTTTATTTCCTTGTCTACCTCATCCAGACAGGATTGATTCCATTGATCTCATTGAACTATCTTCATTGATGATTTCGAGAAAAATTCCAATCATGTGATGTTAAGAGCGTGTCTCATCACACCTTGGCATCACCTTTTCAGTACATTCCATTTCATTTCACTCCCTTGCAAAGACGATGCCAAGGTGAGGCAGCTGTAGACACGCTAATTTTGACGTCATTTTGAGTAAATTTCATATCATATAATAATGCCTCAGAATGGTCTGATAATTAATCATTGATTAATTTTTATTGATATTTTTAAGTGTCGGGTTAAACAGACATGTTTAAGTTAATCAATTGAATTGATTTTAGCTCAAATTTCAGTTAAAATATGAAGAATCCTAAAAGGCGTCGACCCATGTGGACGCCATTTAGAGTTTATTCCTATTTTACCGTTTAAATTTGAATTTTAATTAATTGATTTATTAACTAAAAGGCGTCTGTGAGTGTCGACGCGTTTTAGGTTTCCTAAGCTGTCTTAACTTCTCTTCCGGATGTTTATCCTTATCTTAATTAGGGTAAAAAACGTCTACACAGGTGGACGCGTTTTAGCTAATAAAGATAAAGATAAGTTTTCCCGGATATTTATCCTTATCTTAATTAAATCTGAAAGGCGTCAGCCAAGGTGGACGCGTTTTAGATAATTACAGATAAAGATGAATTAATCAGTAATTATCTGTCGGTTAAAATAGATAAATCCTAGATTTTTCTATGTTAATCGCGAACGCAGAAAATGCCTATAAATACCTTGCCTATGTCAAGAGTTAAAAAAAAAAAAAAAAAGAGAGAGAGAATTATTGAGCCTCAGCGTTATAGCGATTTGAAGATCGGAGCAACCACGCCGGAGCGCTGCCATTTCCAGAAGTCGGCATCCTTCTTCAAGATCTTCATCCTTCAAGGCTTCTCCAACTGGGCATAAGTTTTTCATATTTGAATTTCATTTACATTCATTAGTTTCATTCTCTCATACTCACTTCATGCAACACACACCACATCATTAATTTTCCAAAACCCATCTGTTCTAAAGGGGTTTCAAAGCCATCTAAACAAGTGAGTTGCTGTTTTAAACATGTTTATAATCATGGTTAACTTTGATATTATTTCCATTTAGATTCTCATCACTATTTCTTCTTTATTTTTCTGTCTCTATCTCTGCTGCATTCAACAACAACAACAACAAGAAATCAACAAGAGGGAAATCAAGCACGAAGCCAGGAGAACTTCTGGACGATCCTCAACATACAACAGTAAGAACAAAAGGATAAAGAGGCTCTCTTTCTTCAGCCGGCTGAAGGAGGGGAACCAAGGATTCATTCTTCCGCGTTTGAACAGGTAAGCGATCAAACTTCTTTTGAAGCTTTTTAGTTAAAAGTTTCTGGCGATCACAGCACATTAGTTGCATTTTTTTTAATAGGTTAATTTACCCTAAACAACTTAGTTTATCACATAAATCACATGAGCAAATTTTCAGCACCTACACTTACCTTCTCAAGAGGCTGTGTAGAGACATAGACATGTAGACTAAATAATCCCTTTAATTATATAAAAATAAAAAATAATAAACTATAAGAATTAAATAATATAAGAAAAGTTTTTCAAAAGCCCTAGGACTGTAGAACCATAAGTGGTGTGAGAATCTTCTACGAATAATATAATTGCAAACCTTCAGGTACAGTGTCAAAACGACTGCAACTGACTTATTTTGAAGTCCCTACAACTTATGAATTATTTAATAATTTAATAAAAAAATGATATGTCTGGTGATCAAATCATCTTGAAATAACTAAATCAAGATAACAAGTCAGTAATTTCCTTAAAATTAAATCTTATTTTTACTAATAACAACTTCCTTCAAAACATGGTGGGTTGTTCTCAAGTGCTCACTTCAGAATTAACAAATTGAGTCTGGAATCAACAACACAAGAGTTATTTGAAATTCAATTTGTGCCAAATTTTCAAGATAGCTTCCAAACCAATAACCAATTATCCAAGCTCTCCAAAGCTAAAAAACCTCGTTTAAAACAATGACAATTTTTATCAAAATTAGCCTTTTTTGATAAAATGAATATTTGAAGGCATGTGCATTTGAAGCATATAGTTCCTACTTGACATTCGTATTTTTGTTCAGTTTATAAGGTGTTATGCCGACTATTTTTAACAATTAATCAAGGATCTTCTCCTTTCGAAGGGATGTAATTAACGTTATTTTATTTATGGATAACAGGATTGGGTCAAACGACTCAACACAATTGCACAATAAAGTCAAGATGTGCACACTAATATTCAAAATCATAAATCATCTAAAAAACCACCACGACATATGAGAGATGAAATAGGTGTTGGGTTCTCATGTTTCTCAGGATCACAGACGCAACGGAATTAAAATAAAATATTTTACGATCCGTTTCCGTTTCGAATAAACTAAAACCGTTTAAAATCGGATAATCGAACATTACCGTGCGCAGATTCGAATCCACGTCCGAACGGTTTCGTTGGTGTGACACCGCCAGCCACACAGATGCCCAGCTTCTAGCGAAGTCCACGGGATCCTCCCCGCGTTAGATTTCCTCTCGATCCTCGTTCTTCGTAGCCCACGAACCTTTGCCGTTCACCGCAACGCGCAGACAATTTCCCGTCAAACGGGAGTCGGGAAGACGACGGAGCTATCTCTAGAGAGGAGGGCCAACCTGGGGTGCTAGAGAGAGAGGGAGAGAGGAGGGGGCGGCTAGAGTTGAGCAACAGTCTGGTCTACTCAGTCCATTCGCTACATTTTATATTAACCGCATGATTTTTCATAAAAATCTCCCGATTTAATATAAAACTCACTTTTAATCCATCGTATTGAGAATCATTTGAGTGTGACTCTCTAGGCCCAATTACCAGTCCAGTTCATGACCTATTAAGCCCAATGACCCCTCATTGACTCAATTAATTAATTAATAACTTATATTAATTAATTAATCAACCTAATCAATATCCCATATTAAATTCGGTCGGGCCTCCGATCACGTTGGGTGCCAAGCAACACTGCGTAAATCCGGAAGGTATTGGGATTAAGCAACCAACTTTTGAAATCTTCCCGTCGATAGTTAACCATGGATATGATCTTTCATTCGTACAATGCTCTCGAGTCAACTCAAGGTATGATGTACTGTCAAATCCTAACCAATCGACTTACTTGAATCGGATGTTGCCGCATAATATCGAAAAACTCATTTCCCGATATTATCGTTCGCCTTGGCTAGGGACTCCCGCGTATCCTTCCTAGAGCATTCTCTCTCTAAATACCGAGAGCAAATGATTCCTTATTGACACTCAATTTCCTTCGACAGTATTCCGCTGCACCCGATCCTTAACTGTTTAGAATCCCATGAATAGAGATCCGTAAACCAAGGTCAAAGTACAGAAGTTCACCAACAAGGTGTCTTTGGTGTCTCAGGTCCAAGGATCATTTACGCAACTGCGACAATAGAATCAAGCTGGTTGACAGTGAGGTACTATACTATCCAGTGATTCAGTCGGATCAGTTCAGTGAACTCATTCTCTAATAAACATCTACAGATTCGTTTTAGTGTCTCCACACAAGTGACTATAAGATCAGTCACCCTCATCGTATAAGCAAGAGTAATCTGTACTAGTTTATCCGGATATCCGATGTCCTTCTCGGATATCCTCCGACTAGGAACTACTAAGAATATGTGTATTTAAGTGATCAGTCTCATTAGTATAATCTCACTATAATCTAATCACCATCGCACATATTCACGGATTTCATTATGAGACGATAATTAATACAAATTATACATAATAAAATAATGTCATTTTATTTAATAAGAGACCGAGATTTATATAGTCAAATTGGCTTGTAGGCTACTTAAGACTAACAATAGGTGCTCTGTTTTTTTTCTTTTTATTAAAAAGAGATATATGGAGATCTTATGCGTCTATTTTATCTTCTGTTAAAAATTAACCTCGTCATTATCTCATTTTTATTCTTCTCCATAATCTCGATATTTAGAGAGATGGAAATGTCATTTTTGTTGCACATGTGATGTGCTTTGTTATAATATCTTTCTGTTGTGTGTTTCAGGTGTGAACGAAAGCTATTGAATTTTTGTTATACATGTCTACAGTCTAAAAGTTTGATAGATACAATGAGCATGTTTTAGGTCATTACTGTATAGTTATTATCTAGTGTCACAGAGTAATCATATTAACCTAGTCATTATTAAATGACAAGGTAATGCTACCAGTATGTATAGATGGATTTAATTAGGTAGTTAGACTCGACCTGTGAGAAATCTTGAGGCAAGAGAAAATTTAATTTTCAAGCATTAAGTGCAAAAAAATACTCAATTAAAATCTGAAAAATGAGAGAGAGAGACTAACCAAAGCTACATTATGAGCACAAACCTTTACAGTGGTTCAACTAAACTTCGGCCTATGTTCACTCCTTAAGGCTTCCTTATGAATTTTTGTTATCTAGAAATCAATGTATCTCTCCAATGCCCCGAATGCTTAGCCCCTAAGCACTTGAGTTGGACTGTTCCACAGCCCTTACATCTTTTAGTTTGAAAAATGCAATAAAGGGAAAGGGATACAACTATTCTAAAGCTTGAAACTCCCCTAAAATGCAACTATTCTATTTTAAGGGGGTGACAAGTATCACCAGCTAAAGTGATAGGTGGATGGTCCAATCCTCAAGTCAGATGTTTGCAAGTGAGAAAGTGGGCAGGGCTGCAAATAGAGAGGACATGACATTTTCATGTCTACAAGTCTATCTTAAAAGAATAATCTATATTTGCTCTGTTTATATCTATAGATATAGAGGAGACGTTCTTAATGAAAAACATCTGGAATCAAAGTCAACATCAGATATATTCGAATAATGGGCCGTCTTGGCCCATTAAGAAGCCCTAGCTTGATGCCTATGAAAATAACATGAGGATGATTCCTTCTGGGGAGTTTAGCCATTTTGTCTTTTAGTCTTGTTGCGGGAAGGAATCTGGACTCTCGCTAACAAGGTACTGTCCGCTTTGACCTATGGGTCTCACGGTTTTGTCTTTTTTTAAAAAAGGTCTTTGTTGAGAGAAAGGTTTATGAAATTAATCCTTCTGCATAAATAAGAGGGACATATTTGATATTTTACATGTAAAAAAGATTTATATGAAATTAATCCTAAAAAATAACTTGGTTGACTAGAATCCCTTTCTTCACATGTTCACAATACCATTCAGATTGAATGTCCACAGTCTCTACATCTACCCAAGTGAAATTTACCTGTAGAATGATGTATATAGGTAGGTTACACAATTAAACTTCATACAAGCAATACTTTCACACAAAGAAGCCAAGAAGGATGTTAAAGATTCCCAGTGTAGGATATTGCTGCACTTTCACATCTTCTCTCGTCTCCTTCTTTATTACTCCCATTCCTGTGGCTCCCATATCATCTGTTGGCTGGCTCATAAAAGCTCATGAATCCCTCCCGGCCAAAGCAAGGAAAAGAGGAACAGTGCAAAGCAGCCAAAAGTAGCGGTTACAGCGCCTCTTCCAAGCATAGAGAGAGAGAGAGAGAGAGAGAGAGAGAGAAAGAGAGAGCGTAAATACAGAGCTAGAGAGAGAAAGAGTGTGTGTGGGTGTGCATACACGTATTCGTTTCTTTCTTTTTGCATGTTTCCTTTGTTTCTATCTGGGCAGTGACTGCTGCCGACGAGTGCAGATTCCCCCCAACACCCCTCCTTTTACCCTTTCCCTTCCTGCATTTGCTCTCCCTTTCTCTCCTCTCTCTCTCTAGACTTTCTCTCTCTAGCTTCTTTTGTGAGGAGAACAGGGGCACCGGTGGCGCACCTCGCCCTTCTCCACCATTGCCTTCCTTTGCACAAAAAGAGGGGTGGTTGGTCCCTGAGGTTTGAGGGAAGAAAAAGGAGCCGTCTTTTTGACGGGTTTTGGGGGAATGTGGGTGCGGTGCTTCCGGTTTGGGCGGTCTTAGGCTCCACTGCGACGGAGAAGATGGGTTTTTGATCCCCAGTGGATGTGGATTTGGGGTTTCGGGAACTGGGTTTTGCTCTTGTTCTCGGAAAAAGGTGTTCTCGAGGTCTCCATTGTTTGTGTTGCTAGGCAGTTCCCGCTGTGCCCGCGGAGAACGAGGCTTCTTCTCTGAGAAGGGGTTTCTTCCGGCTTCTGCTGTTCTGGAGCGTACTCGGATTCGGCCGAGGAAGAGGTCTTCTGGATTTGTGTTTGAACCAAGAAATGTCAGCATGGTGAAGTGGGTTTTCCACGTTTGAGGTAAACCCTAGAGATTTCCTGTGGCTGCTCAGAGGACTCCTCGTTGATTAGAAGCACTTAGGTGGCAAAAAGATTGCATCTTTTCGATGTGTGTTCTGGAGAACTTGGAAGTAGCCGAGCATCTGATTGCAATTCTTCTTAGGATTTTACCAAGGAAGTCTGAAAGTTCAGCAGGAGAACAGCGCCATCCAAAGGTGGATGAGCTCCTTCCTAAGGGAAATGCTGAATCTGTGAACTTGGTCTTGCTTGGCATTGCTACAGAATCTAGGGAATCACACAATGGGCTGTTCTACCTCCAAGCCTGAGAAGAATGAGGCTCTGGCCCTCTGCAGAAAGCGCACACGCTTCATCAAGCAGGCAGTCGATGCGAGGTTTGCCCTATCGGCTGCCCATTTGGCCTACATCCAATCCCTCCGCAGCGTGGGGATAGCTCTTCGGCGATTCGCAGAGGCGGAGGTGACAGTAGAGTCATCGCTGTCCACTTCTGAGCCAGACAAGTCCCCATCCCATTCATCCTATGCTTCCCCTTCACCATCCCGCTTGGTTGACACTGGGTGTTCACCATTGCACAATGGGAATTCACCATTTCACAATGGGAGTCCACTCTCCCCGCCCCTGCACAAGATCAGCTACATGAGAGCAACTGGTAGTGCTGCTGTGGCAGTCAGGATAGATCCGTGCCCAAATCATGTGGTCGAGGAGGAGGAGTCCCTTAGCTTTCCCCTTCCCCCGCCACCGCTGCCTCGGACTGCATCTTGGGACTTCTTTGACCCCGTTGATTCAATTGAGAATGTTGGTGGTCTCCAAAGTGGTCAGCAAATTCACAGCCCAAAATTGGGTAGCTCAATGGGTGGCAGACAATTCAAGGAAGATGAAGTTGTTCCCCTCGATGAGGAGGAAGTTCTGTGGGGCAAAGATGATTTGAAGGGGAAGAAAGAAAGCACAGATTTCTCATTCCAACAGAATAAGAACATGGTGAGCTCAGTTTCGTTTGTAACCATGGAGAAATCCCCTGATGTAAAGCAGACGCAGGACAGTGAGGAAAATGTGCTGAAGTCTGACCACAATAACTTGAATGGTTTAGCTCAAAATTTGGGTGGTAGTGCCTCACCCGAGGTATGCTGTCCAGAGAGGCGACATGCAGGTCAAGGAAAAGATCGATGCTCAGAAAGGGAGGATGTTTCTGAGTTCATCACCCACAGAGCGAAAGATTTTCTTTCCAGTGTCAAAGACATAGAACAGCGTTTTATTAAGGCTGCAGAATATGGCAGTGAGGTTTCTAGGATGCTAGAGGCGAACAAGGTTCGGCTTAGCAGTTGTTCCCAAACAAAAGGTACTCATGCATGAGCGTCTTAAAAATTTGTTTTACTGAATGATTATTTTTGCTAGTAGTGTTTATGTTGCATGATTTGAGCTAATTATCGTGTTTGTGTGACCCACAGGAAGTTCATCCCCTTCGATATTTCTATCGACCCTTCATATAGCTTGTTGTAGAAGGGGCACTATCCCTGGTGATGGTGGGTTCATTTCAGTAACTTTGCCACTTCTCTTGAAAATCTAAAATTCTAGATTGGTAGTTTTTCATCTGATAGATGCATATCAACTAAGCATTAATTTTACTGCATCTTTTACCACTGAATTTTATGTCAGCACATCTAATTATCTATTAAAAATATCGTAGAACCGGTTCAGCATGTGACAAAGGTTATCACGTGGAACCGTTCAATGTCATCATTGTCATCATCTTCTAAGATTCCTCTGGCACCAGCAGCAAAAGATGATATTTGTGACAGCGGTAGTGATTTCATTGACGAGTTTTGCATGATATCTGGAAGCCATTCTTCGACTTTGGACAGACTGTATGCATGGGAGAGGAAACTTTATGATGAAGTCAAGGTACTTTGTTTTCGGTCACTCAACATTTTCGGTATTCCAATCCTTATCATTGTTAAACTCGAATGCTCACATGTATCTTTGTCAGATCCCTGTAGAACATTAACATGATTGCCTACTGCCATTTGCAGATTGGAAACCTGAGAGTGCTGCTTTTGTTTGAAAATAGAAGTGTTGTTTAATGCTGAAAACTTTATTCAACTCAGTCAGAAGATAGAAGTTTAATTTTATTTTGACATCATTGTTTTCAAGGAGTGGAGGAAATGCACTGCAATTTTAAGAACCGAGACATTATTTGGGAAATGTAACAAACAAAGGGAAAAAAAATTAACCAAAAAGATCCTGTCTTCCAAAAAGCGTGCAAAATTTCCAAGTATACAACATAATGTGCTCAACTAGGGCACACCTGCAGTCCATGTAAAAACTGTTATGTCCAATTATCTGTTAATTCAAATATAGACGCTGCTGTGTCCCAGAATAAATGTATTCTGGTAAATCAATTGTGTAACATGGGCAGTATCTTTTGATCCAGAATATCCCGTTGGATGTGTGAGATATGTTTGTTCCACATGAACATGGTTGTACTTGTATCATTCCATGAATCTTTTGTTCTAGGAGATTAGACCCATTTTTTTCATGTCCATATTTCAAACAAGTTATTGAACTTGCAAGACATCTTAATGGTGGGAATTCGCCTGATTGACATTTTCTTGTTAGCAGCTAATGTTAAATACATCAGCCTGAGCCTTGTATACGATACGATGTCTTTCTATTATAAGAAGATGTCCCTAAGCCCGATTAGATTGAGGAGAAGTTGAGGAGAACACAACCATCATAATTGAAAGAAATAATGCAGTAAAATATATAAAAATCTCAAAGCCCCAGAGTAACTCAGAAATCTCAGCATTGAGTATCATTGGACAGATTATCCGAATAAAAGGAAATCCCTTGTACGTTATAGCCCATGAACCCTAGTGCGCATTTGGGAGTTTTTTCTTGGTTACACATTAACAGAGATTCTAACAAACACGCAAATGGGAAATATTATTAGCAATTTCTGCAAGACTACAAGTAAATGCTCATGGATTTGGAAGGGCATTCAAATTGTTGAAACAGCTTCCTTGTTAGCCACCATATGATGCAATGACCTGGGCATAGTCTTGGGATGACAAGATTGTCCCTCCCTTGCATAAACAGGAACCTTGCTGCAAACAATCCACAAAGACTCTTCAGAAGTGTGAAGGTTTCAAGTTTATGTGTAGGTTAATATTTATCTGGTTTATAGACCATCCATGATGGTTTGACATTGGACTCATGGCATCCCAAAAGATGGTCAGCATCATAGAAAGCATAGCGTGGTGAGTGACATGATGACTTGAGCAGCATGGTATTTTCAAATGATGGAACTGTTTGGTTATGCAAGTATTGCCTTAATTTTGTTAACTGGCTTTGTTTATTAACACTTCTATTTTGTGTATGTAAAAAAAAAAAAAACAAGGTTTCTTAAGTTGATTGTATGCCTATAACGTGGTCAATGCATCTTCTTTTAGTCTTTTAGAACATGTGGACTGAGATCGCATGTAGTTGTGAGCACCAAGCACATTTCATAATTATGATGAAATGTGACTTCACCTAAATCCAAAAGGCATGATCATGTTAATGTTCGCTTTCTTTACCTATCTGTCAATGGTTGCATTATCTCAACAATATTTTTAATGTTGGTAACATTTAGTATCTGCTTTACTGACTTTTATAGGGTAGTGAATCAATCAGAAAGGAGTATGATCGAAAATGTGGCCAGCTCAGACATGAGTTTGCCAAGGATCTTAATGCTCGAGTAATTGATAAAACTCGAGCTGTTGTGAAGGATCTTCATTCTCGAGTAAGGGTAGCTATTCAAGCAGTCGATTCAATATCAAAGCGAATTGAAAAACTTAGGGATGAAGAATTGCAGCCACAACTCATAGAGCTGATACAAGGGTAAATGGCTATATCTTTTATAATTTAAAGTGGCATATATTTCTATATGCTTATTTGGCTTTTAGTTCAATCAATTGACCATTTGCCTCTTAGAAATTCTTGTAACAATATCTCTGGTTAAAGGAATCTGCTCGTGGAAATAATTCTATGAAGAGTTTATGTTGTAGGAATCTGCTCATGTGGATATCTTATGGGGAGTTTAAATAGTTTATGCTGCTATGTTGATTTATAATATGACTTTTCAAGGCTATCAAATTGATTTCTGCTGCAATTTATGTAATCCTAACTTTGTCTATGGCGGGTATTTTGCCATAAGGAGTAGTGGGGAACTGCATAATAAACTCAGATTGAATGGTAATCATTTGACATAGCATCCTCACCAGGGGTATTTAGTTTTGGAGTTCATTTCATGAAAAAGATGACCGAGATTTTTGATGCTTTGAACATGTCATTACTAATTCATCTTTATATAAGATGTACAAATTTTAAAAAGACAGGTTATCTACTCTCAGGCATTCCTTTACCACAATTGACTTTTCTTATGTCATGAACTAGACTGGGTGATTGGCTCAACAGCCAATCAGAAAGTTGATTTGAATAATCTTGGGCCAAAACAAACTGCTACTGGAAGATATTATTCGATTGGAATCCTTTTTCCATGAATGAAGTCTTAGGTAGTGTTTGGAAACGTGGAGGTGATTTTTTTTCAAAATTAATTTTCTGCAGGATTTTAATGTGGTAGAATTATTTTTTTTATGACGATGTTTCCTCTTGAAAATCTCATTTGGAGAATTTCACAATAAGAGAGAGAGAGAGAGAGAGAGGAAAAAGGTAATGAGTAGGGAGGTCTTTTCCCTTCAAAATCTTCATTAACATCTCCAAAATCATTCCCAGACTAATTTTTCCTACTAATCTAGAGAGAGGCCTTCATGAGTCTATCTCTCTTCATTAGGAAGAATCAATTCGCATGGAATTGAAGGATCACAGCTTTGTTTGAGAACACCCCCACTCCTGTTGGATGATTCAAATGATTGGAATCACCGCCGTTCCCAAACACCACCTTAGGCACGAGTTGCTGTAATCTGACTCAAGCCTACTCAATGTGACTTAATGTGACTTATATCTTATTTAGTAGACTTTTTTTTTAATTTGATAAGTAATTAGACTTTTTTCTCCAATTGGTAAATAATTTGACTTTTTTCTCTAATTTAATTGGTGATTTACACTTCTATATTGATTAATAGGGTATATTTCTCCTAAATCTTTAAGTCATTGTCATTAATAAACCACTGGAGTTAAAAGTTTATTTATGTCATAAATATTCACAAAATTAGAGAATCTGAAAAAAAACATAAGCATGGATCGGCCTGACTCATTAATAAGCCTATAGCTGATGCTGTAGTTCTCTTTGATCATTAGTTCCTTCTGCTGGGCCTACATGAATCCAAAGTTATCACACACCTGAGGCATTCCTTCATCTGGTTATATTTTTTGTTCTTGTTTGACTAAAGTCATGCTTTGCTTAGCACCATTCAACAATGGCAAGGGAGATGTCTATACAAGATCTTTAGGAACCCAACCATATTTCACTGGTATCAAAGAAATGGAATGTACAAGTATGTGCACCAAAGATATCTTAATTGAAGATAATTTCTTAATAAGGGTCAGATGTTTGAACCACGGAAAAGGGATTTTCTCCTGAACAGGGAGCAGAGCCCTTTATCTTCATTTTTACAGTTGTTTGTTAGGCAGTTTATTTTCTACTAGATTTAGGAAAGTAGGTTATTTGGTCACTATTATAAGTGGTTAATGTCGATCCACATTGAAATATTTTCCATAAATTCCAGTTTCCTTGATTCTCATTCCTTATTTATGGTGCTTTCCTGGACCACTTGAGGAATAGTTCCTAGCAAGGATGTCTCAGATCCTTCCCAGGCTGAATCCTAATTTTATTCTGCAATTCATTTCTAACCCTGGTTCTAAATTAGTAGATAGTGATCTGCAACTTTTCACATTCGTGGCATGTGTCACGTCGATGACAATGTCTCCTTATATTGGTTATGCCTGAAAGTAATCAAGAAGAATGTCAACAACTTAAACTTATCTCAATCTTTGTTCACCAAAAACGATTTGTTACTTGCATTACTGCTTTTTCCAGTTTGACTTTGAAGCATCTATCTTCACCATTCTTGAAAATACACAAGGTTTGATATCCATCTCTCTTCAGGTTAAGTAGGATGTGGAAATCAATGCTCGAGTGTCACCATTCACAGTACATAACAATCTCATTAGCTTATCATGTGAAGAACTCAATGGCAACACCACAAAGTGAATCCTACAGGCAGGCCCTCGCCCATCTCCAAAATGAAACTGACTTCTTTAGATCCAGCTTTGTAAATTGGATTGACAGCCAAAAGGCATACATAGAAGCTCTGAATGGTTGGCTTCATAACTGCATCCAGTTACCTCAGGAACGCTCAAGAGGAAGAAGGGCAACAGTCTTCTCACCCCGTCGAGCCCTTGCGCCTCCTATTTTTGTTCTATGTCGTGATTGGCTGGCTGCACTTAAGTCACTGCCATCAGAGGAGCTTTCTGATGCCATCGGATCCCTGGTGTCAGATTTGCATAATTGCCTTGACAGACAGCTTGATGAGAAACAAAAAGAAGTAAACCCAAAGGAACTTGAAAATGAGGAACAAGCAGATGGAAAGGAAGCTGACTGCCATGAGAAGGCTTCAAGTTTGGGTGTTTTACAACCAAATTTGACTAGAGTTTTTGACACCCTCTCAAAAATTGCCGAAGCATCGCTGAAAGTTTACGAGGATATTAAGCAGGGAAGTGAGGCGGCTAGAGCCGCATATGCAAATGGCAGGATGAGGTTTTTGATGTGATATAACTGCATTGCTGTGCTGTTTGTAGACTATCAATTAAATGGAATGCAAGTTTTTGTTTAGATGGTGTGGGGCTCGTAAGTGGGTGATATTCCTGAAGGTTCTCAAGTTCCTTTTCGGTGGAATTTGGAAATGCTGCCAGATTTTATGCCTATTTATGCACATGTGGTGTATCTGGATTCTCCAGCCATCCTCTTTTTCCTTTTTTTTTTTTTCCTTTTTCTTAATGTGAATGGTGGGAGAATTGAGAAGCTGCCATTAATGCATATTTTTGAGCCGTGATTATTTTCGTTGGTATCACTTGTTACTTTATTTGAGTTCACATGCAATCTGAATCTCAGGAAGCGATTTCTTCAGTGGCTGTATTTGGTATCCACATTGCTTATCTTTTCAGATGGAGATTCAACATCATTAAAAAGTGAAAAATATTAAGAGAATCTTTTATTCACATGGGTTTGGCCTAAAACATAGATTTGAGAGTTCAAGTGCATTCTACATTTGATCATGGGCAAATCTGAAAAGTTGACCATGAATCAAGAAGATACCTAGTCCAAGCAAGCCATTAGGGACGCAAACGGGCCAGATTAAATAGATTTTTTATGCTAATTTGGCTCTAATTTGTAACTGATGTGAGTAATCGTAAACTTGACAATAGGATGTTTCTAGGCACACAATGACTACGTAGAAGGAATGACCACATAGAAGGATTTTTTAATATACACGTTTTACAAGAAACTTTTTGCTTGATCACTAGGGGGTTTCGTACAATGATTGTAGAGTTTTTTGCATGTATGGATGTTACACAGGGTTTTTTGCATGTATGAGATTCTTTAGAGGGTCATTTGCAAAAAAAACTCAAAAAATGCCATTAGCTCACCTATAAGGGTATAATCTGTCGGATAATCAAATTATTAGTTATAATATGCAGTTAAAAGAATTGTATCTGTTATCTTACCTGGTATGCATACTGGTTTAAAAAAGATACTCGTTAACCAACTCGTAAGCTAATAATTGGTTGAATAATCAGGTTATCAGTTACCATTTGCATCCACATAAGCCATCTAGAGGAGGCAAAGCCCTTGACAAATTCCACGGCACATCAGAAACAAATAGCAAAGGAATTTGATCGAAAATCGCAAATGAGGAATTCCGTGGGGAATTAAATCAGAATTCAACTTCTATGCGTTTTCGTGAAACTGGTCCAAGAGAATAATACTTGCTACACTGCATACTGTGCAGTACTGCACTGCTTAGTGATGGACTTAAAATAAAAGCAAAAATTAAACTTTGTTAAGGTTAGCCCCACTATCCACAATCCATATGTCCATACAACTTGATCTCCAATCGAAGATCCAAAAAGTTCTAAAAAAAAAGTTGAGTCCAGTTTATCAGACCCATATTTTTACTTGGGATTCAATTTTTATTTTTTTTATTTTTTTTAATCATCTGATTCAAGATCGGACCGTATGTAGCAGCTTGGCAGGGCTGACTTTTTAAAAAAATCAATTTTCTGTTTTATTTTGCATGTATGACAGTGTGGTGCAGTAAGTATTACTTTAACAATTTGGATAGAATGGACGTTTACCATCCTTCTGCAACAGTATCTCCAGCCACAGAAGTGTGGGGGGCCAATGTTGGAGTTAATAGTAATCATTTCAGATCGTCGTTTCTACTGTAATATCGAACTACTATTTTCTGTATTTTGCAGACATCTCACAAATAAAGATGCTAACATGTTCACCTAAAAGACAAGCCAAGAACTTCCCGCACAAAGGCCAGAAGCACAGAAATCAGTAGCAGAGAGGACAGCATGATCACTTAGGAGAAAAATGCATCATCAATACATATCAAAAGAAATGCCTACAGTTTAATCTGCTTTTCAAACAATAAAGCCTACTCTTCACTGCTCGACTCAAGTCAAGCTCGTTCCTGTTGCAAAACATGCAAGGATGACAAGCAAAAAAGAGCTCAATGCACCAAAAAGAAATGAGAAAAGAGCAAGGTCAAGCAAGGTCTTTGATCTGCATAAAATTCAAAAGCTCAACAGGTTGACTGAATTAGCATAAACAGGTAAAACTAATCAAGCAACCAAGAGAAGTTTGTGGAAGTATCAGCGAGCCTATCTATTGCATACCATAAAATATTTTGGGGATATTGTCAGGTTAAGAATGAATATACATCGTTTCTCAAACAATCATAGCACTGTTTTTACGGATAGTTTCTCTGTTCCGACTTTATTCTTTTGTTAAGCTCCCATATGAGTATTTTACATGAACCCCTCCTGTTCCAGACACTGAGTTCCCTTTTTTCCGCCCCTCTTTCACTCGTGACGATAACAGTAAGAATGTACAGAGAAATAGGTTATTAACACAGCAGCCAGCTTGATTTTATTGTAGTGCTGAAGCAGGTTCCGTTATAAATCCTACTTGCTGAGCATAGTTTGAATATGCTTCTGATTGCATGGCAATAGGAGCTCTAGTGACATCATCTGGAAAATCAAATGCATCTACAAGCTCTTTAGCAACACTCCTCACTTGGAAACACAAGTAATCTCTAAGCTTGTGAATAGCCTGAAAATATTAGACCAACCAAGGGCATAATTCAGAGCAGTCCGAATAAAAGCGGTAAAACAAGAAATTGCTAGACAGGCATAGATAGACTGGGTCTGTGTCATACCTTTGCTTTATTAGGAGCCACATAATCTACATTACGATAAGTTCCGATGTCACTCCAGATCCGATCCAATGCATATAGATCACAAACTAGTTTCAGAATGGTGCGTGTACTTCTGTCAGGACAGCTGTAAAGGACAGGAGAAAATTACGTTTCATATTAGAGCAAATGACATTTTTTGGCATCTAGCGAAGGCATTCTTACTTATTCACAGCTTCAATGAACTTTTCAAGGACGATTGATTCAATGTGGGATTCTCCCAGTGTTAATAAGTGATTAAGGCATCTATTCCATGCTCCAAAACCTCCAAGATTCTTGCTATGCTTCTGAAGTCGTGCAGCAGCAGTTTGAAGCAACCGTGAAGTCCGATACTGTACAATTGCAACTGTGTAAGCAACAGGAACATGTAAAATTCTACTTTAAATGGATGCAAAAAAAACTTCAGCTCACTCTAAATGCATCAAGCTGAAATTTGGGATCCCTTAAATGGTCTTCTCCTTCCCATCGAGCGGTAACAGGATTTGGCTGGGAGAGATACGCAACCATGGATTCTTTCAAGTAGCTCCAAGTGACTGAAAGTGTCCCCCCTTGGAACTTGCCCTTGTACTGTTTCAAAAGATCAGCAGCAACCTACATCAAAGAAAGATGATATCAACAAACAGAAAATCAGCCTAACAGTTGATCATATAAGAATTTTACCAGTCTTCTGTTACCTGCTGTAGCAGAACAGTATTGTCTCCTTCAAATGTCTGAAATATGTCATGGTCATTCCTTAGACTCCCAAGTCGATTCACAGCTGCATATCCATGACCCCCACAAGCTTCTCTACAGATGCTTAAGGATTTGGCTGTGTATGAGGTAACATAAGCCTTAAGGCCTGCTGATAAAGCATGGACATCGTTGACAATTTGTTCATCATGGGTTTTCTTCATCGTCGTGTACCTTTCAATCATATAAACAGTGGCAAAATGGAAAGCATATGCAGAAGCCAGCATAGGCATGAGTTTGTGCTGATGAGATTGATAATCCAATATGCAAACCTCAGGCTGTCTGGGAGGGCCAAACTGAAGGCGAAGTAAAGCATATCTCACAGCAATGGTTGCTGCGAGTTTGAGGACACTTACTGAGGAATATCCAAGGCCAACCCTTCCTCCAACCAACTCCCCAAGTGTTGCAGCAAACCTTTTGTTGACAGAAGGGAGACTGCTTGTGTATTTTCCATCTCGTGAAACATCCCCGAACCGGTTGAGTAAATTATCTCGGGGTATCCTCATGCAAGAAAATTTTAATGCACCATTATCTACTCCATTCAAGCCAACCTTGTGGCCACAATCATGAATCTCAACCCCAGGAAGTGTCTCATGGGTCTTCATGTCTCTTATCGGAACAATGAAAGCATGAATACCCATATCAGTGACAGCTGCTGTTTCTTTGGAAGGCAAAATCAGCCTTGCAAATACTGTTGCAAACTTTCCATGAAGAGCAGCATTACCAATCCACCATTTTATGGCACCATCATTTGGGGTATCAATTATGAACTCATCAGTGATGGAATCAAATGTAGCAGTTGTTTGAAGACCTTGGACATTTGAGCCTGTCAGCGAAAAAAAAGGTTCAAAGCTCATTTAATATAGGCATAAGTCTTTAATCTCAGATATCACTGAAGAGGAAGCCAAAGTTGGCCTCCACACAGAATGGTATAACTGACATTTAAAGCGCCAATAGTAAAAGCTTACCATGATGGAGTTCTGTCATAGCAAAACAGCCAGGATAATCCAAATTATCGATTCCATCAAAGTACTTATCTCTGTGTTTCTGTGTTCCTAGGTTGATCACAGAACCTCCCCAGAGGCTGCAAAGCAATCATGTTAGCATTTTGCAGCAATAGCAATAAAGGACCCACTTTTAATCTGAAAGAATGCACTAAGCTGAAGCTTAACACAGAATGATCAAAATGTTTAGCTACTAATCTGAAGCTTGACACACAAAATCAAAATGTTGAATAAGTAGCCAACTAACTTCAGAGTAAATACCCCCTTCAGGCTAATCCCACCACTTTGCTCTGAGATTCTACAGTAGGCTGCACACACCCAGAAGATTGTGCCAAGAAGTAAATGGAGGGATATGATCAGATGTTTCCTTCCTATGGTACCACAAAGTCTACTGCATGTCTACTGCCAAAATGACATCAGATGTATCACCAACATGAAAATGGTGAAAATTGTATTGAGGGTCATCCTCACTCTACTTTGCCGCCATTAAGGCCTAAAACGGATGGACAAAGATTATTTTGGACTGGTAAATTGGTAATCCAACCGACCAATAGCCTAGTGAATGGTCCAAGCTGGGACTGGTTCTGGAACCAATCGGGGTCGGTTCTGATCCTGATGCCAGTTCAGGTCATGAACCGGCCAGTTCCTGTTATGCAGGACTGGTTTCAACTTTCAACTGACTCATAGAATAGCTATAGCCAAATTGTTTAGAGAAAGAAAGATAAAAATGTAAAAAATAAAAAAATTGAAAAAATAAAACTGAAACCGGCCAGTCCTGATAGGTGAACCAGTTGGGGAGGGGGCATCAGTGGGTTTAGCCTGATTCCACCTCGTTCCACTATTTCCTTTAAGTAATTATAGGACTGGCAGATTCCGACCCTGAGACCAGCCAAACAGGAATGTACATCATCAGCTTCGAACTTGGCCAGTCTGGTCCGTACTGACTGGTTCTGCATACCATGTAGTGGTCACATTTGATTCTCACTTTCAGTAATGAAAAGGAGGGAAATTACACCCCCAAATAGTTCAAGGGACAGGAGAGAGCGCTTATCACATGGCTTCAAGAGCGAGTCTGAGGTTAGTTACGAACTCAAAGCAAAGCACATTGCAGTGTCTTCTCCTCTTCAACAAGCATGGCTTCTTTCTAATCCTCAATTGACAAAGCTTGTCTTTCATATCTTCTTTCTAATCCTCGATAGGTAAAGCTTGTCTTTCATATGCCCTGTCCTCAATGTACCTTTGATGGAGTGCTCGAATTTCCAGAAGCCATAGTCTCCCATGAAGGCCCAAATCAGATGTTCCATTCATGATGGATGAGTAATAGAGGGTACACTTAGAGTCAAATCATCAATGACCACTTGAAAATCGCATAGCAAGGTGTGCCAGAAGACAGAAATCCACCTTAGTTCACATCAAACACCTGATTCTGACCACCATGGCATGACAGGATGACAATAAACATGCCTAGTATATGCTCCACATCAATCACCAATATTAACTCCTAAAGCATCGATTGCTGCTATGCTCAACGCAAAGGCAGCAAAGAATACAAGTTGCATCAACATAGGTGTAACATAACTCCACAGATCATCCAGCTATTTGACATGATGCCCTTCCATCAGTCGGAATGGCACCACAGTCATCTCATGGACATACCTAGAATCTATAGGATGAAAATTTATAGTTCAGACTTTCAAAAAAGAAAAAGAAAAATTATAGTTCACATGAGTCTTTGCCTATAATCATTTTGGACATGCTACAATTTTTTAGTCCAATTAACTGGTTTATCTAACTAGCAGAAGTGTATTGGACTTCAGTTTGCTACCGTAAAGTCCTCCCCTTAATGCTCTATATACACTTTAGTTTATTCATGGACAAGTACCCCCCCCCTCCCCCACACACACACACCATTCAGGAAATTTAATATGTGCTAAAAAAACACGTGATACTTTTTTCTAGTGTTAAATTCTCAAAATTGTCCACATGATCTGTTTAGAGCCACATCAATCATCAATAATGGCATTCTCATGTATGTTCATCACAAGGAATGCAGGATCCATGACTGTACCATACAGACTGTACAGTAGTGTGCAACACCATGTCCCATCCACACCTCCAGCACACTCCATCCACATCGCCACCTCCCGCTCATTCTGCATCAACTTCGAGGCAGTGTCCCAACATCCGCATACATTTTTTCAAGGCTCACATTAGTCACCTCGATTTGCATGCTCTTTTTTGAGCGTGCTAGGTACACTCTCCAACAATGTCTTCTCAAGCTTTTACCTTCAGCGTGACTCTGCCCAATAGAGAACATGCCACAATGATTATAAATGCAAGGAAGCATGAAAACTTTATTTCTCACCCCATTGTTAATTCATTGTTGAAGAATGAGGAGCTTATTGTGGAAACCAGGGATGGTAGTACCGGTACCGGTATTGGTGGGTACCTGTACCGGTACATACCGGCCGGTACCGGCCGATACTGTAAGGATTGAGGATTCGGGTTCAGTTATCGGGTCGATTTCGGGCCGGACCCCCTAGTTTGGGCCCTAATGAGTCTGGGATGTGCTTTATAAACGACGTCTGGGGTGGACGACGCCTTTATAATGACGTCTTGCTGTGTGGACGCCATTTAGCTGGGTTGTTGTTGTGCCCTGGTTTTGGGCCGCGAGAGTATGGCCCCGGTCTTGTCATCTGAACGTAATCTTGTATAGACGACGCGTTTCAAAATTTCTGTCAGAGTACGACGCGTTTTAACCAGTTTCAATTTGACCCCGTGAGCCTTCCCTCCTTTCTCTCATTCTCTCCTTCTCACTCTCTCTCTCTTCCCTCTCTCCGACCCCCTCTGTTTCCCTCTTTCCTTTCCCCTTCCCCTTCTTCCTCTTCCACCACTCCACCACCTCTCTACCTCTCACCACTACCACCACCACCTCCTCTGCGGCACTTCATTCTCCGGGCGGAGGCCAACGTCCCGGCGGAGTGACGGCGTCCACGGCGGTACTGACAGCGGTTTGCGGTACGGCAGTTCGGCGGCACGGAGTTAGGAAGAGTTCAAGTGACCGGTAGGGAGACGATCCTTATATGTAATTTGGTTGTGACATCCGTATTTCCCGCTTTGAAGCATGCGACGTATATGAAGATTTGGGTAGAATGAACATGTTTAAAGGGGCTTTTTGATGAAAATGGTCATTTTTATGAAATGGGAATTAGTGTGTTTCTTGTGGTAAATTGGATTCTCCCCTTCATTTCCTATTTTTGGGTACTTTTTGGGTGATTTTGGGGTAGAAGAAACCCTGTTTTGAGGTTGGGTTAAGTTTCATGGAACCAGATTTCGGGTTCTAAATGGCGTCGGGCTAGGGCGACGCCATTTAAAATGGTGACGAGCTAGGACGACGCCATTTAGGCCAGAATTGTCCCGGAAGCGGTTTCTGTGAGAGAATAGAGTTCTGTTTGGAATGGCGTTCGGAGACAGCGACGCCTTTCAAACGGCGGCTTCCCAGGACGACGCATTTTAGTTCAAACCGCCCAGAGGCCTGAATCTGTTTATGTCATGATTAGGCGACTAGGAACAGCGACGCCGTTTAAAAAATGACTGCCATGCACGACGTGTTTTAGGCCACCTTCCGATGCCAGTTTTCACATGAACCAGTTTAGGGGTCTTGAATGACGTTAGCCTTGGGCAACGCGATTCAAGACAGAACTTCATTCAATGCATGCTTGAAATCGTACATCGAGGCTGAAGATTTATGTATAATCGGAATCACATTGTGAGTACATGTGTTTATGCGATTGTGGTTTGCATTTGACACCTTGTGTCGGTGTGGGAGGGACAGTGTCTAGGTGGCATTGTTGCCGTACCGGTGTAGGAGGGGTACATGCTAGTGTTTCACTTATGGCTGGGGGAAGCAGAACCACCTAGAGCCAGTCGGGCCGGAGTAGCCAGCGCGCTATCCGAGGAGTTACTGTTTGATCTCAGCGGGTCGGTATTTTCCTAGTTTATTGTGGCAGTTTCCTGCGTGTTTCTTACTGTAGAGCCGGGTGTGGTGTTGCTGGAGTTTACCCTTTCATCACTGGGCCTGATGTAACCTGAGATATCGAGGTTACGAAAGGTACCCTTCGCCCCTTGGCCTGATGTGACCCGGGAGATTAGGGTTACGGGTAGTCCCTATAGCTTCGGCTTGATGGGGTTTCGCCGGTCCCCAGGGCCCTCTTGAAGTGCCGAGGCCTGGCATTGAGGGAACTCCGGTCGATAGGACAGTGGTCTAGACTGCTTGTGTGCACACATAACTGGGCGGTGGTGGTTCACTAGTCCCAGTTAGTCCTAATTTAACTCACTACCTCACCCTATGGTGCCCAGAATATCGTAGGGGTGGACAGGCGTGGGTGTTTGTGGTGTTGTGAGGCGCCGTTTGTATGCGGTCGACAATATGGTTTGAGTGTTTAACCGGATCTTTGATTACGAATTGTGGTGTTGAGTTGGGTTACTTGAACTGCTAAGAACTGTGCATGTTGCATTATAAATACATATGTTTCATATCGGGTTTTGGGAGCTGAGTTTACTGCTTTACTTAAATTGCCTTCATTTTGTATTATTATACTTGTGGGTGTGTGTGTGGGAGGCGAGGATCGGATGATCCCTACTGAGCCCAATTCTAGTGTGGCTCACTCCTTGCAGTTTCAGGTGTAGATTTCCTGGCGAGTGGCGGCGTGTGGTGTTCTTCTTGGTGTGCGGGCCAGCAGCTATCTCAGTTCCAGGATATACCCCGATGTTGTTGTACTTTGCTTCTGTCTGTACTTATTTAATTCTTTAGACCATTTAATTATTGTTGGACTGTGTATGGACATTATTAATTTCCTTCCTGCGCACTTGTACTTTCCTTGAAGTCCGTGAGATTGTTATATTTAGCCTTGTTTAACGCTTACTTCTCCAGACGTGTTGTATGAGATCCAGGTGAGAACCCGTAGATAATGATCCGATACCCATTTAGTAATCAGGTTTCCGATTATAAGGTGGCGGGTCGTTACAGATGGTATCAGAGCTCAGTCTAGTCGAGTATGTGATAAACTAGGTTAGATATCATAGTCCAACAATAAGTACGAGTCTGTACAGGCGATGGCTACTGGCATAGATTAATAGGTTTTGACGTTCTTGTTTCGATTTTCGTGTGTATAGAGTGGTGATGGCACCAAAGAGGAGAGTTCTGTTGGTTCGTAGTACGGGAACTGATGATGGTAGTTCGGGGGCAGATGGACATAATGTGGATCGTTTCATAGAAGCTATGATTAAGGCAATGTCTAGTTACCAACCGGGAGATGGTGGTGAGGGATCCAATTCCCGAGGTGGTCAGTCCACTGTGATGGAGCGATTCTTGAAGTTGAAGACCCCTTCTTTTACGGGTTAACCTGTCCCAGACGAGGCAGCTCATTAGATTAGGGAGGTGGAAAAGGCATTCGATATTTTTGAGTGTGCTGAGAATGACAAGACCTTGTTGGCAACCTACTTGTTGAAAGACGATGCCTATGATTGGTGGGTTACCATCAAGAGAATGATGTTTTCGGATAGGTCCTTGAGAGAGATTCTTTGGGAGGTATTCGTGAGAGAGTTTAGTGGACAATACTTTCCAAGGCACGTTCGGAAGGCATAGGAAAGGGAGTTTATGGAATTGGTATAGAATGATATGTCAGTCCTGGAATATCAGATGAAGTTTGTGGCTCTCGGAAGGTTTGTTCCACACATATCTGAACATGAGGAACGTCGAACGGAGAGATTTGTGGATGGACTCCGATATGATCTAAGGGGAATGGTGGCATCTCATTGTTGTAGTGATCTTGCATCAACAATTCGGTGTGCAGCAGCAGTAGAGACTTAAATCCAACAAATGGCGAAAGAGTTGGAGCGGTCAACACGAGGGAAGCAACAAGACAAGAACAAATCAGCGGTCATTTCGACAGACGGTTCAAGTTCCTTTGGGTTCGGGTTCCAATGGATGCTTTATGACGAGGATGAAGACGGTTCGGTTCGGCAGATGCAGACTGTGGCTAGCAGACAACAGGAAGCGAGACAAGATGCGGCGGATCATTGTCCCCATTGTGGAAGGCAACATGACAATCAAATATGTCCATTGGTCACTGGAAGCTGTTTTGGCTGTGGTAGGAAGGGACATCTTGTGAGGAACTGTCCCCAGAAGAATAAGACAGGTCAGGAGCCGAGTGGTCAGTAGAAGCCCGAGACCTAGAGTGGTGTTGTGTGTTCTCTTAGAAGAGGTCCGAGATGCTGGACTAGATGAACACTTTTATCTTGTCTTTTGGGCAGTAGTTGTGAACTCTTGTCTTTTATGTATTTTGCACATGGTGGATAATCAATTTTGTAAATGTGCCTCGTAAGGCTAATGAATAGTTGTATTAGTCCATCAGTAGTGGCAGAATCGTAGAACGTAGTTAGTCTAGTGTTGATGAGATCCACCGGTTATACGGAGCCCCGTGTATAAATCTGATTAGTAAGGGCGATTGATGTGATCCATGTTACCAGCGTGGAATTGTTGACTGTGGTTATCGTTTGAGCGGTTACAATTTCGAAGACGAAATTCTTTTAAGGGGGGGAGTATGTAAGGATTGAGGATTCGAATTCAGTTATCGGGTCGATTTCGGGCCAGACCCCCTGGTTTGGGCCCTGATGAGTCTGGGGTGTGCCTTCTAAACGACGTATGGGGTGCACGACGCCTTTATAATGACGTCTTGCTGTGTGGACGTCATTTAACTGGGTTGCTATTGTGCCCCGTGGGCTGGTTTTGGGTCGCAAGAGTACGGCCCCGGTCTTGTCATCTGAACGGCGTCTTGTATAGACGACGCGTTTCAGAGTTTCTGTCAGATTACAGACCCGTCATGTCAGCTGATAGACGTCTGTCCAGTACGACACGTTTTAACCAGTTTCAGTTTGACCCCGCGAGCCTTCCCTCCTTTCTCTCATTCTCTCCTTCTCACTCTCTCTCTTCCCTCTCTCCGACCCCCTCCGTTTCCCTCTTTCCTTTCCCCTTCCCCTTCTTCCTCTTCCATCACTCCACCACCTCTCTACCTCTCACCACTACCACCACCATCTCCTTCGCGGCACTTCATTCTCCAGGCGGCGGCCGACGTCCCAGCGGAGTGACGGCGTCTACGGCAATACCGGCGGCGGTTTGCGGTGCGGCGGTTCGGCGGCACGGAGCTAAGAGGAGTTCAAATGACCGGTAGGGGGACGATCCTTGCATGTAATTTGGTTGTGTCATCCATGTTTCCCGCTTTGAAGCATGCGACGTGTATGAAGATTTGGGTAGAATGAGCATGTTTAAAGGGACTTTTTGATGAAAATGGTCATTTTTATGAAATAGGAATTAGTGTGTTTCTTGTGGTAAATTGGATTCTCCCCTTCATTTTCTATTTTTGAGGTGATTTTGGGGTAGAGGAAACCCTATTTTGAGGGTCATGTTAAGTTTCATGGAACCAGATTTCGGGTTATAAATGGCGTCGGGTTAGGGCGATGCCATTTAAAATGGTGACGGGCTAGGACGACGCCATTTAAGCCATAATTGTCCCGAAAGCGATTTCTGTGAGAGAATAGAGTTCTGTTTTGAATGGCGTCTGGAGACAGCGACGCCTTTCAAACGGCGGCTTCCCAGGACGACGCGTTTTAGTTCAAACCGCCCAGAGACCTGAATCTGTTTCTGTCATGATTAGGCGACTAGGAACAGCGACGCCATTTAAAAAATGACTGTCATGCACGACGTGTTTTAGGCCACCTTTGAGGCCAGTTTTCACATGAACCAATTTAGGGGTCTTGAATGACGTTAGCCTTGGGCGACGCGATTCAAGACAGAACTTCATTCAATGCATGCTTGAAATCGTACATCGAGGCTAAAGATTTATGTATAATCGGAATCACATTGTGAGTACATGTGTTTATGCGATTGTGGTTTGCATTTGACACCTTGTTTCGGTGTGGGAAGGACGGTGTCTAGGTGGCATTGTTGCCGTACCGGTGTAGGAGGGGTACATGTTAGTGTTTCACCTATGGTTAGGGGAAGCAGAACCACCTAGAGCCAGTCGGGCCGGAGTAGCCAGCGCGCTATCCGAGGGGTTACTGTTTGGTCTCAGCGGGTCGGTATTTTCCTAGTTTGTTGTGGCAGTTTCCTGCGTGTTTCTTACTGTGGAGCCGGGTGTGGTGTTGCTGGAGTTTACCCTTTCGCCACTGGGCCTGATGTAACCTGAGATATCGAGGTTACGAAAGGTATCCTTCGCCCCTTGGCCTGATGTGACCCGGGAGATTAGGGTTACGGGTAGTCCCTATAGCTTCGGTTTGATGGGGTTTCGCCGGTCCCCAGGGCCCTCTTGAAGCACCAAAGCCTGGCGTTGAGGGAACTCCGGTCGATAGGACAGTGGTCTAGACTGCTTGTGTGCACACATAACTGGGCGGTGCTGGTTCACTAGTCCCAGTTAGTCCTAATTTGACTCACTGCCTCACCCTACGGTGCCCGGAACATCGTAGGGGTGGACAGGCGTGGGTGTTGGTGGTGTTGTGAGGCGCCGTTTGTATACGGTCGACAGTGTGGCTTGAGTGTTTAGCTGGATCTTTGATTACGAGTTGTGATGTTGAGTTGGGTTACTTGAACTGCTTAGAACTGTGCCTATTGCATTTTAAATACATATGTTTCATATCGGGTTTTGGGAGCTGCGTTTACTGCTTTACTTAAATTGCCTTCATTTTGTATTATTATACTTGTGGGTGTGTGTAGGGGAGGCAGGGATCGGATGATCCCTACTGAACCCAATTCTAGTGTGGCTCACTCCATGCAGTTTCAGGTGTGGACTTCCTAGCGAGTGGCGGTGTGTGGTGTTCTTCTTGGTGTGCGGACCAGCAGCTATCTCAGTTCCGGGGTATGCCCCGATGTTCTTGTACTTTATTTCTACCTGTACTTATTTAATTCTTTGGACCATGTAATTATTGTTGGACTGTGTACGGACATTATTAATTTCCTTCCTGCGCACTTGTACTTTCCTTGAAGTCCGTGAGATTGTTATATTTAGCCTTGTTTAACGCTTACTTCTTCAGACGTGTTGTATGAGATCCGTGTGAGAACCCGTAGATAATGATCCGATACCCATTTAGTAATCGGGTTTCCGATTATAGGGTCGCGGGTCGTTTACAAATACCCTTTAAACCATGGGTACCGGTGCCGGCTGAACTGGTACGTACCGGCCGGTACATACCGGTATCGGCCGGTACTGCCAACCATGGTGGAAACAGAGTTTTTGTAGAGTTTTATCAACGATGTACAGGGATTCGTTCATTGAATGTTCTTACCTATATCGATGGAGCGTGGTGCACTTTGATTCATGTGGTCCTCACATCAATCTGGAAAGAAACTGGATGGAAGAATGTCAAGTTGCCATGCATCCTAACTGGACAAAGTGTACTCTTCAGCCAGTTCATCTAAAGGGGAAGTTTACCTTCCCAAATTCATCTTGTCTTCCTCATTATATTGCAATTATTCCACCAGAACTAACAGCAGTGAAGGAGCCCTTCATTGATAGCACAAGCAACACGGATTCATTGCTTTATGATGCTTCATGATTTATTTATAGCATCCAGTTTGTATTTGATTTCAAAGCACATATTTAAAGCTGGTTCATTGCCTATTGTCACTCCTGCTCGGTTGATTGCTTGGGATACTGCATTATTTGCTGAGTCGGGACTCCACTTGATATGTGATGATGTGTTTGAGGCAGGTACATCACTGACAATTATTAGTAGCTAACCTCACTAGGTTGTATGGGAATTGACACTCATGATTGGAGCAAGTTTGAACTTACTTTTTGAGCACCTATTTGAGATCCAGATTATTCAGTGTTGCTCTCTCCTGAAGTTAGTTATGGATTTTAATAGATCAGGATGATCATGACATGATATGGTGCGATGTTGAGGCACACTTTCCACATTGATTCGAGACTCTCCTCCACATGGCATTCCCTATGGCATTGGTCATGTTGCCTAGCTTTACTGCTCTTATCATTTCCCTGTAGACATTGTCATATTTCAAAAATCGAGGACGAGTTTTCTCGAGCTAGAGGAGAATGATGAGGATCCGGAATCAGTGTACCAACATCGCCAACGTGGTACGCGCGATGGAGCATGTTTATCACCGTCAAAGGACTACATACGATTTTGTTTCACTTGAAGATAGTTTACATGATGTCTAAGTCTTAAGGTGTCATATGATGAGTCAATTGAGTCCTTGTTCATCCCATTTGGCGCCCATTAGCGTATTTTTCTATTTTGATGTATTTCCATATGATTTTTGCATATTTTTTAGTCTAAGGATAGTTTAGTCCAGTAATAGTTAGGATTGGCTTAGTCTCTATAATTTTCAATTAACGATGACTGTTTGCTGTGAATTTCTACTATTTTGTTGAGCTCCTCTCTGAGACGGAGAAGATGACCCTAAGATGGGATTAGGAAAGCCCTGCAGTGTGGCCAAGTGAGACGTCCGAATATTGCGGTAAGATGCCTCCTATCATTCTGCATCAATTTCAACCTCCTTTCTACATGTGCTGGAAGTAGCTAGTGTTCATTACAACACTACCTTGGACTTTTGTTTTGATGGGAAGAAGCCATGCCTTCTTTTTTGAAATCCTAAAGTTCCTCTTTTAGGCACCAAACCTTGATCTATCTTACTACCTACCTACTCAATTAACTTTCTAAAATTCCATAAAGGTCCTTTCAAAAGAAGCCCCAGGCTAAGATGGAAACGAAGTTTATATAAGCCTTTGATGAATTGTTAATCTTCCTAAAAAAGAGGTTGTCTCTCATGATTTCTCAATTCACAAGCGTAATCCCCATGTTTTCAGTAATTTTGAGAAGCTTTGAATTTACAGATGAATTACAACTAACACCTAGTTCCACTGCATAAGCTTATGAGAAGGGTTTTTATAACCTCATTGTGGGTGTGCACTTTTTTTTGGTGGTGGTGGTGTGGGGTGGGTGGGGGTGGGGGATCTATGATGATCTGTCTTCTTGATAATGGATCCTCCTTTTTTCCTTTACCTTTCTATTTTTCATTTAGCATCTCTTTTTGCTTGCAAGTGCATCTGGGCTTTAGTCTACACATCTGGGCTTTATTTTCTCCATTTAATGAATAGGGACTATTGCCACTTCAAACAAACACTTTCTATTCTACTGCATTAGTAACCAGTATCGGTCCACTAGACCAAGGCTGACAAAAACACCCGCAATAGAATAAGGTTTTTGGCCTGACTACCCTGAGGCTTTGTTATTTGACAGTATACAATTGATTCATCATATTTGGTACTATACCCTGAAATGAACCATATTTCTGCCCATACCCTTATTGCCAACATTTATCTCCCTAACTTAACCACAGTTGAGTTAGTGCTTAACCCAACTATGAAGTGACAACTACATCTCCTAAAATGGAGATAGTAAGTGCTTAACCCAACTATGAATTGACAACTACGTCTCCTAAAATGGAGATAGATAAATTTCATTTTTTTTTAATGTAAAATTGAATAGAGTGTTTCTGCTAATGGTGTCAGAGAATATTCTCTCATAACAAATGGCAGCCAACAAGAGGATAGGATTAATGTACAGGGCTATAGTGGCTAAATATGGTGGTGCTGGGGTGTAATGCAAATACTTAAACTTCATAGGTATGCATGCAAAACATGCTGTAAAATATATGAAACCTTAATACACTTAAAATATATCGAAATGTTGTATGCTATAGAACCCATAAAATTGAAGGCCATACATCTACTGCAGTGCACAGACACTGAGCACACGAACTCAGTTTTTTGCAGATTCAACATGTACTTGTACAATTGCTGTGTATTATTAAAAGTAATGTTTCCAAAGTGATGCCAAAGAGGCGTTTTCATGAAAGTGCAGATTCAACATCTACCTTACAATTGTTGTACATTCCTACAGCAACGTTTTAAAATGATGCCAAACAATGTGCATTTTCATGAAAGATATGTTAAGAGATACCCGAAAGCCCACAGACAATGAGAAGCAACATAGACAGGATCCCTCTCTATGAAAACTACATTAAGCCATAACTCAATGGCGCTAAAGAAACAAAAGTTGTTACCCAATTTCTTCCTAAAGAAGTAAACAACTTAGTCAATTTTCATTCCGCCAACATGAGAATCTACTGTGGAAGTTTGGCTAGTTCATACCTAAAAACTGGCACACGAAATGAAAAATATCACCACTATCTTAAATACAAAAGGAAACGCTAGTCGTTATCAAAGTGAAGCTAATTTATACCTGAAATGAAAGGGTAAAAAATCAAAAACAAAATTTATCACCCAATCCCTCACATAAAAGAGGAAAGGCTAGCCATGATTAAAGTTAAACTAATTCTTCCCAGAACAATATCAAAAACAAAACTTATCACCCAATTCCTTATATGAAAACGATTCCCAATCGCTTACGGGAGACGGGAAATACTAGCCAACATCAAAGTTAAGCCAACTCATAACAGAAAAATATCAAAAGGCAAAATTTATTAGATAGATATATAGATGGATATAGATTGATAGATAGATACATAAATTGAGAGAGAGAAAGAGAGAGAGAGAGAGAGAGAGGTCACCATCACCTGAACTGGACGCCCATCTTGATGGCAAGCGACATGTCGACGCTCCCCACAGCCTGGGAGATGGCGAAGTACACGCCGGGCTCATCGAACACGTAGCGGAAGGGCCGCACCCCGGCCTCCCGCACCAACGCCAGCACTTGGCGCATGCAGAGCTCGCGGTGCTCGGCGAGGGGGATCCCGACGGGGGTCTGGAGGTCGGGGCGGGAGCTGAAGAAGCGGGCCACCCGCTCCTGGACGTCCCAATGCTTCCCCCTTATGTAGTCCGCCAGCGCCGCGGGGTTCCCCACCGACACCCGCGCCGCCCGGGCACACGGCGCCGGCGCGAGCTGGCAGGGCCCCCCCGCCTCCGCTGGCAGAGGGGAGGGGGCGGCAAGGTGGAGCGAGAGGCGCCGTACCCGACGGAGCGCCCAGGCGCGGTGGTCGTCGCCGTCCGCCGAGGAGCTGTTCGACATTTGGTCGCAGAGAGAGAGAGAGAGGAGAAAGAAAGAAAGAGGAAATGGTAGCGGTTTATAAAGAGCGTGATGTTTGATGGAGGTACGTATCACTGTGTACGAAGCCCTACGTTAGAAGGAAGAGACGGACTCAAAGGGATCTCTCATACGTTACAAGATGAGGGAAGCAGATGGTTTAATGTTTTTCTTTGTTATGTTGTTGTGTCAGATTTTCTCCGTTGTGCAAGGTCTCTATGCATCTCTATGTGCAGCCTCGCTGGGGATCGAAAGATGGTAATTGCTGTTCCGGCGGGAGGTGACATGGATTGCACGCCGTGGTAGGTAAGAGGACGAGGTGACGTGGAGATGGTGACGGATAAGGATAGGGGGAACCACCTTACAACTGAAAAAGAAATTTTTAAAAAAAAATTGAGGAAGTCATAGGTTTGATGAAATACTCATCTTTTTTTTAAATTACTTCATTATCGTTATTAGGGCTTTTTAATTTTTAGTCTCTCTAATTTATTTAATTTGAGACAAACTGTCCATAACTTTCGTATTTAATAAAAACTTTCCATAATCTCACTTTTATTTGGAGAAGACTCCTTTTTAAGGATTTTTTTTTCAAAATGTTACGAAATATTCAGGAATTTTTGTTGAATTTTCTGAAATGACTTCAAAGAATTAAGATTATAGGAAAGCTTTTATTAAATACAGAGTTTGCATAGAGTTTTTCCTAAATTAAGTAGATTATAGGGACTAGAAACTGAAAACCCCTTTATTATTCAAACATCTCTGCATAAAAAAAAATCAGATGTTATGAAAAAGATGAAATTATGAATATATATATATATATATATATATATATAATTATATTTACCAACGAAAGTCAGTAGAGTTGTAAGGATTTCGGGGTTTGTTTGTTTATGTAAAATTCTTTACTTCTCTAGTTTCAAAACAATCGGTTTTAAAATCAATTATTTTTTTATTTTAAAACAGAGAGCAGTTTGTTTAGATGCTTGTAAAATATATGAAAACAAAACAAAGACTGCACGAATTATTTGGTTTTGGTTTACAGTGGTCCCCTTTGAAAACTAGACTAAGGAAATGGATTGCTAAGTGGGCAGACAAAGGCCAAAGCGGATTTTGTTTTACACTGTTTTACATCGTAATAAATTTCCAAGGACTCTATAAAATGAAACAGCTTTTTTAGATTCCATTGTTTTGCATTGAAACAAACAATCCCTTAATGAAAAAGATAATAGATCGACTCCAAAGATTTAAGTATGAATAAGATAGATTAAAAGAGTATATTAGTAAAAATCTTTTAAAGCATTTGGCTTGTACATTTCTTTTACTAATTTCTTAAAAATACATTTATACATGTATTCTAAAAATAGAACGAAATATAAAGTTTTCCTGCACTAAGCATCTGTCAACTAATCATCATCATTGTCGTGATCTTCTTTAACCTGCCGTTTTAAGTCACTCTTCTCTTTTTCTTCGCTTTAGTGATGTACATGATGTTAATAATTTAATATCTGTTACAGTTCGTAAGACTATTTCTAGTCAGACGAAACATCAAATTTGTAGGGATCTGAAATCAAATACAATATTAATTCTTGATGTGAACTCCTCCCATGGTATTAATTAAATGTCAATTAGGAAAGCAAAAGGTCATGAACACACTTAATTTTGCATCCCAAATACTAATGAGGAATGATCGATTCTCTTAACCTCGTTCACAGCCTCAAATCTTACCCTAGTGGTGCATGTGCTATCATCATCCATTGGCTTTGGTGACCAAACTTATGTCAATGGAACCTTCTAAGGGAGGTCACTTCTTATCATTTTTATTTAATTATCTAGGATTAAAAAAAGAGATGAACTCAGATCTTACATGGTACTATATCACATGACCTTGTCATCCTTTTGTGAGGTCAGTTTAGCTGGCGATCCTTTTCGTTGTCTATAAGATTAGTCTATTTATGCCAAAGATGAGAAGGAGTTGAGGTCATCTCTTATCTACCAATGGGAGAATGAGGTAAGAACCAGCTAATTAAACTGATCTCATGAAGGGCAATAGACTTCTTCTTTTGCTTGCCAAGCAAAGCTTCCCAACTTAGGACAGCAACTAAGGGGGAGCTTCAATGAAGGCCCTAACAACATATGACGACTGGGTCCTGTTCCTTTGCAAAGGGACACAAGGAGAAAAAGGTAAAGAAATGAAGGGACGAATGAGGTATAGACCTATGGATAGCATTTGTATACATGGAAAACGACTTTGCATCAATGGTTGGAATTGTCATCATTCTTGTTCTTGTCCGGTTTTGGAAGTTAAGTTTAATAAATTAGAATTTTTACTTTTTAGTCTTTATAATCTTTCAATATTCTTTATAAGTCTATGTAATTATATTTCTTATAGTCTTTACAATTAGTTAAAGACAACCTGATGAGGCAGAATCCGATTCGGCCCATTAAAACAAGCTCAAACCCAGTTCAGCCCAGCAGCGGCAATAGAAGGCCCCCTGGAAGCCTTCGGCCCGTAAGCGGCATAGAAGCCCTCGGCCCAGCAGGCAGCCCAGTGGTCTTCGGCCCATCAGCAGTCCAACAGCCTTCGGCCTGTAAGCGGCAAAGTAGCCCTCGGCCCAGCAGGCTTCGGCCCGTCAGCGGCCCAACCCCCTTCGGCCCAACAGCCGTATCCGGCCCACTCCGGTGGAGGACTAGGCACTATGGCGGTTTACCAATAAGCCCGGAAGATAGTCCTATATCGGCTATCACCGTTAATCATCCTCTATCCTTCGCTATAAATACACCGCTATTTATTGCCAAAGGTATGTCTCCGTGACCCTCAACGACCATAGTCCAAAAAGCATTAAAGCTACTCTTTACCTTCTGAATCGAATCATCTTCAGAAGCTAACTTAACCGTCGGAGGGGGTTCCTGAGGACCGAAGCCCGGGACTCCTACTGACCGATTTCTTCTTCTCTCCCTCCTGCAGGGGTTCGGTTCGAATCTTCGCCGACCTTACCAAGTCGGTCTCGACCGCCGACCTTGGACTCCTCCCTCCGGTCTCAACGCCGTTCGCCGGCTGCCCCTCTCCCGAAGGAGACTCGGTCCCGCACCGCCTGCCCGTCAGCCGGACGGACCTCGGCCACACCTTCCCGAGGCAAGCCGACACCCGACCGAGCAACCCTCGGCTTCGGATCCTCAACTGCGTCTCTGCATCCATCGCCTTCCGGATCCCTAATTGGGTCTCTTAGACCGATCCGACCCAGCTCCGGATCCAAAACTTCGGATTCCAGCTTCGGAATCCGGTCGTGATAGCTTCGGCTACATCACAACCCTTCCTAAAAAGCCCCTCTAGAAAGACTTTTTTAAGGATGATGCAAAGATTGTGGGGAGTTTTAAGAAAATATGAAGATTGCATAGGCATATAAAGAATATTGAAAGGTTATAGGGACTGAAAAGTAAAAATCCTTAATAAACTTTGATGAAGAGAAATAGAGAAGGTCGTATGGTATTTTTCAATTGCATTCAATTAAATAGTCTACATTGACTAGAGAGGAAGTAAAACTCAAAATTTATTATGTTTTTCAATTTTGACTGCACCGACTGCCAATGCAGCACTAGGTATCAAGACAACAAGTAAAACTCAAAATTTAAATAGAGGTATAAGTGAATTTTTCATAGTAAGTTAAATGTGAACTCATGTCTAACAATGATAAAGTTAAAATAATTAATGAAAGCAAATGACAGTGACTAAAAATTAAAAAGTTTAAGAATATAAAGATTAATATCAAAACATGCAAGATACAGTACTTATTTCGAGTTCACTATGTTTATAGGAATCGACATAAAAAATGAAATGTTTACCAAAATATATTTGTTTTGGAAATACTTTTAAATCTATACTTCGTCTTATAGTTTGGAAGTAGAATATCAATTTTTTAATTTAAAGATATATATTTTGTAATGTTCACTTTAATTTTAAAGGGTTTTTGCATATATACCTCTCAAATAGACCGTATTTGCATATATATTCCAACTCTCACGTATTAGCATCAATACCCCTAAAATCTTTAGAAAGTTGCACTTATATCTCTCAATCTAATGATTTTGCATAAATACCCTTAAATTCACTAATATTTTGCATATATATCCCTTGATTCACTAAAATCTTGTATTATGTACCCTAGACACCTCCGATGATATCATGATTTATACAATGTTTTTGACATATTTCGATAAAATTCACCTAAATTTGATAGGAGGGGTATAAATGCAAGATTTTGAAGATTTCAAGGGTATTGATGATAGTATGTGAGAGTTGCGGGTATAATGCAAATACGGTGTATTTGAGGGGTATATACGCAAAAACCCTTTTTTAATATACACACTTTTAAATAGCACACATTTTCAAACAAAAATACACACATTTAATGATAACACATCAATCTACTTAAATACTAGAATGCATAGTTTCACATTCCAGTGCACATATCTAAATCAAAATACGTATTTATTCTAGAATAATTTTCGAAAGAGAATACATGAATAACATTAAATTTTTGGCATGAAAGAGATATAGATTTGAAAATATATTCAATTCAAGTATATTTTAAATCAATATTAATATTAGTAAGAAAAACCTTTTATGTGTTCTGGATTTTAGTTCTTCTAATTCAGTCAACTTAAAAAAAATGTCAGGTTTATTTATTTAATAAAAGTTATCTCCATTTATTTACCAAAAATTATCTGTGATCTCATTTTTATTTGAAAGTAATCTTTTTTGAGAAGTTTTTTTAATATTTGGAGACCTCTTTGAATTTTCAAAAGTGATCTCAAGGCCAGAGATTTTTAAACTAATAATTAGATTAGCGACTGGTGGGAGCTCATTAAAATAATCCTACTTCTAAGATGTTCAAATCCAAACCCACCCCTCTCCTTTACGATCCCACGACCATGTCCTTCCACTGTTATGAATCGAGGGTCTTGCTGTCACCGAGGGGTGGCATTTTTCATTTTTTAAACTTCAAAAGTAAGAATATTTTAACTTAATGTAAAAAGATGGTAGTTCTACTCTTGTCTTTACTTTTAAGATGAAAAATCTATCCTTAAATTTTTTTCCTTAAAGACATACCTCTGTTTTTATCCTTATCCTCGAAAGTTTTCGGAAACGTATGTGTAAAGTTAAATTATTGAATAACATCATAATTTATGCCAAGTTTTTGTACCTCTCTCATAGTTGCAATAAAATTTCCATATCTCAAAATTAGGCAAATACTTAGAATTATAAGTGTATTTTATCATATGCTTGAATGTGTAATTTCATATTAATGAGCAAATAATTATTTCTCCTGTAAAATTATGTCTACTCTCCAAGTGAATGGAATATACACCATCTTAAGGTCATATGCATAAACAAAATAAATCACAAATTTACCAAGTACATACCCAACAAATACATATATGAAAGAATGGTACTAATAGAGCTTACAACAATAATGCTACTAATAGAACAATTTATTGCTCCTGTTGGAACTCAACTGCCTTGCTTCTATCTCCGTCGTTGTCTCCCCCGTTCAGTTCGTCAATCTGAACGATTACTTATCACGACCTTTGTGTCGTATCCTGTGGAAGGCGTCGATTGTTTGGTCTCTATCCTTAGTGCAGTTAGATTGAGTTCTTCTTTGGCATCGAGGAACCTTTGCACACGTTCTCCATGTTCCGTATGTGGGGTATGCTCTTTGAGGCTCGCTCCTATATGGCCAAGCTATTAGAAGTTAAATGCAGCCCATCAGTACGAGAAGGAGTATCTCGCTCTCAAGCGAAGACGAAGACTCCTTGCGGCTCTGGTTTCCTAGCAAGCCCAATCCAAGAGCAGCAACCGACTCAGATCGCTACAATACATGTTTCCTTTGTCTTATTCACGTACATCAGCATCCTGTCTTGGCTTTCATTTGGGGTATGGTCATGTATGATGCTTACATGTGGGGTATGGGTTGGCACGAATGGTACTATAAGAAGTCTTTGATGTACACTTTTATGGTTGAATGAAAGGAATATTAATTTAGACCCAAAAAAAAAAAAAAACAATAATGCAACTCCTAGTTGTTCATAACTTTCTTTGAAAAAGTTTGAACTCAACTTTATTATATATAAAGACCACAACAAGAGAAGTATGGATAGTAATTACAATAAAAAATACAAATTCTATTTGGTTATCCTCATTATCCTTCACATTTGTCTATATCGTAAAGGTTCTCATAAAATATATGTTATATTATAATATTTTATATACATGTATATATATCACATTCTTAGATATAAAAGGACATATAATTGGGATACAACATCCAAGAGTATTTACTTTTTTATCCTTTCTTAAATATAAAAGATAAAGATGATATTCTTATCTATGTCCTAAATTTATATCCTCATAGCTCCATAAGATTTAGATAAGGATGGATTTGGGTTATCTTTTCCATTTCCATCTCTATTTGCAAGTAAATTTGCATATTTGTGTGTCTTGCTAAAAAGAATAAAAGGACATGCCTCCTAGAAATATGTAATTTTAATTGATTAAAGGGATTTTTTACATATATACTCTTGAAAAACACTATATTTGTGTATGTATCCTCAACTCCCACATAATGTTTCAATACCCCTAAAATCTCACAAATGTTAATTATGCCTCTCCGTCAAACTACTGTAAACTCTAACAAAATATGCCAAAAAAATTCTATAAATCTTCATAACATCAAAGGTACATGTAGAATTCTAGTGAATTTAAGGATATATATGTAAAATATTAGTGAATTTAGCGGTATGTATGCAAAATCTTTAGGTTTGATTTACCGGTATTTTGACATACGGGTGTAATTGCAACATTCTAAAATCGGAGTGTTGAAAATAATGTGAGAGTTTGGGGTATAGATGTAAATATAGTATTTTCAAGGGTAAATATGCAAAACTATCTTAATTAAAAAGTTACTTTTTAATGTATAAAACACAATATTTATGTTGTAAGATTTACCACAACAACAGTATTTATGTTGTAAGATTTACCACAACGGACACCAATAATTCAACGATTCAAAGTTTTTAATTGGCTATCTACACAAAGTTAAAAGATTAGTTAACAAGTAGAGTACCATCTTTTATCCTATAGAGGAATTTAAAAAAAAAAAACTCAAACTTTGAGGAAAAAAAAAAAGTAAGAGAAAAAGGTAATTTTATACGACCTTTCCTAATAAGCTTCAATTAAAGACAAACCAAAACATAGACAACAATTTGAAGTTTACATCAATAATGCACAAATGTTGAAAAAATGATAAAGCTATATGCTTGTTTTCCTCCAAATATTGCAAGTTGACTACAGTAGGAAGTGACATTATAGAGTTGGTCACAATATAATGCGAGTATATATTCTTGACTTCACTAAACTTAACATCTTCTTTTGAATCTTTTTGGCACATTCTATTGGACTTCGTAAGGTTTTGATTAAAATAGTATAATTTAAATTTTTTTAAAGATGTTGGAAATATTTATAATAATATGTGTAATTTAGAAGTACAAATATAATAATACATAGGGGTATATATACAAAAAATCAGTGCCAAGAAAGTCAATTTAGATGATTCTTTATGTTGCTTCTTCAAATTAACTCTAAATTATCATTCACAACAACATGATAGGATTAGCATTAGTTCAATCTAGTTAACATTAATTCTACATGATTTTGATAATGACATCTAAGGATTAGTCTAACCAAATTAAGCCTTAAACAAAGAAAGAGGAAGAAGAGAGAGAAAGTGCATAATTATGTATATATTACATGTTTGATGCCTCCAAAAGAGTTAAAATTTAAAATAGAGTTTTTTGTGCATGTCCTATTATTAAAGAGTTTAATTATAAAATAATTATATTAAAATCTTAATTATGTTTATATCTTTTATATTTAAAAAATGTGCATATTTATCTTTGTCATAATCTTTCATTTTTCTAACTCGATTACATCGTGTTAGGGATTAATCTTGGGATGTCAATGACAATAAGAAGTCCCCGAAATGTGATCTTTCACATAAGTTAATTCAATCATTTCAACTTCGATAAAAATATCTTATCTACTGTAGACACCATATTTTGGATAGACACAAATCGAAGATCTAATAAACGTCTATTTAGAAAAAGTCTAATGTTGAAAATCTATATAGATATATCAAAGACTTGCAAACCAATTCGAATAACTTAAATGCAAAAAGTCCAATATATCCAAATAACTTATTCCATCCACTATAGCCCAATAGCCTCATAGGTCAATTGTAGCATAATGGCCCAATGATTTTATGGCCTAATCGTAACCCAATAACCCAATAGCCTTATGGCCTAATAGTAGCCTAATGACCCATCTACAACTCTATCGAGTCATGACAAAATAAAACATGTTATATGTTAGATTTTTTTTTTTACTTCTTTTAAAAAACTAATGAAATATCATATCCTCTTCCATCCAAATCAAAAGTTAAACATGTTTACATGTCCTTCTCTTTGGACTTTTCCTTTACTTCTTTTAAAGAACCAATGAAAAATCACATTATCTTCCATCCAAGTCAAAAGTTAAACATACCTACATGTCCTTCTTTTTAGATTTTTCTTTTATTTCTTTTAAAGAACTAATGAAAAGTTACATGCTCTTCCATCCAAGTTAAAAGTTAAACATACTTGCATATCCTTCTCTTTTGACTTTTCCTTCACTTCTTTTAAAGAACTAATGAAATATCACATTATCTTCTATCTAAGTCAAAAGTTAAACATGCATACATGTCTTTCTCTTTGGACTTTTCCTTCACTTTTTTTAAAGAACTAAGGAAATATCACATCCTCTTTCATCCAAGTCAAAAGTTAAACATGTCTACATGTCCTTATCTTTAGACTTTTTCTTCACTTTTTTTAAAAGACTAATGATATGTCTCATCTAAATTACATCAACCATTCTCATCTATTGATCTTTCTTGATTCAAGTTTGTGTTGTCACATCATCAAGATTACTATGTCATCTATCTACCTATAAATAAAATATTTCATCCCACTCATTTCTCCAAGTTAGAAAGAGAGTAAGTAGTTTACAAGCTTTAAAAACTTAAGAGGAAGAGAGACCTTAGCATAAATAATATAATCCAAGTTCTAACCCATCCAAATGCTATTGAAGTATGAGATAGTCGGCAGAAGTTAGCGACATAATCTTCTTTCTCTTTTTTCTTTTCTTTCTTGATTATCTTTTATTTTTTTAAAGTCTTTCACAAATGGATCTTACTACCAGTTAGTAAAACTCATTTTGTTAGTAAGTTGATACCCTTCTTACAAAATGGATCTTATCACAAGTTGAGAAGATTTGTTTTGTTAGTAAGTTGAAGATTTGTTTTGTTAGTAAGTTGGTGTCTTTCTAAAAAAAATTTTATCACTAGTTGGTAAGTTCGTTTTGTTAAAAAGTTAACTGGATTAATAGAGACCAATCTTAGAGACGTGTAAATGTCTAATTCCTTCCGCACACTTAACCGAAACACAAATCCATAACCTTTATTAAGACTTAGTCTTTGAGTCAAATTTGTTATCATGTTCTTCAAAGTCTTTTAAGTTAGCGAACCTCTTATTCGGATGACAACTCCCAAAATTCATTTTTAATGATTCAAACTATCGGGTTGCTACAACTAGCAACTCCACTGGAGAGCTTCACCTTGAACATCTAACCATCTTTTTGTTTTTTTTTACTTTTAGTTGGAGATTCTTCACTAGAAATTTGAAGGCGAATGGAAAACCACTTAAAAGGGCAAAAATACCCTTAGACTTAATCTTTGTTTAATTCAAAGTGAAATCTAAAAAAAAAAAAACACAAAAAAAAACTTTTGCTTTCTTTTTCTACATTGTGAATTTATATTTTTATATTTTTATTCGCACTCAGTTCATTGTTATTTTTTCTTTGTCATATTTTTATTTTGCAATTAATCTAACCATTTGCATCACTTCTCTCCACATCAATCACACACTTCACTCGCATATTTCCATTTATGCAATATACACGTTTATTTTTTCTAAGATTGATCAGAAAAAGGCAAAAGTGATCAGAAAACTATTGCAGATAAACATAAAAGGAAGTGATACAAATGGTTTGACTCTAAGTTTCTTTAATTTAGCAGTCCAAATCCAACAATATGAAATATTTCACCTAGATCAATGTTACTAGTAATATCTTCCAATTGGTTTGACTCTAAGTTTCTTTAATTTAGCACTCATATGCAGTGACGAACCCAAAAATTTTATCTGAGGACACCTCTTACGCAATTTTCAGATCATTTTACAATAAGATTTTCTTTTAAACTTCAATCCTTGTAAAATCTCTCATATTTAACTTTTAATCCTTATAAAAGTCATATTTTCATGTGCATCCACAGAAGCCCACTACTTCTTCCAGAGAGAATGTTATTACGGTCAACTGTCTATTTGAGTAAAGTAGCTCAAAATGGTTAAGTGTTAACCTTAGTTGAGTGTCTCCTAGGGCTGCAAATCAGCTGACTCGAGTTGTGCATTCTTCAAGTTTGATTAGCTTTTAATCAAGTTCAAATTCGAGCCAAACTTTTATAATGATTGTTCAAATTTGATTCATTTAAATATTAAAGGGGTTCAAACCAAATATCAAATAACTTGCAAACTACATGAGATTTTAATATAATTTATGTGATTTTTTTAATTTTAAATATATAAATTTAGAATAAACAAATGGCAAGTAACAAATTGTTTACGCTCTTAATTTGATTGAAAAATCTATAAAATATTAAAATGTCTTATGAATAAAGTTTATTTACGATCAAAATAGCTAAATAAACTTTTTAATACGTACTTAAACAAGTTCTTAATAAACATCAAAACAAACTCTTAACAAATACTTAAACGAACTTGTTCACAAACATATCCAAACCGAATCTTGTGTTCAAACTTGACTCATATGATGAACCAAATTCAAATTTTTATCCAAATTTATTTATTTTACTTAATAAATGAGTTGAATGAAATTCTTATTAAGCAGTCTTAAGAGCTATTCATCAAACTGATTCATTTGAAACCCTAATTTCTCCTAAAAAATCAATATGGGCTTCCTTTTCTGCGTGAAACTCGCAGCCCTGCAGGGGACGCTGTCTCGCCGGGCTCCCCTTGCCCATCAACTTTTATGGGTGCAAACACAAATACGGAGGTTATAGGGATACAAAAGCTAAGAATGAGATTTTACAAAGAGTAAAAATTAAAAAATATTATAAATATTATATTTTTCAGATATAAAATATAACATTTTTATTTTATAAAAATATTTTATAACATTTTATGATATATACATCAAATATCCGTGCTCATTAATCACGCTTCTATATAATACTTCTATCACCTAGACGCCTCAGTGCCTTCCTGTCAAAGCAAAAGGAAGACTTAGGCCAGCATCAACCAAAAATAAAAAGAAGAGACATCCGTATACACAAATATGTTTACAACATAAAAAATGTACCACATAGAGAGGATTTTAAAACAGTGTCAGGCAAGCTAAAGCCATAAACCAAGATATTAGAAATGATGTTATCTACAGGCAGCAAATACAATACCAAGAAATTGCATGTTGTTCTAACTAAAATATTCAGCCATGAACATAAAAACAAGAAATATGTAATGTATATCGATTGTAGCATTTACATTGGTTCCAAAGATTGTGGCTACCCGTCTTACAAGGTCACGCCACATCAAACACTAACAGCAAAACAAAGAAAATCATAAAATCATGATGTTGTACTAAATAGATCCAATGCAATATCAACAAAAAAAAATAATAAAGATGCTGCAAGGAGAATTCATCTCTGCACAGAGTGATGATAATGGAATTAACCGATCATAAAAAACACCCCCATAATTAGCCAACTCCACAACCTCTGTTGCATAAATAAGTAGAAATGACAAGTAACAAGCTCCACTGTCAGTAAATATTAGTATAAGGCCTCAGACATCCAAGGAAGGATTGTGAACAGCACAAACTCTCAAGCCCGGCGAAGGCGAAAGTTCTTAGGCGGCCACTGCGAATGTTGAGAAACAAGCCTTAAGGTTTGTCATCATCGGCCCACAAGTACAAATTTTATCGCCAAAGGGAACCCCCCCCATCTTTCGCCTAAAATATAAGCAGGTAGTTCCTCTTAGGCAGGGAGGAAGAGTAGAGCAACACAAAATGGCAATGCCAAGTATATAAAACTGACCTCTAAATTCCTAACAGGTTAATGGACAGAAGATGAGCTATATACAGCGGACATATCAAACTAAAGAACAGATTGACCGAATCAAACCCTCAATCTTCTTTGTCCACTGCATCAAATAAAACCACAGAGCAGGGACAACATCGATAGAGAGATCAATAGGTAGCATGCTCACGTCTATGATAGTAACCAGGACGCATCATCGAGATTGGAAATCGCCGGCATCACCAAAGTATAAAACAAAGAACACATGATGTAGATCTGCGGAGTCAGAGTTTGGTAAAATTAGGCATCAGTCACGTTAGATCAGAAACACGGACCAATTAACATACTCATCATCCATCCCGCAGATCCTGCGCCGATCTCAAAACATTGAACTACAACAAATATAAACAAAACAAAGCGAAAATCCCATCTCACGGCCTCCACAACATCAAAAGAATAACAAAGAACAGCATACGGAACTTCCCACCAAAAAGCAAAACAGCCACAGACTCTCTCATTGATAGAACCAGAGATCAAGCACAAGTAGATTAATCACATAAGCCACATGAAGAAAGCTGGCTAACGATGATTCTCTAATCGGCAAAAGCAGATCGGAACAACCATGGGCTAAGCAAAGACAGATCCGCACAGCAAACTCCTACTACTTATACGGCCAAATGCAGGTAGAACTGCCAAACCATGATTCCAACCACGATAAAGCGGAGCAACAGAACAGAGCAGAACAGGAAGCAGACGACGACGAACAGGTGAAGAAGAAGAAGAGGAAGAAGAAGATGACGAAGTCTCGCCTAGGCGAGTTCTGGCTTCGCAGCAGAGGAGATCGCCGCCGCTGCAAAGGGAAGACCCCTCTGCCACAAATAGGACACAGCAGCGCGTAAAACCCTAGCACGTCCAGCGGCATTTATAGTTCCGCCTGGACAGAAATGCCCATCGCACGCCGCCGCCCACAGGGCCATTGTGGTCATTAAAACATAAAAGCGGTTCGGAGTTCTGGACTTCGGCAAGCATGTCGTGTCGCTTTCTTATTGGTCTTTATAACAGTAAGGCGGTTTCGAGTTCCAACTTATTTGTGATTAAAATATGTTTTTTTAAATCACATTTTTAGGTTACACTGGTCTTGTGGAAGAAATCACGTTCTGGAGGCCGGAGGGTGAGGGCCGAGGGGATAGGGGTATGATCTTGAGATTTACACATCAGACGGCCGCGGAGATGAACGTGTAGCGTGATGGGCTCGTCGTACGCTGTTGAGTGATGAGTAGGGTTGTTCACTGTTCACTACATTAGATTTAAATTGAAAAATCAAATTGAATCTGCTCATCTAGTTTCCTTGATTTGGTTTGAAATCTTATACTTTTTAATTTAATTTAAAATCAAATTGATTAACAAATTTTGATTTGATTTTTTACTGTTCAAAAATCAAATCTACCAAATCATTTACTGTTCAAGAATCAAATCTACCAAATCAAACCACATAAAGGAGTATAAGTTTAATGTAAATCTTTAATAGGAGAATATGATATTCCCTATTTAAATTAAGAACATCATCTTCAATCCAATATAAGGTGTAGTATGGTTTTTTTTTCTAAATTAAAGTGGAAAAAGTATTATCTTTTATTTTAAATTCTAGTTTTTTTTTTGTTTTATATGTGCCTAAATGATCTATTGGAAGGTCTATTAGAATGATCAAATCATATATTTATTCTTTGTCCACAAAAATTATCTAAAATTGTTGAAGACTTGGGAGGTAGGGGCTTATTATCAAGGTTAAATCAAACAACACTGAAACTGAATTATATTGCTTTGATTTAGTTTGATTTTAAAAAAAAATACAATTTAGTTTAGCTTCTCTAAATTTTTTTTTTTCAAAAACATACCCTACTGATGGGACTGTCAAACATGGAGAATGAAGAGCCATTAAAAGCTTGATGGAGAGAACAGCTAGCTGATCAGATAATTTTTCCTTTTTTCTTCTAATCGGATAGTTCTTAAGATCTTCAACATCCAGTACTGAAATCCATGTTTGTCGGTTTGGTTTCATATGAATTTTAAACTATTAACTAAGATAAAATTTTAAAATTAATATATGGTCTTATCCTGAAAACGGAATAATTAAACTGATTGTTTAATTTTCCACTTCAGCTTAAATTATAAACATTGGAATTCTACCAAAGTATAGTTAAACAGAGAATAACCTGTCCAAAATTAAAATAACCATCTCTAAATTTAAAATTCATAAACATAAATTAATCATTTTTAAAATTTTATGAAATTCAACTTATTTGATTTGGTTTCATTTTTAAGCTTTCCATGCCCAATGAAATCAAATTATATAAATTGGTCTACTTTGAAACTAAACCTACATTTGTCTTATGTGAAAAAGAAAAAGAAAAAAAGGATAGCCTAGCACATTATAAGACTAACGTTACGCGTTGAGTTCTGAAGAAAGTCTATTGTATGCAATCTATCCTTACCTTTTAGGAAGAGATTAATTTCATATTTTTTATGTCCAAATCAAATTAGATTAAACCACATGTAATTTGGATTATTGGTTACTTTGATCAAAATAGTAGCCAGCCTTATTAAAATCTATAATTCGTGATGATGACTTACAGGTGAATCATTTTAGCTGCAAATATGACATGTTTGGAATTCTATAAATTTTGCTAAGTTTATGAATAATCAGCGAAGCCCTTATAAGTTTCCGCGTTTACTAATATCCAAGTAAAAAATATTGTAACCTAGAGCCATTACAGTAAATTTTTATTAAAATTGATTCTCTCTTTCCGTCTATGTTGATTTTCCATCCTATGTTGTCTTAGACCATGAATTTCAACAATATTTTCCGCTGGTATGGACAAAATTCAAAACGCTCTAGAGTGGCACATCATTGTGCATCTCAACGAATAATTTCATTGTTCGTCGTGAACTCAATCAGGGTTGCAACTTGGGTCGGGTTAAGTTAGATTATGGTCACTCTTAATCTAACTCTTAACATGAGCCTCTCAACTCTAATTCAACCCAACTCAACCCAATCCAAATCTCAACCCAACTCCCTCAACCTTAAGCCAACCTATCTAACAATGTCCCAGCCCAAATAAACATATAACCCAACTTTTATCAGGTTGGATCGGATTGAGTAGAGATAACTTTTCTTTCTTATTATCAAAACTTCATGTAAAATGAGATGAGTGAATTTATTTATCTACCTTAAAAAAGTAACTAAACAAAAGTACAAATATAATTACATGGCTACTATTTGATAACATCTTTGTTTACGTTGTAATCTAAACTTTTGTTTAAAGATATAAATTAAATATAATACACTCTAATAATCTAATTAATTATTTATGTATATCAATGTCAGATTCAAATTAAGTTGGGTTGATGAACCCTCAACCCAATCCAATGCATCCAACGTCAGATTGAAAGAACCCCCAACCCTAATTCACCCCAACTTTAACTTGGTCGGCTTCGATCTAACCCAAGTTGACCCGCTCAAATTTGAGCTAACCCACCCAAAGTTGCAATCCTAAATTTAACTCAAGTTCAAACAGTATAAAATATTGTAAGCTCACCTAATTTTAGACGAACATCCCCTCTTGAGGGAGATGAGATCCTCTGGATCTTTATATGTCTTTACTTACATTACGACAAAAGTGAACACGTCATTTAAATAACAATTTCACACTTTTGTATGTCTCTACTCACATGAAGATGAAGGTAAACATGTCATTTACTATGAAAAGATAGATAAGTAACAATTTCACCTCATAACCATGTACGAGGAGGCATACAATGATATAGAAAAAGAGGCCCGGAAGATCTTATCCCCTCTTGAAGGCATACATATGATGTGAGGTTAGTAAATGAAAATTTTGATGAAAAGAAGGTTCAAAGAAAAGAATAAACTATCCAAATATGAGGATACCAAAAGTGGGCCGAGGTCAATGTGCACTCCCTTTTTTCAACAAGTATTCTAATTGCTTCCCCTTCAAAAGAAGGGGTCCAAATATGCAAGTTTGCACTATATTTCTTTTGAAAAATAATTTAATAACATGATTTTCTAACATACCTATGTAACAGATCTAAATTATTATTAAAAATATTCTTTCCATTGTAAGCAGACCAAACATCCAATCTTAAACTGCAATATGCTTTTGTCTTTTAGTGTAAAATTCAAAGTTTATTTTAATATTATAAAATCAACGTTTGCTTATATTACATAAAAGGACTCCAAACAAAATTTGAATATTGATTCTCCATCCTAACCCTTCTCTCCCAATGCCAAATGATGAGATGATTTCCTCTAAGGTCCAGTTCGGCCCGGGTCAAGGTGTCGACCTCGTAGTCAAGCCTAGAGAAGACCAAGGTCTGACTAGAGCTCAAGGAAGAGCCGAACTAGTCGGCCCAAAAGAAGGCCCTAGAGTAGTAAAGGAGGAGGGGCACCCCTTAAAGGCTTTATCTACCCTACTTCTATAAATAAAGGATTACCAAATAGAAAGGAATGATTGTTAGTATTAGATGGTCTCAAAGCCAATCCGATACTATGTATTTATTCAAATAATTAATAAATGGTAATAATTCATTGTGTGTAATTAATTCGATCTGTGTTTATCGTATCACGATGAAATCCATGAACATGTGCAACAATCTTCGGATAATGATGAGATCATAATTACGGGACCGAAGGCTTATAAACACATGTTCTTAATTGTTCCTAGTCATAGGATGTTTGAGATAGGACATCGAACATCCGGATATACTAGTATAGGTTACTTCAGCTCATATGATGAGGGTGACTGATCCCATAAGTCACTTGTGTGGAGACACTATGCTGAACCTGTAGGTGCTCATTGGTGAATGAGTTCACTGAACTGATCCGACTATGAATTGTTGGATGGTAATCACCTCACTGTTAACCAGCTCGATTCATTTGTCACGGTTGCGTGGATGATTCTTGGACCTGAGACTCCAAAGATATCTTGTTGGTAGGTTTCTGAGCTTTGACCTTGACGAACGAATCCCTAACCATGGATTATCAATAAGTCAAGCGATCGGGTTCAGGAAAATGCCCTTGAAGGTAATTGTGTGTTCAATACGGGATCATCCGCTCTCAGTAGTTTGAGATAGAATGTTCCGGGAATGATGCGCTTAAAGTCCCTGGCCAGGACGGACTCTATAATCGATAAGGAGTTATCGGATTCAGATTAGCAACATCTGATTCAAGTGAATCGACCGAATATGGTTTAACAGTAAACCATGTCCTAGGTCGATTCGGGAACATTGTACAGATGAAGGATTATATCCGCGCGTTAACCGATGACAGAAATGTTCCAATAGAGGGTTGCTATAACCCCAGTGCCATCCAGGATCACGCGATGTTACTTGGCATCTAACGTGATCGGCAGTCCGTCCGAATTTATTGTAGGATATTAAATTCGGCTGATTAATTGAATATAAGGATATTAATTAATTCAGTGGGTCAGTAAAGGGTTACTGGACTTAATGGGCTATTAACTGGACTTGTATTTGGGCCTAGAGGGTCACACACAAATGGTTTTCAAGTCGATGGATAATCCGACAGGATTTCGGATAAGTCTGGATTTTTATGAAAAACCGCAAACTGACTTATTATAAAAGAACGGATTCTACGTCCGGGGCCAGCAACCCTGACCTAGCCGTCATTCGTTCTTTCTCTCTTTCTCTCTCTTCTGGGCGTGCGGTTCCCGACTGCTTCGGCTTCCGTCCGATGGGAGATTCAGAATCCGCATGTCGCGGCGGATTACGCGCAGCCAGACGGGATCTACGAACGCCGCAGCGAGCGAGGAAGCGAGGGCGATCCATCGCGAGGAGAACCGCGTGGATACCGCTAGAGGTCGGGCATCTGCGCGACTTGCGGCATCGTTCCGATGGAACCTAAAAACGAACGCGGATTCGAATCCGCGTAAGGTGAGCTCGATTTTCTCTGGTTTTATTTTAACGATCGAAACGGGATGAATCCGATCCCGAACATATTATTCCGCTGCGTTTTTCGGTCGGATCCCGACACAGCGATCCCAACAATGATATCTCGGTCTTACTCTCCATATTTTCTCCACTCTCTGACTGTCACTTGGCACACTCTTACTTGAGCGTTGGAGGGACGCTCTGAAAAACAAACTCTATGCACTCTGCTAACGTCCCTGCTGAGTGTAACAACCGACTCGTCCCTGATCCAAACCATCCTCAGTAAATTGGCCAAGCCTATCTCGAACCGGTCTCGTGAGCCGCATGGTGCATCACCAAATATCCCATAATCCATTAATGTACTTTTATAATAAATATTAATACTCAAACATAGCTGCAATTTGCTCTAGGGGAGTACAAATTTGAGTATCTTCACTATTATCGCTAGTGGAGGATTTTTTTCTGTTTTGGGTTTTTTTTAATATCAATTCACATAAAAACTTGAAATAAATCCATATATCTTTCATATTTTGATATTAGTCCTTATATACTTAAAATTTCAAATTTTAATCATAATCAATTGTTTTCCTTCGTTTTTCTTTTAACTATGCCATAGTTGAATGTGAGTTAGTTTAACTTACTTTAGAAAAACCACTTATATCCCTATTTAATTTTGAAGTTTATTTGCTGGTTTAACTTACTTTAGAAAAGTCACTTATATCCCTATTTAATTTTGAAGTTTATTTGCTGCACCAGCAATTGATCCTGCATCAGGTGTCGATACTGCCAACATAAAAAGAAACATTTTTTTAGCTCACCTCGGACATGCCCATGTATTTGTAACCCATTAAGGTCACTTTTTACTATTCATTAGGGCTTCATTTTTCTTTTTTAAAGTCATTTCAATTATTTCTATCCGTTTTAACACTAGTCTCAAGAATATTCCATGAGTATTTGCTTTTTTTAGATGGCTCTTATATCGTAAGACTTTATTACTAAATTTTACTAGATTAATAGGGATTAATATCAAAATACACAAGATATAGAAATTTATTTCGAAGTCAATAGATTTTACGGATCAACGTAGCTGCAAAATAGTTTCACTACATGGGCAGTAATTCTAGAATATCCCAATGTAGGAATTGTTGCAATCAAATTGTGACATTGTTCCTACATCTGTAAGGAGGAAGACGCACCTGCTACGCAGTCCTAGCTATCAACTATTTGGCATATCCACTGATGATCTCTAGCTCCAATAGGCTTCTGTAGATCCAACTACTGTACTCTTTTTGTTTTATCTATGTATTCTCATTTCTTTCTACCTGATATGGTCTAGTATAGCCTGTGTATGGGTGGGACTTTCTTCTTGCTATCTTTATACCATCCCATCCTTGTGTTGTACTGTTCTTTGGAGTTTAATATAAAATATGGTAGCTTTTATTGATCAAAAAACTGTGACATAAACTTTGCAGAAGTACAAAGACACACTAGGAATAAATCATACGATTGCATACACAAGAAGATAAAAGAATTCAATATAGTTTGGTCACTTTTTACCTATGTCTGCAAGTCCAACACCACAGGAAAGAGGTTTTTACAATACTGACTATGAAGACACCTTCCATCCATGACTCACTATCTCTTTCTTCTATATGTGATGCCTAGGTCTGTCGAAACTAGATATAATATGACTATTTATAGAATAATTATAATTAAGCACTAATCCCTTCAAACTGCAACCTCAATCATCATAATTTGTTTAAGAATGAGGACACCACCAAACAACCACCAAACCAACATGGACAACCCAATGGGTCTTGCCATTCACAAAGAGTGTTGAGGGCATATGCCTTTTTATGATCCTGTGAGATACCAAGGAAAGGATCTGATTCATGGATCTTCTTCTCTCTTATTTTCCATTGTGGTAGATTGGTTTGGTTTTTGCCTCTATTTCCAATTACTCTTACTAAACGAGTTGAAAGTTAGAAGATAACAATTTTAAAAATTAGAAAAAGACTCGTCAAGAAATAAATTTTGAGATTAAAATAACCTATAGAAAGAAAATGTCCCCAAACACCATATTCAAAAAGTTAGTCTATGTGACAGAAGCTTTTACTCAACATACAAGGTACATATGTATTAGGGGCCCAACAGGCCATATGCTAAAACTTGTCATTCACAGACTATAGCTTGGAGCTGGGGATGCAAAAATTTGAAATGTTAATCCTTATCAAAGTTCATAAGATGATTTTGCAATCATTTTTTTAGATAAAATTTTATCGAAGAAAAAAGAAAATAGATATTTTTGAAAGTCTGAATAGTCCCTTGTCAACCCTAGAAATTTCTCAACACTTCCCCCATTTCTCTCCCACTTGTACAGCGGTAAAGCCATCTCTCGCTCCTTTTTCTTTCCCTCCTCCCCCCTCCTCTTGAGTCCCTAATCTAATGAGAACCTTGGCCTATCCTCGTCCTTTCTCTTCTCCCTCATATGTCCCTCCCTCTCTTTTCCTATGGCCATTCTCGCCAAGTAACAAGGTGGCAGAGCTGCGACACATAATAGATAGAATTGTAGACAATTGTGATAAGAAGGCACATAAGTATAGCTAGACAAGCATAGCCTATCGACAGCAGATAGCATGGCACAATCGCATATAGTGGTGGCATCACAAGAGCATAGCAGGATCTAGACACAATAGTATGATGGTTATTGGTAATAAAGTGGCACATGGTAGTAGCATCAAAGCAAGAATGTGGTAGTGTGCAATGGTAGCATCACAACAGTAGCACAATAGAACCATGGCCTCCAAAAAATTACACCCCTGATTGAGGGTTTTCACCGTTTAGTTTGATTTGATTTGAGGAAGAAGTTTAAAAAACCAAACCAAATTAAAATGAAGAGTCAAATTAAATTAAATCAAACCGCAAAAATTTGAAATCGAACCAAATTAAATCGAAATAATTTCATTTAATTCGGTTAATTTGCAGTTTAGGCTTATAATGAGCCACTATAAGTAAATAGTATACTTCAATATTATTTTTTAAAAAATAATTATCCAATAAACATTATTTGTGAGATTTGGGTCTTGAAAGGGGCCATTTTAGTTAAGGATTTAACACTTTTTTTTGCACAAGATGACGATCTAAAAGGTGTTATCTAAAAATAATTTAAGATTTTTCATCTTATAATTTACATAAATTCACACTAGCCAAACATTTAACACTTATATTACACCTTTTTAACGTAGTTCAGTTTATTCGAATTAATTTGGTCTGTTAACAAGGAGAATCAAATCAAATCAAATATCTTAATTCGGTTTGGTCTTAATTCGGTTTGGTCTCAACTCAAACTAAAATTTTCGAAAGTCTAATACTTTCCTTCCAATAGAAAGATAATTCCATACAATCGATAATTTCGCTTGATTAGACGATCATTCTGGATCCAAGTTGATTTTTTGGTAAAGTAATACAATAGACCAAAAGCATTTTAATTCTTTCACTTGTCTGGAAGTAACTCAGACTTACTATGATCACTCCTGCTCCATTTTTAGTTGCATCCAAACAGGTCCCAGTTCTGCGCCCTGTTCGGGAATATGGGTAAGAATAGCATATCTCTTTAACACACGTGCGCGCGCACACACGCACGGGCACACATCGCAGGCGGGCAGCGGGCTTGGGTGCGGAGTGCCGGCGGCAACGATGACCGAGGGTGGATCGAAACGAGCGAAAAAGAGCAAGAAGAAGAAGAGGGCCAGCAAGAAGGCTTCCCCGGAGCAGGCGCTGGCCTCCAAGTGCGTCTACGACTGGGCCTTCTCCTCCGACTCCTGGGCGGCTCGTGGTTCCTCCAGCGACGGTGACGGCGACGGGTTCCTGCCCCCGACCGGCGCCGCTGGGCCCCTGGAGCGGCGGGTTGTATTCGAGCTCCACTCCCACTCAACCCGTAGCGACGGGTACCTCTCCCCCGCGGCACTTGTGCAGCGCGCCCACCGGAACGGGGTGAGAGCCCGCGCAACTCCCGTTCACAAGTTCTTCCTCTTTTTCCCAAAAGATTTCATCTTTGCCGGATGCCTCAACTGGGTTTTTCTCCTTTCGATTGGTCCTGTTATTTCGTTTGGTTTGTGGCAAAAATTTTGCCCAAAGATTTCATCTTTGACGGGTGCCTCAACTGGGTTCTTCTGCTTTCTTTGTTCCTGCTCTCTTTATTTGGTTGTGGCAGAATCTTGCCCCCCTCTTGTCTTGTTCTCTGCAGTTTTTGATTACCCATGTGCGTTTTAGAGGAATTTCCGCTTCCCAAAATTTTTAAGGCTAGGTATATACGGAAAGTCTGCATCACAAGATCAAATGATCATCATGTGGAGCATGTGAGTGGGTTTTGTGTGGAAAGCAGATGAAGGGTAGGAGCACTGATGAGAGGAAAGTGAGCTGCACTGTTTCAATGTTAGACATTGGGTGGATGATAGGTCTTGAGGGCCACAAGCAGTTTGTTTATGGATGGTTGTGAACCAAAAAGAAAACAATGTGAATATGATGGGAAAATAAATGTTGAAGAATTATGTCTTCAACAAGATGAAAATGGATGAACCTGGATCTTCTGCTGACAATTATGTCTGTCTGTCTCTCTATGAAAGAACCTCACATAACCCTTTCTGTTGAATGTGTCGCCTTCTCTTTTCAATGCCGCTGCTCGTGCTAGTTGAGCAGACACATTGTGCTCCATTTTGAGAAATGCGTCCGTTGCAGGAAAACAACCTTATGTTTATATCCTATTGCCATTGTATGACCTATATCAGCAAAACCTATGAGGACATTCACAGAATAAACCATCTGGCAAGGAGTGGCAACCTTTTCACTGCTGCACGGTTATACCTCAGTTTCTACATAAGGCAACTACTTCAAAACCTTTTGTATGTTGCTTCAAAACATTTTCGTATGTTGTCTTCATTGATCCCTGTGTAGTGCTCTCTCATTGGCTTCCAAAACTTGGTGGATAGCCCAATTTGCTCATGGCTTGGGAAGGTGGGCTGGCACCAGAGGACTTGAGTTGGAGTTGAACTCCACCCATCAGCACCTGTTGTGCAGGTTGGCTGGGGTATCATCATGTTTGTGTTGCAACCAAATGCCTGTCATTCATCATATCTCTGCTTGGTGCACAGCTGAAGGTCAACGACAGTTCCCTATTTTCCTCCTATGAAGTTGGTCATTACATTAGTCTGCGCTGGAACCAAGGCAAAGTGGCACAACAGCTAAGGTTGAGGTGAGAGTGAGGTTTTAAATCCTGATAATGATTTTTGGTGTGACATGGATATCAGTACGGATCCTGTTGCCATTGAGAGTCTTCTAGTGGGCAGACAAGGAAATGCATTGCCCAAGCATACGGGAAATGCGTGAGACTTGTTGGAAAATTACGGTTAGCATTTCCCTATTCTTATCCCCTATTGATTCCAAATCCTATGTTTACCACCCCCTATGTCCCATTCTGCTTTCCCTCACTCTTTTCTTGTTAGTGATAATTATGACTCGTCTAAAGTTGATCCCTTTTTGGAAACCTTCTTTTCCCAGTTGGGAAAAGTGGACATGTTCTATAATCGTTTCATTCTTGTGAATTTATATTCTTAAAGTACATAAGAATGGGTCCTTCACCCAAACCAAGGTTCGTCGTGACCAGATTCAGTTTGGGTTGATGGCTCAAAAGTACGAATAAGCATAACAATGGAAGTTACAAACTAAAGGAAATTATTATTACTGTGTTTCCACTGATACACATGTCCTTAAATACACTGATAAGAAGAACACAAAAGTATGATATTACATAGTCAAGGATAAAAGACCCAAAATATACTAACTAAGATTGTACGGACCACTAGCACTGCCACATCTGGTGAAGCTAGAATCGTAGTCTTACTATGGTTGATAACTCTCCCCTAAAAAATATTTAATTAACTTTATAAGTTTCATACATAAACTCAATATGGATCATTTACTCTTCACTGATCTAATATTAAAGATTAAAGTTTTTTTATATCAATTTAAGTAGAAGAATATGACATAATCAAATGAGCTTATAAATAAGTGCAAAGTTTAACTGAATCATACATGAATCGTTTGTAAGAATTGTTATAGAGTATAAGAACATTTGCAGAAGTATCTTCTCGTCATTTCATCGATGGATTTTATAATCGTTCTAAGATTTTCAAACCTGGTCGTCAATAAGATCATAGTCGTCATGTTTTGCTGGGTGTTCATCATGTTCTTTTTCATAAGAAAATATGAATGGACCATAAGTTTATTATCGGTTATTAACCGTCATTGCCAAATCGGAGAACATATCATAATTGGCCTTTTATTGTCGTAAGTCATTTTCGTCTGGGTGATAATCGTTGCAAATTATCTTTTAACTGGCTCCTTAGCCATCATAAAATATTCTTTTCATGTACTTTTATGGCTATAGTGGTCCATTTGTCTTTAAGAAGCAACATGGATAACAACTAACTAACGGTCATAAAGTGGATGAGCACGCGGTTCACTGACAGTTCTCTCAACCTCTACTTGTCCGCTCTTGGGAATCCCTGAATTCTTTGCTTCAAGTAGGGTCTCTATCCCTTGCCTTCAAGAATGTCTTGAGTCTGGACACTGACCCCATAATAAAGGGACGCTTTATACCCCAATAGCACAAATTATAAGAAGCAAGACTCGACTATCCCCTTATCCCAAGATATAGATCGTCGAGCATATCTTTGCCAGTATAGCAGTGTTACTTCTTTACCATATATGTAAATTTTGAAAATAATAGCTATGTAAGATTTCAATACTTCAAAATAGTTGAAATCATGGTGAATATTTTGTGCTAGTGCTAGAGCATTCCCTGGAAGTGACGTGTTACATTGGCCCCCGGGTGTAATGAGAAATGAGCAAGGGATTGCTAGGGTGTTCTCTGAAAACGATGTGTTACGTCGGCCCTCAGATGTAATGAGGAGTGAGCAAGGAGTTGCTAGGGTGTTCCTTAGAAGCGACGTGCCGCAATGGCATCCAATTGCGGTGACAAATAGGCAAGGGTTCTCATATATTGGACAAATACGAGTAAGGAAGTTAGTCCATAAGAATAAAATGAGAATAAAATTCGTTTAGGTACATGGAACATAGGAACCATAACCGGTAAAAGTTTAGAGTTAGTTAAACTTATGAGAGATAGGAGGGTCAACATAGTTTGTTTACAAGAAATTTGGTGGAAAGGTTCTAAAGTTAAAGAAATTGAAGATTTCAAACTTTGGTATGTTGGCAAAAGTAATAATAGAAATAGTGTAGCTATAATCATAGATAAAGAGTTAAAAGACAAAATTGTAGAAGTTAGAAGAGAGGGGGATAGATTCATACTAGTTAATCTTATAGTAGGTGAAGAAGTTTTAAATATAATTTGTGCCTATGCACCTCAAGTAGGATTAAAAGAGAGCGTTAAGAAAGAATTATGGGAGAATTTTGATAAGATAATTCAAGATATCTCTAATGGTGAAATGACTTTTGTTGAGGGAAACTTAAATGGCCATATAGGAAAGAATAATAGTGGTTATGAGAGGGTTCATAGAGGTTTTGATTTTGGTGATAGAAATGGCATGAGTGATGCTATTTTTGACTTTGCTATTGCATATGGTATAATAATTACAAATATTTATTTCAAAAAAGAGAGATGAACATTTAATAACTTATAAAAGTGAAATGCAAAATAATCAAATTGACTATTTTTTTTATTAAAAAACTTGATCAATCATTATGTAAAGATTGTAAAGTCATACTTGGGGAGAGTCTATCCCTCAACATAGGATTTTAGTGATAGATGTGTTTATATTCGAAAGTGGAAGAGAAATGATGTAGTGAATAGTTGCTCTAAAATTAAATGATGGAACTTAAAAAGAGAAAATCTAGATGCCTTTAAAAGGTGCCTATTAAAAAAATATATGATATTCTAAGAGAGAAATTAACATAATATGGAATAGAATGGGTAATTGTATAAAAATAGTAGCTAAAGAAATCTTAAGTGAATCTATAGGTAAAAATATTCTTAAAAAAGAGACATGGTGGCGGAATATTGAAATTCAAAAGTCTATTAACAATAAGCAAGAATATTTTAAAGCATGACAAATAAGTAAAATTGTTCAAACATTAAAAGATTACAAAATTGTAAGAACAAACACTAACAAGATAGTTAATGAAGTTAAGTTTAAGGCTTTTGAGTAGTTATATTATAAGTTGAGAATTCGAGAAGGTGAAAAAGATATATTTAGACTTGCTAAACTAAGAGACAAAATGAGTAAAATTTTTAATCATATTAGATGTATTGATGTATTAAGAGCGAGGATGGTAGGGTTCTAGTAAATTTGTGAGATTAAGGAGAGATAGAATATTTATTTTGAGAAATTATTAAACGAGGATCAATTCAGAGACTACCCTTGTGAAGAGACTAATGACTGCAGTGGACAAATTAATTATCATTACATTAGACATATTAGATCTTCAAAAGTTGAAGATACTCTTAAAAGGATGAGAGTGGGTAAGGTCTTTAGACCAGATGAGATACCTATCGAAGTTTGAAAAAGTATAGGTAATATAGGTATTAAGTGGCTAACTAGACTTTTCAATAAGATTTTAAAAGAAAGAAGAATGCCAGATGATTAGAGAAAAAGTATTGTTGTTCTCTTCTTAAAAAATAAAGGAGATATTCAAAATTATAATAATTATCGTGAAATTAAACTTATAAGTCACACTATGAAACTTTGGGAAAGAGTAGCAGAGAAGCGTCTCAAGCGTGTTACTAGTGTTTTAGAAAATTAATTTGGGTTCATGCCTAGTAGATCTACTACAAAAGTTATTTTCTTGTTAAGACAATTGATAGAGAAATATAAGAGATGAAGAAAGATTTGTATATGGTTTTCATTGATTTAGAGAAAGTTTATGACCGTATACTTAGGGAGCTAATTTGATGGACTTTAGAGAAGAATGGAGTATCGAAAGGTTATATCCATGTTATTAGAGATAAGTATGAGAAGGCTTATACTAGTGTAAGGTCTATTGCCGGAGAGACGTTTGAGTTTCTTATTACTATTAGACTACATCAAGGGTCAACTTTAAGTCCTTATCTCTTTACTTTAGTTATGGATGAAGTTACTAAACACTTACATGATGACATCCTTTGGTGTATGTTATTTGCAAATGATATTGTTATGATTTACGAGGATATTAAGAATTTAAATGATAAATTAGAACAATGGAGGTCTGCTTTGGAATTCAAAGGCTTTAGGATTAGTCGAACTAAGACAAAATACATGAAATATAATTTCAGTAATAGAAATGTTGATCAAATATATTTAGTCACCATTGAAGGTCAAGTTATTCCTAAAAGTAGCAACTTTTGATATTTAAGATTTATTATTTAAGATAATAGAGAGATCTAAGAAATGTCACTCATAGAGTCAAGGCATGTTGGTTGAAGTGGAGAAGTGTATCTAGAGTCTTTTGTGATCGGCGGGTTTCATTAAAACTCAAAGGTAAATTTTATAGGATAGTTATTAGACCTGCTATGTTATATGGTTCCGAGTAAATTTATAGGATAGTTATTACACATAAGGATTTAGGTGTAGCTCCTATTGACGTTAAGTTTAGGGAGAATAGGTTGCGGTGGTTTGGCCATGTACATTGTTACCCAAGTTTAGCACCAGTTAAGATGTGTGATAGAATTAGAGTAGAGGAGGTAGAAGACATCGAGGAAGACCTAAGATGAGATGGTTAGATGTAGTTAGAAAAGACATGACATTGCTACGTGTTACCTCAAGTTTGACATTTGATAGATTAAGATGACGAGACATGATTCATATAGTTGTCCCCAAATAGATAGAATTAAGGCTTTGATGATGATGATGATGATGATGAGTTGAAATAATGGTGAAATCTTAGAAATATCCTGAATCAAGTTTTATATCATCGTTTTTTGCAGCCGTCATATGCACAATAATTTTTGTGAAAAGCAAATCAGAATATTATTTTATTTTTATTCTTTGATATTCCAAAAGTTAAGAAAATAGATATTAATGTATGAAATCTTTCTATTTTTCCTTTGTAAAATGAAATAAACCTATAGGATAAAACAAAAGTTTATTTTGTCAAATCTCTTCATATGAAAATAATTTCTTTTGAAAAAATATTTGACGCAGTGCCTTTATCAATTTTGTAAGAAAATCATTTGGATAGAATCTTTTCTTAAGAATTACTTCCTTTTGAAAGATCGGTCTGACAGACTCTTCTTTAGGGATAAAATTTAAAATCTTCTATTAAATTAGTCTGAGTAATCAGATTTTAAAATACATGTTAAGGGAGGTAGGACAATATCACCTTACTTAGAAAATAGTTCCGTTGCTGGACCGAGCTTGAGCCGCCACCAGAGCACCATTGGCAAACCAATACTGCAACTCCAACTCCTTTTAAAACGGAAGACCTCCTTCTTTGGTGGGATGATAGAACTAAGGGGCTGCCCCCCTATTTATAGAAAGGAAAGGGAGAGGGTAAGGGAGAGAAGAGAGGGTAAGGTGTCCCCCTAATGATGGCATAGGTGAGATGTCCCCATAGATGTCCCATAGGAGCTTTAGAAAGTGAGGTGTCCCCTTCTAGAAGGGAGGTGTCCCCGTAAGTGTCCTTCTAGGATATAAAGGAAGAGAGAAGGAATGGGCTGGTAGTTGGTCTATAAAAAGCTCAATTAAATCTTTTTAAAGGCCCATTAAGCCCATTAATGATTTTGAGAAAAATTTCACTTAAACTCCAAAGTTTTAATACACTTCCTTTTTCACATTTAGCTTTTAAAGATTATGTTTATACTAGAGTTACAATTATGCTTTTTAAGAGTTGATTTATAGTGTGGGAGAATTTAATTAAGACCCTACCTTTTATCTTTTTGAAATTAAGACCCTACACTTTGTATTATTGTGTAAATACAGTGTAATTTATTTATAGGTCCTTACATGTTCTCTCTTCATGGCATATGGTCCACAATATCCTAGCTGAGGTGCATCCCTTTTGTGGTCTACTTGTTCAACTTCTGTTCAACTCCAACCATCCAGTTCCTGTCTAATTCCTGCAAGACTGCAATTGCATAATTTAACATTTTGATGGCAATGTAGAACGTCTCAATCTGCATACAGAGATTTTTCATCAAATCAGGACCAACTATCTGTTTGTTTAGAATTTTGATAGTCATGCACCATTTATGCATCATCACCACCAAGCTTTAACCCAATCTAGGGTCATTTTCTTTCATCCGTTTTGGAATACAGAGATGTGTGGAAGTCTTGGCTGGCTGCCCTGCTTGCCTCAACTGGTTGTAAATCGCTGCTTGGCTTCTTTCGTTGGCAGTTTTCTTTCTGGATGGACCCTGTCAAAATTCCTAGTAGACCGGTTAACTTGTTCAGCAAGCCCTCTCTTTAAGTATTTGAAATGAATGGTAACGTGAAACTACAAATTGCAGCATCCATTCACAATCTCTTGCTAATGATTTCAACTCATAATTCCATTTGTATTCTTTTCATACCCATAGATGCTTTGAACAACGAAATATTGTAACATCGATGGGACTGATCCTGTAACTAGCACTTGAAACAGGCACTACTAGAGCCTTTGACATGATAAGGTTGATTTCTGTGTGGTGAGAATCTGTTGCATGTTCAGTTCCTGAAGTTGCCTGATATGAACTTGGTGTATGTAAAACATTATTTAATTAATCATGCTGACCTCTTATTCTTTTTTTGCTTGTTCCTAGGTTCTGAATTGTATTTATTTTGCTGCAGGACTATGCATGTCACAAGTTTTATGCCACTATTTTGCTTAATCTTCTCTTTTTATACTTCTTTCCTTGGATATAATGCTGTATGTCATCTTGCTTGTGGTCAAAATCCTTTCCTAATACATACATTTATGAGTAGCGTCCCTGCATAGGTTGAGTCAAAACTCTGTCCTCTTTGTTGCTTTTCTGGATGTGGAATGTGGTGAGATAGCTGCTGTGCATCCCTACAGGTAAAAGTACTTGCTCTCACAGACCACGACACCATGGATGGAGTACCGGAAGCTGCGGAAGTGGCACGTAAATTAGGCATAAGAATAATACCAGGAGTTGAAATAAGCACAAAGTTTTCTCCCAGGTAGCTTTTGTATATTTTGCACAAATACTATCTTGTAGTGCATTTACAAGTTTGACTGCCTGCAAGTTACCATATAGAATTTCAAATTTCAGCAAATAAAAGTTTAATCCTCTCAATGAAAGGCTATTTAGTCCATGTGAATCTCCTGTACTGCAGCCTACAATTCAAGGAATTTCGGGTCGGATCAGGTCTCCGAATCAGGACCCGCCGATCCTGATCCGAATCAGGATCGGATCGGCCGGAATCGGCCAGGATCGGCCATAATCGGCTGGGATCGGCCGAATCAGGACCTGCCGACGGCCGATTCTGCATTCCATGCTACATCATGTGCAGTTGTGCTGTTTAAATGGTGCTGTTTAGAAGATAGGCCCGATATTTCCCTGGGTTTGCTTTTCCTTTATCGTGTTCATATTAAAGGCTATCAGAGTGATGTACTTTTCTGGTTGGACCATTTTTTCATGTTCAGATTGCAGCCTAATCTAGTATAAGTATCGTCTTGATGCTCTATGATAGTATCTTTATCCCTATGACTTTTTTATTATATTCATACGAGGTTGGTGTATCTTTCATGGCTAGAGTAGAATTTGTAAGCTTTGTTTAGCCTTCTTTCCCTTCATTGTTTTCATTTTTCCACTGTATACCTTTTCTTTCACCGCTGCAGACAAAAGCCTACCCTTCTATCTGGTATTATCTTCTTAGTGAATTTTTCATTATTAAAGAGGTCAGGCTGAGCACTATCACTTGTTACATTGTTACATGGAGTTCAAGTTAACACTGTTTATATTGATTGAGGTTTTTCTGTATATCGTTGCCATTGATTGAATGCTTCCTATACCAAAACTTTGCAGGCTTCTTCACCTGGTCACTGACTTAGCTTCATCTTCTTCAAAACATTTCACAGTCAAGTTTTGTCTTGTTACTAACTTTATTCCACGAACTTACTTTTGACATATGTTGCATGGACATGTGAAAGGGAAGGATCTGGAACTGAGGAGCCTGTTCACGTTTTAGCATATTACAGCAGCTGTGGACCCTCAAGACCTGAGGAATTGGAGAATCATTTGGCCAGTATTCGGGATGGCCGTTATCTTCGTGCAAAGAATATGTTGTTGAAGCTAAATAAACTGAAAATGCCGCTCAAGTGGGAGCATATTGCTAAGATAGCTGGGAATGGTGTGGCACCTGGGAGGGTACATGTTGCTCGTGCCATGGTTGAAGCTGGATATGTGGAGAATCTGAAGCAAGCATTTAGCCGATATCTTTATGATGGTGGACCTGCCTATGCAACGTAAGAACATAAAGGCATTTGGAAAGTGACAGTAATTTCTCCTTTGCATTCTTGCATTTGTTGTCTGCAGAAATTCTTTGGGCCTTCGCACTGTCCTTTGGTGTCCAATTGGTGTAATGTAATGCTGTTGCTGCTTGTGTGCAGTGGCAATGAGCTACTTGCAGAAGAAGCAGTGCAGTTGATCTGCCGCACCGGTGGTGTGGCGGCTTTGGCTCATCCATGGGCATTGAAGAACCCTATTCCTATTATCAGGAGCCTGAAAGCTGTTGGTCTTCATGCCATAGAGGTTTACAGAGGTGATGGAAAGATGGCAGGTACTTTTACTTCATTTCTACATCCCTCCGTACTTGCTTTTACATAAACATACCTTCCTATATTTGTCCTCCTCAGGCTAGTAATTGATTTCTTTTATGGTATTCAGTTACTTAGAAGATGATTTTTCTTTCACAGTATTCAGCGACTTAGCAGATTCTTATGAGCTATTGAAGATTGGGGGTTCAGACTATCATGGAAGACGCAGTGGAGATGAATCAGATCTTGGGGCTGTCAATCTTCCGGTTGTAGCTGTGCATGAGTTCCTAAAATTTGCTCGCCCTATTTGGCTCAATGCTACTAAAGATGTTTTTACAACTTTTGCTGAAGAGCCCTCCTATGCTAATCTTGAAAGAGTTCTGAAATTTTGTAAAGTTAAAAGCAAGGCAGAGGCAGCCCTTATCAGGGGCAGAGATATTGTTGATCTCTATCTGGCTTCATGGTTAACTAACGAAGAAAGGGAAGGCACTGAATTTGAGGATCTCAGGTTAAAGCTTTCAAGCATTGTCATTAATAAAGGCCTTGAGGCTCCTATGATGTGTAGATAACTTGATGATTATCTTTCAGCTTTTAATTCTGGTCTTTCTGTATCCTGTACCCCTTTTTCCCCATTAGGCTGGAACTTAATCTATTGACTACTGGAGAAAGTAATCCCACAGTTTCATTTATCAACGAGCACTGCATTTAAGATTCTTTCAATCACGTGAATTGTGTTTATCAGCAGTGTATTCCGCTTTGATTCTGAATGGGTCTTTTTTTTTGGTTTGAAACACCCATAGGGCACTCACGTAAGGCTGTGTAAGCATCGAATCTAGGGCAGGATGGGCTAGTGGAAGAGTGCTAATTCAGCAGCAAATAAGTGCGCTTTCGGTTAAACAAGTAGATCACTAATGTTGGAGGTGAACAGTGAACTCATGAAAGTGAGCTACTTGCAAGTGATTTCAACCTGTATTTGTAGCTTTTAAAATGTCAGCTTTATTATTTAGTCACACACAATTGACTTCTATGAAGTCAGTTCTGGTTGTTTGGTTACATGTAGATATTAAGATAGAAGTTACTTTAGATTGAATAAAGGGGGGTGAGTTACTGGAAGTGTGTTTCAAGCTGTTTTTTAAGAAGTCAATTTAGTGTTTTCTACATTTTGAAATCTTAAGACAATCAACTTGCTTTTTTTTTTGGGTGGGTGGGTGGGTGGGTGATAAGTGAGCTACATGTAAGTCACTGTCATCCTCACCTTAAAGCAACCAAAGGGACCCTAAGAGCCAGTCACTGCCTGTGCAGTTAACTGCATGGATTCTTCATGCTTTTTTTCTGCTGTGCTAATCTATTCCGCACGGTTCATATTGTGGGCTGTGGGGATAAGAGTGGTGAAAAAATTGAGGTAATCCTGGAGGGTGCATGGCATCTGGAGATCATTCCTTCCATTCTAACATAATTTGATTTCCTGATTTGGTTCTGTCTATTGGGTTGATTCATTTTCATCAGTCTTTTGGGCTGTGGACTGATTGACCGGTGGCCTTCACATGTCAACTATGTTTTTTTTTTGGAAGGGGATGAGCTTATAGCTCTTTCATTCAACACTAAAAGAAGCTTCCGAAAGTACAATTGCTGCAAGACAAGTTGGGTAATCACCGGGTTCCACACTGTGGATTATGAATACAGGTTTTTGTCAGGTTAGATATCTCATGTGCAGCATGGTTTGCAGTTCTGGGAGCGAATCCAACTGAGATTCTGGTATGGATTTGAAGCAGATACCCTGCAGTTAGCTACTATGTTCTTGTTGATCCACGGCGGCTTCTGATCTGTCTCTTGGAGAATCACTCTCAACTGTGACATAACCTTGAAATGTCGTGGCCAGCTTAGTGCCCGTTTGAATTGCCAGTGGGCCGGTGGGTATTGTCTTATTAGCATAGCTCGAGATCATGCCTATTGTGCCACTGTTGGTGCTAGTTGCCCCATGCCATGTTTACTTTGAGCTGCCCCTCCGGAGGTCTTGTCCAATGACATCCTCTGACCACTCTGTTTTGGCTTGATATTTGTTGCTGCTGTTAGTCTGCTTGTTGTGCATAACCATCTCCTCTGCCCTTGTACTGCTTGTCTTAGGGTGTAGAAGGTTGTCTCTGAATACTTTGTCACATCTTGCTCTCCAAATGTTCCGTAAGATAGCCACACCTCTAGCTGTCACCGTGTGTCCAGTCTTCAATGGATATTTGTTTGTCTAGTTCCGTCCAGTTTTGTAACCAGTCGGCCACTAAATCCTTGCTCTGTTCCATGACTGGGGCTACGCCTAAGAGTAACCAAATTGCCTTGGCATAATTACAATGCATGAACAGGTGTTCGGCTGTCTCTATTGTCTCTTTGCATACTAGGCATAATGGATCTATCTTCCTATTGAATCTGGCCCTGCCGGCGTTGAGTGGGAGTGCATTGGCTAATACATGCCACAGGAAATGGATTATCTTTGGTGGTAAATAGAAACTTACTATCCCATACTAACCTCCATATAGGGTTGGGGTTCCAGTAGCATGGAGGGTGATTTGGGTGAAATCCCCATGCCTTGACATCTTCCATATCATCTCATCTTTGCATTGGCCGGTATCCATTCGAAGAGGAATAGCTAGTATTCTTCTGCTTGTTTCTTCCGGGAAGATGTTTTATTTTTTGAGTTCGTCAGTTCTCCTGTCTTCAGCAATTAACTCACTCACTTTCATGTTATTGCTGACTTACTCCACCTGGGGAGTGAAGAAATGGTGTTCCTGGTATCCAATTATCAGTCCACACTACTGTGTCCGAGTCCCTTTCTTGATTACTAGTCTAATACTCATGATAGTGGCCCATATTTTTAAATGGGAGTGCCTCAAGTTGCTCTCCCAAATGGTTTCGCTGTTGAAGGATTTGCTTCTAAGGATCTTGGCCCAGTTGGAATCAGGATTCTTGATCAATCTCCAGCCTAGGTTCATTAGGATGACTGATTTACCTTGTCCAGCTCTCTGATGCCCAATCCTCCCTGTGCATTGGGTTGTTGGAATTTCTTTCAAGCAGTCCCATAGTAGTGCCTCTCCCCTGACTTAAAGCCCCACTAAAAATCTCATTGAAGAGCATTGAGTTCCTTGCAAAGGGTTTTGGTGGATCTCACTGATGCCATCATGTAAGTGGGAATGCTGCTGAGAACTGATTTGATCAAAACTGTTCTCCTGGCCACTGAAAGTATTTTGGATCTCCATCCTTGTAATTATTGTTGATATTTCTCCTTGATGTATTGAAAGGAGCCCTGTAATGACCTGCAGAAAAACAGAAACCCCTAGATAAGTCTTTGAGTTGCTCATGTCTTCTACTCTTAGTAGCTATTTACATTTGTTTTGCATTGCTGATCCACATTCTCGCTAAAGTAGATAGATGATTTGGCGAAGTTCACCTCCTGTCTTGTGCATTGGCAAAAAGTGTTGATGCAATTCTTGAATGCTAGTATTTCTTCATCAGTGGTTACTCCCAAAGGTATTACATCATCAGCAAAAGTTAGGTGCGAGATGGAAGGAGCCCTCCTGTTACTGTGGATCCCTTTTATCCTACTTGCCTGCCTTTCCCGAGTGATGAGCTAGTGTAATGCTTCCACAGAGTATAAACACATAGGTATAGGGGACACCCTTGTTTAATGCCTCTGGTTGGTGTTATGTTTCCCATAGCTTCTCTATTGATCAGTATGGATAGCTTAGCTGATTGAATGCAGGTAATGATGAGATTAACTGTGTTTGAATTGAAAACAAAAGAAGGGAGAAAATTTTCAATAAACGGCATTCCAACTTGTCATATGCCTTACTCAGATCAAGTTTGAGGCAGAACCATCCCATTTTTCCTTTATGGCTTCTCATGTTATGTAGAATTTCTTCGACAATGATCACATTACCAAGAGGTTGCCAGTCGCATACAAAAGCACTTTAATAATTAGCTATCAGTTCCTTCAAGTAAGGTTTGAGTTGGTTGACAATAATTCTTGTGATTGCTTTGTACATAACATTACACAATCCAATTGGCCTGTAGTCATCCGGTGTCATTATAGGTTTCCTTTTGGATAGAAGAAAAAGATGGGCTTGGAATAGTTCCAAATGCTGCATTTTGGATTCAAAAAACTTATAGATGTAGCTGACCACCTCAGCCTGAATGAGGTTCCAGTGGTTTTTGTAAACGGCTGCTGGGAGGCCATCTAGTCTAGGTGACTTAGATGGATTGAAGTCCACAAAGGTGGTTTTGATTTCATCCTTGGATGGTATGCTGCAAATGAACCTATTGTCAATGTCAATTGTGGGGCTAAAGCAATGTAGGATGCTGTCTGGAATAGGAATTAGGTTAGATGTGGTAAAAAGGCATTGATAGTAATTGGTGCAAGTGTTATGGACTTCCTGCAGGTAGTTGTTGGTGACAGTGCCACTGGGTAAGGCCAGCCAATTGATTCTGTTGCAACTGTTCCTCCTAGAAGTGGAAATGTGAAAGTATTGAGAATTCCTGTCTCCTCCTTCTAACCATAAATTCGTTGCCCTTTGGTGCCAATACAATTATTCCCTGATGAGAAATCCTTTAGTTCCTTGGATATAGCTTCTTGTTGTTCCAGATCGGTGTTGTTGATGTCCTCCATGTTGATTCTATTGAGTTCCACTTCTAGCAACTCTATTCTTTGCCTCTGGACTCTGAACTAGTTTCTGTGCTACCTAGTCAGTACACCTTTCATGTTGAGTCTCGTTATGAGTGGATACCTACTACCCGCCTGGATTTTACTACCTTCACAGTTTATTTTGACCACTTCCTCAAAATCTGGATGGGTTCTCCACATATTTTCGTGGAAAACTCTCTTGTTCATCCTCAAAGGCTTTTAAGGCATAATCAAGATGGGACAATGGTCACTACATATGGGAAGAGTTGCAACCATTCCGATGTAGAGTTACAACAGATGGGAATAGTTTCAACCATTTGGATGATGACAATGCCTTGTCTATCCTTTCCTGGATTAGGTGTGGCTTTGCTCTCCTGGTGGACTATGTGAAGGCTGGCCCAATAGAATTGACTTTTATGAGACCCGAATGTTGCATAAAATGGGAGAACTTTGCCATCAGAGCAGGGCTTTTCCTTCTGCCACCCATCTTCTCATCTGTCTTTCCTATAGTGTTTAAGTCTCATACCAGAAGAGTTGAGCCATTATAGTGTTGGATTGCCTACTTGATATGATCCAATAGTTTGCTTCTATCTCCCTTGTGGCAAGGAGCGTAAATTGCCAATAGCATCGAGCTCCTATAAGGGAGATTCTTGTCACTTCCGCCAATGAGAGAGGAGGATGTGCCTGTTATGTAGAGAGATACTGAGTTGTCCCAAGCAAGCCACAAGCCCCAGGATTGCCCTACGGGTTCTATGGTTTTGGAGTTGTTGAAGTTGAACTTGGAAAGAATAGAAACAATTTTAGAATAGGGGTTTTTGGTCTTGAATAAGAAGAGAATGTTGAGTTGGTGGATAAGAGGATGTTGAGGAGGTGGTGAACTGTTAAGGGCCCTTCCAACCCTTGACAATTCCAGGCGAGTAGTTTCATTTCTCACGAAGTAGACGATGCTCCTTGACTGTCCCTTGATAATTCTTGGTGCTCCTAGAAGACTAGTTTTTCTTATGGTTGGGTTTCTTGACATAGCAGATGGTGGAATTTTTGATTTGTCTCCATCTCAAAAGGGTGTTAACTGAGTGGATTTTGTGGGATGGAAATTATATATGGTATACATCTCTATTTAGAATATCTATAACAAGTTATGGGCATGGTCAGTGTGTCTCTTCTTCATGATGCTGGGAGATAGGACCCTCTTGCCGTTGGTGCTGTTGCATTGAGGCTCTTTCTCAAAAGAAGCATCGATCCGAGCTTCCAGGTAGCCCCCTCTTCAACTGTTCCAATTGCTAGATTGTTGAAGTCATTACTGATGTTTTGGTTCTTGAAGGCCTTGTCTTGGACCTTGTTGAACTCGGTAGAATTTAGAGGGCTTTGGGGATCTATGGGGTTGTTTTGAAAAGAGGCGAGTAAAGTTAGTTAAGGTGTCGGGTTCGGGTTTAGGTCACGATCTGAGTAAGGGCATTTGGTTTGGAGTGGGTTTGTCTCGAGTGATCCTGGGTATGGGTTAGGTTGCTTTTCTATTGCTGCTCTGGCATGTTCCCGCCAGTCCTTACTGTTGTCAAGATGTCTCTCTCCACTGCTTGACCACCCTTTTTTGATTGTCCATGGGCCTCCGACGAACCAGAATGTCTTTTCTCTGGCGATGGCATGATGCATGAGGTATCCTTGTGGTTACTCAGATCTGGGCTCAACTGGGACTTCAGTTTCTCTTGTAAGTTGGTACCTCTTCTTGCACTCGGCTTCGGAGGCCTCCTGGATTGCTTGGTCGGTGGAGCTGCTCTTATCCAGTCATTGAGATGGGGTTTTAAGTAGGATATCATTGTTTCTTGGATGGCTGGAGAATAGGTAGGTAATATCATGGCCTTGAGTTCGTTAAATTCCTTGCAGGTTGTCTTTCATGTCCGATCCTTTTGTAATGATAGTAGAGCCAAGGAAGCTGCTCATATGACACTTGGAAGCATACTGTTCCTCCCGTTGGTAGGGTTGATGTAATCTCTCCCTTTAGTTGTCTTGTAATGTCTACCTTCACTTTGATCCTTGCACATTCTGCCTATTGATCTATTTCTTCTTCTGTTGAGATAGATGGCCTCCTAATCTGGCTTGCAAGCTTGCTTATTGTCATGGCATTCAGGCTCTCAATAGCAGTCTCTTGATATGGATCTAGAAATCTACATGGTTGAGCTTATGTTTCGATGGTAATGTAAAATGATCACACCTGTTTAGAAGAACTAGGTCCCCCTCGAATGCCCATGGCCCGTTGATGAAAACTCTCTCAGTTTCCTCTGGTGACGACAACTTCAACAATAGCGTATCTTTATGCAAGTGTTGCAACATCCATGGGTCAGTTAGATGCCACACTTTTCCTCATCCATTCTCTTTTACTGATTATCCGGAGTGGTCTCTATCAGACACTATCTTCAGTGCTAAACTCCTTCTCTAGTCGTCTCTACTCTCCAGGTCCTTTGTTTACATTGGGGTGATCACTCGTTTCTCCTCATGTTACAATGCTACAATGAAGTTTGCCAGCAGCCTTTCTTCTACCATCATGGCCATTGCCGTCAGTGTAGTACTCTTCAAGTAGGGTGGAAGGTGGGAATGGGTTCAACTAAAGTCTAGGTTGATGGAGGGGGCTGTTCCAAGTGAGCACAGGGACCGATGATGAGGGTTAGATGGTAGATTGGTGAAAGGCCCCTAAATATTACAAATGGGCCTCTGAGAATTTTACAAAAAGTCCCTAAAAAGGGGTTTACTTATAAGGAAGTTGTGACTGTGAGAGTTTATTTGTAAATAGTTAGAATAGGGGTTAAAGAATAATTTTTTGGGCTATCAGTCCTCAGAAACTTTGGATATTACGTGTAACTCCTCCTACTCTGACTATTTATGAATAAGCCTTCACAATCTCAACTTTTTTTACAAAAAAAACCCTTTTGAGCACTTTTTTGGTTCCACTCCTAGAGCCTTTTGTATGTGACACTTAGGAGTCTTGCATCAATTTACGTCAGATTGTGAGGACTTATTCGTAAATAGTTGAATTACAAAGATTTCTTTTATAAATATGCATATTTTTGGGGACTTATGTTGAATTATATCTTTTTTTCTTTTTGGTACAGAGAGAAAGTTAAAAATGACTTCCAACTAATAGCCATGCCAAGGACGCTCGAAGCATATCACTCTTCGAATGACCAAATGACATCACCTTTGCATGCTTGAACAGATGCAAGCTGTGTGAACATAATACCAAAGGGGAAGAACACCCAAAAGTTATAAAAGCTTACAAAGAAACATATAATTGGGTTTCAATGTAGACTCTGTGTGATCTTGATGTGCCACCAGACTCCATGTGTGCTTCACAAGCTGATGTGTGTTGTACCCATCTCAGAAGGCAGATTCAACCTCGTGGTTGCTAATGTAGAAGAGGTGTTGAGGGAAGGTTACGTAGACGTTGAAGGTTGCTGAAGATTAGAGAATATTGCATTTAATTTTTGAAAGTCTAACATTTTTCTCTAGTTGGAAAACCTAGAGTGGAGTTAACCCCAAATCCAACAACTTTGCCAGTGGTTGCATCCACTACTATTATATCTAACCCTTTTGCCAGCCATGGCAACATTTTGCACAGAGAGGGAGACACGGCACTCTTTTTAAATGTAAAGGGGAAAAGAATGTTCTAATTATTTTAAACAACAAGTGTTCTAGTTATTTTAAATCACAAGTTAACTTGAACAGAATATTCTTAAGAATATTTGAGGAATGTATTTCTTTTATGCACGTCTATTCAATAAAAAAGGTTATTTTAGAAATCAAAAGGATTTTTGGGAGTTTAAGATCAATAGAAAAATTGGAGGGAAATATCCTAAAAAATTAAAATAAAAAGATCTGAAGAAGTAACCAAAAGGATCTTTTTTTTTATTGTTTTCCCACACTGCCTCAGGTGATTGGGTAAAGAGAGATCTTTTTTTTTATTGTTTTCCCACACTGCCTCAGGTGATTGGGTAAAGAGAGATGCAGGTGCCAGTGACCAAGGTTCAAAAATTCGGCTCGGATCGACACGGATCGTATGCTGAATTACTTGATAGTGAATTAAAAGATAATATATTTAATATATAATTAATTTAATTTAAACAGTATACTTAATATTTTATTTATATTATTTTATTTATATTTATCTTTATCCTAATTTGGTGATTTCATTATCAGTTGAAAAGGTACAAGCCATTCTATCTAATTATTACGATAGATAGTCTTCATGAATAAAACAAAAAGTCATTATTGGAAGTGAATTAGAATTGTAATGGATACATTATATCTCAAGTTTTTATTTTAGAACCGTTTAACATTTTGAGTTAAAGCATGTGGCTACAAACCACGGTGTCGGGGATTTGAATCCTTCCTCGCCCACAACCGGCCCAAAAGGGAAGGACCTTTCCTTTACCTATGGGGGTAGGAAAATCATGATCGGGATAGCGGAAAATATCATATTCGTGAAGCAGAAACATAGATGCACTCCTATTAATGTGGAATATACTGAATTAGTCGATTCAAATTGGAATTGTCAATTCGTCCACCAGGAAAGTCCTATATACTTAAATTAATTCATCAAGTTGATGATAAAATCCATGGACGCTCCAGTAGACATTACGCACTTGTTACACAACAACCCCTTAGAGGAAGGGCCAAACAAGGGGGAAAACGAGTGGGAGAAATGGAAGTTTGGGCTTTAGAGAGATTTGGTGTTGCTCATATTTTACAAGAAATGCTTACTTATAAATCTGATCATATTAGAGCTCGTCAGGAAGTACTTGGTACTACGATTAGGGGAGGAACAATATCGTATCCTGAGGATGCCCCAGAATCTTTTCGATTGCTTGTTCGAGAACTACGATCTTTGGCTCTGGAACTGAATCATTTCCTTGTATCTGAGAAAAACTTCTAGATTAATAGGAAGGAAGTTTGGGGGGGGAGAGGTTGTTTTACCAATCGATTTAAAGGTATCTGACATATTAAGATCTAACTATTTAAATGTGAGAATTTGTCCTCAAAAAATGGAAATATTGAATGAATAGATCGTAAATTCTGAGATTTTGGTATTTCTTTTTTTTCCTCGAAGGAGATCGGCCCGACACGGGCCCCAACGGCTAGTTTGACTAGCCGTTGGGGGTCAAACTAGCCGTTGCTGGCCGTTCCCAAACGGCCAGCAACGGCTAGTTTGGGCCTTGGGGGTCTATTTAAACCCCCCCAAGGCCCTCCTAAGGCTCCACAAATTTCCTTTGAGCCTCCTAATATTCTTGCTCTCTCTCCCACTCTCTCGATCATAGAATTCTCTGTCCGTCTCTCCCACGAGGTCACTACTAGTCTACTACAAGCTCCGCGATCTCTCATCTTCTTGTGCTGTGAAGGAATGACATCTCAAGGTGTTGCTGAGCGGTCATCCGGGAATCCTCCTAGCGCTGATCCTGCTTGGGGTCATTGCACACCAGTGGACATGGGCTAAAGAAAGGTACAATGCAAATATTGCAACCGGATCGTCTCTGGCGGGGTCTACCGATTCAAACAACATCTTGCTGGAATAAAAAGTGAAGTTGCAGCATGTGCTCGAGTTTCTTCAGAGGTTAGGATCCAATTTCGAACTTATATGAAAGAGAAAGAATCAAGCAAAGTAAGCACTGCTAGAAGAAGACAGGAAATTCGAGAGGAATTGTCTGAACCAGCGTGAAGGTCTGATGTTGGAGTCCGGCTTGGTGGAAGTAATCAACTTATAAATGTTGATGATTGTGATACAAGTAAGTTTCTTATTTAACTTATTTTCATGTTCTTCATTTAACGTTTTCAGACAAATAGTTATAATAGATTAATTTTTTTTCTTTTACATTTAAAGCTGAATTGTGACGTGCAATGGAAACAAGCCGGTGGTCCTTTACAGATGATGACTTATTTCGGCAAACTGGAAGATATGGAGGACAAGGAAGTGGCTCCACACCTTCTAGACAAGGGAGCACTAGCGTCGGCATGAGCACTAATGTATGCGAGGAGCTGCCTCAGGAGTTCACTAGAGCTGAAGATCTTAGAGTAGGTCCAATAGATCTCTTCCTCACCAAGAAGAGGGATAAACAACCTTCTATTAGTGTTGCATTCAAGAACTTAAAGTTTTGTAAGGAGAAGATAGGGAGAGCTACATCTAGGTGGTTTTTCTATAAGAGTATCCCTGCTAATACTGCCAAGGGGCCATATTATAAGTCCATGATCAAGACCATACAAGAAGTTGGCAAAGGGGTTGAGGGACCTTCCCCATATGAGATATACAACAAGTACTTGTATATGGAAGTTGATGACATCCGAACATACATTACATCATTTGAAAGGATCTGGAATGAGTATGGATGCACTTTAATGTGCGATGGATGGACAGATACATAAATCTTATCTTTATTTTCTTATCTTATCTTCATTTTTTCTTAAATCAGAATGGGTCTCTTTCTGATCTCTTATCACGTTTGGAACTTTACAAGGATAACAAGAAGAAGTATGATCAACTTCTTAATTTATTGCAAAGCCGGAACCGTATTTTGGAAGTCTATTGATGCATCTGAAAAAATAAAGAATGCCCAGTACCTATATGAATTAATGGATTAAATGGTGGAAGAAGTGGGCGAAAAAAGGATTGTCCAAGTGGTTACGGACAATGCAACAACGTTCAAGTTAGCTGGACAAATGTTGATACAGAAGAGAGAACATCTATACTGGGTTTCCTGTTCTGCTCATTATTATGTTGGAAGGCATTTGCTCTGATTCGATGGTAGATGGAGTGGTCAAGAGTGGTCGATTTATCACCATATTCATCTACAACTGTAGGTGCTTAGAATGACAGTGTGATTAACATGAAAAATCTATGTTGTTTAGGTGCAAAATAAACCTATTAAAAACAGAAACTATGTGAAGTGATCGCCAGAAACTTTTGACTTAAAAGTTCCAAAAGAAGTATGATCGCCTACCTGTTTAAACGCGAAAGATATTGAGTCATTGATTCCCCTCCTTCAGCCGGCTGAAGAAAGAGAGCCCTTCTCGTTCTTTGTTCTTGCTGTTGAATTTGAGGTTGAGATTGAGGATCGTCCAGAGATTCTTGTGACTTTGTGCTTGATTTACTCCTTTTGATTCTCTTGTTGTTGAGTGCAGCAGAAATAAAAAGAAAAAGAGATAAAGAAAACAATGATGAGAACTTTAAGCAAGAATAGAATCTATTCTAATCATGATGTTAAACATGTAATTAAACAACAAACTTACTTGTTGAGTGGCTTTTGAAACCCCTTAATCAAATAGGTTTTGAAAAGAATGAATGTGTTGTGTGTGTTGCATGAAGTGAATGATGAAGAATGTAGAACTAAATGAAATGAATGCAGAAAATAAAGACTTATGCCCAATGGTTGAATTCTTGAATGGATGAAGAATCTTGAAAGGACGCCGACTTCTGGAAATGGCAGCGCTTCGGCGCTCCAACGTTGTTGCTTCGATCTTCAACTCGCTATGGCTCAATGATAATCAACTCGAGATTACGCTTAACTTTTTTAACTCTTCAAGATGTAAGGTATTTATAGGCTTCTTCTGCGTCCGCGGATTAACATAGAAAACCTTCGGATTTATCTATCTTAACCGACAGATAAATACTGATTAATTCATCTTTATCTGTAATTATCTAAAACGCGTCTACCATGGTTGACGCCTTTCAGATTAATTAAGATAAGGATAAATATCCGGGAAAACTTATCTTTATCTTTATTAGCTAAAATGCGTCTACATGTGCAGACGTCTTTTACACTAATTAAGATAAGGATAAACATCCGGAAGAGAAGTAGAAATAGCCTAGGAAACCTAAAACGTGTTGTGCTTACCAGACGCCTTTTAGCTAATTAATCAACTAATTAAAATTCAAATTTAAACGTTAAAATAAGAATAAACTCTAAATAGCGTCTACATAGGTCGACGTCTTTTAGAATTCTTCATATTTTAACTGAAATTTGAGCTAAAATCAATTCAATTAATTAACTTAAACATGTCTGTTAAACCCGACACTTAAAAAGATCAATAAAAATTAATCAATGATTAAATATCAGACCATTCTGAGGCATTATTATATGATATGAAATTTACTCAAAATGACGTCAAACTTAGCGTGTCTACAGCTGCCTCACCTTGGCATCATCTTTGCAAGGGAGTGAAATGGAATGGAATGTACTGAAAAGGTGATGACAAGGTGTGATGAGACACGCTCTTAACATTATATGATTGGAATTTTTCTCAAAATCATCAATGAAGATAGCTCAATAAGATCAATGGAATTAATCCTGTCTGGATGAGGTAGACAAGGAAATAAAATAAGGTCGATCAACCTCCTCGGAGTGGGAAGTACCCCAGGTCGTAGACACTGTAGGTTTCATCATGGGGAGCGTTTGCCAGCCAATGTGGACGTGCTGCAGCCATAATGGATCTTTAAAAGAAAACAAGAAATATTGGATAAAGAATCCAAGAAAGGATAGAATTTCAAGGATATCTTCAAGCGAACCTCAAAGATAATCAAGATACTCAATTCAGAATGGAATATTTCATATCATGTTCGATTTTATTTGATTAAATGGTCTGAAACTTAATCAATAATTAATCCTTATCACAATGATCTCAAAGTCCTACATGATGCATGCTGGGCTAAAAAGAAAAATATAAAGTCAAATAAAATATAAATTAATCAAGGATAATATTGTTAAATTGTCATTAATGAGTCAAGATACAAATTCTTGTAATCCAGTGCTAAGCCGAAGCTCGTTTATCCACGCACCGTTTCACAAAAGTGGAACCATCGTCCCCACTAATTAACAATCCAACGGCCTATCCGTGCGATTAAGAATCTTCTGGAATTATCAATGTTTTTGTTGTAGGGGAACTCAAATTCCAGTTTCATCAAAACCACAAGGTCCTTGATATACTCTAATAAATACTTATCATATAGTAATGCGAATTAACTACATGAAATAGTACAGGGGTAGAGATAACCGTCTTTTTAGTCACGGTCAGGACTTCATAAATTCCCGCAATAGGATCTTCTTGATTTTCTGATTTCAGAAATAGGTTTCTGGCTGTTCTCTATTCGTATTCCAACTCTTTTCATGCCTTATGTCCTGTTTATGACTTGAACAAACAGGTTAAGCACCTATTCAGGCTTAGCCCCTTGCCTGATCGCATGAACGGTCGATCAATCTTTTCCTTAAATGAACAGTCAAGGGGCATGACCTTTATTAACAAAGGTAATCAAACTATAAGCAAACTTAAGCAAAATGCAACATGCAAGTAAACAAATGCTTACTGAAAATAAAAGAAATGAGACATACTAAGTGCAACAAGCAAATGTTAATTGAGATATTTTTGTTGTTTTGAAATATTCATTTTTGTTTGAGTTTTGAAATATATGTTCTTTTTGAATTTTGACATATGTATTTTTTTTTTAATTTTTGACATATGTATTTTTTTGGATTTTTGACATATGTATTTTTTTGGATTTTTGACATATATTTTTTTTTTTTGGATTTTTGACATATGTATTTTTTTTTGATTTTTGACATATGTTTTTTTTTTTTTTTTTTTTTTTTGACATATGTATTTTTTTTGGATTTTTGACTAAAAGATCAGCATGGTACTTAGATCAAAAGATCATATTCATTTATCAACTTAATTCCCAAATTGTTCTTTAACAACTTAACTTAAGCCCATCGTGTTTGAACTTGTGTTTTCATTCGTGATCCCATTTGATGATTCGACTCTTAGTCAATCTAAGCCATTCCTTAAGTTTGGAGTACATCTCTTTAGAAGGAAAAGAAGAATAAGTTTAGAAAGCCCATGAGAAGGTTCCGGAGACTTAAAATATGTTCCTTTCCTACCCTAATATCCGTTGGGGTTCGGTCATTTCTTTCCGGGGTATTTATCGACCTTGCGTTCCCTTTCGTTTCATTTCATGGCCTTGATGTTTGTAATGTGATGGCCTTTTGATTTGACATTTGGATTTTGCCTTTTTGCTTTTCCTTTTTCTATTCTTTTCTTTTCTTCGGGATGGATCTCCCCCATTTTTTTTATGACGGCCTCCTACTAAGATGGCGGGTATTCTTGGTAGTCTATTCTAAGCCTCGTTCCGACATCATGGGCCGAGTGTAAAACAGAATTTTGCTTTAAAAAGAATGATTTGTACTTTACCCTTTCGGTCAAGCTTCGGTATTCTTTAGGACCTGGTATCTCTTGTTACTCACGAATCAAACGTGTCAGTGTGTGTAGTAATGGGCTTGAGTTAAATTATCCAGACTAACAAAGAAATTCGAGTTTATAAATTTTCTGATTCCACTGGTCTTTGTACCATACTGATCGACTCTTTAACCTAAGAGTAGTATTTCTTAAGATGTAAGCCATTCTAGGGATGATTTAGCTCTTCTTCTTCTGCATTAACAAGACGATAAGCATTACCAGGAAAAGCGTGCGATATAACATAAGGTCCTTCCTAGTTGGGTTGGAGCTTAAAACGCGGACCACCAGGTTTTACAAAAATCCTTTTGACGACCATTTCATCGACTTTGAACTTGCGTTCAATGACTTTCTTTTGATAAAAACGTGCTAGTCTATTTTGATAAACTTTTGCATGATTATCAGCTGACCATCTTTTCTCGTCTAAAAGTTCCAATTGAGCAAGGAGTACTGAACGATGTTCATCAATGGAAAATTCCTTATTCAATTGTACCCTTAATGACGGTATGAGGATCTCATATGGAACTACCGCCTCCATTCCAAATGTTAAGGAATAAGGAGTTTGCCCAGTGGGCGTGCGGATTGAAGTTCGGTAGGCCCATAGAGCCTCAACCAATTTTTCTGGCCAGTCTGCGAATTTATTAGATTTGCACGTCTTTTTAATGATTTTTATCAAAGTCTTATTTGTTGCCTCTGCTTGGCTATTGCCTTGCGGATAATAAGGAGATGAATGATGCAATGCAATTCTATACCTGTTGCAGAGGTCCTTCAATTCCTGTGACACGAACTGCGGTCCGTTGTCGGTGACGATGATGCTTGGAATTCCAAATCGGGTGATGATATTCTTTATGATGAATTTGCAGACGGTTGATGCTATGATCTCCACGTACGCTTCAGCTTCTGCCCACTTGGTGAAGTATTCCGTTGCCGTGAGAATGAAAGATTTTTGCTTGATGCCGGAATCTGGATTACCAAGGGGTCCAATAATGTCGAAAGCCCACATGGAGAAAGGCCATGGGGAAGAAACAAGATGGAGTGAAGATGCAGGAGAATGAATTTTGTCGGCGTGAAGTTGACACTTAGCACACCTACGGACATATCCTACACAGTCTTCTTCCATGGTTGGCCAATAAAATCCTTGTCTAAAGATCTTCTTTGCTAGCATCTGTCCATTGACATGGCCACCACAAACTCCACTATGAGCTCCTTCCATAACCTTCCAAAGCTCATCTTCGTCTAGACATCTCAGAAGAACTCCATCAAAACCTCTCTTATACAATGTTCCCCCAACTAGGGTGTATCGTTGAGCAACTCTCCTGATAGCTCTCTTCTCCTCAGTTGTAGCTTCCTCAGGATACGATTGATCTTCACAATATTTGGCAATTTCGTAATACCATGGCTTCTGTTCATCATCCATCTCTTCTAACAGCTCTATTAACATGATTTCTCTCTTTTCCACAATATCTCCGTCTCTGACTTTCTTTAGCAGCTTCTCCTTAGTTCTAAGGAATGAAGGGTCTTTCACGGCGGGTGAAAGACGCCTATGAACTATGATTGATTCGGGTTGCTTGCTGATTGGAAAATCAAGAGAAGATGCCAATGAAGCTAAAGCGTCAGCTAAGATGTTCTGATTCCTAGGGACATGGACAAAGATCAATTTCGTAAAAAGCTTTGAGTAAGCAGAAGTAAGTTCTTGATAAGGCTTGAGCTTGGGATCAAGAGTTCGATACTTGGTCAGCACTTGACGAAGAATCAGTTGGCTATCACCCACAATCCTGAGTTTGGTGGCACCATGGAAATGAGCAGCCTCGAGGCCAGCAAGGAGTGCCTCGTATTCATCTATATTATTGGTGACTGAAAAATCAAGCTGAAAGGCTTGTGGAATGGTGATACCTTCAGGTGATAACAGAACAATACCGATCCCTTTTCCATGAGAATTCAGAGCTCCGTCAAAATGCAGAGTCCACATATCATCTCTGATTTGATTTACGGACATGAGTTCCTCATCCGGAAACTCTGATCGCACTGGATCAAATCGAGGAAGGGGATGATGAGCGAGATGTTCTGCTATGGCATAGCCCTTGATCGCTTTCTGCTGAATATAAGTGATATCGAATTGAGATAGAAAGCTTTGCCATCGCGCTAACCTATCAGTAAGAACAGATTTCTCCAGAAGGAATTTGATCGGATTCATCCTAGCGATGAGATGGACTTCATGGGCCAGAAAATAATGCTTCAATTTCTGAACAACCCAGACCAATGCTGCACATGTTTTCTCCATCGCCGTATATCTCTGTTCAGCGGGGTTGAGAAGTTTAGAGAGATAGTAGGCTGCCCTTTCTTTTCCTTCTTCATCCTCTTGTGCTAGGACAGCCCCCACTGCATCATCCAGGATTGAAATGTAAAGTACCAATGGTTTGCCTGGAGATGGTGGTCTCAAAACAGGATGACTTGCTAAATAGTTCTTTAATCCATCGAATGCCTCCTGACACTTATCGTCCCAATCGAATTTGACTCCCGGCTTGGTAAGCTCGTAAAACGGCTTACACCTTTGTGAGTGCTGGGAGACAAAACGGCGAATAAATTGTAACCTACCGATTAATCCTCTTAACTCTTTCAAGTTTTTAGGAGGTGGCATTTCTCTGATAGCCTTCGCCTTATTGGGATCGATCTCAATTTCCCGTTTACTGACAATGAATCAAAGTAGTTTTCCTGAAGATACCCCGAATACACATTTCTTGGGGTTCATCTTTAACTGATACTCTCTCGATCTCTCCAATACCCTTGCCAAAACTTTGGCGTGCTCAGCCTTTGTCTTAGATTTAACCAATAAGTTATCCACATACACTTCCAAATCTATGTGCATCATGTCATGAAATATTACCATCATAGCCCTCTGATAAGTGGCTCCAGCATTCTTTAATCCAAATGGCATGACGACATAACAATATGTTCCCCAAGGTGTAGTGAATGACGTTTTCTCTTGATCCTCTTCTGCCAGCTTAATCTGATTATATCCTGAAAATCCGTTCATAAACGATAAAGTTTCATAGCCAGCGGTATTATCAATGAGTACATCAATATGAGGTAATGGAAAATCATCTTTAGGACACGCCCGGTTCAAATCGCGGAAGTCAATGCAAATTTTGACCTTCCCGTCCTTCTTCATAACCGGGACTATGTTGGCCACCCATTGTGGATAAAGGACAACTCTAATAAATTTGGCTTTATGCAATTTGTCAACCTCTTCATTCATCTTTAGAGCCATTTGTGGGTGGAATCGCCTTAATTTTTGCTTGACCGGGCTAGCTCCATCCTTAAATGTCAACCTGTGTTCAACTAAAGATGAGTCTAACCTCGGCATATCTTCATAACTCCAGGCGAAAGTATCCTTATAGTCCTTAAGTACTTGTACCATTGCCTTCTCATCCTCTGTAGAAAGATTTTTGCTGACGAGGACAACCTTAGGTTCGTCTTCAGTCCCTAAATTGATTTCTTTGGTGGGCTCTTCTACGGCAGCTGAGGGTTCATCGAATCTCTTCACTCCACTGGCATATGCCTCTGCTGCGTCCTCGTCATCTTCCTCATTCTCAACAATGGGGTCCTTTTCATGCACTAACTCATATACCCCGTACCTATCATTGACTGACTCATCATTCATACAGTCTTTTGGCATCTGAATTGGATTTTCTAAAAACTGAGGGATTAAAGAGCAAGAAAAGCATTTATCAGCTAAATCATGAAGGTATCTATCTGGAATTCGCCTACCCTTAGGCTTCCTAGACTTCCTAACCTGACTAACCTGCCTAAAACTAGACTGCCTAACTTCACTAAACTCCCTATTATAACCTAATGAAGATGAAGCAGGATAAAAATCCTGGGATACAAGTGGAAATACAAGAGAATCCTCTCGAGGGGAGGGGCAGAGTAGATTTAAGAGAGAAACTTGACCGAAGGATCTGCACAACGGGGTGCGATCGGACAAGTAAGAAGTTTCCTCGATAAGGATTTGAGAGGAATTTGTTGTAAAATTGGCGTTTTTTTTTGGATATCAGAGGAATTAAACATGAAACAGGAATGAATACAAATAGAAGGAGAATCAGATGGAGGAAGTGGCACCAAGGCCAGAGGATTAGGGGGATCATATAGTAATATGTCCCAGATCAAATCATATATCCTCTCTAGATCGAGAGGAGGTTGTGGAATAAGGTCCCGAGGGGACAGAGTAATCATAACGGGCGGAGCCCGTGGAATATCTTCAATAATGACCCGCGACCAAGTCGGGGTCAAGAGCAGTGTGCGAAACAGAGTATGGAGCATGGAGACATGGGAAGGGTATGTCCCCCTCCAGAGCAGATCTGTAGTGTAACCAGCTTCATAGGGGTCATCTGGCTCCCCTTCGTCGGTCTCTTCAGACAGCAATATCCGCTTATCAAAGATGGCACCAGGGTTTTCAATCAGCTCATCAATCTGCGGCGGCCACTTGGGTTCTGCAGGATCTAGGAACAATATGTTCAGTGCAATGTAAAGGTCTCTCAGATCGAACCACCTGTACCATTTGCATTCAGGATCATGGAATTTTCTCCTTTTCATAGGCCGCAGAGCCTCCAAGGATTGGTACGTAAGTAATTCTGAGCAATGCCTAGCCAAGTCCCTCCCATATATGTCATGGAAGTCAAAACACGAAGTAATGACCACCGTGCTGTCGTGACTAAGTATGGGCCCCTTCACAAAGTGTGTATACAGGGTCCATGTTAGGGGATCTCGGCCTTCTTTGGGTGGTGTGGACATTGTCTCCCAGATTCTCTGACCTTCTTCAATTTCTGCTTGCTGAACCAGATCTTGCTTCAGTCTTCTTGGCCTGTAGCCCAGACCACTTCCAGGTGCTGCTCGATGATCTTTAACAGGAGTGATCCTGCCTTGCAACTGTGTGCCCAGACCTTTCCCAAGCTCGTAGCCGTTCTTCATCATAATTCTCCATCCTGGGGTACTCATGCACTTCCCCCTTTTTATAGTATTTAACGGGTATGGAGAAATAGTGGCGGCTTTTAGAGGATCAGCCACTGGATGGTAGACCTATAATACCAACAGAAAATGTTGTCGGCCAGGTAAAGCAGCAGATTTAACATTCAAAGTATGAGCAGCAGTAAGGATCGGCATGCTCGTCACCTTAATAATTCGTCCTTTGAAAGGGAATTTGAGGCATTGGTGATTCGTAGAAGGAATCGCCTCAAGAGTTTTAATATAAGGACGACCCAAAATGGCATTTATAGAAGGGTCGATTTCTAGGATGTGAAATTCGACCTCTGCATGACTTATAGGGCCTAGCTCCACCTTCAAATAAACCATTCCCAGAGGGGAACGGGTGGAATTGTCATATGCTGTCACAGAGATGGGGCTAGGCAGCCATTTTTCTTTGGGCACACCGCACAGCTCCAGGGTCTTCGGAGGTAAAACATTGATCGAAGCCCCTGTATCTACCAGGCATGCATCCACGGCCTTCTTACAGATGTTGACCGTGATGCTTAGAGCCATGCTTCTGGCTGCTGGCGGTGCTAGTTCCGATGTGTGAAATGTGATGGAGGGCTGATCCCCCTGAGGAACTAGTAGTGCTGCAGTTTTTTCTACCGGCACGTCCTCATTGACCATCACCTTCTGTAGATATTCCATTAAGGCTTCTTGGTGAATCTTGGACCTTTTGATCAATTCAAGTACAGTGATCCGTGCCGGTGTCCTGTCCAAATGTTTCAACAAGTCATATTGAGTGCCTGGTGCACTCTCTTCATTATGGGCTTCCTCAGTCGGCTGTGATGGGCCGTCTCTAACTGTGGACTGAGGAAAGACCTTGTTGAAAATTCTTCCGCTTCGGAGCGCATGTTCCTCGACCGTGGAGGATCCGGGTGACACCTTAAGTACCGCAGGGTTGAATGGTGCGGATGATGTAGAGGGTCGGTATGTAGGTGATGGCGTAGGGCTAGGTGGTGATGGCGCGGTGCGGATTAAAGGCCTAGAGGGTTGGATGGTGGATGGGTAAGTGGTTGGTGAAGTGGGGAATGGCACGCGTAATAGCGGTCTGGATGGTAAAGGGGTATCTGGGTAGGTGGTAGTGGTAGCGGGTGAAGTAGGAAATGGTACGCGTAATAGCGGTCTGGATGGTAGGAGAGGCGCGTAGTTGGTTTGCGGGGGATTATATGGTAGCAGTGTAGTGGTGTGGGGCGTAATGGGCTTGAGGAAGGTGGGTAGTGGTAATGGGTTATTGGGTGCGGGCGAGTGATATGTAGGTGTCGGTAGAGGGGTGATGGTAACAGGTTGTGGCCTAGGTATGTGGATGGTGCGGCGTGGTGGTCGTTCTGCGGTACTTGGAATATGACCCGTCGAATAAAGAGAGGAAGAGTCCTCTATTCTCCACTGTTGCCCACGACCAGCCTCAGACTGACTGTTCGTCAGAATGGGAGCAACTTGGTTTTGGTTCTGGTGCTCCGGGAGCGGGTTCTGCACTATACCCATATTGGGTGGTGGTGCTGCTTGTGCTGGCGGTCTTACTTGCTGCTGCTGCTGCTGTGGTCTTCTCGCCTTCAGGGCTGATATATACTTTTTCATCTCCTCCCAGTCTATGCCGTCCTGCTCGTTGAGATCATGAATATAATCTCTTAATTGAAAGCAGGTGTCGATGGTATGCCCAGGTTGCCTATGGAAATAGCAATACCTGGATGTATCGGCATTTTGAGGCCAGACGGCCTTTTCCCTTGGCAAAACTAAGGCATTAGCTGCCATTAGAGCACTGAAGATATCTGCCAAGGATTCTGGGAGGGCCAGGTATTCTGCCCTTTTAGGGCCTGGAGGTCTTCTCTGCTGATTATAGTCAGCAGGAGGAGGGACATTATGGTATGCCGGCGGTGCGCGCGGCTGATACTGTAGCTGTTGCTGTTGCTGATATTGCTGTTGTTGGGGTTGCTGGTACTGTTGTTGCCGTTGCGGCGGCTGCTGTAGCTGTTGCTGGTTCTGGTTCGGCTGCTGTGGCCGCTGATACTGTTGCTGATAATGGGGGTTCTGCTGCTGCCTGTACCCCTGTTGGTTTGGCTGCGGTGGCCTCTGGTACTGCTGCTGGTTCCTCACGAACTGGGGCGAATTATTATTCATGCTACTAACCTGCTCATGAGAGAGCGTACCCTCAGTAGTCGGACCTGTGCTGGGAGAGTTTGGCACTGTAGGCTTCCGAGGTGGAGGCCTGCTAGGTCTGTGAGGATCAAAGACGCTAGAGAACGTAGCGTCCTTGAAGGCATTCTGGCAGTACCGTGCTCTTTCATAGAGCTCTGCCATGTTGGTCAGATTGTTCAGGGAGAGGACTAACTTGAATTGGGGCGTGGCGTTGGAAATTAACATCTTCACTTGCTCGGACTCGGACAAGTGATCTTTCACCTTTTCAGCCAGGCCCCGCCACCTGTCGGCAAAACTGACAAACTCTTCATCAGGTTTCATCTTTTCTGCAATGAGGTCAGTGATGGACAAGGAGGGTGCAACTCTGTCCTGGTATCGTTGGATAAATTTGCATGAAACGATACCGTAATCCTCTACTTCGGAGGGTTCCAGAGAAAAGAACCACTCGAGGGCTGGTCCCTCTAGAGATCTCCTGAACAAAAAGGCCAACGACCTCTTGTCGTTCTGCCAGAAAGAGGATTCATACATAAACTCCTTCAGATGTGTGAAGGGGTTACCAGTACCGTTGTACTTCCGGTACACTGGCATCTCAGAGGGTGGTAGGTGGAACATCGGCAGGCTCGGCAAATTGATCTCTGGCGTAGCTTTAACCCCCATCATCTTCTGGAGGTTGTTGAATTGCTCATCCATGCGCTCTATCTTGGCCAGCAACGCTTTCGTGGTTAGATCTGCCTGGGGAGGAGAAGGAGGTGGAGGTACTTGATAGGCCTGCTGCCTAGAGTACGTTGGACAGGGAGGACAATAAAGAGGAGGACCGGCAGAGCTTCTGCCATGCCCGAGGGCATTTTGATAAGCAGACGTTTGCGGTCTAGCCGGTAGCCTAGAGGATGAAAGCTGCGGCCCAGTTGGCCGAGAAGTGACATGAAGGCCTTCCATGGCCTGATGGATGTAAGGAGGGTGAAGAGGAGGTTGTTGAGTAACAACAGGGGGAGCCACAGGGTTCGGCTCAGCAGGCTGCACGGGTGCCTTCCCCTTCAGAATAGACTGGATTGCCTCGAACTGCTGAGGGTCCAGACGGGAGGCAAGAACTCCCAAAGCGTTGATGAGATCCACAGGATCAGAGGATGAGGGATCATTCTGATTCATGTCCCCCTCAAGATTGGGATTAGGAATCGCATACTCATGCGGGAGAAGATCAGGATATCGATCATGGGGATGAAAGAGGGGTGTCCGGACATTCCCATCTTGTCGATAGGGAATGGGGGCAGAATTACGGGAGGCATCAGCATCTCTCCCGTTCTCATAGTTGTAGTCCGAATCGCGAGGGGCATTAGCATCTCCCTCATAGTTGATGATGGCGTCTTGAGCCATACTCAAGTCCCTGCCTGATCACAGCAGCATGCTATTAGATTCTTTTTTTTTCAAAGATTTGACAAACAAGTTGTACAGAGATTAATCAATCAAGTGGATGCTTAACGTGATTTTAAGGTTCCTTGTTGAGTTATTTGAATTGTATTAAACCACAAATTCGCTCAGGGAAAGGATCCCAGTTTCAGTTCAATTTCCACCGTTATTCTCTAGGGCTTTTTCTCACAACGCTTTTGGAATCTAGCCGAGACTTCAATTGGTACAACCAGCCCGATGATCAAGGAGGAATACCTTGATTTTGGGGACTTATGGAGGCCTTAACGTCAACTCCTCTAGTCTGATCAAGGGACCAACACTATCAGAGAGAGTTGCTGACGTCAAGTAGTGTGTTCCTAAGAAAAGGAGGGTATTCGCCTCAATGCGTATGTCCTATGGCCTGGATGGCCTCTAATGCTTAATAATAATGGGTAGCTAGCACTCAAGCCACAAAAATCTGAGAACTGAAAAATAACTAAGAAACTGTTTGAATAGCGTCGATGGTAGTCGACGCTATTCAAAACAGAACCTTAATTTTTCGCAGAAACAGATGCAGACAGCAGAGAAAATTTGAAGACTGAAAGGCGTCTGGGTGTATTGACGCGGTTTGAAACGCGTCAGTGCTCCTAGACGCTTTTCAGTTCGCAGAAACAGTTTTGCAGGAGGATTTTCTGGGTTGAATCCTCTTCAAACAGGATAAAAACAGTAAACAATCAACTCATGCAGATTTTTTTGGTTCCAGATTTTAACAGGATGATTTACTAACTAAACAAATAGAAAATCAATCAATCACACATCATTTTCATCACAAAAACAACTTTTCAAACTAATCAAGGGGAAGGCAAAATCTTGCCACTGGGGTGTGCACGTGGTGCACGAGGGAAATTAACTAAACTAAAACACTCACCAATTGGTGAGGACGTGTCGAGAGACACAAATGGTGCACCGTGGGTGCCCGATTGATGATAGCAAGAACAAAAAACTAAAAGGTGGCGAGACCAAGTCCCACCGTGATCGCCAAAAAAGCTGTAGGTGCTTAGAATGACAGTGTGATTAACATGAAAAATCTATGTTGTTTAGGTGTAAAATAAACCTATTAAAAACAGAAACTATGTGAAGTGATCGCCAGAAACTTTTGACTTAAAAGTTCCAAAAGAAGTATGATCGCCTACCTGTTTAAATGCGGAAGATATTGAGTCCTTGATTCCCCTCCTTCAGCCGGCTGAAGAAAGAGAGCCCTTCTCGTTCTTTGTTCTTGCTGTTGAATTTGAGGTTGAGATTGAGGATCGTCCATAGATTCTTGTGACTTTGTGCTTGATTTACTCCTTTTGATTCTCTTGTTGTTGAGTGCAGCAGAAATAAAAAGAAAAAGAGATGAAGAAAACAATGATGAGAACTTTAAGCAAGAATATAATCTATTCTAATCATGATGTTAAACATACAATTAAACAGCAAACTTACTTGTTGAGTGGCTTTTGAAACCCCTTAATCAAATAGGTTTTGAAAAGAATGAATGTGTTGTGTATTGCATGGAGTGAATGATGAAGAATGTAGAGCTAAATGAAATGAATGCAGAAAATAAAGACTTATGCCCAATGGTTGAATTCTTGAATGGATGAAGAATCTTGAAAGGACGCCGACTTCTGGAAATGGCAGCGCTTCGGCGCTCCAACGTTGTTGCTTCGATCTTCAACTCGCTATGGCTCAATGATAATCAACTCGAGATTACGCTTAACTTTTTTAACTCTTCAAGATGTAAGGTATTTATAGGCTTCTTCTGCGTCCGCGGATTAACATAGAAAACCTTCGGATTTATCTATCTTAACCGACAGATAAATACTGATTAATTCATCTTTATCTGTAATTATCTAAAACGCGTCTACCATGGTTGACGCCTTTCAGATTAATTAAGATAAGGATAAATATCCGGGAAAACTTATCTTTATCTTTATTAGCTAAAATGCGTCTACATGTGCAGACGTCTTTTAAACTAATTAAGATAAGGATAAACATCCGGAAGAGAAGTAGAAATAGCCTAGGAAACCTAAAACGCGTCAAGACTTGCAGACGCCTTTTAGCTAATTAATCAACTAATTAAAATTCAAATTTAAACGTTAAAATAAGAATAAAGTCTAAATGGCGTCCATATGGGTCGACGTCTTTTAGAATTCTTCATATTTTAACTGAAATTTGAGTTAAAATCAATTCAATTAATTAACTTAAACATGTCTGTTAAACCCGACACTTAAAAAGATTAATAAAAATTAATCAATGATTAAATATCAGACCATTCTGAGGCATTATTATATGATATGAAATTTACTCAAAATGACGTCAAAATTAGCGTGTCTACAACAACCACAACAACATTCTGGATATCATACGCACACATACTCATGGAAGAGAGTTGTTTCGTCCGGGAGCCACCAGGTTTGCATCTCAATATATCTCTCTAGATAGTTTAAGTCAACAAAAGAACAACTTGATTAGGATGGTGGCATCAGAAGATTGGGAGAATCACATATTGCTGCATGTACCAACCAAGGTCAGAAAGAAAGGTAAGAAAGTGACTGATCTAATTCAGTCTAGGCCCTTCTGGAGGGGGGTGCTGATGGATATATGTGTCCTCTAAGCCAATCATAAGGCATCTATTTCAATCTGGTTCACTAATAAATGACATTAAATTCATTATGTAGATTGGCATATTTATAATTGCACATAATGAAGTCCATGAATATGTGCAATAGTCATCAGATTATGATGAGATCATAATAATGAGACTGATGACTTATAAACACATATTCTCAATTGTTCCTAGTCGTAGGATGTTTGAGAAGGACATCAAACATCCGGTTAGACTAGTACAGGTTATTCCAGCTCATATGATAAGGGTGATTGATCTCGTTAGTTACTAGTGTGGAGACACAATGGTAAACCTGTAGGTGCTCATTGGGGAATGAGTTCACTGAACTAATCCGACATGAATCGCCGAATGGTAATTTACTTGACTGTCAATCGGCTTGATTTATCGTCACAGTGGCGTGGTTGATCCTTGGACTTGAGATACCAAAGACACCTTGTCGGTGGACTTCTGGACTTTGACCTTGACCTACAAATCCCTATCCACGGGATCTCTAATAGTCAAGGATCGGGTCTAACGGAAGACCTTCGAAGGTGATTGTGTGTTCAATAAAGGATCGTTCGCTCTCAGGTAACTGGAGAGAGAATGCTCTAGAATAGATCCGCAGGAGTCTCTGGCCAAAGCAGAAACAATATCAGAAAATAGGTTTTCGGATATTGTAAAGCGAAGTCTGATTCAAGTGAGTTGACAATCTAGGGTTTGACAGTTGACCATACCCTAGGTTAACTCGAGAGTATTGTGCGAACGAAGGATTATAGCCACGTGGTAACTGTGGACGGACAGGTTCCATGAGTGGGTTGTTGAACCCCATTATCTTCCGGGATCATGCGGTGTTGCTTGGCACCCAACTTGATCGGAAGTTCGACCGAATTTACATGCGACGATGATTCGGTTAAGTAATTAGTTAATATCTATATATTAATTAATTACAAAAAGTCAATAACTAGTTATTGGACTTAATGGGCAGAAAACCGGACTGGTAAATGGGCCTAGAGGGTCACACGTAATAAGATTCTCAGTCGGTGGTACATAAGTGAGATTTATATTAACTTGGGGACTTTTGTGAAAAGTCGCGCCGACTTAATATATATACGCGCTGTTGAGAAATCCTGGGCCAAGCTCCAAGATTTCCCCTTACTGGCCGTCATCCCTCCTTTCTCTCTCCTCCTCTGGGCGCCCGTTCGAGGCGCCGAGATTGTCACCGTCTCCGCCGCGCGTGATTCCCGAAAGTCGGGAATTTCCGTCAGCGGGATTTCAGCAATCGTTGCGGCGACGGATCTTTAGCGAACGAGCTGATTCGGACGAGGGATCGAGGACGAACCACCGCGGAGGATCGCATGGATACCGCTGGAGGCCGGACGCTTGTGCGGCTTGCGGCATCACCTCGACAGAACCGAGACGGAAGCGGATTCGAATCCGCGCACGGTAATCAGATTACTCCCGTTAGTTTTCCGTTTTAGTTTTTCGTTCCGAATCAGATCAGCGGGCATCGGGCGGGATTTATTTTGTTCGTCGTTTCCACTGCGTTCTTCGCGTCCCGCCCGGATCCCAACAGTGGTATCAGAGCCAGGTTCCGCTCTGATCCGCTCCGGAACGATGAAATTAACGTTCTAAAATTTATATCCATGCTCAAATCGTTTATATCTTACGGAATCTGTTCATTGGATGAACAAATTACATTTAGAATATTTTTCTGTAATGAAAAACGATTTTATTTGGGGTTTTCATTTTGTTCTTCATGTGGATGAAGAACGGCTTTAAGGGGTTTATGATGCGGGTTTGTAGGACAGCGCTGGCCGTCCTCGATGTCGCCGGTGTGACCGGCGGTGGGCGGCAACCTCGTCGGCCCCCTGCTGGGCGGCAGTGATCGGCGGTGGGGGCTTTCTTTCCTTTCTTCTATATTGTTATTTGATGCATATATTTGGAAAGGTAGAGACTCATATCTGCAATATAGGGGCTTGTCGGAGATCCCACCGGTGTCGGCATCGCCGTCCAACCCTGCCGGCTTCTTTGGGTTAGACCTTGAAATATGATTTTGAGGCTAAAGGACCGCAGGAGTCCACCATTACCGGGATTGGGGTCGGGGAAATAGGATAGGCCAAGCTTCTCCATTCTCTGCGGCAACCGACAACATCGGAAAGGGGGTGGAGAAGGTTGCCGCCGGCGTTCAACCTGCCCACCGCAGGTTCTGGGCGTTGGCCGCGCTGGAAACTGGCCTCTGGCTAGCCTGGTATCGGAAAAGGGGTTGGGGAAGCTTGCCGCCGGTGTTCAACCTGCCCACTGCAGGTTCTGGGCGTTGGCGGCGCCAGAAACTAGCCTCCTCCAGCTAGCCTAGCAGGTTATGGGCGTCGGCGTCGCCGGGAACAGGCCTCGTGCCGGCGGCCTGCTACACACAGGTGTCGGGGAGGAGGAAGATCCCTGGCGGCGGCTGGGGAAACCCTAGCCGCGCGCCAGGGTGCCGCCTGGGTCCGACCCAGGCAGGTCTGGGCCTAGGCCGGCCCGGCCCAGGTGCCCGGATGGGGCCTGCCTGGGCTCAGGCCAGGGCAGTCTGGCCCAGGGCCGGCCTGGGTCCGGACCAGGCGGCTTAGGCCCGGTCCAAGCATGCCCGAACCAGCCATCTTTAAGCCCTAGCCCCTTTTTAACCCCATTTTTCCACATTCTCCCCTTTTATACGAAAAACACCACCCCTAATAATTGAAATTAACATTAAACATAGTTCAAAATTTATTTTAAATAGTTTAAAATTTATTTCAAACTTAAGTTTATAAATTTTCAATTAATAAAAGAGGTGTTTTTAAGATGTGATCTTTAATGAATTTTATAATTAAGATGTAATCTTAATTTTATTAACAATTGTTGTTAATATTTTAATATGGGTGTTTAAAGGGGTTAATTAAGATGAGATCTTAATTTGATTATTAACAAGTGTTGTTAATTAATATTTAAGATATGATCTTGTAACTAATTAACAAATGTTGTTTATAATTATTTAAATTAAGTGATTAGATTAATGTGTTAATTTCTTAGCAAATGTTGTTATGAAATTATTGTTTTAATTAAAAGACACTTAATAAAAGTTATTAAGTGATTAATTAACTATTTATAAATGTTATAATAGAGTTAATTATTTTTGAGAAATAAACTTTAATAAAAGTTATTAAGGATTAATTAAAGTCTTAATAATGGTTATTAAGATGGTTAATTAAATTTCTCATCAATCTCTTAATTAAAGGTTATTGTAGATCTAATCTACTTAAAATTGATCTTTTAATAAATGTTATTAAGTGATTAATTAAATCTAATTGTTAGACTGATTTTAATTAGAAATATTCTAATTGTTATTTCTTAATAATTGTTATTGAGGAATTGTATTTAATAAAAGGGGCATTTAACAAAAGGTTGTTAAGTATTTCAGAAATAGGAATTAGAAATTCTTTTATAAGTGTTATTTAAGAGTTTTTAATTTTATCTAAATGTTAGATTGCTTCGCATTAATAATTGTTATTAATGTGATTTAAAATTAATCTAAATGTTAGATTAATTAATTTAGAATTGTTCTAAATTATGCATTGAATATTTTAGAATTTTAATTTTAGCTTTGTGTGCACATGTTGATGTGTTTAATGCTTTAAATTAGATTTAAATGTATGTTAGAAAACATGATTTTCGAAATTCAAATTATCCAATTTTGATTGGTACCTAGGTTTTAAGAAAGTCAAAATTATTATATTTTCAAAAATTTAGCCTTCATGTGATGTGCGTTATCATGTATGGATGGTTAAAATTTGTGGTGGTCATGGACATACACTTAGTTAAATTTCATATCATGTGATGGTGTGTGATTATGTGGATTGTTATGGAATGTGATGTACATTAATTAAGTGTTAATTAATGAGGCTTGCGTGCCTCCCTCTCTCCATTCCATTGTAATTCTATCTCCCTCCTTCATTGTACTCGGCCATAAGGCTTTCTCTTATAATTTATTTGTATTTGAAATTGTTTCAAAAATAAATATTGTTTGTATTTGATTGCACCGGTCGAGGAGAGGCGAGGATGACCCACAAATGCAACCAGGAAGGCAACAGGAGATGAGATCACCAGTGACTATGTGTTTGCATGTTTAGATTATATAAATGCTATATAGTTTTGGTGATTAATTGTTTGGTTCCAGTTAATCACCGTGCTGTCCATGACCACATAATGAACATGTATGGATGATGCATGCTTTTAGTTATTGATTATGAATCGATTGCTAATATCTAGGTATAGTTAAATATATTCGATATATTTATAAACTATCACCTAGGATGAGACCAACTTAATATAAACAAAACCTTCAACATAAAGTCTAAGCCGGAGTGCGAGTCATTGAGAATGTACCGCGTGACTCTCCATCAATATAGTTCTTAGAACTTGATTCAGTGATGACAGTTTCTACGTGTTTACCCGAGATCTGCCACCATCTGATGAAATGACTATTAACTATAGCATTATGATGTCTTGAGATTGGAATAGAAGAACGGTGTAGTTATCCTCGCGTTTACCCGGGAGCTGCATTCTTACTCTGCTCTGTCACGTATTGATGGTAAAGCTTAGACCAGGTATAATGGTCTACTGTGTTTACCCAGGACCATTAAAGACCTAGGAGCCGAAATAAGATCGGATATTGCAAGGAGTTGCAATTACCATGAGATGGTTGCTCTAAGATAATGGTATGATACTATGTGTTTACCCGAGGTCATACTGTGATTCTTGGAGATTCTGATCCTCACTAGAAGACCGTCGGAGTCTTCCGTTCTGTATACCTGAAGGTTATACAGTCCGTCGAAAAATAGTGGGAAATAATTCAAGATAAAAGACCATAATTGAATTATCAGAACTATCTGCTTAAATCACATTATTTCCTTCAATTCACTAAAATGTCGTCTATTCGAGAAGTTGGCATATTGGATGCTAATACTTCTCATACTCAGACTGACTAGAAAATTCTGAAGAATGTCTTCAGAGCCAAGTGAAAGTCACTATCATAATCAGATATCATGAATCCTCTTACTTGGATAGACCAAGGTAAAAAGGTACTCATGGTATGCCTTATTGAAAGGTAATGATTGTTATGAAATCTCTTATTTGGATAGACCAAGATGAAGAGATATTCATGATATGTCTTTGAGAAAGACAAGTGGTAAAATTTTAAACGATCGAATCCACACCTGAAAAGGATAAAGAAAAAGTCAGTTGAGATAGAGAAGTAGCAGTTCTCCTACTGCAACCAATATAAGGATACTGATAAAGGCAAAATGAATATGGAACTTGAAAGAAGTTTCATATATTCTTATTATCGACTTTTACATGTCCATTGGAGAATTAGCGTATCCAATATGAGATAATGGAAATGATTCTCAGAACTGCGATACATAATAAGATTTGCCTGATTCTTATCCTTGTGAACATGAGTATGAACATTAGATGTCCATGCTTTACAAGTGGTTCCAAATAAGTCAGTCTATATTCATATAAGATATGGAAACCAAATAATTCATATGAGATGTGAATTATAAACAAACCTGATTTAAAAGTCAGGTATTACCGTGGTGTGAATTTGTGAATGTCTAAAGAGTTTGGACACTACAGTTATTGGCCAGACGATAATGAAATAATTGTTCTCTTGAAAGTTGTCTTCAGTAAAGAGGAATATGTCCTCAAAGAAGACAGTGGGAGCTGATAAAACTAGAAGATATTCTAGATTCACAAGCTAGTATAAGATTATTAGATAATCTTAGTTGTTTGGAACCATTCATGACACACATCAGAGAGCTTTATAGATTTTTGAGATTCTCTCAATGACTAGAAGGATATGTTTGACATATCTAATTAGTAAGATGAGAGGAGCTCAAAATAGATTATGATCTAAAATCTACGATAATAATGCTCTCTGTGATTACAACTTTGAGATTGATAAGTTTAGTAGAATTCTACATATATATACTGCCAATCATGAGATGATGACAGTTTGATATTAAAAGTGTTCACTCAATGTGATTAAGGTAAAGATGTATATGATACACCTTTAAAGCTTTTAAAATGTCCAGGAAGCAAGTTATGATTTCAAAAGATCATTTTGAATCAAACTGAAGCTTCCTAAGTTGTAATAAAAGTTTTGACTTAATGGTCAAATACTACGTGACCATTAAGAATAGTCACGGATTGTGTGTGTGTGTGTTCAAAAAGGACAGTGGGAGCACGATCGCTTAAGTAATACTTTATGATAATAACATCAAAGTCATTGAGAATGACTTCAGGATATTACTATTAGTGAAAGCATTGTTAACCATCGTTTCCTCCATAATGGATTTAGTTATAATATCCCACGTATTGGAATTACAAATCTATTAAGATAGATCAGTGGAGATATTATATTGACGTGTATGTCAAAATGTTTGGCATAAATTTCATAACAAGTCTCAATTGTTGAGATATAGAATTTATTCCTTTAAAGAAAAGATTCCTTAAAGGATACAGAAGTGAAATGCATCATTAAGCGCTTGAGAAGTGCTAAGGATGCATTCACGTATATGGAGAGGATGATTTGAAACTATGAGGTCACACTGACTCAAATTTCAAGTCAAATAATGGATTCAACCTTCTAGTAGAAAGGAATGAATTGGAATGGTTTTAATCTAGAACTCGATATTAAGGTGACGACATAAATAAGTGATACTGTTATTAGAACAATATGGATGAAAAGGTTCATCCCTGAACTAGATGTAGTTCTAAAATGTCTCTGATACCATCCTATTGTTGTAGGACAACAGTGGGAGCAATGAATTGTGTGATCGAGCTATGGTCTCATCAGAAGTTGCAGAATATTATGAGGTTCTTTCACAGGTTCATAGACAAAGGATTAAGAGGAAATAACGCAATGGAAAATATTCCATCTGTAGATAATTTAGCAGATCTCTAACCAAGTCTTAGTCACAGACTATTTGTGAGCATCACCTAGATTTGATGGAGATCAAATGCGAAGATGATTGGCTTGAGTCGAAGTGGGAGATTGATGGATATAGGTGTCTTCTAAGCCAATCATAAGGCACCTATTTTAATCTGGTTCACTAATAATGACATTAAATTCATTATGTAGATTGGCATATTTATAATTGCACATAATGAAGTCCATGAATATGTGCAATAGTCATCAGATTATGATGAGATCATAATAATGAGACTGATGACTTATAAACACATATTCTCAATTGTTCCTAGTCGTAGGATGTTTGACAAGGACATCAAACATCCGGTTAGACTAGTACAGGTTATTCCAGCTCATATGATAAGGGTGATTGATCTCGTTAGTTACTAGTGTGGAGACACAATGGTAAACCTGTAGGTGCTCATTGGGGAATGAGTTCACTGAACTAATTCGACATGAATCGCCGAATGGTAATTTACTTGACTGTCAATCGGCTTGATTCATCGTCACAGTGGCGTGGTTGATCCTTGGACTTGAGATACCAAAGACACCTTGTCGGTGGACTTCTAGACTTTGACCTTGACCTACAAATCCCTATCCACGGGATCTCTAATAGTCAAGGATTGGGTCTAGCGGAAGACCTTCGAAGGTGATTGTGTGTTCAATAAAAGATCGTTCGCTCTCAGGTAATTAGAGAGAGAATGCTCTAGAATAGATCCGCAGGAGTCTCTGGCCAAAGCAGAAACAATATCAGAAAATAGGTTTTCGGATATTGTAAAGCGGAGTCTGATTCAAGTGAGTTGACAATCTAGGGTTTGACAGTTGACCATACCCTAGGTTAACTCGAGAGTATTGTGCGAACGAAGGATTATAGCCACGTGGTAACCGTGGACGGACAGGTTCCATGAGTGGGTTGCTGAACCCCATTATCTTCCGGGATCATGCGGTGTTACTTGGCACCCAACTTGATCGGAAGTCCGACCGAATTTACATGCGACGATGATTCGGTTAAGTAATTAGTTAATATCTAGATATTAATTAATTACAATAAGTCAATAACTAGTTATTGGACTTAACGGGCTGAAAACCGGACTGGTAAATGGGCCTAGAGGGTCACACGCAATAAGATTCTCAGTCGGTGGTACATAAGTGGGATTTATATTAACTTGGAGACTTTTGTGAAAAGTCGCGCCGACTTAATATATATATGCGCTGTTGAGAAACCCTGGGCCAAGCTTCAAGATTTTCCCTTGCTGGCCGTCATCCCTCCTTTCTCTCTCCTCCTCTGGGCGCCCGTTCGAGGCGCCGAGATTGTCACCGTCTCCGCCGTGCGTGATTCCCAAAAGTCGGGAATTTTTGTCAGCGGGATTTCAACAATCGTTGCGGCGACGGATCTTCAGCGAACGAGCTGATTCGGACGAGGGATCGAGGACGAACCACCGCGGAGGATCGCGTGGATACCGCTGGAGGCCGGACGCTTGTGCGGCTTGCGGCATCACCTCGACAGAACCGAGACGGAAGCGGATTCGAATCCGCGCACGGTAATCAGATTACTCCCGTTAGTTTTCCGTTTTAGTTTTTCGTTCCGAATCTGATCAGCAGGCATCGGGCGGGATTTATTTTGTTCGTCGTTTCCGCTGCGTTCTTCGCGTCCCGCCCGGATCCCAACAGTGGTATCAGAGCCAGGTTCCGCTCTGATCCGCTCCGGAACGATGAAATTAACGTTCTAAAATTTATATCCATGCTCAAATCGTTTATATCTTACGGAATCTGTTCATTGGATGAAAAAATTACATTTAGAATATTTTTCTGTAATGAAAAACGATTTTATTTGGGGTTTTCATTTTGTTCTTCATGTGGATGAAGAACGGCTTTAAGGGGTTTATGATGCGGGTTTGTAGGATAGCGATGGCCGTCCTCGATGTCGCCGGTGTGACCGGCGGTGGGCGGCAACCTCGTCGGCCCCCTGCTGGGCGGCAGTGATCGGCGGTGGGGGCTTTCTTTCCTTTCTTCTATATTGTTATTTGATGCATATATTTGAAAAGGTAGAGACTCATATCTGCAATATAGGGGCTTGTCGGAGATCCCACCGGTGTCGGCATCGCCGTCCAACCCTGCCGGCTTCGTTGGGTTAGACCTTGAAATCCGATTTTGAGGCTAAAGGACCGCAGGAGTCCACCACTACCGGGATTGGGGTCGGGGAAATAGGATAGGCCGAGCTTCTCCATTCTCTGCGGCAACCGACAACGTCGGAAAGGGGGTGGGGAAGGTTTCCGCCGGCGTTCAACCTGCCCACCGCAGGTTCTGGGCGTTGGCGGCGCTGGAAACCGGCCTCTGGCTAGCCTGGTATCGGAAAAAGGGTTGGGGAAGCTTGCCGCCGGCGTTCAACTTGCCCACCGCAGGTTCTGGGTGTTGGCGGTGCTGGAAACTAGCCTCCTCCAGCTAGCCCAGCAGGTTATGGGCGTCGGTGTCGCCGGGAACATAAGTGGGATTTATATTAACTCGGGGACTTTTGTGAAAAGTCGCGCCGACTTAATATATATACGCGCTGTTGAGAAACCTTGGGCCAAGCTCCAGGATTTCTCCTTGCTGGCCGTCATCCTTCCTTTCTCTCTCCTCCTCTGGGCGCCCGTTCGAGGCGCCGAGATTGTCATCGTCTCTGCCGCGCGTGATTCTCGAAAGTCGGGAATTCCCGTTGGCGGGATTTCAGCAGTCGGTGTTAAATATTGTAGAACCGCTTGTCCGTGTCTTGCGATCTTGTGATGGAAAAAAAAGATTGGATATGGGATATTTATATGAAGCTATGGACAGAGTTAAGGAACTCATTCAACTTAACAATCCAACAACCTATATGAAGTGGTGGGACATAATAAACAGACGTTGGGAACACACTTTACATCACGATCTTCATGCAACTGGTAAGCTACTAACTTTCTATGTGTATTATTTGTATACACATTTCTCTTAAGTAATAACTAACTTTGACTTATTTATTTAGATTATTTTTTCAACTCTCAGTACATGTTTAGAATTGATGGGAAGAAGGATAACTATAATAGTTGCTGGGAAGTGTTGATGGGGGCTAAGTCTGTTATTAAGCGCATGCTTGCAGATGAGGACAGAGCAATAATGGCATGCAAGCAAATGCATGATTACAGAATGATGTTATACCACTTTGGGACAAGTACTGCTCAAAGAGCTGCCAAAATTTTTAGTCCAGATTTGAAAATTATTAACCAGATGTTCTACTTAATTTTTAATTATAGCTTGCACATTGTTGACATGGCCAATTTTCTATTTACAGCTGATTGGTGGCTAGATCATGGAAAAACATATGGGTATGAAGATCTAGCATATGTCGCAATTCGGATCTTAAGTCAAACAACCTCTTCATCAGGTTGTGAGAGAAATTGGAGCACCTTTGGCTTGATTCACACAAAGCAAAGGAATAGATTGAAGTCGAGCCGTCTAGAAAAACTAGTATTATGTCATTATAACATGAGGTTGAAGCTAAAAAATCTGGAGCTCATAAGGAACCTTCAAAGGCAGGAAAAAGAGAGAATTTCCAGACAAGCCACGGAGACGACACATGCAGAAGAACCTATAGACTTGGATGAGTTGTTCGAGGAGCAACATCCACTAAATGCATGGGTTGATGCAAACACCTCAAATGAGCCTTAATTCAACCCAAATGATCGGAAATGCGCGGAAAGTGAGTTAGATAATGTTCCACTACTTACTGATTTTCAACCTCCTCCTCCAAAACGTCAGAAGAAGAGCAAAAAACAAGCACCAAGCAAAAGGAAGAGTGGTACTGGAATTCAGATTGTTGATCTGGAGACTGTCGAGGAAGAGGATGAAACGCCAAAACCAAGTGATGAGGTCCAATATCAAACCTCAAATGACTCGACATCAAAGACGAGCTCTGACAGTTCTGAGGATGGCGGAGATGCTATCAGTGCCCTAGCCCCACCTCCACCAATTCAATTCACTGGAGAAGAATAATACACACATGCTATCCAAGATGAACATTATGGTAGCAGAGCAGGACGTGAAGAATCTTCCATTCAAACATTCAGCAGATCAAGGAGGAAGGACAAAGGTAAAGCTCCTCAGTGTGCAAAGGCCAAAGAAGAACTTAGGAGGGAGAGAGAATACCAAGAGCAACTATCAGATGCATCATCATATTCTCCATACGAAGGGTATAGTCAGCCTACTAGATATGTAATTTACCCTCTTCAACATTCTGATACATCCGACTATTCAGGGGGTTGTCTAGAATATCCACAATTGTCAGTCATTTATACCAATACGGATAACTATAGCCGGTATGCGATGCAATATGGACAATACTATCAGAACTATATGTCATGGACTGAGTATGTAAGCCATATGTTCATTCAGTATAATGTACGTTTGGAATAAATGTAAGTTCATAATCATATATGTAAGTTTATTCAAGGTTTTTTTGTCCAACAATATCTTATGTACTTCAAATCAATATATTTCAACACAATTATGCATTAGACTTATGTTTTATATTTTTTTCACATTTTTTCATATTTTTCTACTATTCGAACCAGCTGAGCCGACTCAGTCAGGATCGGCCAGGATCGGGCTGACTCGGATCGGAATCGGCCGATCCGATCGGTTTTGGACCGACCGATCTGGGACCCGATCCCGGATTTCTTAACCTTGCCAGTGACAACCTTAGGTAGAGAATGGATCGCGCAATAACATTTACAAAGACCTTGTCTTAAAGGTTACGTTGAAAATTAAAAAAATTAAGTGTTGGCTTTTGGGAGAGTTGTGTGGCCCATATTATTCTTCAAAAGTTGTAAACACTTTCTTTCATGAGTTTTTTTTCTCTCTCTCTCTTCTCTCCCTCTTTCTTCTTATCTCTCTCCAGTTTGAAAGTTGGAAAAATCATCTTGAATTTTAAAAAAGATGTGCATCTAATGCACTTACTTTCTCTTGTCTCCCGTCGTCCTCAATCTATCACTAGAATCTATCCTCCACTTAGATTGCAGAACGCAGCAGAATATTGTCCAGGATGGTCTCATCTAACAACAAGCATTTTCTTTTATTGATCAAAGTACATGTTAAGACTCTAATTGATGAAGCTCAGTTTAGTTATTATGCCTTTTGTCTAAAAGGGGTAATTACAGTGTCGCTAAGATATATACCATCAAATCACTGGAGGAACGAACGTATGCATATTGAATATATACAAAAATAAGATGAAGGGAATTCTCGGTCAGATCGGACTTGCCCAATTACCACAGCGGCCTGGCTGCCCCGGCCCTAAGGGGTCGGCCCATTCGCCCTGCTCGGCTCATGATAAGACTTCAAGAAGTTCCACTAACTTTTTTTATAAATATGTTTTTTTTACATTTATTAACTTCTGTCAGTAAGCATACTAAAGAGATCTGCACCCATTCTCTGAAGATACATCTCTCATGAAACTATATATATATATATATATATATACCCAAGAAGCCTTATTATCTTATAACTAATGCACGAGTTATTCTCTGTTAATCAAAGAAACGGGACACTAAGGTCACACCTAATGCTGGTAAAATTGCAGTGCATAACACCAACCCACAAATCTATTGCTCACACGTACCATGCACAATGGCTACATGTCTATCAACATGTGAACAGAAGAGGAGATCCAGAAGCAGGGGTGTTGAATCTTCTGACCTTCCATGGAGTAGTTCATACAATAATGTTCCCCAACAAGGCAAAGTGAGATGAACCCACAAACAAAAGGAAGAAAAAGGGGATGTGGGGCTCCCACACCACCCCATGCCCTTAATTGCAAACCCCTTTCATTATTGCAACTTTTCTTTAATCAACTCCTCCACACTTTGTGTCTTTAATGAGTGCCCATCCCTTTGGTTCATGATCCATCTAAGCTGATCAACATTTGGTACAGAGTAACCGGCATCTTAGGGGGTAAAGATCCGATGATGAGAAAGTTAGGGTTTTCTCATGTATAATTCTAAAATCTTGGCTAATTGATGTCTATGTTTACTTTCCTACCATGAAGCCATTGCATATTGTCACACATTGGAAGTCATTGCACATTGTCATACATTGGCCTCATAACGACCACCTACTTAACCTTGTTTAAGAGGGGGATAAAAGACTCCCCTCTTACTGTCAACAGTAATAAAAGGAATGCAGTCCATTTGGTGGTTTGCCCTTCGCCTACTGTTCCAATTGCCAACTATTGTAAAGGCTTTTAGGGTATAACATTAAATATCAAAGGTTTAAAAAGTGTTGAAGTAAAAATGAGGCTCTAGATAATCTCACATTGGTTATTGTTAAATACACCAGCGCTTATAAAGAGAGCTTCCACCTTCCCCTCACGGGAAGTGCCTTTTTTCTCGGAAAATGATAAAATTGTGAGGTCTCTAGATCAAAGCGTCTAATATCTCAAAGGCCAGACTCCTATGCCCTCTACGCCGGCTGTCGGTGTTTTTAATTAAAAAAGTTTTTTTTTTTGTCTGCCCCAATCCCTCCTATATGATCGTATAATCCGATCTCAAGTCGGTTTTCGATTTTGCATTTTTTTTTGAGTCGTCTGATTTGAGATCAGATTGTACGACCATGTAAGATGCTATGAGGTTGTCTAAAAAAATTCAAAAAAAAGTTTGTTTTTTTTTAAATTAAAAATACCGAAAGTCGGCATAATACGGACTGCCGGTGCAACAAGTTATTCTTTTCTTTCAATAAGAGTTTGACCCTGTTCGTGGGAAGCTCAGCCGACCAAGATAAAACTTTATAGGAAACTAATATGCAAACGTTTTGTATTTCCTAAGCACATGGTATGTATAAATGTATATAGACTTTTGACTCTAACAGCTTAATAAGTGAACAAACTTTGGAATAAGTTAAGTTTATCCAAATCCAATGGCGGGAAGGGGAACAAAGGGGACATATGCAAATCATCTTTTCAAAATATTAGGCTTACAATTTTTGTAAAATATTTGATAAGCAAAATTTTGGATACTAGGTATTTTTACATGGAGAACATTGATATAATTTTATTTACATAAAAATTCATCTTAAATTCATAACGTCATGAATATTCTTCTTAGAGGAAGAAAACATCATGATTGTCCTTTACAGGTGGATATAACACGTCTTGGGGCACATCTAACTTAGATGTGCCCCACTCCAAAACCCCACCTCCCAATTTTAAAAAAAATACTAAAAAATATAAAATATTCAAATATCTTTATTTAGATTGTTTCCCGCTCATTTGGATTTAATTTTCATCGTTAGATCAAAAAATTTAATCATTATCATCTAATCAAATATGTCGTTATTTGAGGGTCAAAATTAAAGCTTCAAGAGATGCGATCAATCATAAGAACTAATTTGATGAATTTCTTATTTTTGACTATTTTCAATATTCTTAGATTCGGTAGTATTATGTTGGAGATAAATATCATACACGTTGTTGTTATTAGATAACCATATTCAAAACTAATGTATCTATTTTATCGTTCCTAAGTTAATATAATGCAAATGGTGAATGTTTATAAAGCTAATGGTTTACTTCAATAGTTAGACGGATGATTCTTGATCCAAAAACCATTCCGAGTCAACTGCCAAGTTGGAATTTAAAATACAGGTTTTTCAACTTTATGACCTTTTCAAGAGGCTACATTACACATAAGATGTAAGATGTGTAACAATTATTAGATCAAATATACACTACAAGAAAATAGATCACTCGAAACCACTATAAAATCATCACAAGAAGAAAGATGTCCCAGAAGTCGTTTAGAGACGGCTAACATTTGTCGCAGCAACCGTCTCAAATAATCCTGTCACAAAAAATAAATTATTACGTGGGATGAAAAAAGATCTATCTCAAATGAGCATTATCCGTGTACAAAAAAGATCCTTTCCGAAAACTATTACTTGGGAGAACATAATTCTTTGTATCAAGATATATTATTTGAGAGGGAGTAAGCCGTCTCAAAATAAAATTAATGAAATAATTTAATTAAAATTTTAAATTATTTACCACTACTTTAATTGTCCTAACAAATTATATATGTAAAAAGTTAAATATTTATTTTATCTTCTCTGACAAACATAATCGTCTCTTGGGACGGAGTAAGCCGTCTCAAAATAAAATTAATGAAATAATTTAATTAAAAATTTAAATTATTTGCGATGGCAATTGTCCTAACAAATTATATATGCAAAAAGTTAAACATTTATTTTATCTTTTGGGACAAACATAATTGTCTCAATACATATTTTCATAATATAATTTTACTATTTATTTAATTTTTGTGATGCATTCAATTGTCTCAATAATTCTCTATTGTGACATATTCTAACTATATCAAATAGGTAACAAATTTCTTTAGACAAAGTCGTATTTGTGACAAGAGTCATCTATCTCAAATAGTTAATGTTTTCAAAACAAATATTGCCGTCCCAAAAAATATTTTTTAAATGTATTTGAGATAGCTATCAATTTTTCTAAAAAATATAACAAAAAATAAATTTTTTAAATTATATTTTGACATTTTGCAACCTATTTTGACTTTTCTTAAATGTAGAAAGATAGCTACACGATAAACATGTGCACCTAATTGTTATCCATTTATTACAATTGTAAAAAGTTCAGAAATATGTAAAACAACACATAAAAATGTAAATCATAGAAGAAATCAAATACAATCAAGTAACGTGACAAAGTCAGACTAAATGTCATCCCAATTCTCCTCATTCTTCTTCTCCTTCTTGTTCCTCTTCTTCAACCAGTGAAAGTCGGATATGAAATATTTCTTGAATCTGATAAGTCATTGCTTCCGTTTGTTGTTGTAGTTTTAATTGTGCATGTACATCTGAATGTGCTTGCTCTTGTATAACTATATATCTTTTCTGCTCAGCAATCATTGATTTCAATTAATCGATTTGAGTCTCAAGCTTATGGTAGGTAGTGCTATCACTACTCCTTCCCGGTGAGGACTTATACTATGTATCCAATATTTTGCCTCGTTTTCCACAATAAATACGTTCCGACCGACCTCGTCTTATGACTTGGACAAAAATATCTTTAGGTGTCATTATAGGACATGTAACATTACTATGGAGGAAGAGCCATTAGTTGTGTCATTCTCTCTTATATGTTACACAAAATATTATCTATAAATAATAATTCTAAAATAATGAATATGAATGTAAGAAATAAATTCACAGATTCCTCACCTTAGTTTCCTTACTTTGATCATCTACGAAGACTTCTATCCCATTGTTGTGCATCCTATAACAAGTCATATGAAAAATCTCTGGACGTGTAAGATCATGACCCTCATTCTTCTTCTGTTTAATAATTTCAAAATAAGTAAATAATATTAATTAAAATTAATACTAAATAGATAAATAAAAATATTAAAAAGATACTTACATATGTATGAGACAGTTGGTTTATGTTCATTTTGCCTTTCCTATATGTCAACCCAACATGAGAGCGATTTATTTTATTCCACCTACAAATAGCCTGCAAATATTGAACAAAATCAATCATATGTATTTTTATCAAATTTATATTATATAAAAACTTGGGTAAATAATCAAACATAATCATTAATTATTTTATCGTCCTTTCTTACCCAAAGTTTGCACATCCTTTCCTACTATGCAACATCCACTTCTTCTAAAACATTTTCAATTGCCTCTTCAAATGTCAAAATTTCAAAACACTATTATAAAGACATTAATACAAATAAGAAGTTAAATGACATAAAAAATGCTCAAATTGAAAATATGACTAAAATCACCTTTTGTTTGAGTTGCCATCTAAGCTTGTAATGTTGATCTCCAGTGCTTTTCAAAATTTCATTATACGTTTCTTTACTCGGCGAAAAAGTGAAATATTGTTGCATGTTATAAGACAATTAGTAGTGTTAAGAGATATTATAAACAATATTAATGAGAAATAAGAAAGTTGTAAGAACATACTACCATCAAATCTTTAAAAATTATATCTCTAATTTTTAAAGGAAGCTTTCTAAAATTCTTTTGCCATATTTTACAATGTAATTTGCCAAGAATTTTCAAGCAATTTATGAAACAATGGCTATTTGGACCTACACCTGCTCCACACACAACCTCTACTTCAAATGTCTTTCTATCTTCTAAACTTGTGAGGTATTTTATTTTAGTTGATCCCCTCTCTCATTTAGTAGTACCTAATTCAAAAGAAAAATATAAGTATGACAAAAATATATATGTGATAGTAACAACTAAATATTATTAAATTAAAAATAAATACCTACAATAGAAATGGATGCAATTCCTAGAGTCTTCGAGCTATACACGTGCTGAGTAGGTAAAATGGATGCTTGAGAATAGGAAGGCTGAAATATGGGTAGTGGCTGAGACCTTTAACCTCTAGAAGTAACCTTGTGACGACGACCATAACCTTGACTAGCCATCCATCCAATTAAAAAAATTGAATAAGTAGATATTTTAAATAAATATTTAATTATAATTCAAAAACCTTCAAACCTTGTAAGGTCATTTATATATAATGTTGCATATATTTATATTTAGACCTCAACATATCTTTCTCCTCTAAGACTGTCTATATCAAGGTCTACATCATTTATGTCTAAGATGATAGGAACATCAACTAATGTTTCTTGATAGGCATTTGTATCATCCTCAATTATTTCTATCAATATATTATGGAAATCCTTTAGTAGAGACTTAATAGAAATTTTCAAACATATTGCAGTGTTGTCAGAAATATAAAATACTTGTTCTACTTGACAAGCGAGTACAAATGGTTCATTGATGGAAAGTCTTTTATAAGTAATGAGACTGATAAGACCATATTCATTAATTTTGAACCCTCTACCCTCATTATATGCATCATACCAATCACAGTGAAACAAGGCAACATGTTGTTGAACGCCAAAATATTTTTTTCATAATATCAATTAGTTTACCATAGTAACCATCACAACTCAAGTCAAGGTTTGAAGACACAATGATATCACAAAGTTGAATTATCTTTTTATCATCAACTTTCTTTTTCAAAATCTAAAACTATTTACAATATAGTCAAGATATAAGAATGCTATTCTTAATAGACCTTTTGACAATGCTTCACTTTCTAAAATATAATGATGATTATTTGATTCGTTTAGTCTTTTGACTTGTTGTCTAAACTATTTTATAAAATTTCTCTCCACATCTTGACGACTTTCAAGTCTTTGCTAGTGCTTTAAATAAAATTGATCAATATCTTCAATTTAGTTTAACAAATACAAATGTGTTAGGTCTCTCTCTCTCTCTCTCTTCCTCGGCCAATTTACATTGTTTTTTGGCGCCTTATAATGGCGGACCAGATTTGGTAAAGATCGATAACTTCCTTTCATGAGTATCACATGATCCACGATCATAATTTCTCTAATATTGATTCAAGTATATGTCTATACCTTGCATATACATCAAACAGAATGTGAGACATTCCTCTATAAGATATCCTTATGTGATTGAACCTTTTGAATATATTTTTTGTTTACATAATCTTTTAATCTTCTCTTGTATTTTTCAATGGGATACATCTCTTAATATTGTACTGCACTAGCAATCATGCCTCTATGCTAGATGGATAGTTAAGTGAACCATAATATCAAAAATGTTTAGCAGAAAGACTTGCTCTAATTTACACAATATCACCAGAATATCTTTTTTCAGCTTTATTAGATTTTTCACATTAAAAAACTTAGAACATAGAGTTCTACAATATTGACTTAATTCAATGATTAGGTCAACCACATCTTTGTGAATAACTCTAGAATGATTAGAGGAAGTAACATATATAAGGACATAGCAGCCACGACTCTCTAAGTTTGTTATCTTCTACCTCTCAACACATCTTGAAATATTAGAAGAATACCCATTTGAAATTCTGATGCTCCTTATATACGAACATATACCTACTTTTTTAGTATTACTCAATGAATAGTGAGCGTTGGAAGCTTAAACTTATCTTTTGGTACATGAAACTTTAGATGAACTTTCATAACCTCCAAATCATACTAAGAATTCTAATTGTCCTTTGAACTATTAGAAATATTTAACATATCAAGGATATTATACATATATTTTTCTCGGTGTGTATCACATCTAAATGATGAAAGGTAAGAAGAGAAGTCCACTTAAAAAGATACTTCTTTTCTTCTACCTACCAGTGCCCAATTCTTTTATGAAAAGCTTTCTAAATTTCATCTTATGAATGTCTTGTTGTTATCTCAACAATTTATAACTTATCAGAAGTCTTAATTTTATTGAAGATACAAGTTTTTTATTGAACTTGTGCATATATTCTAGTCGTCTCCACGTATGTTGTATCGGTAACAGAACGACGATGCCCCTGATAACAATGGTTCATATAATATGGTAGATATAAAGATGGTGTCATATTATTACATGTTAGATAATCAAGGTTTCTTCTAGTGTTCCATCCTGATAAGTTTGCATAATTCTGGGAAGCCATTGAGAGTCCAATGCAATGCAACCTATAGTTGAAAATTGTGTTTCTTCAAGGCATCGTAAGTTTTCAATACATTACACTACAAATCATTTAACTCATCTACCAACAATTGTAAGTAGACATTAATGCTTGAATAAAAAAAATAAGTATATATTAATGTCATTTCCTAAATCATTGGGACCAGGAATTAACAGTGATAGAATCATGTGCATCAACTTCATACATATTCAAAGAGGTAAATTATATACAACTAACACTACTGGTCATATACTATATGCGTTGCTCATGTTTCCAAATGCATTGAATTTATCACTAATAAGACTCGATCTAATATTGTGTATATCCATAGCAACATCAAGATGCAATCGATCAAACTTGTTTCATACAGGGAAGTTAAATAGATGGCGTAATTCATTATTTATTTAAAGCGAATGATATTCATTGTGTCATATCATTCACCGAGCTATCTTAGAGAACATAAAAAGATGATCCAATCTATCTTTCAATGGAAATATAGTGTAAACATTTATTTATTACTCTTTTATTATTTGTCTATTGTGCATTATTTTTATATCTCAAAGCATTACATTGCAGACAATGATATCTATCCTTATTTTCTTTTTAAAATAGTATACAAGCGTTCTCATATGTATGGATCTTCCAGTGACTTAACTCCAATGCAGTAATAGTCTTCTTTGCCTCATACCAATTCATAAGTATAAAGGCATCACTTGATAACGCATCTTTAAAAGGTCTGATAACATGCCATACACTTAACTGTAACACCATTTATAGTTTTTATGTATAACAACTTTGAACGAAACGACATTCGAGATACATTTTGAGAATTGACATAGAGAGGTATTTTTGCATTTGTTAAAAATTTATAAAACTTTCGTGCAACTATGTTAGTTTCTTATTCTTCTTCTACGTTAGCATGCAAGACTCTTTGTAGATCATCTAACATATCCATCATTCAATGAACCACTACTTCATTTCCTGCTCAATTATCTATATTAAAGAAAGAGAGAGACTTGTTATCATTGGCTTCCTCCTCCCCTTTGTCTTTTTTGAGAGAGAGAGAGAGAGAGAGAGAGAGAGCTATTGTTGATGGCTTTCTCCTCTCCCTTGGCTTTGTCTGGTGATCCCAAAGCTTCAGCGACGGAGAGGAACATGCTCTCAAAGGTAGGACCTTGCAACAATGGCACTTGGGCGGGCCACAGTAGCACACATAGTAGGGAAGGTTGTTTGAGGCAAAGGCATATTACGGTTCCTAATCTAAATGAGGAAATAGAAGTAAGAAGAGGAACGGGTGGGAGTGTTTTTTCGCGTTATTTATTTAACACATAATAAGATTTGTTATATGTTTACTCATACGTTGTATATATTTACAAGTCATTTGGTGTGTTGTAAAATATCATAAAATCCCGTGAATATTCTTAGATATTTTCGTTATGTTTGGTATGCTATAAATTATTTTACATTAATTTTTTCTATATTTTGAATGACGTAAATTATTGCATTTTAAAACTAAACCCATAAAATCTTTCTTTTAACTGATTTTGGTTTTTAGTCAAAATCATAAGAAACCAAATAAGTGATTTCAAATTAAAATTAGGGATTTTATTTTCATTGATTTTAAAACCAATGATTTCAAAATTGAGATTCTACATCATTTTACGATGCATCAAATAAGTATTTATATAAAAAGTATGACAAAAGTTTATTTTATAGATGATACTGTACGATTGAATTATAGTTAGCCATAAAGTATTATATTTTTAAATATATAAATATATCTTTTAGAATTTTGAATGTATGAAATAATATAAATAGGCAATTTTGGCATTGTGCTGTCTGCAAACACCTCACTAGTAAAACAAACATAATTGTTTGTTCAAATGTTAAAACATGTTGTAAGGCATTATTTTCCAACTTAAATTTCGAATGACTCCATTTTAGTTAAGATTTATTATTTTTAGTAATTTTTTAGATAGGCATTAAGTAGATAGAATTTGATTTTGATATATTTATTTAAAATTCTATGTTCTTTCATCTAATAGATTTTTGTTCTTTCTCGTATGAATCTAAGTTTGAAGTCTATAAATAGATGTCCCTTATGTAAAAGAAACTAGTTGAATAATAATATTTGATGTTTATTTTCCAAAGAAGTATGAATTCTATTTCGTTTCTCTTCTACTTCATGTTCCTCTTCTTTTGACTCTTGCACCACTAGGCAGATGCTTCATATTTTGTACATCTAATTTATGTTTATTTAAGATAGTATGCTTATTAATCCGGAGTGCTTAGAGATAGAAGTGAGATATATATGAAAGATATATCTTCATATATAGTAGACTCAAATAGAGATGGACACCTCAAGGCAAGATTCTAGCATGGATCCAATGATTTCAAAATCGAGATTTTATAGTATTTTACAATGCACCAAATGAATCTTTATATAAAAAAGTATGATAAAAGTTTATTTTACAGGTGATACTATAAGATTGAATTTATAGTTAGTCATACATATCATATTTTTAAATTCATAACTATATATTTTAAACTTTTGATATAAATAAACAGTTATAACACACACGCAAGCAATACCATAAATCCACATACTCCTATATTTTTAATTTTATTATTTAATTATAAAATTTAAAACATAAATTATTAAACATCTAAATATTAATCATTATAACTATGAAAATTACAATTTTTATAAAAAAGTTAATGATCTGAAATTATTTATTTATTTAAATGTAAAATATTATATTGATTAATATACATCATTAACTATATCACTTTAACCTTATGTCATCATTAATTATGTTAAATATGTTAAATTTTCAAAGTTGTATTTCATTGGGACGATTAACAAATTCGTCCAAAAGGGGCTATGGTAGCCGTCGCATAAAAATATAAACTATCCCAAAAGTATATTAATTTTTGAGACGCATCTTCTAGTCATTGTAAATGATCAATAAATGTTATTTAAAAAGATTGATAGCAGTAATCATCCCAAGAAGTCACTTAGTATCTGTCACAAAATATAATAAACTATCTCAAAAAAGCCAACCTTTTGAGACTATATACAACCGTCCCAAAATAATTTAATTTTTTTTTAAATATTATTCTATTTTGATGTTTGAGATGCCTATACGAGGGTTGCAACTATGTTAATAATACCTATCCCAGAAGATAGACCTCCGTTGCAAAAAACAAATATTGTTTGGGACAATTATTTAATCCATCGCTAATGATTTATGATTTACAATTATATATATATATATATATATATATATATATATATATATATATGTATATGTCACTTAACAATTATGATTTTGAGACTAAGATTAGTCATCTCAAATATGCAGGTTTTGAGACGGCGCGGTCGCAAAAACATTCTAATTGGGACAACTCTAGATTAGTTGTCCAAAATCATGAGTATTAGAGACAAGTATTTGTGATTGTGACAAATAATATTTTTTGTTGAGATGGATATATGCATTCATTGCGAAAAAGAAAAAAGTATTTGGGACGGCTTTTCACAGCCATCCCCAATGTCCCATCCCAAAAGCCGTCCCCAATGTCATAGTGATACTACATTCGACGTGGAGTAGAACATAAGATATCTCCTGTGATATGCATACTAAATAAATCATAAACAACTATCTATTTATGATCTATTGGGCAGCTTTTTCAGATATAAATATGGCTACTCAAATGCAAAATTGTATAGGAACCTGTTTTGCAGCCTTACTATTCCATAAGCCATTGACCAACTAAGTAATGGACTCAGGAATACCATATATATTATAAAATAATATTATTATATCACACTTTTTATCACATAATTTATCATGTTATTGGAAATTCTTTGAGTTCCATTTTGCATAAATAAGAGTGCCACTTCAAAGAACTGTGGGATTATTTGATCAGATGACTCACAATATAATGGTATAATAAAAACGACGTGGGCAGCTGCTAAGGCAGTTGATTTCACACTTGGCCTCTGTGCCCTTCCAAAAAAAAGTATAATAAAAACGACAAAAATGTGATATGATGAGATTCTTTTTTATTTTTTATTATTAAAGTATCTACCTCATAATTTTAAGCCCGGACTTAATATTATATAAGGGCGGACAGCTTGTAGTTCCTACATCTGGGACAGTATAACTTACGACAAAGATCCTTGAAATGCCACGAGTCTGGAAGCCATATTTCATGGTTATAAAACACGTGTTGGGACGGCGGGTGGCACCATTAAAGTTAGGTCCAACACTTTGTCTGAGAGGATCCGGACCCATTATCATGCACCATGTCCATGGCACACATGGTATCATCATCACTGTTGTCCTTATTTTGTAAAAGAAAAGAGATCTCTATATGTTTAGATTGGAGTCCACCGGTACTGAGAGTGAGAGGGCTCATGCATTTGCGAGCTTTTGAAATCATATAAGAGATTTTTTGATGTTTGACCCTTTCACCTTTTTAGTACTATTAGATTCCAATTTAAACATGTACCGAAAAGATCTCCTCTCTTTGTAAAAACCCATAAAAACATACATCTCTCTCTCTCATCTCTCTCTCTCACACACACGCAACGCAACTGATATTGAGCTTGGTAGTCATGAAAGCATCCTAATCTGCATCAAGTGGTCATCATTAGACTCCACGGCCATCGAATTCCCACCTAAACCTTCTCCTTATTTTAGTGGATTGCTAAGCATCTAGTGCACCTTTAAGCACAGGAGGAAGGCTGTCAGCTGGATATTATATATGCATTCCCCATCATACAGCTCCACCTCCACTAGGCAGATTATTCCTTAGCTGACAAGCTTCAAAAGTAGTTTAATTACATTGCCTAAATATTATTATCTCACTTGGGATTCTGATAGAATTTTCAAACTCCATTTTCGTAATAAGCCCTAGTTAAGGTTTAAACCACACAGAGACCATTGCAAGAAATGTATTTATATATCCAGTGTAACCAGCTGATCATTGCATGCAAGAATATTTAAAAGTAAAAACCTACTTAAGATTTAAATCCTATGTGCCCCTATCACCATCTCCTTGGCTAAAGTTAAAGCAATCCATAATTAAAAGCAAAACTTGGTAAACATGTCTCATATAAAAGATGATTGGGACTCGGTATGCTAAGCTTTCGATAGGGTACCGTGATTGTTAAAACGTTAACCATAGTTAGAGGAGAATATTTTGGGCATATATATTTAGACATCAACCACATTTAACTCAATAGATACACCTTTGCCTTGAATGCTATATATTCCTTTTAAAAAATGTTATATTTTTTTAAAAAGGGATCCGAGACCTCACAAAGAGAGGACACATGGTGAAGCCAACCGACCTCCTTGGTTCCATTGAATGCTATACGCAAGAAGGGTAAATGTACAAACTCATGAACAAATATCTGGCCATGACAACAATAAGATTTTGTGCAACCAGTGTCCGCCTGAATCATTTGAGATCATGAGCAATTGATGTTGGCAATGAACATGCTTTGGTTTGTATATTTTACTATAGAGTCCCTTCAGTTCTTTATTTGGGCTGTTGAAAAGCCGAGGCGTACAGGGGGCTATTCCCCGTGATCAACAGAAAGGAATAGAGAGAAGAGTGAGAAGAAGAAAAAGGAGAAGATAGAAAATGGGACGAAAAGGAGAAGAAAGCTGGCAAGCTCTCCTCCCTTTTAAACTAACGAACCGCACTGTCCCAAAGCCATACAGCAACCATCAAGTAGAGAGAGAGAGAGAGAGAGAGAGAGAGAGAGAGAGAGAGAGAGAGAGAGAGAGAGAAGGAGAAGGAGAAGGAGAAGGAGGAGAAGGAGAAGAAGGAATGGGTAGAAAAGGAGAAGAAAGCTGGCAAGCTGCTTCCTTCTAAACAAACCAACCTCATCCTCCTAAGGAACACCAAGAAGAGAAAAAAGCAGATCAAAGACACACACAGACACACACACACAGAGGTGCCATGAAAGGAAGAGGAGGGAACGGTGGAGCTCCGGCTGACCTCCTGGTCTGCTTCCCCTCGCGGGCTCACCTCGCCCTGATGCCCAAGCCCATCTGCAGCCCCTCTCGCTCCGCAGACACCCCCAACCGCCACCCCTCCCGCCCCTCCACCCGCGGCCGCGCCAGCCCCCTCTTCAAGACCAAGCCGAGGAACACCACCCAGGTCCCTGCCGCGGCCGACGTAATCTCCGAGCCCACCTCCCCCAAGGTCACCTGCGCCGGCCAGATCAAGGTCTCCCGCCCCAAGCCCAGGCCCCCCGCCTCCGCCACCGCCGGCAGCAAGACGTGGCTCACCGTCATGGAGGAGATGGAGGAGCTCCATCGCCGGCAGCGGCGAGGGAGAGGCCACTGGCTGGAGTCCCTGGGGCTGAAAAAGGACGCCATGCACGTGCTCCACGCCCTCCGGGGGCTCCGCCTCCGCATGAGGTGCTTCGGCTCGTTCCGCAGCCCAGGTGCCGGTTGCACCAGCGACGAGGAAGATGACGACAGCGCCGGAGAGGAAGAAGAAGAAGATGACCGAGAAGGGAAGCACAGCAAAGCACCCCGGACCATCTTCTCCAAGTGGTTCATGCTCTTGGAAGAGAGCCCAAGTGAGGGCAGTCTAAGGAAGAGGGTACAGGAAGAAGATGAGGAAGAGCAAGGGGAGGAGGAAGAGGAAGAAGACAGAGAGGGAGCACTTGGAGGGTGCCTTGTTACACCAGCCTCCCCTTCTACCTCCTCATCGGCGCCACCACCACCACCCAATGCTCTCCTACTGATGAGGTGCCGGTCGGCGCCGGCAAAGGGGTGGCCGAACAGGGGCGACAGTGCCGCCATCGGAGGCGGCGAATGGGAGGTGACGGCCAGGAAGATGAGGGAGGAGGAGAAGGAGAAGGAGAGGCTGGTGCTGATGAGCTACGCGCCGGACTTCTTCAAGGTGTCGCCGGACATCGCCAAGGAGACTTGGGTGGTCGGGAGCTTCGACCCGTTGGGGCGGAGCCGGAGCTGGAAAAGGTGACGGTTAACCGTCGCTAATTCCGTTGGCGACGCTTAATGGTGCATGGAGGTGTGGTGAATGGTGGCTGGTGGTGGTATGTTAAATACGCTGCTCCATCCCTTTTCTTCTTTTCTTTTACCTTTCCTTTTTCTCCTTGCCTTTGTCTATGGCAGTTTCCCTCTCCTTTTGTGAAGCTTGTGTTCTTGCACGCCCTTTTCTTTCTCTACATTTTTGTTTGTGATGTCCATGTACCTATGGCTGAACAGAACCCATATCAAGCTGCAGAGTTTAATGATTCGATTTGGTTTGACACTCTGTTGTGATATGTACAGTTCTTGTGTTTCTCCTTATGAAGGGATTGAAAAAAGAGAATGTTGTAATCGATATAGACCTAGCCCTTCTCAATCTTAGCATATATATGATATCTTCTTTTGTCAGTTAATTGGTGGTTGGCTTAAAAGTCACAATGTTCGTCTCATGAAGTGAAGCTTGCATGTTCAAACACATCCGAGACCAAAATAATGAGGGAGGGATGGAGGAGGGGTTGTGAAACAAAGAACGTATCCTAGCTACTTGGTGCGTATATTACTTCATACTTGAAATTGATCTCATACATTTAAAGGAAAAAGATGACCTCCTTGGCAATTGGATGGGTAAAGTCAAGGGTCTTATCTCTTGCACATGCAGTGCAACTGAGAAAAGTATTGAAGGTGGCTCTCTCTCTCTCTCTCTCTCTCTCTCTCTCTCTCTCTCTCTCTCTCTCTCTCTCTCTGCGCGCGCACGTGTCTCAATGCAATTAATCAACAATGCTAAGTGTAGAGGCATAAAAATGGCAAATCGCCTTAGTCCTATATCGGATGTTGTAAAAATAGACATATGCTTATAAGTAGAGCGTAACCTCTCTTCCCAACGAAGATCCTTTTCTAAAGAAAATGACAAAACTCCACTTCCACTCTGGAGACAATACTTCAGGAAAGACACGTAAATTTTCATACATCATCACATGGCGTCGTATGTGAGAATTGAACAAAAAGCCAATAACTTGTCCTCACTTTCCCTAGGAATCTATTCATCGTTTATTATGTCACATAGGAAAAGATCTTACAACAACATGCAATGCCTTGATCCTATAAGAGATTTTTTTTTCTTTCTTAGTTTCCTATTGATGACAAAGAATCTAATTGTCCGGGGAACTCCAGTCAGATGGAGCGGAGGCATCCCAATCCACTGGATCAAGGAAAACCCATCCGAAATTAAAGCAATGGCCTCAAGTGTGTTGCATTGGGCTGTAGAGCCGTTCACCACCGCCAACAAGGGGTAAAAGATGCAGATTTTAGAGTTTCGCATTTTCCAAATAAGCATACTTTCTTCTTCGGAAGGACTGGAAAATTAGGATACCAGACACAAAAAATAATCACAAAGCAATTTTGCAGGGTCATGTACCTAGGCTGCTATATTACTCTTTACAATTGCACGACGCCACAAGTTCCCCACCACCCTAAGGTGTAAAGAGGAACAGCTGTTTTACTCTCACTTTTTGCAAAGAGCCTGTTCTCATATTTTGAATGCATGACCTCCCAAAGTCATAACAGCACCAAGGCTTCCCCGTCGGTCTCACGCAATGCTTGGCAAGACGCATTCTCCCTTGTCGTTTTCCACTCTCTGTGTTTTGAGCTTAAAACCCAATGAAACAAAGGGAAATACTTCCATGAGAATCCTGTCCATCAAAGTGAATCAAACAACACATCTCACTATCCTCCCGTCTCTGGCCTAACCTACAGATCACCAATAATGCAACATTCAGCATTTAGTAGTTTGTTAACAGGCTCCTGGAAATAAAGTAAATATATAGCTTCTATGCCAAACGTTAGAGGTGATGGGATAAATGGTCCATACCGGCTAATTTCAGTATCCACAGCAAGGATTAAGAAAAGAGAAGACGAACAGTAGTCTCTATCTTTAATCGTGTTTCACTGACAACCTTGTTCTGTATCCCTTGAATTAAATCCGAGGCAGAACAGTTGCTGAAGGCCAGAATGAGGGGTGTTCACGGCTTGAACTCAGACAGTAATTAAAAAAGGACATGCAAATTGGAGGATGATGAGGCTGCTATTTCATGATCAAAAGTTTAATGTGATCATTCAACTGAATACAGAGGGAAAGAAACAAGAAACAAATGAATTACACTCAATTATCTTTAAAAACAAGAGCATGTATATACCTGTGTACACGTATACAAGCAATGTAACAAAAAAAAAACTGCTTCCCCCCTTTCTTCTTTCTTCTGTTTTGAAAGTGGAATCTGATCACCAGCCAGCAACAGAGATACACCACTGATTCACAATGGTGCTATTTCATACTACGTCATATGCTCTGTTGTTTGGCCAGAGTGAAAGACCACCAACTCCAAGAGTGAACTTGGTACAGTCTGCATGTGACACAATCCTGTGCCTTGTATTGTTCCCTTCATGACTCCAGCTCTCTGAGGCATTGAACTATTTTGAACTATTCTCGTCTTTGGTTTGCTTCTTGTTTTTGTTTCCTAGATGCTGAATACTCTGAGGGAGCTCTCCAACAGGTCGTGATCAGATCCGGCAAGGTCTTTAACCTTACATCCATTCTTGTATATCTTAAAGGATGGTATTGAGGTCACTTCTTCAGATTCCACTACATAACGGTTATCTTCCTCGTCCACCTACAAGAATCACAGATTAACAAATTTAGCAAGTTTAGGGAAACAGGCAGCAGTAGGTGATGCTCTTAGCTGCCGTTTATACCTAAGATTAGCAAGATAGCTACACTTTCTCGGATCAACCTAACAGATAACACCTCAGCAGTACTCAGCAACGAAAAGAAGATTCAGACGGAGCCATCTTTATATGATTTTTTACAGAACAAAATTTGGAATGATGTTAATTTTGAGCCTGTAATGGATAGATTTTTTCTTTTCTTTTTTGTTTGTCACGCACAACTAGTGCCAGTCAGAAGATTATCTCTAATGCTATGTAGAATTAGTAGCCAATAACCTGAGATACTAATGTTCATCATTTCACCATTTTGATATGAAGATGGCAGTGTTCTTGAAGAAACATAAGGGGTTCAAATGCCAGTATCATCTGAAAAACTCATTTCAACCAGCTGTCAATCTAGAATCTGGTTGTTCTAGTAACGGGACTCTCCCTCTGTATAAACACATAATATTTCAACAGAATTTCAGAGTGGGAGAGCCATCATTCAAACAATCTGGTGACATACAACTGAAGCATCGTCCATCAGAGGATGGTAACTCTTACCACGCCTATACTATGCACCCTGTTTGTTACCACAGGATTTCTACCACTGGCATGCCTGAAAATACATGAATGATTGATTACTAGAAAGTAGACAAAGAAGAAGAATTCACCTTGAGGAAAATAATTGATGGGTATTGCTTGCATAATTGCCCTACAGATAGCCATATCTGGTTAGAGGCATTAGCATTGTTGCAAAAGAAGACCACACATGTTCCTGCATGAAAATGAAATAATGAAGTACGGATGAGCCAGAGTTGGGACCTAAGATACAAGATAATACAATGAACTCCATATCTCGGAGAAATATTGATTGGACTAGTCAAAACAAGGAATAAGAGTTGTCAGATAATAAATTCGACAAATTGCTTTGAGATTAGAGATTCTTCTCTAATCACTAAATTATGCAGCATGTTATCCAGCATATACAAAAGAAAAGAGAGAGAGAGAGAGAGAGAAAGGAAGGAAGGAAGAGAACCAGAGGAAAACTATGCACTGCTAGATATAACCTAGGGTAAGAAAGGGAAAAGGAAATAACAAATAGCTATTCCCACAAGTCTGCCAGAAGGATTCCTCTGCAGTAGATTATTTCATAAAACAACGCCACCACTTATGTAAAGCATCACATAGATGATGATATGAATATGTGAACTGTATCAGCCAGGAAATATAGTCATCTAATATTGAAAACACATTCACACATATGCCTGTCCATCCTAACAACTGCCTGAGATTTTCTTCATCCCCTCATTTCAGAAATGATAAGAAATTACCAGGAGACATTATGATGCGATGGAATTGGTCATTTGTCTCAATAGTAATCATACTATCTGACAACTTCATATCCGCTTTCTTTTCTGTTCTCTCCTTTAGTCGGCTCTGAACATCTAAGAGGGCTTTTCCCACTTCCTCATCTGCTGGCATCTCCTGGGCCAATGCCTCGTAATCTTCTATGGACGCTTCCCACCGTTCTAACTGGAAACAGAATCAGAATAAGCCATTTTTCCAACTTGAAATTGAGATATCACTATCCAGAGTAGCTTTTCACCTTCGCATAGCAGTCAGCTCTTCTTAAGCGTGCTTTATGGTATGATGGCCGAACTTTGAGAGCAACGCTGCAGTCTTCAATGGCTTTCTCCCATTTTTCAAGCTTTGCCAGGCATGCAGCTCGATTACAGAGAAGAACAGAGTTGTGTGGATCATGGTTTAGGCCCTCCCCATATGCAGCACATGCCTCTGAGAACTTTGAGGCCTTGAACAATTCATTACCTCTGAATCTGGATGATGCCACAGCACGCGTCCTCTGAGCCACTATGACAACGTCTTTGTTACTTGTGTCAATCAGAGCAGCCTTTTGAGATACTGAGACCGCTTCATCAAACCTACCAACATGGGTAAAATGAACACCTAGTTAGAATTATCTAACGAAAAACGGCCAGATGCCATAGAAAAAACAACAGAAAGAGGAGCAGAAATCAACAGCATTAAAGAACTCATGCAAAAATCGTTCAATCAATAGGTAATTAGTAATAACCTTCCAGCAGCCATGTTAATCTCTGCCCAGACAGAAAGGAAGTATGCATTGGCGGCAGGACCAAAAAACTTGGTAGATGCATCGATATCAAAAGTGGGCATATCTATGAAGACATTGTCTGCATCTCCATGTCTTTGAAGCTTCAGGAGTGCCTCTGCTTGTGAGGCAAACACCTTCATCCCAAGGCATTTATGCACATCAGACAGAAAATAAAAGGAAAAAAGAAAATGTGGTGTTGGATACCAGATTTACTGTGCACGGTGATTGTACCCCAAATGAATGTTTCAGACCAACAACAATAGCAGGGAATTACCTGAGGAGCCGAATCTGCTCCAGCAGATATGGCAGATTGAGCTTCTTTTAATAAAGTTTGCCAGTCTCTTAACTTCCGGGCCTGATGGCTTCTGGCAAGATGGCTTTGGAAAGTCCTTGCCTGCGCAATATCTGCAGAGCTGGCTTCTTTTCCAGCTGCCCTGTAGTGGTGTAATGCTTTCTCAGCCTCACCCAGCCTGCAAGCATGCATAACCTTCTTCAACTGGAAGCAAAAGGTTGAGAAAAACACACACAACTTATTTTGTGTTCAGTAGATGATTTGTTGAGTACCTAAGAGTTTGGCGTGGTGTAAAATCCAGATGAAAAAAAAGGATGTTTTTGGCATGGTGCAAAATCCTTTGGACACATGGGTTTTCTAGAGAAGTTGACCATAATGAATGCTTGGTGATTCAAAAACTTCAGACAACCAAAAGACACATCCAAGATTGTCTGCAGATGTGGATTTTGGCTTCCATATTATGATCAATTTTTCTGGAAAATTGCGTATGTCCTAGATTATATGTTGTACCAAACAGGCGTAAGGTGAATACCCATTTCTAAGTTCATCTTTTAGCAAAAGTCACATGTTTGAAAGTGATGGTCCTCTCATATTCGGTGTATGTGAGTATGATCATCCATGGGCCATCCATATGGATCAATTTAGACTTACTCATAGCCCAGAGAATAAACAAAAACCAGGGGAACAATAGACAAGCTTCCCCTCCTCACCTGAGATAAAGCTTGGCGAGCCGATAATGTGCCCGGCAATACCCGGGATCAATCCTCACTGCCTCTCTGCAAACATTCACCGCCTCGAGGAGCTGGCCGAGCCCCATCAGCGCCGCAGCCTTGTTGCTCCAGTAGGATGCTGTCTCTGGATCGATCATGATCGCTCTGTCATACAGAGCCAAGGCTTCTGCATACCTACCCTGCTTGTACTCCTCATTCCCCATTTCCTTCAGCTCGTTGGGCCCCAACCTCCTCGAGGGCGCAAGCGAGAGCTCTATGGCCTTGCAATCCCCAATCACCGTACCACCCATTCCACCATTACTCCTATTATGCACATTGCCGTGTTTTGCGTGGGCACCCCGCTCTTTTGCTGTCTTGGGCAAATGGTCGAGCACATTGCGGGCGGGAGGAGAGGAGGGGTTCCCGCCCGCCCGCAGATTGCCCAGGCTGCCAAAGAGCATCACGTTGCTGGAGGAGGCGCGGACGAGGGTGCTGCTCCCCTCGGCGCGCTGGTGGTCGTAGATGAAGCTGTCTAGCTCGCCCGAGACGCCCGGCAGCGCCGTCGTCTGCGGCTCGGGCGGCCTCCGGAAGCCCTTCTGGGGGCCCGGCATCTGGGCGCGCGTGTCCAGCGGCGACCGCGATATGGGAGCACGCGGGGGCTCGGCGGCGAGGGCGACGAGGGGGGCGGGCTCCTCGGAGCAGCCACGGCGGCGCTTGGAGTCGGGGTCACCGGCCTGCGCGGGGGCGGGGCCGGCGGCGGGACAGCACTCTGGGGTGGACCCGGTGGAGGAGGAGCGGCATGGCGGGGCGGAGTTGCGGCGGCGGAACACGCCGTTGTAGAGCACCATGAGGCCGCAGCCCGAGGACTTCTTCTCCTCCTCCGCCATCTCCACCATGGCAGCAGCCCCACCCTCCCCTTCGGCGCTTCCCCAAGGTGAGAGATGGAGCCTATACGAGCGTCAAAATCCAATCTTGGTAGGTGAAGTCAGCACAAACGGGCAGAAGCACACATAGGTGGGGAGGAGAAGAGCAAGGAGAGATGAAGCTTATTTGCGCAGCAGCAAGATCCAATCTTGGGAGGCGAATTGAGCACAATGGGCCATAAGGATTCAAACACAGATGGGTGTGGAGAAGAAAAGCAAGGAGGATGGTGGGAGAGGGAAGTGGGCAGAGGGAGGCAGAGGGGGTGGCTTGTCAGAGGGATTTTATTTGGTGGGTTCATTCACAGAGATGGGCAGAGGTCGTGATGAATTGTGAACAAGAAATGGGAAGGGCAAGCTGGAGGGGAGGAGGGCGGCAAACAGCAGGAAACCCACCTCCCCTTCCTCCTACCTCTCTCTCTCTAGCTCTTGAACGGAAGGAAGGAGGAAAAAAAAATCTAGTTGGAAGCAAAGGGAGAGAGAGAGAGAGAGAGAGAGGTCAAATATAATAGAAACAGAGACGTGGGAACGAGAAGAATTGAGAAAGACAGATAGAAACAGAGACGCGGAGAGAGAGAGACAGAGAGAGAGAGATTAAAAACAGAGTCTTTGAAATGAGAGAGAGAGAGAGGGGAGGGGGCTTCTATTGTTCTTTTAATTTAAATTTTGTTTAGCTGTTAATAGGAATTGGGTTGAGGGGGCAGACGTGAGAACCGGAGTGGGGGGGGATGTGGTTCTCTGAAATATTGGGATTTTTTTTTTTGGCAAAATTGATATTTTTCTTGTTTTTCATCTCCTTATTTTAATAAAATAGCAAGCCATCCTATTTGTTGTCCACCTAACACTCTTATTTACTTGGTGATAAATCCGTGATGACACGAGTTACATCATACGTATGTCTACTTAGAAATTAGAATTACACACTAGGACTGTATTTGAGTGCAACGTATTCTTCAAACGAGAATTCTAGAGACGGGTCCTCTGAGGAAAAAATTATAAAGAGAAAGAGGTCTTTCATGATCATAATTTCTTAGAACTATTTGATCAGTTGATTAAAGAAACCTATTACTAATAAGTGTATCACTTGCATAAGCCGGCATACTACAAAAGCCTTGGATAAACCAAGAAATTCAATACCTAACTTTGCTTAAATTTAAGATTTTTTTTTTTAAAGTTAAATGTAAGAAATAAGAGAAAGGAAAGAGGAAGATGATCTTAATATAATGTGAATATCATTTTACTTTTATAATACAAAGATTTTAAAAAAGGAGCATACCTTCCCTCACGTTGATGTGAAGCGCCGCACGTAGTGGGGGTCAGGGATCAAACCTTCCCTCCAAGCCACCAGCCGGAAACACGAGAAGAAGGATCAGTGGAATCCTGGCCGTTGTGATCAAATCAAACGGTAGCGCTAAGCTGAAGGGGGAAAATAAATAAGGCCAAGAAAAATGCAATTTCGTTGGAAATTGGAAAGAATATCGATCAGAATGTTTCGGACGACCATGATTGGTTTGGAACCATGGTTTCGCTTCTGAATCAACGGTCGTGATCCACCAAGCTGAGGACCCTGTAGCTACCATCAGATAACTGACTCCAGCTTCTGAGAGTAACTGTTCCAGACCGGGCTTGAACCGGACTGCCGGCCCGGCCCCCGTGCGCCGTAGGCTTTCAAGAAACCGGAAGTGGAGTGGGCGGCCGAGGAGTCTGACCGTGGATGCGGTCCAAGACCGCCGAAAGAACATGGTGGCCTGTTGGCTGGTGATTTCCACTTGGAGACGGATCTTATGCCCCTCTAGAGAAAAATCTTACGCGGCTTTGGCATTTGGAAGTAGAGAATTAAAAAAAATAAAAGATTACGAAAAGTAGAATCACAAAAAGTATTTTTCCATGGAAGAGGTGAGGAAGTAAACTCTAAAGAAAAAAGAGAATATTTTAAAAATACAAAGGATTATTTTTCTAACTAACTTTACTTATCTTTGTAAAACTTGCAAAAATTAGTTAAGAAAGTATTTTCAGTGGATCTCACTCAGGTGGATCAAGAGAAAAATTTTGATACTTTCTTGTTTTTATCATAATAAATGACTAATTATCCTCATAAATGTAAGTGATAGTTAGGGACATAGGTTAAAAAACGAGTAATGCTTACTAAACGGGATGAGCTAAATGTTCTTCCGCCATTTAGAGGGCTCATATGGAGGTTGTCCCCCCATTTAATGCGTTTCAACATCATTTGCGTGTCAATGCATACAGAGGGCCATATTTAAAAATAAAATATATGTATATATATCCATCAGAATATGCTCTCAAGAGCATCATCAAGCTCTCGAGAGTGTGAGGATCCTCTCAAGACCTCAAGATGCTCTTAAGAGCTTGAGAATACTCTCGAAAAGTAGTCTGATAAATTTTATTTTTTTTAGTATGGCTCCTCCCATGTGCGCAGATGGCGTCAGGACGCATTTAGGGGAGGGACAATTCTCATGTCGGATCTCCATACAACAGTAGGACATTGGGTGTTCAATCCAGCTCACACCAGCAATAGTGCAGCAAGCATTACTCTAAAATGAAAATTATATTAGGAATACCCTTCAAGTTAGCTGCGGTTAATTGTCATAGGAATATACTAAGAATATGTCGTTAACACTTACTGCAAAGAGAAAAAAAGTTAATAATACCCTCATGGCACGAAAGGGGAGAAAGAGACTGGAGGTTTCCCCTCTGGCATCGGCACCCCAGTTTGAGAGAGAGAGAGAGAGAGAGAGATTAACCACCAACTAAGAATCTATTTACATGTGACCTTCTAGGCCTAAGTAACAATTCGATTTTCGATTTATTAAGTCTAATAACAGTTTATTGGCTCTTAATAATTAATTAATATCACATATTTAATTAATTATTTAACCAAATTATCAACTCATGACAAACAGCTGGATTTTTTATCAAGTTGGGTGCCAAGCAACACCTCATGTTCCCGAAAGATAATGAGGTTCGGCAACTCGTTCAAGAGACCTTTTTGTCAATTGTTATCTCATGGATATAATCATTTATTCGTACAATACACTCGAGTCAACTTAAGGTATAGTCAGCTATCAAAACCTAACCGATCAACTTACTGGGATTGGATGACACTATACAATAATATCAAAAAAAAACTTTTTTTGATAAAGTGTCTAATCTAGCAAGAGACTCCCGCACATCTTACCTAGAGCATTCTCTCTCTAATTATCGAGAGTGAATGATCTCCTATTGAACACATAATCACTTTTGAAGGTCTTTTACTGGATCTGATCACTTAACTCTTTAGGACTTCGTGGTTAGGAATCTATTAGTCAAGGTCAAAATCCAAAAGTCTACTAATAAGGTGTCTTTGGTGCTTCAGGTCTAAGGACCATCTACGTTACTGCGACGTTGGATCAAGCTGGTTGATAATTATATATATTACTTTCCAACGATCTAAGTCATATCAGTTCAGTAAATTCATTCACTAATGAGCACTTACAGGTTCACCATAGTGTCTTCACACAAGTGACTACAAGACCAATCACCCTCATCACATGAGTCAGGACAACATGTACTAGTCTTACCAAATATTTGATATCCTTCTCAAATATCCTCTGACTAGGATCAGTTAAGAATGTAAGTTTATAAGTTGTCAGTATCATTATTATAATCTAATCACGATCTGACAGTTATTACACACATTTACGGACTTCACTTGATATGAATAATGAAAAATAATCATAATAACAAATAAAGTTTGATTTACACATACTGAATATATTGTCATTATAAATAATTGAGCAAGATTGCATCTAATTAGTTTGTAGGCCATACATAATACTAACAATCTCCCACTTAGACTAAAGCTAATCATTCCTATGTTGTATCCCTATACAATTTAGGTGACGCTTAAATACAATATGAGGCAGAGGCTTCGTTAGTGGATCTACTTGTATTAGTCTTAGATGGCCTACAAGTCAATCTGACTTTATATAATCTTGTTCATTTATTAATAAAATAATATTATTCTATTATGTATAATTCGTTTTATGATCATTTCATAATAAAGTCTGTGAATATGGGCAATAGTGATTAGATTACGATGAGATCATACTAATGAGACTGACTACTTATACACATATTCTTAATTGTTCCTAGTCGGAAGATGTCTGAAAAAGATATCAAATATCCGGTTATACTAATATAGATTACTCCTACTCATATGATGAGGGCGACTGATCTATAGTCACTTATGTAAAGATACTAAGGCGAATATGTAGGTGCTCATTAGAGAATGAGTTTACTGAACTGATCCCACTGAATCACTGGATGATAATATATCTAACTGTCAATTAGCTTGATTCAATTATCGCAATTGCATGGATGGTCTTCGGATTTGAGACATCAAGGACACCTTGTCAGTGGACTTTTGTACTTTGACTTTGGTTTATAGATATCTATTCACAAGATTCTAAACAGCCAAAGATCGAGTACATACCATCGAAGGGAATTGAGTGTTCAATAAGGAGTCATTCGCTCTCAGTAATCAAAGAGAGAATGCTCTAGATAAGATGAGTAGAGGTCCCTGGCCAGGGCAGATAATAATATCGGAAAAAGAGTCTTTCGATATTATACAGCAACATCCGACCCAAGTGAGTCGACCGATTAGGATTTAACAGTTCACCATATCTTGAGTTGACTCGAGAGTATTATACAAATGAAGGATTAAATCCACGTAGTAACTGTCAGCAGAAAGATTTCAAAAGTTGGTTACTTAACCCCAATACCTTCCAGATTCACGTAGTGTTGCTTGGCACCCAATGTGATCGGAAGCCCGACCAAATTGTATGTGCGACATTAATTCGATTGATTAATTAATTAATATGAGATATTAATTGATAAATTAAGTCAGTAAGGAGTTACCTCTCCAAAAATTTATAAAAACTTAAATTCTCTCCAAATTTGCGAAAACTCTGTTGTGTGTGATCCTCTAGGCCCAACTGTTTATTTGGTTTTCAGCCTATCAAGTCAATAAGACTTAATTAATTATTATTCAATATTTTGTAATAAATTTCAATCTAATTATCACATAATCGATAATCCATCATTGCATGATGAATTCTTCAAACTTTCTAATCATGAACAACACCAAACTACACCTCATGATCCAAAAAGACATCAAGGATATGCAACCCACTAATGGTAGCCTTTCGTCCACAGGTACCATATAGCTATATATCCTCATCCATGCAATATCCTAGTGAGACTTGAGTATAATTTAACTATCAAATCTTGATATGTCTTAACCTAATGGAATCTTGTACTCAATATTAATTAAATAAAAAAAAATTCTATTTAATCATCTAACCATGGCCAGAGATTTTCAAGTACTATTCCATAGGACATTCTCTCTCTCTGATGACATACTGAGAGTGAATGATTCAATGTTGTCAACTTAATTGCCTTAGCAAGAATTCCATTGAGCCCGAATAACTGACTATATAGAATCACAAACTTGAAATTCTTGAGTCAGTAATTAAATACTTAGTGTCACTCAAGGAAGGTATCCTTAGTGACTCAGGTCTAGGATCCAACTATACTATTGTCACTGTAAAATACATCGATTGACAGCCAATATAATGACCACTCGGGAATTTTAAGTCGGATCAGTTCAATGAACTAGTTCCACTAATGAGCACCTGTATATGTACCTTAGTGTCACCGCACTAGTGACTATAAGATCAGTCACCCACATCATATAAGTATCACGTGCACTGGTCTATCCAGATCTTTAATGTTCCGTCTTGGAGATCCTATGAAGAGGAATAATTCGAACAAATCATCTAGATCACTGATCTCATTATCATAATCTCATTATAATAAAGTCATCATCGCATGTGTTGCAGGACTTCATCATATCAAATGATAAACACATATAAAATGACAAGACGTAATGAAGAATTGACATTTATTATTAATAAGAATGAGATAATTACATAAAATGACACTATCACATCTCATGTGATTGGCTTGCAAGATATACATTTCTATCAAAGGTGCCTTTCGTACCTCAGGTCTAAAGACCATTCATGCTACTGTGACGTTGGATCAAGTTGGTTGACAACTCGGTATATTACCATTCAATGATCTAAGTCGGATCAATTTAGTGAATCCATTCATCAATGAGCACATAGTGTCTCCACATAAGTGACTATAAGACCAGTCATATTCATTACATGAGCTGGAGCAACATGTACTAGTCTTACCAGATATTTGATGTCCTTCTCTAATATCCTCCGAACAATTGACCATGCAAACAGGAGGCTCCCCCAGGGTGGTTTCCCCTTTCGGCGTTGGCACCATATTCTGGGGTGCCCGAGAGAGAGAGAGAGAGAGAGAGAGAGAGAGAGAGAGGGAGGGAGGATGAGGTGAGGGTATTACGTCATTTTTCATGTAGAGTTGAGATTTAACCATAGTTAAGTCCTTTTTAATTAGACCCGATTACAAGTCATGATAGTAGGGACATTCATGACATGATTTTTATTTTAGAGGGTTATTAATAATACCTTTGAAGATTGAAGTGCAAAAACGTAAGTAACATTTTAACAGGTTTTTTAGTATATATATATATGTGTGTGTGTATATATATATATACATACATACATATATATATATATATATGGTTAAATCGCACACTATGTTATGGCTTCATCTTCATGTTAAAAAGAATAAATATTACCATAAAATTTTAACTATTCATTTATCTCCCTAGAATTATTTCCTTCTGTTGAAGCTTAATTTTCATCATTTGGTAGTATCTAATTTGATTGTAGTCATCTGATCAGGTGCGAGCAAATTGGTGATGAATACTAAAACTACAAGGAATAGACACAATCTTAAGAGTAATATGCTACGTTTCTTATTTTTATCTATTTTTTATATATACTTTTTTAAAATCAAATTTGCATGTGCATGTTGGACAGTTACATTGAGTTTCATGACTTAACATGATCAAATAATAAATAAAGTCTCAAATGATGGAGACAGCTCTAAGGGCATAATTAAATATTTAAAAAATTATGATAATTTTAGGGATGTGTTGCAATCAGTGTGTATCATTAAATCGCATGCACTGCATATATTGATTACAGTCCTCTACAATGTTGGCAGCAAATTGTGTGCACACAATATATTTTTAGAAAAATTTAACAAATAATAAAAAATAAAAAAATTATTTCAATTAACCTCTAAGATTGTTCCCATCTCTTGGAATGTTAGCATTAAGCATCAATTAAGGTGTTTAAACAACGAAAACTTGACATGTTGCCGGCGCTGCAGCATGTTGCAAACAAACCTATATATATATATATGACATGGCATTTTTCAAAAAGTAATAATTTCTCTCTAAATCTACATGCATAACTTGATGACATGGCATTTTTCAAACTTCAAATTCTCCCAAAAGCTATACTTAGAAATTGTTCCCAAACAGAATCTTAATGTTTATTGTGCCACCAACAACAGGGTCACAACAATTCACATTGGAGTACTCCACCTTCAAGAGAGAATATTTTGAAAGAATAATGTATACACTACCATGCATGCTCTGCGTAGACAACTGTATAATACAAAAATGGCAAGACAAGACACTAATCAAATTTGCACTTCATCTCTCTTCACTAAATTGTAACAAAACCCTCCATTCTTGGCAATGTTGGAAACTTTAACAAATGGAGAGTGGCTCCCTGAACAGCATCCCCACTATTTTCCATCGTATATCACCAAGTTCGTCAGCAGAGACACCTCTATAACAAGTATGGAGACAATTTCAATCCTTCATCTGTGACCACTAAGAATACGGACACTCAAAAGCTTTCAATCCTTAATCTGTGACCATCAGAAAGAATTTCCTTTTTGATAAGAATAAGAATGACACCATAAGCATTAAATGTTCTGTCAGCGAAAAACCTGAAAAGTATCACAAGTAGTGTTCACATGGCATCATTGCATGACTGTAGAAGCAAGTTTCAAAACAAAGATTATTAGAATGCAAGCCAGCTCTGACATGTAGAGCCAAAAAAAAAGTGAATAACGAAACATATTCACCTCAGGAGAAAATGGAACATTGGACAGTATAGTTCACTTGGCTTCTTTCTTCACCTCCTTCAGGATAGCATCAGATAATTGTTCTGAACCATACTGCACTCCAAAACGACCCACTATTTCCATTTTTGGGTTTAATAGAATCCTGCAGTGGGAAAAGTGAACAACCATCTTCATCAGAAACTAAACTGTTTATCAGAAGAAATACTGAGGCTGTTTGTCTGATGAAACACTTGTGAGTTACATGTCATTTGTTGATTCAACAAGGTAATCTTGGCCTTCTTCCTCTACTTTCCTGAAGAAGATACGGAACTCCTGTGCAATCTGTCTTACAGCAGTAACTGGTCCTGTTAATCCTACTATCTTCGGATGAAATTCTGCAAAATCCCAAAAGTGATGTTTTCACTACTTCAGCATTTATAAAATAGTCAGAAATGATTTCAATATCTGGAAAAACAGAGAGAATGACCTCGAAGGTAAGCCCGTAGTTGTGCAGGGGAATCCCGTTGAGGATCAATGCTAATGAAAACTGGGATTATCTCCTGATTGTGACGATGCTCTTCCAGGAAAAGCAATATAATCAGTGATGTGTAAGCTCCAATTGAAAAGAATGATCAAATTAAAAGAATCAGGCCAACAATGTCCAACGGTCCATGTTCAAGAAATGATAACTGTCAGTTTATTAAATGTCTAATTGGGAGATGCAACAGAAATGGAAGCATGTGCAAAGTTCTTTATGGGTTAATGTTAGACAAGAGGTACTGTGAATGGGCATCTCAACTCCGGCAATGAACTCATAATGTGCTGTAGATTTATGTTCATTAGTTAACATCATGAACCCATCAAATAACCACTTTGTTTTGACTCTGATGAACCCTCATCTTATTCATGTACAATGATGAGCTCATTTTGGCTAAAGTTTTCCATCAATCAGTGACAGCCGTACACCTGTGCTCGTGATTCAAGCAGATGTACAATCACTAGAAGGTTCCAGAGATTGCGAAGCAAAGAAGAATGGACAAGTTAGAGCATGAACTAAATTGGAAGATTATCTATTAAGAGGATTGTTTGTCCTACTCTTTCTTTTTTTTTTGTCTTACCAAAATCCTAACTAGTATTCAAGTTTGAGGTATGAAATGACCTATTGGCTTTTTGTTAAACAAGCTTCATTGGTATTCTGACGTGACTAAATGACTATCCACCATCAACTGCAATTACAATGGCAGTTTGAATAACCTAATCGGTGGTGACATAACCTCTTTCCTTGAACACATATTTCACAAACAGGAAATATCACCTCAAGTCCCTTTTCATTCCAAGAAAATTCTTTTCATCTTTCTCCAGTATTGCGACTTTTAAGCAACCTCATCCAAACATGAATAAACAACCATATGCATGCCAAGCTTGCACGTAACTAATGGTTAATGTGCAAATTGGGTACCTAAGTAGCCAATTGGCGTGATCTTGAGACACGCCTGCCTACTCCTGCAGCTGGTGGTTCACGTATGCCTGGCACAGCCTGCAACGAGACATGGACACTAGGCCCACATCTGAACTGCATCATATATTCAAAGCCCATTTAATCAGTCCGACTTGCTATGCATGCAGCAAGTTAGCACCATGCTGTACTAGCCGACCAATCTTCAAGATTAAAAGTTTTTTTCTGAAAAGAAATTACCAAGGTTGGGAGCACCCGCCCTCGGCATCTGAGCCATCTGATTTGAATGAATGTCTGAAAAAGAACAAAAAGATTGCGCCCATACATGATCTGATGGCTTGGATCACATGGACGAAATCTTACAGCTGCTCGCAGCAGGTGCAGTGCAGTGGTGCAGCCAGCATTTTCCTTTAAGTAATGGCCAAACTGCTTATTATAAAACAACTTTTGGTCTGGTCATGGCCACAAGCCTAACAACTCAGCCCAAGCCCAGGGTAAAGTGGGAAAGGCCTGGCAGACCCACAGGCTGGCCCATCCTACCAGCACCTTCAAGTGACACTAGTGGACTTTGAATTACACGGTAACATGTAGCAACTCCATATTCCTTGATTCATTCTGAAATATGAATTTTATCTGATTTTCAGTACCCTCTGTACAGAAAACAACCAAGCTTTTGATTTTGTCTAAAGCCCTCAAAAGAATAACATTCAGCCCTGAAACAAGATTCCATCCTTTCAAGGAGCTTAATTCCAAATCCAAAATTACTTATAAATTTTCTTTTTCTTCCCACAGACAGGTCTGCTTCTGGAAAGGACATATTATTGAAAGAACTAAAAGATAATCAGCATTAAAATAATAACAATGTTAAAAAATCCAAAAAAGTTGAAAGAGAAAAAAAAAAAGGTATAAGGCACCATAAGTAGGAATTGGCCAGAATGTGTTATTTTTTTATTACTTGTCTCCTCTCTCTCGCTCTCCATAACTTCTCTCCTCTCCTTTTCCTCAGTCCACACAGTAATGATGTAGGTGGGTCCTACTAGCTGAGTCTTCTTTTGGGCTTTTCACATAGATCTCTCCTGATCCTTTTTTGTCGTCCACTCATCCTATTGCTATATGCAGAACCCTAAAGAGTGTTCTTTTGATGTGACTGGTGCTAGTGCATCTTCATTCCTTCTTGAAACTCTTAAAATATCCCCCCATACAAAGCACCAAGAAAGTGCATTAACCTATGCCCTCCAAACAAACAAAAAATGAGGCACTATCAATATGATCTTTACAAAAAATCCTCGTACACTCTCTGACCCTACTAGAAACCAAAGCTACAACCCGGTCCGGATCAGAAGCCTCCCTCCTAAAAATTCTCTTGTTCCTTTGTCTAGATGGCCCACAATGTAGCATGAAGGACCAACCAACACATAATAGCGTCACCCCTGCTAAGAGTCAGACAACCAACACCTAATGAGATCTTGCACAGTAGAACCGAAGAGAACATCCCTCTAAAGACTGTTGCTCAAAATCTGCCACACTTCCTTGGAAAAAGCACACCCAATGAAAATATTATCAAGGGACTCATCCGTGTCTCCACACAAGAGGCAGTGGGAAAACAACAGCTACAAAGAATGTCTGTGACAAAGATGAGGATGTTGAAAGGATTTGCAACAAGACTAGAAAGGATAAGGTTTTCAAATGAACATGTATGTGGAGACTTAGATGTAGCTCCAATTAGTGTTAAGCTCAAAGAAAATAGGTTTAGATAGTTTGTACATGTGCATCATCGTCCCAGTTCAGTGCCCATTATCACATGTGGTCAAATTCAAGTGCAGGATGGCAAAAGGACTCGAGGTTGCCTAAAATAAGATGGTTTGCATAGTAAGACATGCCAACCATTCAAGTTTCAACTCCAAGCATGGCTTTAGGTATTCTACAAAAATTATCCCAAAATTCTTTTCTAATTCTCTCTTCCAGCCCTACTACTTGTGTTGCAGAGGGACTAATTATATTTACAATCTATTCACCTAAACAAGTTTAACTAATATAAGTCTATCCAACTCCTCTTGACTTCTACAACTTTGTCTTAAATCTCTAAACCATTTCTATCATTACTCTTGCTTACTATAGCTCATAGCCATTCATTATTATTTGTTTTACATCCTTTCTACAACTTTGTTTTTACTAATTCTATACTCCAAAAAGTTAGGGACTGAGGGTTCCTATATTCTATTAGTGGATACCAATTATACGCAATATAGAAGGGGTGCCGTCACCTGATATGAATGGGATCTCAGCAGATCTGCCAGCGCATTTGCATGGGACCTCAGTGGATTTGAATGGGATAGTGATGGGGTTCTGTACAGTCACTATTTTTTTCCCTCTTTTGGGGGGCTGTTTGTTTTCTATTTTTAGGGCCCAACTGTACACTGTTGTTGCTCCTCTTTTGGGAGGCTTTTGTATCCCACATTGGGGGAGGACCTTACAGACCCATTCAAGAGAGACAGAGAGAGAGAGAGATTTGTGTCATGATGTCAGAGTGGTCCTACTGGATCTGGGGTCTCTTGAAGGGTGCTGCGCAGGTGGTCGATTGCTCCTCTAAAGGTGTATTAAGAGTTTATGGAAACTTTTTATTCCTTGGGAAAGGGAATATGCATTTTCTTTTGTCTGGAGATAAAACCCGTGAGCTTGTCCCCCCAGATAATCTGTCCCCAAGCCACTTTCCACATAAACATTCTAATCTCAATGGGTAGGGATTTGTTCCAAACCTGAAAAACACAGCTGACCATTACCACACCCCCCCCCCCCCCGAATTAAGAACCTTAGTTGCAGAACTAACAAAGAACTTTCCCCCTGGATATCATCTCCAGATTTTCACATCATTCCCATTCCCATCATTGAGCCCTTGAAAATCTTGAAGCAACAAGCTGAACTGAAGAAATTCCCTCTCTTCTTCATGTAAGAAATTTCTACAAAATCCCAAGTTCCAAACAATTCCTTGAGATAAAGTAGTTTGGACATTTGCTAAAATTTGTTGCAGCAGTAATACTGTACAGATTTGAGAATCTATCCTTGAGAGCTCTTCCATCCTTCCATGCTCCTTCCTTGAGAGCTCAAAGACAACATGAGAGCCCCAGCAAGAACATAACAGCTTTTATTTTTTGTTAACATGTATTTTGTCCCTTTCCCATGTCTTTTATTTTATTCGATTAGGATTTGTCAGTCTAACATTTGTTGGGCCTCTTTTATTTACTGGTGGACTTTTTTTAGTTGTTGTAGTTGTGTTTCTTTTATTTGATGCAGGAGGGGGGAAAACCATCACCTTTTATGTACTCTCCCTATAAAAGGGACTTGTGTAATGGTTGGAAGAATTAATGTTGAAGGAAATGAGAAAAGAAATGGAAATTTTCTCTTTGGGAGAACCCTAAAGTTGGCATCGTGAAGAGAAGCCCATGAGGGGCTGGACAAAAGGCCCTTCCATCTTCTACTGCCGCCGCATCTTCTTACAGCCAGCACCACCATCCACTTCTTCTTGTACTCTTCTTCTTCCTTTTATTACAATCTGTTTGCCTTGTTCCACCACACAAATCCCTTGTCTATTGCTGTTTGCTTGGCTTCCGTGCCCCTGCAACAGCCGCAAGGGAAGCCCAACAAGGAACCTGTCCCCTTCTTTCCCTTCTGCATCTTTCCCACCTTCTTTTATTAATCCTGTACAGGGAGGACATGGATGGGACTCCACCTTGATATGGCAGCCATGTGACCTTCTTCCCCTTCTTTTCTTCAATATTAGCCTCGTGCTAGGCCCTACAAGGGGATCCGTGACCCACCTGGTTGCAAGGAAGGCTCTTAGGAGCCTGTGTCCTCTTTTTCCCCATTTTTCTTGTTGCTGCCGTCCAGGATGGGATCACGTACCCTCCACCTTAGGATAGTACCCATGGGAGTTCCTTTTTCCCTCCCCTTTCTTTTATCTTTGTCCTTGCCCATGCTCCCAAAGGATCATGACCTGTAGTTGAAACGAGTCAGTTGCACACTCTCCAAGACAACCAGTACTAGGGACCCTCCCAGCATCGACATCCGCTCTACCTGTGGACCAGCGAAGACCCGCCTCCCTCTCCACGCCACTCCTGGCTACAGCCTGCCCGCATCTTCAGAAGAACATGAAGATGGCACCTGTCCCCAGCGCCCACTCCCTCCAATGGGCGGGTTTGAGTTTGTCCTCTGCGGCCATGGTGTTCCTCTATCCACCAGCCGCCCGTCATGCAGGGTTCTCGTAGAGCAAAAATGTGTTCCTCATTATTGTTTGCTCGTGATAATTGTGGCCAAATTTAATCAAATCTACCCAAGTAGGATTCGAACCTACGACCAGTCAGTTACAGCCAACTGCTCTACCACTGAGCTACTGAGGAACATCGGGTGATTTGATCACATATGTTCAGCTACCGTTCTCAACCCACGAACAATATGCGTCCAACGCTTCCTTTATAACTCATGGAACTTCTTTGTAGTGGCTCCGTTCCATGCCCATTTCATAGGGAACCTAAAAGTGGCTCTATTTCATTATACATTATATTATAAAAATATCATTATAAATATTACAAAATAATGATAAAATTATTTTATTTATAATTCCAATATATAAAATGTTATATTCCAATTCCATTCGTTTAATATCTCTTTGGAATCATTGACATAAGAGATGTCATTTATGGTCTTTTTATTTTTATATATTTAGAGTTTATTCCACATAAGAGTCTAAATGAAAGTTAAAAAATTATCATATAATAATTAAGAAATTGCAATACAAAAGAAAAGGAGGAGGTTTGTGAAGATTTTTAAATTTTTTCTATTAGGTAATATATTTTCCTGAAGTCTTCATCAAGAAGAAGCCCCCATCAACTGTACCACAGTGAACTCAGATCTGCAATCCAACTTTCCTGTTGCTGTGCCATATGGATGACTCTTACAATACCTGATTAGGGTTGCAGCCAGAAATAAGGGCATTGTTGTCATTGTTATATTTTTTCTATGTTTCTTATTATCCATGTGACTTAGACATGTCTTAGTCACAATCGGGGATATTTTTGTCTTTTGTGTGCTATGTGTTTTGCCCTAGTGAATGTAAGCTATTAGTAAATGGGATGGCCGGTTGAGTTAGGACCGATTCCCTATTTTGTTCCCAAAAATCTGTTGTGCGTCTTCTTCCTCTCTTTCTTCTCTCTCCTTCTTCTTGCTACATGGTATCAGAGCGATCCTAAAGGAAGAAGGACCAGTCATCGAATTTTTTTTTCCTTCTTTCTTCCTGCTACAGTACCGCTCTACAGTGTCGTTAGAACAGGGTGAACAGTAGAGAGGGTGAAGAGTTCCCTTTCTCAGCCCACAATTGCTCCTCGTCCTCTCTCTCTCTCTCTCTGTCTAGCGCCCTTGTTCTAGGGTTTCCCTGTTCAGACAGGTATAAGGTGGTGGTCATTGCGCTGTCCAGTCTTCTTTCTTCTTCCTGCTGCTGCAGAGCATTAAAGGGAGTTTTATGCGACTTCCGCAAGCCTTCCTCTTCTTGCCCAACTGCCTAGGAGCTGTTCCCCCATCCTTTTCCTGTTCTGCCTTACTGTAGGGTTTGTTTATGCAGACAGAGCATAACCTAGTGGGATTGGGTTGTTCAGCTCATCTCTTCGGTCTCCATTGTAGCGGGCACTATCTCCCTCATCCAATTTGTGACTTGGGAGTTCCCTCTTTCTGCCATGTCTTCATCCACAAGCAATGCTACTACGACAGCGGGGTGGATGCAACCGAAGTGTACTCTCCATTGTTGAAGCCATTAGGCCTTGCCATGACTGAAAGTGTACCTCTATAGATGACCACCGCCAAATTTGTCTGGATATTGCTGGGAGGACGTAGCAAGACAGGATACATTACTGGGAAGGCCAATGCGCCCATGTCAATGATCATTCCTATGCCAAATGGGATTTAGAGAATAATCTGGTGATAGGCTGGATTTTACATTATGTGAACCCAGAAATTCAGCAATTAATCATAATGAAGCCTACTGTCCAAGCAATGTGGGAGCTTCTTACACAGATGTATGGACATCGTCAAGACGTCTCCCCTATATATTAAGTGATTGCTAATGTGCAGGATATGAAGCAAGGAAGCATGAGTATTACAACATATTTTGGGCTTTTAAAAAGTAAGTGGGAAGAACTCGACCATTACTATGTGTACCGGTGGAGTCGCACGGATGACCAACAGCAATACCTCCAACATATTCAACAAAATCACATTTTTAAGTTTCTTGTTGGCCTTAACTCTGAGTATGAATCCCGGTGTGGACAAATACTTACCACTGAGCCTGTTCCTACCTTAGAACAAGTCTATTATAAGGTCCTACATGAGGAGGGGCGTCGAAAGGCCATGAATAGCAATGTGTCTATTGTTTCTCGGGACTTGGGAGAATACTAAGCTGGTCAACACTATTATGAAGCAGGAAAGAGTGGTCAGTCGTCAAAGAAGGACAAAAACAAGCCCACGAGACATTATTCCTATTACACCCTAGAACTTAAACCCACTATAATTAGTTAATGAGCCATGTCTAATTAAGCCCAATATGATTAATTAATGAGTTATGAGTAATTGAGCTGAATTATAGTTAATTATTTATTAAAATAATAAGTAATATGTGAGAAACCTATTATTTAACCATTAGATCCATTATGCCCATTAGTGTTCTAAGAAGGAACCAAAGCAGTTCCAACACTCAGTCCAATTCTAGGTTTGAAGTTGTGTGATTGTAGCTCGGTAAATCGGCGATAACTTTGCGCTCGGATGACGAAAAATTATGATCTTGGTACTGTTGGAAAGAAGAAATTAAGATCTATAACTTTGTAGAAGAAAGATTTTGCTAATTCTAACTGTAACTAGGTCAAATTTAAGAGTTTAGAGTTAAGAGAACAGTTAAGTACAGAAATAGCATCCTAATTACACTAGAAGTAGTTTTTCCTTGAAGATTAAGCCATCCGTGGTTGGAGTCCGGCTCCAACATGGAAAGAGAGATTTCTTAGTTGTATTAGGAAGGCAAGAAGCTACATATGATCTCTTAAATTCATGCTAGAGCTTCTAGAGCCGCACTTGAACTCTCAAAGTAAGAACACAGTGTTTTTTAGAAGAATTAGAAGAGGTTTCGATTTATTTCTTTTTGAGATTGGTCCTAACACATAGGTTGTGTCCTTCGATAGTTAGAGGACGTAGCGGAAGCTCCAAAAAAAGAAGATTTCATGGCTAGAGCATAAGAAATTGATTAGAGAAGGTTTTAAGTGATATTCTTCGTGTTCTTCAAGAGGTAGGATATGAAAACCCAGTAAATGATATTTTGTATTTATATGAAAACTCCATTTTGATTTTTAAAAGTAGTCAAAACATATTTCTGGAAAAACGTTCTATCAGTTTATGATCTTTGATTTTCATTAGATTCATGAATTCTATACTAAAACCTTGATTTTCTTAAATTCGGACTGTCAAGTTGAAACACATCACTAATGGGTGACGACTTTCAAAAGATGTCAGCCTGATATGACGTCTTCTGAGGTGTTTGAAACGTGTCACGTACCCCTGACGTGATTCAAAATGCGTCCATTATTTCTGACGCCATGCTTACTTAAACATTAAGTCGTTATAAGCCTTTAGCTACGGTTTGGACTGTGAAAGACGTCAACCTTTAGTGGCGTTTTTCGAAAAACGTCACCGTAGGTTGACGCGATTCAAATTTGCTGATTTTTTATCAGTTCTTTTTCCAAACTAAACTTCGAACAGCCATAACTCCTTCGTTTCTTAGCCAAATGACCTTAAATTTTGATCACACCTTGATTTTGATATGTTCTACCTGCTAGTAGCTCTTTGCTAATTGAATTTTCAGATTTATGCTTACTGTTACACCATTGTGCCATATTTGTATGATCATATTTGGATATTGCCATCTTAAGGAGATGTAAGGCCCAATTCTGGTGTAAGCATCTATATTGGATATGACATTTTGTGTGTGAAATCTGAGGGCAACGGATAAAATTTCAGCCATGTAGTAGGTACATAGTGCCGCATGGAACAAAGTACTATGCTGAGCGAGAGCCACCTCTTGAATTCATGGAGGCCACCTCTTAAAACTTATTTGTCATTTGTATGGTTGTAATGGGACTTAAACTCTCTGGTTCTGCGCAGGGCTAAAACCTTTGCATCATTTGTCTAGATGCTTTGGTATTTGCTTTTCGGTTCCTTATAATGTGGTTCGGGTGCATGTCCATTAACAATTCGATACAATACGTTTGATATGATTTGATTTGATTAGCACAAAATCTGAAATTCATGTATGTCTCATCGAACTCAACTTATTCTTTGAAATTCCATATACACATTGTTCAGTTAATTCTTTTGAATTTGTTCTATGATTAAGATCTATATTCACTCACATGTCATAATTTGATCAGATTTGTTAGACTATTATGCCATGTCATTCGTTATGTGATATGTGATAAATTCAGTCTGATATAAGATATGCTCAATTACATATGTAATATGTTCATTACATGGCTAGTAGATTTGATAACTCATATGTGAATTCGATTTGTCCATCATACTCAGTAAACTATATTTTATTCGATTTGATCATGCTATTAAAAAACACATTTGATCTGATAAATTTATATGTGATCATATTTTGTATCATGTTCTTATTTGAGATATACGTATAACCGTAAATCTTAATTAGTTAGTTATCACTTAATTTCAATTATTATATTGTTTAGTATTTGATAGGTCTTATTTCCTACTAAGTGGTGGTTCTCATAAATCCTATTAACATTTTCAGGGTCCTATGAGGAGGAGAAGTTAGACTCTTAATTAGTAGGAAACTTTGGATTCGAAGACTTCCGTTGTTATCTAAGTAGATTTGTTTATTCGTTTAAGCAGATGGATGTAGTAAGGATAGAGAGAGAGATGTATTTTTCTATTTCTTTAGTGAGCTGAGTGATTTTATTTCATATAGATATTTGATGTACTTTGAGATCCTAGTATTAATGTTATATATTTGTGAAATGATGGTATTGACAATGAAAATTTTATTTGATTATTTAGATGGTATGACATATTTATTGCTTTGGTTATTTATCTCTCATCATTCATGTTGGATGTGTATGCTAATTGGATCTATAATTACGTAACTTAAATTTGAAGTCAGTTTGAAAGACTGAATCGGATTAGAGGCGTAACAATTCCCACTATGGTAAGGATAATCACAATGTTGAGAAATGTTGGGAGCTTTATCCAGATAAGAAGTCATTGAAGTTCAGGAAAGGTGGGCAATCAAAAAGCAATGTTGCCATGAACTTATTGAGAATACAACATCTTCTTCTCTGGACGGTAGGCTTTCCACTTCTCAAGTGTCAGCATTATCTTCTGTCGACATCAGCCACCTACAAAGGATTTTCTCATAACATGGATTCTCTACACCCTCCACTCCAGGTACTTCACAAGCAGCATTAAGTGTCACCTCCAATTCTCCTTGTACTCTGTAGGTTATTGAGTATGGGGCCACGGATCACATGACTGGTATTTCTACTTACTTTTCATCATATTCCTTTAGTTCAGGATAAGATAAGGTTACCATTACCGATGGTACCCGAGTCCTGTGGTAGGGAAGGGTACTATTAAATTAAATGGTGGCCTCATCTTGTCATCGGTTCTTCATCTCCCTACTTTGCCTATAAATCTTATTTCAGTGAGTAGTCTTACAAAGTCTCTAAATTGTTCTGTGCCCTTCTTTCTTACTTACTATGTTTTTAAGGAGCTGTGAACCAAGTAGACGATTGGAAATGGTCGTGAAGCAAGTGGTATCTATCATCTTGAGCCTGGTGGGAGTGCAAAGTCTAGTGTAATTAGTGGTGACATGAGACAGCGAATAAAGGTAGTCCAATTGTGGCATAGTCGCTTAGGTCATTTGGCTTTTAGGTCTCTTAGAATTCTTTTCCCATAATTGTTTCAATCAATGAATCTTGAGCCATTGCAATGCCACACCTATCAACTTGCCAAGCATTATAGAATCAATTTTCAATATTCAATAAATAAGTTCCATTCCTTTTCAGCTTGTTCATTATGATGTATTGGGTCCTTTCCCTATGCCTTCTGTCTCTAGTAGGGCTGCAAATGGGTCGGAGCAGATCGGAATATACCCCCCATCTACATGCGACCCACTGCAGATCGGGTGAAGAATTTTTTATCCAAGTCCTTCTGCGGATCGGACCGGACCGGGTTATATTTATTTTCTTCCTCATCCGCAGATGGCACGGATTGGATCGGGGGCCATCATGATCCACATGCGACCCACTTTGTCGCAGATTGGATCGGGTGTGATTTGAAGCGGGTTCTACCGCAGGTCTTACAATGTTAAAAATTAATACTTTAATTATTAAAATCTATATGCAATAACATACATACTTTATCTAACATATCTATATTTTTAAAAGCAAAGAACCATATTGCATACATATTAAAATTTTAGGTCTTTAGTTAACCCATGATAAAGTAACTTTTTCTATTAAGATTATAAAGTAATTAAAAAGTTACAACCCCCTCTATGGCCATTCCAAATTTATAACCAGTTTACATTCATCTCAAGTGACCTATTTGGTGCATTAAAGGAACATAGATCATGTGGCTCTCATGATATCGAATATAATGTTAAATAATTAAAATCTAATTTTTTTTATAACATGCGGATCGGAGCGGATACCCGCAGATATTTGCTGATTTATAATTGGAAGATCCAATCCAATCCATAAGGACTTATGGATCAGAATGGATCGGGTTGGAATCGTTGGATTAGTTTGGACTCAATCCAGTGCGGGTGAAGACTTTTAACCCGCACACTAATCCAATCCATAATTTTGCGGATTGGATCGGGTTTCATGGTTCGGGGGCAGATTGGATTAGGGATTAACCCAATCCACTTACAACCTAATCTCTAGTCATTGATACTCCATTAGTTTTATCAATGATTTTTCTCATTGTTGTTGAATTTGTTTAATGCAGTCATGTGAGGAGGTTCCAAGGATCGTCCAAGTTTTCTACAAATATGGTTGAAATTCAATTTGAATGATCTATAAAAAAATTTAGATCTGATAATACTAGAGAATATTTTGAGAAGTCTCTTAATATTTTTATAGAAGATAAGGGAATTATTTATGAATCTGCATGCTCTTATACTCCACAACAAAATGGAGTGGCCGAAAGAAAAAAAACATCATTTGTCGGAGACTTCTTGTGCACTTTTCTTGCAACACAATTTGCCAAAGAAATTCTAGGTAGATGTTGTACTGACCGCTTGATACATTATCAACCGTATGTCATCTCGGACACTTGGAAATATGTCTCCTCTACGGATGTTATGCCCAAAACACCCACTTTTCTCTTTTGTTCCCCATGTGTTGGGGTGTCTTTATTTCATTCGCTGTCTTGGTCCAGGCACCAATAAATTGGACCTTAGAGCTGTCCGTTACATTTTCTTAGGATATTCTCCTACCCAAAAGTGAAGTCACAAATGACACCACCTCTAGACCTGCATGCCAGGAGCTACCATATGTGCCTACTGATGAGACTTTATCATAGGTTCTCGCTTACTCTAGACATACTTGGCAAAAGAAGAGACCTCCCATAGATTTGCCACCCCAAGAAGCTACTGAAGTTCCAAGTTCGTTAGTTGGTTCTCCCATTGTTTCTTAGCCTGATCTTGACCTTCCTATTGCTGTTTGGAAGGGTACAAGAAAATTACTTGTCATTCAATTACTAACTTTGTCCCCTAGTCTCGTCTTTCACCCTCCTATTATTCTTTCTTATCAGACATCTCTTCCTATCATGTTCCTAACTCCTATGTTGTAGTTGTGAAAAATCCTAAATGGGTGACTATTATGGACGAGGAAATGCATGCCCTCACTAAGAATGGCACCTAGGAGTTGGTGAACATGTCCAAGGTGAAGAGCTTGGTCGGCTTTCAGTGGATGTACACCATTAAGTACAACTCTGATGGCACGGTATAGAGATATAAAGCCAGATTAGTTGCTAAGGGTTCACACAAACTTATGGTGTTGATTATTTGGAGATGTTTGCCCCCATTTGCAAAACTTAAGTCTGTACTAGTTCTTTTATCTCTTGTTGTCTAGTTTGGTTGGGAGCTTCATCAATTAAATGTAAAGAATGAATTTCTCAATCGTGATTTGCAGGAAGAAGTTTATATGCAGTCACCTCCTAGGTTTGCAGCTAGGGGGAGAGTTTGTAAGTTGAAAAAGGTCTCGTATGGTCTTAAACAGTCTCCTCGAGCTTGATTTGACTGTTTTTGGACATCTATGGGACATTTTGGTTATGTATAAGGTAACTCTGACCATATGTTGTTTACTAAATGTGTTGATGGATAGCTTCTAGTGCTTCTTGTCTACATTGAGATGTGATTATTACAGGCAATCACAAAGTAGAAATCAACAAATTGAAAGCCGACCTAGCCAGGGAGTTTGAAATTAAAGATTTTGGTGAGCTAAAATATTTTCTTGGTATTGAGGTGGCTAAATCTCAATGTGGCATTTACATTTGTCAACGGAAGTATGCGTTGGACTTATTCAAAGAAACTGGAATGTTAGATTGTAAACTTGCACATACTCCTATTGAGGCTAACCATGGCTTGTTTAACTCTGTAGGAGACCTTTTGTCAAAGGCTACTAAAGGCATGTATTAATGCGTTGTAGGGAGATTACTTTATTTGTCACTGACTTGACATGATATAGCCTATGTAGTCAGTGTGATGAGTCAATTTATGCATGTTCCTCATATGAAAGATGTGGAGTGCATCCTGCGCTATGTCAAGTCATGTCCTGATAAAGGGTTGTTGTATACAAAGGCTTCTCACTTAAATGTTGAAAGCTTTTTTGATGCTGATTGGGCAGTTTCTCGTGATGATAGCAGTCCACTAGTGGTTATTGCACTTTCTTTGGTGGGAGTTTAGTAGCATGCCGCAGTAAGCAGCAAACTATTTGTGCTCGCTCAAGTGCTGAAGTAGAGTATCACGCCATGGCACATGATCTTTCTGAATGTTATGGCTTTGATTATTTTTGCAAGATCTTAGTGTTCAAGTCCATCTTTCGAAATTATAATGTGGACAATAAGGTTGTGACTAATATTGCTAACAATCCATTTAGTATGATCGGACCAAACATATTGAGATTGATCATCATTCCATCCGTAAGAAGCTTGATTCTTGAGAACTTTGTCTATGTTCGATCTGCATATCAGCTTTCTGATGTCTTCACTAAGGGTTTGAGATGAGACAGTTCAACTCCATATTGTCCAAGCTGTGCATAACTGATATTTATGCTCAGCTTGAGGGGGAGTGTAGATAGAAATAGGGGCATTGTTGTCATTCTCTAGTTATATTTTTTCTATGTTTCTTGTTATCCCTATGACTTAGACATGTTTTAGTCACAATCAGGGGTATTTTTGTCTTTTGTATGCTGTGTTTACCCTGATGAATATAAGCTGTTAGTGAATGGACGGCCGGTTAAGTTGGGACCAATCCCCTGTTTTGTTCCCAAAAACCTGGTGTGGGTCTTCTTCCTCTCTTTCTTCTTTCTCCTTCTTGCTACATGGATATTATTCACCGAGCCTAGGTTAGTAGTGGTTCACTTGAACGATCATTTTGAGATAATTTTGTTTGTTTAGTGTGCTGTCAGCTGTGATGCACCGAGAGCAAGCGAGTCCATCACCCAGTTAAAATTCTAATTCATTGTCGGAATGAGAGCATGTTCGTGAGAACCAATTTTATTCCTTGACATTATTTAGACTTTCGCATTAAATTTGGAGCATCGCCCTATCCTAGCAGTGGTTCCTAAACTACCAACGATCCACCGTCATTCGATTATGAATGGGTTGCTATCACAGGCAGATTCACTTGATTATTTCATAATTGCGTTGCTTAGAATTATTTGGATTGCACGTGGATAATTGTTATTATGGGCCTGTTTGCTGACATCAAGGCGCTTATCACATTTACATCATTTTGTTGTCATCCCACATCAGGTAGCAAATGGAGCCATGAAAGGAACTGAACCAGTGGTTAAAATGGCCTTAAACCTCTTGAGATAAGTCTTGAACCAGCCTATGAGAAAAGGCCAGAACCGACTTGATGCAGGACGGCTAGAAAGTAACCTGCCATGACTTCTGGTCCATCCATCTCATATTGAAGTATGCTGTAAGGGTCAATTCAATCTATAGTTTTGCTATGATTTGGGCGCTAATTGCCTTCATCTAAATGGTCTATTTTTATTTATAACAAGGTCTATTTTAGCACTATATCGTACTTTTCTAAAACCTTATAACCAGGCTGTGTTTAGTGAATCTACAGCATATACTGGGTGCATGTAGGCGCCTTTATAAGAACTACAGTAGAGAATGGAATATCTAACATGTGGTTACACTTAACACTTGCAGCATGTCTGATTATGTCTGTACTTCAATGGATTCTGCATAACCGTTTGTCAATTAATACTATCTAAAGCATTAAAGTAATCAACGGTAGAAGTAGAAAACCTTCTTTTAAGACAAACTGTAACATGCCTTATTGTAATCACATGTAAAGAATAGTTCATAAACCTGATTAGTTCTGTAATGTGTGTTTTTCATTATGTAAGCCAATGAACAAGTGATGTGTTGTTATATAGAAGCAAGAGTGATAGAATACAAATGTATAGAATAGTCATTCTTGCGCACTTAACTAACTGTAAGGGTTATAAGGAGGTCTATTTGTATTTATATTGTGTATAGTGTCTATGCTAAATTGGGAAAGGAGAAGACCGTAGAGTGACCATTTTATGGCTGTAGAAGACTGTAAATGACTGTATTAGGACCGTAGAAAAATTGTGAATGACCGTACAGTTGTATGACCGTGAAGTTACACACCTTTGCTGACTTTTAGGTGGAGTAACACCCTCGCACTAGTTCTTCTACGTCTTTTTATGATTGGAACCCCCTTTAGGGTAGACGTCAAGGGCCATAGTCCAATTATGACGGGAAGGTGTGTCAGGAGCTCGGGCAGTCTTTATGACGAGGACATCCAGATCCTATCTCGATATTCATGATTTAGTACGGCGAGAGAATCTCGTTTGTACGTGCACATGGTTAGTTTCTGAACCTTATGTTTTGCAGACCGTCGAGGACAACTAGTCTTGTTTGCTTGCCTCGCCCTTCATGAAAGTCAGACGTTAGTTAGGGCGGACAAGCAAGTGCCTAGTTGAATTTTACTCCACCAAGGCGTTTCGACCGTGATTAGTGTGTTGGCAACCCCGTCGCTTTTGGGTTAATTAGACTTGGCCACTTCCAGGATAAATTACAAAAAAGGAACCCAGACGATCGTTAAGTAGTCATGTTCTAACTAGTCCTTAGCCACCTTATTTGAAGTATATAAAAGAAATTAAGCATTTAAAAGCAGTTCATTGTGGAGTCTGTCAATGGTAAATTTTTTCAGAGTCTAGTCTAGAGCATACATGAGTTTTATGTGCATCTCATGGTCTACTTTGCATCTCACTTGACATTTAGTAATGCATTTGCCCTTGTTTATCTACTGCTTATTATTATATCATTTGTTTATCTCATAATAAGTGATAGGAGTATGGGAGGAATCCTATATGAGCTGATGACTCACTGCCACCCTTTCTTTTTCTTTTGTTTTGGTTTTATGGGTGGTAGGGTCGTCAAGCACACGACAAGAACCAGGTGGAATAAGATCACTGGAACTCCTTTAAATTGTCAACTTTTGCATCAAGGTATTACTCTCTTATTTGGGGAATTGAATTTTTATATTGACTATGCACTTTCATTTAATTTTTCATTTCTTTACTGGTGTATAAAGTTCCTAGCACATGCTTCCCATTGTTTACTGCATTATAGTTTCACCAGTTGACACCTTGCAGGCCACCCAAACCATCATTGTATGATCGGATGATGGTGCCAGCATGGCCTTCACGACCAGAGCTGGGGTCGTCACAGAAATAACTATTTCCTTATTCTTGTCCTAAATAAAAAGGATAAGGATAGTGTCCTTATTCTTATCCTTTAACGTGTATCCTCATGTGTTCTATAAGCTCCGTATAAGGACAGATAAAGATAGTGTCCTTATTCTTATCCTTTTCCATTTACATTCCCATCTGCATTATCTTGAGATCAGTGGCTCTAGTACCATGTTAAGAGACATAGTAGGAAAAATAATGAAGCTTTTCTATTGAACATGAGGGTAAAAACCGAATATATATAAATTCGCAATACAAGTGGGAATAGGACTCACACCTAATACTAAAGTGAAAAGGACACAAATAATCCCAGTAGACCTAGGAATATTATCTATAGTCATAATCTAAGTAGGACTAGTAATCCCAATCTAAGTAGGAACATGCATATACACATCATCTATCTACCAGATACAAGTGACAATCAAGGAAGGTCCTTCTCCGCCGCCCTCGTCTCCTCTCTACCCTCACTGCCTCATGCCCCCATCTCAGACCCTCTGGGAGGGGAGGGGGCTCCCTCTTTGGAGGTCCCCCTCCCCCGCCCCTCCCTCCAGTGGGAGGATCCTTAACCCCCTTGGACTATTTTGTTCAGAAGCCTATCTCCTGGCGCTTCTCTCCCCCTCGTGGGGAAGTTTTTGCCTCAGTTTGCAAGGAAAAATTTCTCGGCAGCTAGATCCAGAGGCGTACCAGCAGCAGCTCCTCCTCTTACCTCTAGATCTCATCTTCTTCCCTCCGTTGCTTCCTCCTTTCTACTTTTTTTTGCTTTCTGTTTTCTTGGGATGAGGCTCCTCTGCCCTCTCATCCTCCCCCTTCCTCCCCTTCCACCTACTTCGTTCTACCTTCTTAACCATATCTGCTTGGTCACCCTGCCCTTGGTAAACAACCCTGTGATCTCCCCTCCCTCCCCCCCCCACCCCAATTTTCCCTCAAGGGATTCTACTGTCATTTTTGGCAGATGTCAATGAAGATGGTGCCTCCTTCAAGCGGCACGTACGCTGGTTCTCCCACCCCCCTCCCAGCAGGGCATGGCTGTTCTGAGTCTATGCTTATGTTGCTGCATTAGGCCTTGGCGCGTTGGCAGCCTTTTCCTTCCATCATCGTAAGTCTTCAACCTCTACAGAGGTAGTGGTGCCTTCTTTGGACATCTCCAGCCCGACTATCCTCTCCGGCAAGTCTCTCCAACAAAACCTGATGGAGGCAGTGGTTGTTTTTCTTTCTTCTTATCCTATGGGACTATGTACTTTGCCTTTTCTTAATGGACTGTCATCCCTATTGGACATGGCCAGGTATGGGCATTTCGGCGGAGTATGGGCTTTTCTAATTTTGTATACGTTTTCTGCACTAGGCAGCATCTTGTGCCTGCTTTAGTTGAATGAAGTTTGGCTTTCATTTCAAAAAACGATACAAGTGGCAATCAGTATACCAATATCACAAGCCTTATTGACAATGTATCCTTATGATCACAAAAGAAAATGATCACCCACAGAAAATGATGGAATTGCAATAAAGCAAAATGACACCAGAATGAAAGTAGAAACGGCACCTAATATGTCAATGACCTCCGCCATTTTCTGAACTTCCTCGGGACCAACATCAGGAGAAGAAGTGTATCCAAAGTACATGAGGATCCAATTTCCTCGGAGGGTGGCTTCGGTTACCAATTCATTTTCTGTATTCACTAGCCTGAATGGACCTCCATATGGCCATATGCCCTGGGGATTCCTTTCAAAGCGTTTAACTTGATTTGCTCCTGTAATGAAAGATGGGTGCTAGGTGTAAATAAATTAAAAGGAATCAGATTTTTTTTGGGCAGCCCACAAAATAATTTACCCAATGTAATGCAAGGACGTTGACAGTTTCATAAAACACAACTAAGGACATTGACAGTTTCATAAAACACAACTAAGATATAATAACAGAAGGAAATGTTGACTGATACCTGCCTTATATTCCTCAAACATATTATCAACTCATCAAAGCATTAACCGAAACAAGCTGAACAGAATATGGGGATACCAAGTGATACCTTGTAGCCAAGATCAAGGTGTTAACAGAAACAGCTAAATAAATGACAACAGTTTTCCCTTCTAAGAGTTTTTCTAATACTGGGAACCCCTTTCAAGCATATAAGACAAGCATTGTACGTCAACAATTTATGTCGCCTTGCCTAAAGGTAACAAGGACAATTATTAATGTCACCTAGAACAACTCTATATGCTGAACCTAGACTGAGGCATAAAACTTTTGTGCCTGGGTACCTTCATTGTATTGTATTTTGGCAAGATGGTGATCTCTTTGTATTGTCTTTTGGCAAAATGGTGATCTCTGACTTTCACATTGGCCATCAATTTTACCTTACCCTAAACCTGTGTCAAAAAGAAGATTGGATTTGTTTATCTAAGCATTGCATTTGCCATATTAATGTTATCAATTCTATATGACTTAAAGACGACTCCAAACTGGATTTTGTTATCTAAGGCCTATGTCAGACGCATGGTCTGTCAGTTCCACAGGTATTTTGTTACTAGATTTCAGGTTAACAAATAGAAACTTATTTCTTATACTACTAACTGAAATTCTTACCTCCATGCGAAAGAAACTGAGAAGGTAGGATGGAAGTGATCTAATTTTCTTCTTGGTGAGGGACATGCACAACCACATTACTCAAAGAAGCAGTTTACCTGCACACAAACACGAGATTCCCAATCCAAAATCCACCAAGGAAATCCAAAAAATAGTACATAGCTGGGATGGAGTAATTGAATACCTAAATATGTAGAATATGGAAATGCATATTCTTTGGGGTGTGAATATGATACTAAAAAGCAAAAAAATCCACATTAATGAATCATAGATTTCCTTCTTGAGAAAGTAAATCCATAGCCAGTGTTAACCAAAAAACCCCTACATAGATGTTATTTTGTCACAACAAGGTGCTTTTCAGATTACTCCAATATATTATGCCATTACTCATACTCCAATATATTATGCCATTACTTGGATAGAAGGCCTTTCAGATTATATCACAGACAGGAAAATTTTCCTGCTCCCCATGGGTTAACCAATCTAGGAAGATGATATTACAGCTGTAAATGGGTTAGAGCCAGAATAAGCTGTTCCTGATTCCAGTTCCAAAGATTTTACAATTCCAAATACATTTCCCAAATGAAATGTATATACCAGGTTTAATTCTGCTCAGTTTCCGGCAGTTATCAACAGTAATCAGATTTACCTTACATCTAAATTTATTTGCGATAAAATCAGATGAGAACTGCTTTCTACGAAATGGTGTTGCTTTTTGACACCCATTTTCAATTCCAGATAAGCTGTCTAAAACAATGTTAAGCATCTAAATTCATCTTTTAAAATCGGAAACAGATCAGGAAGTCAGAAATTCTGATTGCTTTTACAGTTCTAGAAGACATCCTGTTCCCCATTTCTGTCTTCCTTTTTTTTATCTGTTACCACTTTCCTCTCATCTCTGATCAGCAAGTTCATCCTCCTCTCCCTTTTTCCCATTTTTGTTCTCCCCCCTTCCATTTTATTCTCTATTGACATCCATCTCATTACTCTCATCCAATGTCCAGTAATTGAACATTCCAACCATCTATCAGCCATATGCATTAATGCATAATATAGTACCGTGTCATCTGAGGGGGAGCCTTGGTGCAACAGTAATTTGTCTCGATTGTGATCAGGAGGTCACTCTTTCAAAACTGGAAACAGCATCTCCATAAAGATAACAGGGGTACGGCCGAGCACAGTTGACCACCACAGACCCTGCAGTGGTGGAGGCTTCGTGATGCTGGGCTGCCCTTTCTACAGTACCGTGTGGTCCAATATGAGTCCTCCTAATTATGACTTTAAGAAGGGAAAAGAGGGGAGTCCACTGGCACTTTGCTATGAGAGTTCTTGCAAAGCTTGAATGTTCTTTCTTCTTGTGGATATCAAGGATAATTCTGGTCAGCACTGGATAATTCTGGTTTGCAAACAGAGCCTCAGATCCATGAGAAAAGCAGGTGTCTTAACCTTCTAAACATTGTCGCCCCTCTTAATGACCTTCTAAAATACATTTAGAATGGCCCAAATGTGGTTTGAAGACTTTCTATACAAGAGTAGCCAGAACCAATGGCAACATATCACACATGCATAGTTTCATTGTGAAGCGTGTTACAAATGATTGCAGTAGATGCATTGCATTGTGCATAGACAGTTGACTTCCGGTTGCCACTGAGATAGTAGCCTAATATTTATTTGAACTTGCCTCCATCCCATCAGAATAGATTTGGGACTCGGCACTTTGATAAGAGTATGGAGAGGGCAATTGCTTTCATTTGGTGGGATATTAGGTTGGCTTTAAGTGGCTCTCTCTAACCTCCAATTTTCTATTCAAGGGATTCTTAGGACATGTATGCACCAATTTGTTTAAATGCCTAGTTTATGATGGACACTCCTAATGCTTGTGCAGCCTCTAAAGTTTGACCCATCTATCTTTTATCATTTTCTCTACATTTTTTATTGTCATCAACACATCTAAAGCATGAGTAGTTCAGACGTTCAAATTAGACTCTCAAGCCTTTGAACTGACGTGGAATTTTCTTGCATGCATGAACTTCATAAACGTGATCTTGGCGGTCCTTTATTTTTTGTTTTGTGAATGTAAGATAGCTCCCATGCTTTATTTTCTGATTTGTGAATGTAGATAGCTGCCATGAAAATGTGGCTAGGAAAAGAATTAAAAGTTTTTCCCCATTTTTTATGATAAATTTCATCATAGGAGTCAGGAGGTGGCTTGGATGGCACATGAAGCTTGCCTTGGGTCAGTGTTCAATCCCAACCACAACATACACATTGTGAACAAGAGGACCGATAAGCCTGAACTTCACCCAGAACTGATCTTGCATGTGTACAAGGGATTTTTGTCCTGCCCATCACTACCAGCTGTCCTTCCGGATAGGGTGACAGTCTGTCACCTTGGTGGCGAGCGAGGGAGTTTACATTCCTGGGAAATCATCAATAGATTGATCTTACTAGCTGGTCTACCCAAAAGTGGACCATGGCCTTTTAAAACTGGAAGGTCCATATAAGAACCAGCACTAAACTGGCTGGAACCTACATATAACAATCACCCTTTTTTTTAACCATTTCCCCCCTTCCATTATATTTTTCAATACTTTCTGACTTACTAAATGGAACCTGATAAAACCAGCCGAACATCCTAGAACTGGCTGGTTGTCTTTCAAAACAATGCGGTAAACAAAGTCAGAGTTCTTAAGCCAATAATGCTTGTATGTTGCTTCTGTGCTCTAATTTCCCTTTTGCAACCAGATTATCAATGAGCTTAAAGATTGTGTATGTCAAAGAGCATCACAAAGTTCTGTGGCAATTTATCTAGAATATAACTATCCAAATTATAGAATGAGAAAATAAAAAGAAAATATGCCATTTCAGCATATCGGTTAGTGTTCCACTGTAGATGAGCATATATTTATGTTTTTTTTAAGTGGAAGACCACTAATTGTATAAACAGAGTAAAAAGATGTACAAGTGATAATAAAGAAGACTACACACAAAAGCCCTCTACAAAATCACCAAGAAGGTGAATCACTCCATCCCACCCAACAATAAGAGAAGGTCTGAAGAGTCAGCCAAAAGTTTACAAGAAAGGGTCATCCATTCCCTGACCCTCGAAGACACAAAAGTAGCCACGCCCTCAGCCAAAGAAGATTCTCTATGAAAGATCCTCTTGTTCCTTTCTAACCAAATAGCCCATAAAGTGGCATGAAGCACCAGCCACCATACAATGAGATCGCCTTTGCTTTCCAAGGGTAGGGACCAGAACTGAATCAACTCAACCACCTTGTTCCTCAATTGCTTGACCAGCTTCAATTTCGCAAAAATAAACTTACAGACATCTTTAGCAAAAGAACATCCCACAAAAAGGTGATCCAGAGATTTGTCTTCCTCACCACACAGGCAGCAAGTGAAGGGCACGTCACAGCCAAAGCAAATAAGCCTGTCCAAAGTAGGCAATCTACCAATAGTAATTCTCCAAATGAGAATTTTGCCTTTCAAAGGGGACTTGGGGTCCCAGATTTGCCTGAAAAAAGGGGATCGGTACCCACCATCTGCAATAATTGAATATGTCGACTTAACTGAAAAAACTCCACAGGCATCCCAGCCCCACACCCAACAATCATGTCTAGACTCCTCTAAAGAGATATCCTGCAAGATTTGCAATAGAGAAGCCAACTCTTGAATCTCATCTTGTAAGTTTCTCCTAAATCGGGGGATCCACTCCCTTATACCATTTGGGTGCCTGTCCACAACTTGAGACACCAAAACTTGTCGGTTGCATATATTTATGTTAGCATCTAACTTTTTTAGAAGGTGACAAAAGTCACAATTCCATTAAGAGAATAAAGATAATACAGGGAGGACCATGAGATAGTCTTAGTCAAGAACACACTCCCAACTAAACCCCTGAGAATTTGAATGGCCCTACTTACAGTAAGGAGACTGTTTTATCCAGCAGATAAAACAGAGAATCAAACCCAACCAAAACAATCAAAGAAAAATGTTCCTCCAGGACCTAGCAATCATCAAAAGGTTCACATTATCCTCATTCAGCAAGGATGGCAGTACCGATATCGATACCAGTATCAGAGGATACCGGCCGTAAACCGGGCCAGTGTCGACCGGTACCAGGTCCATTTTGGCCCAGTACCGAGCCAATATCGGCTAGTACCGATCCACTCAATATGGTAATGGTACCCACCGATATTGATACATATCGGCCGATATGTATCAATATTGTCCGATACGTATAAGTATCGGCCAATACTGCCAACCATGCATTCAAGATATCAGCTGCTCTGGCCCAGTCTTCAGCCCATGTAACTGCACTCTTCAACAGATCACAAGAATTGTTGTATCGATCAGTGAACTTCCTGCTATTCCTCTCACATCATATTGCCCACAGCAAAGCAGGGCAAAATAGGTACCATACTTGTTTTCTGGCAGGGTACAGACAGACGTCAATCCACCATCTAATCATTTCCATAACTGAAGTTTGATTCACCCACATCACACCAAACAAAGAGCAAAGGACCTTCCATTGTATATTGACTATGCCACATTCATAAAATAGATGATTCGGATCCTCCTCAAACAAAGCACAGAAAGAGCATTTGATACTGCCAGAAAGGTACAGCTTCTTAATCCTTTGACCAGTAGGTAATCTACGCCATGCAATCTTCCAAATAAATAGTTTGATCTTATTAGGAATGACCTTACCTTACAATATCCTGCCACCAGACTCTGCAGCCACCATCATCAATAACTTTCACTAAGGAGTTAGCCAAAAATATCCCTTTGCTGTTCCCTCTCCAAACCCTCTTATCCTGTTCACCAATATGAATTTTAATCCTACTGAGTAAAAGACAGCAGAGCAATGAACTCTTCAATCTCCACCTAAGTAGGATCCCTTCTCAAGTTAATATCCACCTGACCCTCAGAAGAACGAGATAAGACCTCCACAACTGAAGCATCCTGATTGATAACAATGGAGAACAGATTGCCATTCTTCGAAGCCAAAGACATTGGAGCACCATTTGTCCTTCCAAAATAGGAAGCTACAACCATTCCCCAACTGAAAATCAAAAGATATAGATAGAATATCTGCAGTCTTCACAATATTCTTCCAAATAACTGACATATTATAGCTGATGGAAGGAACAAAACACCATTTAATGCAATGATAGAAATACTTATCCTTGACAATTAAAGCCCACAAAGCATCAGGTTCTTCATCCAATCTCCACAGTCATTTAGCTAGCATAGCTTTATTAAAGACAGCAATTTTGGTAAGGCCAACTCCTCCTTGTTCCCTCCTCTTACACACATTTTCCCATTTAATTAGATGAAGGCTCTTCTTTTCTCTTTTCACACCTGACCAAAAGAATGAACTTCTAGCTGCCTCAATGATTCTCTCAACAGTCCTTGGGATCTTAAAGATGGAATAGATGGCCAAAGAGGATAACACTGATTTGGAAAGGATCCATCTTCCCCCAGCAGAGAGAATTTTCCCTTTCCAACCTTCCAACTTGTTCTCAAACTTTTTGATCAAAACATCCCAATCTCTTATTCTAATTGTTCCATCAGTTAAAGGCAATCCCAAATACTTAATAGGAAATTCAGAACACTTGCCCTGGAAATTTCTTGCTACCTCCATCAACCTGTTCTGTGACACATTAATCCCAACAGCCTCTGTCTTTTCATAATTGATGTTCAAACCTGTGATTATTTCCACCAGTATCAATAGCTTCCTGATATTCTGAATAACCTAATCACTTCCGGTAGTAAAAAGCAATGTGTCATCAGCAAATTGTAAATGTGACAAATGGATAATACTCCTTCCAATCTTGAAACCATCTATCAGTCCTTGTTGTACTGTCCTTTCCCACAGAAAACTCAAGATCTGGCCAGTAAGTAAGAAAATGAATGGGGAAATGGGGTCTCCCTGCCTTAAACCTCTAGAACTACTAAAATACCCACAAGGTTCTCCATTGATCAAAATTGAGAATCTTGCAGTGGGAATACAACTAATAAGCCATTGTATCCATAAATGCTTCAAACCCATTAGCTACAGACTACAGTGCTCTTTTGACACAATTCCAGTTTACTCTAGCATAAGCCTTCTTAAAGTCAAGTTTCAAAAGCACTCCTTGCTTATTCATGCTCTTCTGAAAATGGATTGCTTCATAGGCAGCCATGTAATTATCTAAGATGAACCTTCCTTGCATAAAGTCAGACTGATTTCTACCTACTAACTTATCCAACACCGTCTTAAGTCTTGATGCCAACACTTGATGATGATTTTGTAACATCCATTCAACAAACTGATCAGGCGAAAATCGGTCATTCTTTCAGCACCTTCAATTTTTGGAATGAGAACAATGTATGTTAGCATCTAACTTGTAACTGAATAAACTTGAAAGATGGAAGTCCTTTGCACTTTAACTAAGGAAGTTGAACCTCAAGCAGAGACATTTCCCCACATCAAACAGAGATATCACCAAGAAAAAGTGAAGGACATTTAGAAAAAAGAATCCAAAATAATGAAAGGCATGGTTTTCTAGACAACATAAAAAAATCTGAATTTACAGAGAGATGATATTATCATATCAAGAATTTCTCTCATGCACTTGCAGACCAAGTTACATAATGCCTGACTGAATGTGTACAAATGGACAATCACCATAGCTGTATTGCAAAGAAGCATCCATGTTCATTACAAGAGAAAAGCAACTCGAGTAAAGTCATGACTAGTAATGAAAATATAATACAAGAGAAAGAAAATATAATACAAGAGATCAAGTAATAGTTATCACTAATAATGAAAATATATACCTCCAATAGCAATTTTCAAAGGCAAATATGAAAGGAAGAACAATCATAGGAAAAATACTACTAAAATGAGACAAAAGATGGACAATTTCATCAGAACTTTCTCATCCTGTCTGTTTCAAATAAAATAAGGATTACTCATTTATTAGGACAAAGGATTCTCTGATTCTGAGCAGGGAAACAGTGGAACAGCTAGAATTTCCTACACTCAATCAGGAAAGAATATCAAGAATGAGGTGTCAAGGTGGCCTAGTGCACAGACATAGAGCATATCCGTATCGATATAGCCGTGAAATTGGGTGGATTTACCTCATCAGTCTTTTCTTCTCTTTTGCTCCTTGCACTGAAATCAATATTACCTCTCTATCTAAATTTTAGCTTATTAAGACACATAAGAGGAGAATAAAAATAGTTGAACGATCAGAGATTCCCACTCTTGCTAGGCATCTCAAAATGAACTTTAAGTGCCCAATCTCCAGAAAGATTCAATTATGACGCACTTCAGCATTTAAGGAACCAAGATTTCATCTAGTGAAAATATATAATGATTGTTCTGGAAGATGCCAGTTGTAGATTGCCACATCTCAGTTCATGAAAACTGTCATCCAATAAACCATTGATTATCTTAAATAAAACTCATAGGTGCTAAGAAATTCAGGCACAGATATCCCAATGTATCCAACAATACATCCAATTGACATAATATACAGACAAATAGAATAGAAAAACAGAACCTGTAATTGCTCTCCTTTCATCATTGTGGTGAATCAACCACACGCCTGCCCCAAAAACCAACAAAATAGCTGGGGGCTGCCAAGAAACCCATTGTTGATATAATTAAGTTAGGTCTCTGAATCAAGACAATAAAATTAACTGACTTCTCTCCATTCCAGCTAATTCTAGTGATGGGATCACAGACAAAATAAGGTGAGAAACTAATTTTGTAGAAGCAACATACAATAACATAATTTTTCAATGACCAAGAAGGCAATGATCCAGTAGCTACTGGAAGATTAGTCTTGTCCCAATCCCTTGGATTCTTTGACCTAGAATAACCGCAGAAGTGCATGGCCTGGTGATTTAGCCTAAAAAGTCAGAAAAATAAAATGGTTTAGCGTATTGAATTTGCAGGATATGACAGAGAGAACAAAAAGGTCTTTATATTTATGGTTCCTTTCTAAGGAAGCAGCACCAGCAGATATTTGAACTACATTAGATATGTGTAGAAATCAGCTCATCGGCCGACAGGCCCGACACTAAGCACACAGTGGCCATATTACAGAGGGAAAAGCTAAAGAGTTCCACCGTTGATTGCCAGATCCACATCAAAGTTAGATGATGAATGAAAGACAGTAATTACTTCAAGGCCCGAACAATAGGATTTTGGAATCCATGACTAAGAAAGCAGGTCAATCAATACCATCACAATGAGCTAGTCACATGGACCTCGAATTTGTCTCAAACAATAGCAATTATTTCAGAACCTTTAGATAAAAAATTGAAAAACTGAACCAAGACTAGCTGCTTTCCACTATTAGACAGCTTTTAGTATCAGCACACAAGAAGGGGGGAAAAAACATTTTTGGGCTAGACCACTAAAAAATATTTGTTATTATCATTTTAACATGTGGCTAACAAACATTTCATATGAAGCATGTTAGAAGAATATTTCACAAATGTCTGTAAAAGACAAATGGCCAAAAAGTGAAAAGATCATTTTGGCATCCCTCCCACAATTCCGAACACCACAACCACCTCAACTTACACACCCCCCGCCCTCCCCCAACTAGCACCAGAACCTGTCACAAAACATCCTAAGCACCAGGGACTCGAAGGGAGGAAGTGGCACCTTTTTTAACCCGTATATTTGCCTTTTTTAGGTTTCAGCTGTTTGATTGAAAAAGAACTTGAGTTTGAGGTGTTTAAGCTCTTTTGAATCTTCTTGAGTCAAGTGCAGTCCTCAGGTTTACGAAACCAAAAGCTGAGATCATCACCATTGGAAGGCATTTACCGATTTGTTTAGCTTTGGACCTCCTCACCAACTCGCAAGCCAGCATTAACAATGTCTGCTGATGCAGCCCACCTTGATTTCCCACCTTAGTCATGATGTCCCATAAACACACACTATACAAAATGGAGGCAGTTCAATGAAGTTAAGCTCATCGATGCAAATGAGATTCATGGTCATCTGTTGAATTATCACCCTTAAAGGATTGCCAGCTGCTAAACTCATTGGCTCATTGCCAAGAGTGATACAGCAAACTTTGTTAAATTATTATTTGTCATTGGATGTTTGACATGAGGTTTTGTAGAGCATCGCATCTATCCTGAAACTTTGACTGTGTCGTGCTCTGTGTGGTTTGTTAGTGGCCGGCACACATCTTGTTGTGCGCAGAGAGCAGCTAAAGATGAGACAGAACTAGGCTAAGCGTTGTGTGCTCATGGGATGAAATCCATCCAAGTGGTGTGCACATGCTACATGGAATTGGGCCAAGTGTAATCTGCTGGTTGGACAATATTTAGCATGCATAGCATGAATATGACTAAGTGCAATGTATGCACTACATGGGTTTGGACTTGGTGTACACGCAGCATGAATCTGATTAAGTGAGCTCAGCATGAATGATGGACTTATGCAGATCTGGAAATCAATTGAGGCATTCTGACTTCTGAGGGGGAGTGTTAGGAGCTAGTTAGGCGCACTGCCAGCCATGTAGGGAGTGGGCCAAAAACTCCTAGGCGCCAGCAAGTGGGCTAAAGAATGACATAGTAGGATGATGAGGATAGCCTTGACTCAAGGCATTGCCAGAGCTATGAAAAACTTGCAACTAACTCGAATATTCAGATTTCACTAAATAAAGGGTGTGTGTGAGTTAAATTTTTTTTTTTTATTTTGAAGTCTTGCTTCTATGTTTTGATCTCCACTCTAAAACAATAAAAAGGAGGACATGTGTGTTTTAGGAACTTGGGTTGAGTTCCTTCGGAGGTTAGGGTCCAGATCAGGTCTGTGGATCTGTCTCTTGGACCTCTCCCCATGGACTTTGGTTAGTGTTAGTTACATTAATGTGACTACTGAATACTTTTGACCAACCACCATTAAATAATGCCCCAAACAAATTAATTTACATAAATGCACAAATCTAAAAAAAAATAGTAATACAATTTAGACTGAGCCCAAAAGCTCAACCATGGCTTTGATGGATTTTGAGAGTTCTAAATGTATTTTGGGCCAGGTTTAGGAGTCTGTTGAAACCACTTTTTTGAAAAAAAAAAAGAAGCAAAAGGGAGGGGGAAAAGCCCCCCCCCCCCCACCGGTTGGGGACCCCCCATCGGTTCCAAGGGGGAAACCGGTGGGGGGGGGAGGAGATTCCCTCCCTTCTTTCCCATTTTAAATTCAAAGAAAAGGGGGGGGATTAATTAGGATGAAGGGGAGTTAATGGGAATCTTAACCCCATTCACACATGGGTTGAGAATCCCATGTGAACCCTATTTAATACTCATCCTAAAAACCCCTTTCACATGGAGCCAAATCTGAATTTAAGGGGTTTAAACCCTTTTCACATTGGCCCATCCCCCAAATCTGCCACCCAAGCTCATTAATGAGCTCCAAAAACAGAAAAAAAAGAAGGAAGAAATGGGAGGGGAACCCCCCCCACCGGTTGGGAACCGGTGGGGGGGTCCATCCGGTGGCACCCCCTCCACCGGTTGGAACCGGTGGGGGTGCCAACCGGTCCCCCCCTCCCTCTCTCTCTCATCTCTCTTTCCACCCATTGGCCAAAAAATATATAAAAAAAAAGAAGAGGGGAGGAGAGATGGTGGAACCGGTGGGTACCCCCCACCTCAAGCATTCTGGTGGGTACCCCCACCGGTTAAGGCTTTGAAGCCTATAAATACCCCCCAAGGGGTAAGAAGAAGCCTCATGCCCATTTGGCCAAAATTTCCTAGGGGAAACTCTGCCAGTTTGAAGACCAAATCCGGTGCTCTTGCCCGGGTTTGCTGCGATTTGGAGGCGATATTTTCTTGGAGGGCTCTCTTCCTAGGGTTTATTCCTAAGGGGAAGCTCTGCCAAATTTATGTTGTAAAATCACCGTTCTATAAGACGGGATTATGCCGAAATAATGAATGAAATGCCCATGTTGTTCTTTGAGCATATGTGTGTGCATGTATGTTCATGAATCTATTATTTAAGTAACACTATGTTACTATATTTTCATATGCAAAATAATTAGTTTTATAACTAATTAAAATACATAAAACATATAATTAAATATTCTAAAATATCATTGGCCTCATCCCATACATAACTAATTTTAGACTCATAATTAAAACTTAATAATGAAACATTGAGACATAAAATAATATAGTTAAGTTAAAAAATGACTTAAATACTCCACATACTTAATTAATTATTAAAATCTGCGAAAATTATCTAAAATTAATAAAATAAATATAAGAATCAGAAAAATTCTGTAAAAATCAGTAATACTCAGTAAAAATCAGAAAACAAAATCTGGAAATTACATAAATCCAAAATATAACTTAAATATCCTTCATATACCTAATTAATTAATAAAAATCAGTAAAATTAATAGAAAAATCAGTAAAATTCAGTAAAAACCAGTAAAAAACAGAGAACCAAATCTGAAAATATATAAAATTCTGAAATGACTAAAATGCCCCTAAAGCTTAATACAAATTACAAAAATACCCTCATACATGTTAAAAATCTGTAAAAATCACAGAAAATTCTTAAAAATATCAAAATCTCTCATATGTCCAAAATACCCTCCAAACCTTAATAAGATGGGTAAAATTACCAAAATACCCTCAATATGATGAAAATAAATAAAAATCTCAGAAAAATATAAAAATAGACTTTAGGTCTAAAAATCCAATTTGGGCAAAATTACCAAAATACCCTTACAATCCAAACACACTTGAAATAACTCTAAAATACCTCCTAAGGTTTTGAAACCTTCCTAAATCATTAAAACTCATTTCATACACTTAAATAACCATAATCTCCCTATACCCTCCAACTTGGCATAATTACAAAAATACCCCTATGGGACTAAAATACTTGGAATCAATCCAGAATACTTGGAGTCAATCCAATATACTTGGAATTAATCCAGATAGCTTGGAATCAATCCAGAATCATATAAACACATCCTAAACTTGGGTGAGGCCAAGAGTTTAACCTAAAATACATCTTCATATGCATGTGCTGCCTGTAGTAGTAGTAATGTTGCATTTTATAAGGGCATCATACGGACGGTTAATCAAGGGTTGCCGAGCAGTCGCTCAGCGTAATTAACACTGACCGAGGTCAGTGGAGAGAGGTCATATACTCGAATCTTCGCTTGATTCGAAGTTCCGGATTCCCTGAGGGCTAATCCCAAGCTCTCATAGTCCGATAAAATATAAAACCGACCTATAATTCTCTAGATAAACAAAAAAAATAGATTTCCGAATAATCCGACATAGGAGAGATGTGTCTAGGTCAGGTCCCGACGAAGGTTAGAAAAACCTTCGCGCAAACAGAGTCTTAGAGCTGAAGGGATTTGGTAGTTTTCAATAGTCTACCATGGTCATTTCAGTTTTGGGGTAATCAGGAAGGTTTCGAAATCACGGATTAGGTATCAGGAGCCTCTTTTAAATATTTAGGATGACGAGAGTAATTTGGTCATTTTCAAGGGTTTGGGTGCTGTTTGGAACCTAATCTAGCTGTCTCTCCTATCGGATTATTTAAAAATCCATGTCATTTTTGTTCTTTTTGTTTTTATCTGGAGAAATATAGGTCAGTTTTATGTATTTTATTTTTGGACTATGAAAGCTTGAGATTAGCCCTCAGGGAGTCCGAGACTTCGGATCAAGCGAAGATTCGAGTATATGACCTCTCTCCACTGACTTCGGTCAGTGTTAATTACGTCAAGCAACTGCTCGACAACCCTTGATTAACCGTTCGTTAATGCCCTTATAACATGCAATACTACTACTACAGGCAGCACATGCATATGAAGATATATTTTAGGTTAAGCTCTTGGCCTCACCCAAGTTTAGGATGGGTTTATAATTGATTGGGGGACTTTTAAAAAGGTTTTGGATTGACTCCGAGTTATCTGGATTAATTCCAAATATTTTAGACCCATAAGGGTATTTTGGTGTGAAATGAGTTTTAATGATTTAAAAAGGTTTCAAAACCTTAAAAGGTATTTTAGAGTTATTTTAAGTGTGTTTGGGTTGTAAGGGTATTTTAGTAATTTTATCCGAATTAGATTTCTAGATTTAAAGTATATTTTTTGGGTATTTTGTAATTATGTTGCATTGGGGTCATTATGGTCATTTTAAGTTTTTTAGCATTTTAGAGAAACTTGAAAACTCTTAGGATGTATTTTAGGATCATTTTAAACATATTTAAGTTATAGGGGTATTTTGGTAATTTTACCTTAAATCGGATTTATTAGACTTAGAGTCTATTTTTATATTTTTCTGAGATTTTTATTTATTTTTATCATACTGAGGGTATTTTGGTAATTTTACCCATCTTATTAAGGTTTGGAGGATATTTTGGGCATAGGAGAGATTTTGATATTTTTTAAGAATTTTCCGAGATTTTTACAGATTTTTATCATGGATGGGGGTATTTTTGTAATTTCCATTAAGTTCTGGGAGCATTTTGGTCATTTAGGGAATTTTATATGTTTTCATATTTAGTTCTCTGTTTTTTACTGATTTTTACTGAATTTTACTGAATTTTTATTAATTTTACTGATTTTTATTAATTAATTGGATATATAAAGGATATTTAAGTCATATTTTTGGGTTTATGTAATTTTCAGATTTGGTTTCCTGATTTTTACTGAGTATTACTGGTTTTTACAGAATTTTTCTGATTTTTATATTCATTTTACTGATTTTAAATAATTTTCACAGATTTTATTAATTAATTAAGCATGGGGAGGTATTTAAGTCATTTTTTTAACTTAAGTATATTATTTTATGTCTCAATGTTTCATTATTGAGTTTTGATTATGAGTCTAGGATTAGTTATGTATGGGGTGAGCCCAAAGATATTTTAGAATATTTAATTATGTATTTATGTATTTTAATTAGTCATTAAACTAATTAATAATTTAATTATGTATGTGAAAATATAATAACATAATGTTACTTAAGTAATAGATTTATGAACACACATGCGCACATATATGCTCAAAGAACAATATTGGCATTTCATTCATCATTTCGGCATAATCCCGTCTTATAAAACGGCGATTTTACAATATAAATTCGGCAAAGTTTCCCCTTAGGAATAAACCTTAGGAAGAGAGCCCTCCGGGACGAAAAATATCCTCCAAACGCAGCAAACCCGTGCAAGAGCACCGGATTTGGTCTTCAAATGGACAGAGTTTTCCCTAGGAAATTTTGGGCCAAATAGGCAATGGAGTTCTTCTTACCCCTTGGGAGGTATTTATAGGCCATGGCGGCCTCAACCGGTGGGGGTACCCACCGTGGGACTTTGAAGTGGGGGGTACCCACCGTTTGTTTTGGAGGTGGGGGGGTACCCACCGGTTTGCTTCTCTCTCTTCTCCTTTTCTCTTTTTTTTATTTAATAAGGGTGAGAGGAGAGAGAGGTTAGAGAGGGGGGGGGGGGGGCGGTGGGCACCCCCACCGGTTCCAACCGGTGGAGGGGAGCCACCGGCCTTGGACCCCCCACCGGTTTGGGAACCGGTGGGGGGGGGGGACTTCTCCCCCCTTTCTTTATAAAGGGTCCAACAAATGCCCCCTACGGGACATGTGCCGGAGGTGAAGACAACGGTGCATGTCCCGTGCCCCATCTGGCTACAAGAATCTTTATTTTGCATGCTTGAGGAGTCCCCACATGCGGTGTGCCGATGTTGTCTTGATGAATTCCCATGTCTTGCCTTATGTATCTACGGCTATTAGGGGAAGTCAAACGCCGTCTCGTATATGTCAAGCGACATATCGCTTCTGCTTGCTATGCATATGCTCTATCTTAGCTTATCTGGGTCCCGATGACCCTCGATTTTGGTACTTTAGACACCTCAAAATACACTCAGGAAGTTTTGTTTTCATAACTTTTCGACTCTCCGAATATATTTGAAAGTGTCCAACCCCTCTGATTATGGGAATCCTCTTGGCCTTCACGACTTGGAGGTTCCGCGAGAGTTGATGCCGCTCAAATCTTTCGACGTTTACTTGGATTCTGGGAGATCTCTTGGCCTTCATGACATGGAGACTCCTTAAAAATACACAGACGAGTCATTTAATTCTTCCGGCATTTACTCTATCTTAGGGTATCAATAACTTATATTGGTATTTCCAGGAGCTCCGCACGAAGCATTCTAGACTGGCCTAATATCTGGTTCATAGTAATTTGACTTTGTCCTATGACTTCATTAGGACTTGGTTGATTTTTGTTTTTCAAAACTTTTATTGCAGCTCTCTGGCGCTGATTTAATCTCTCTATCTTCTTGTAGCTTGTTGTCTTTGTCCTCATGGCCTACACGGGAGTTCCTCCTATGGCAGGGCACGGGGACGATATTCCAATCCCACCAATTGTCGAGAAGCCTTTTGCCAAAGTGGGCCGAGATTGAAACTATCGAGGCAGACAATGCAACTCGGGTTGCGGAGACTCTTATGCTCCAATATCAGAAGGGTATTGTCCTTGCTAGTATCACGGACGCCTAGATTGTTGCTCTACGCCTGTAGGCACACATTCTTGAAGCCTTGTTTGGAGGAAGAACTTCTATTTTGTGGCAGCCATTGATCATTACTTCGACTAGCACTCCGGAGATGGTGCCGAATTTCTTCAAAGGTTTGAAGTTTTCCATTTGCGGGTAGATAGCCTATTGCAGTCTCTGGCGGGACATGGCTCTTCTCTGAGCCAAAGTTGATATGTTATTTCTCTATTGTAGTTCTTATTGTCTCTCCTTTTGTCGAAGAACTCGAACTACCCCGCATGCTCATCTCGAACTCTGACATTACTCCAGTGTATTACGAATGTTCTTCTGAAGATCAATGCTAAGCTTGAGTGGTATGGACCATTTGTTGTATGTTGCATATATTCTCTCTTTCTTTTTCTCCCTCTCTTCTTTTTTTTTATAACTAATACTAGCGCCTTTTCAGGTTTTCGCCAGTATTAGCCCCCTCTTATTTTTGCCTGTGCGCCCTTGCGGGTTTTCACACAGCGGGGTTACCCGATTTTGCCTAAGGTACCCTTTCGGGTTTTCACCTTAACTGCGTATAAGACCTTTTTACCCTTAACCGATCCCTTTGAGGGCGAGATCGATTAAGTCCGTCGGGGCACCTCATTTTTAAGCCCTATTTTTTTTCTTCTGTTTTTTTTTTTTTGTTCGGTAGAGAATTACGGCTTCCCTAAGAACCGCTAAGGAAATTCTTGTAGGGAACTGAGGCTTCCCTGAGAACCGCTAAGGAATTTTATGTAGAGAACTGAGTCTTCCCTGAGACCTTTTTACTCTTAGCAGGATTGACAGAGTTCTAGTCTCAACGCAATGGATCAATTTGTTTCCACTCTCTTCCATCTTAGGGCTCAACAAATCTGTTTCAGATCACACTCCTCTACTCCTTAATACTTTGGATGGAAAGAGCAAGCACAGGATTTTTATATATGAACTTGCCTGGCAGTCTCAGGAGGGGTTTAAAGAATTGGTCACTAATTGGTAGAAAGAAGGACCTATTTACAACTCTGCTTGTAAGACTTTCTCATCTAAACTCAAAGGACTCAGAAATTGTCTTAAAGTGTGGAACTCTCAGATTCAGAAGGCTAAAGCTGCAACTAGGAGGATGTTTATGAGTAAATTAGAAGTTCTAGAAGCTAAGGCAGACTCACAAAATTTGTCTTCAGAAGAATTCCTTGAGTTAGGATCCCTCAAAGCTGAATTTAACGATTGGCTTCGTCTTGAAGAAATCAAATAGAGACAAAGAGCTAAGGAACTTTGGCTTAAAGAATGAGATAATAACACTAAATTCTTTCATGCAGCTGCTGGAGCTAAGAAGAGATCTCTCAAGATAGAACATGTTAAGATTGAAGATCAAATTATTGAATCAGAATCGAGAATTAAAAAAGCTTTCATCTCCTACTTTCAGAATATTTTAACAGAAAATGAGCAGTGCGACCTAATCTGATGGAGGGTATTCTCCCGACAATAGACACTTCACAAGCTGAAACTTTATGTGCAGAAATTCTTAAAGAGGGGTCAAGGAAGTAGTCTTTAGCATGAACGCTAACAAATCCCCAGGGCCCGATGATTTTTCTATGGGTTTCTACCAAAATTTTTTGAGAAGTTATCAAGGAAGACTTAATGAATGCTTTGAAGGAATTTCAACAAAGACCGAGGGCTATCAATTGTTTCAATTCTACCTTTCTAGTACTTATTCCAAAGAAGGAGGGTGCTGAGAAGCCTGCAGATTTTAGACCTATCAATTTATTAAATGGTTGCTACAAAATCATTACTAAGATTATGGCAAACCGACTGAAGAAGGCTTTGCAAAATGTCATTAGCCTCAATCAATCTGCTTTCTTGAAAGGAAGGTATATCCTTGATAACTTTCTAGCAGCCCACGAAGCTATTCATTCTCAGAAGTGCTCTAAGAAATAAGGAGTTGTCCTTAAACTAGACTTTGAGAAAGCCTTTGATAAAGTGAGTTGGAGTTGCATTGAAAAAGTATTTATACTTATGGATTTCAAACAAAAATAGATCAACTGGATTATGAGTTGTGTTTCATCTGCTAGATTTTCTATTCTTATCAATGGGAAACCTTGTGGATACTTTGCCAGCTCTAGAGGTTTAAGACAGGGAGATCCTATCTCTCCTCTCATCTTCATCATGGTCAGCCAAGTACTGAGTTCACTTTGGGATCAAGCTACCTTAAAAGGTTTGGTTGATGGTTTCTTTACCAACAGAAATGGTATTATGTTATCCCATCTTCAATTTGCAGATGACACATTGATTTTCTCTTCTCCTGAAGAAACTAAGCTTACAAATATCAAGAAAATTCTATTGCTAGTTGAGGCTGTTACTGGATTATCTATCAACTTTGACAAATCTGAGATGGTGGGCATCAACATTGGGATAGACAGAAGCAATCAGATTGCTGCTGATTTGGAGTGTAAACAGTCCCAATTTCCTATCAAGTACCTTGGCCTCCCTCTTTCAAATGTCAACAGCAAAGTTAGGGAATGGGACCCTCTAATTAAAAAGTTTGCACGAGCTTTGGAAGGTTGGAAAGCAAAGTTTCTTTCAACTGGAGGTAAATGGATCCTTTCCAAAACTGTCATGTCTTCCTTGAGTACATATCATCTCTCCATTCTATCTATTCCTAAAACAGTGGAAAGAATTATTGAAAGCATAAGGAGCTTCTTTTTTTAGGGAGGAGGGAAAAGGGAGAATGGAGGCTTTCATCTAGTTGCTTGGGATAGAGTCTGTACTAGCAAAGCATAGGGAGGTGTAGGCCTAACCAGCATTCAGTCTTTCAATATAGCATTGCTCGCTAAGTGGCTATGGAGAATGGGTGATATCGACAATGCACTTTGGGTCAACATCATCATAAATAAGTACTATCCACAAACATCCAAATGGACAATTCAGCCCTCTTCTCAAACTTCTATTTCTCCAATATAGATAAACATCAACAAGCTTGTAGATCTTGTCAATATAGCCACCACTTTTACTGTGGGAGATGGGAAATGGATCAGATTTTGGGAGGACAGATGGTGCACAAACAGTCCTCTAGCAGTCAAATTTCAACACATATATAGTATTGCAGAGGATAAAAGAAAGACAATTAATTTCATCTTTTCACCTGAGGAAAGTAGTCACTGGAATATCAATTTTAGAAGGGAGCCTGTTGGCATTGAAGTGGATCAACTTTTGCATATCCTCAGCTATATACACAATTGTTTCCCAAAGAATTTACTGAAGGACTCTAGAATTTGGGTTTGGAACTTTAAAGGACTATTTTCTGTCAGTACCCTCACCAATATTCTTAATGATAGAGATTTGAGAGTCAATTGGCATCAATTTGTTTGGTCCCCCCTTCTTCCCACCAAAATTAGGATTTTCCTTTGGAAGATGGCACTGGGCAGACTACCAACCTTGGAAAGGCTGAAACACATTCTTCATGGCAAAATCTCTAATTGTGTTTTCTGTGGAATCCTAAAGAAGAATGTTGAGCACCTGTTTATGCATTGTGGGATCATTAATATATTATGGAAATCCATTGGACTATTATTTTCTTTTCAATGGATGGACTTCCAAGATATTCCTAGTCTCCTCCAAGAGTGGAATGGAATTTGTCCAATCCAATATGAGCACAAGATCTGGTCTATGTTCTTACCAGCCATGCTTTGGTCCATCTAGCTTGAAAGAAATTCTAAAATTTTCAATCAAACATTCAACCAAATAGATCATATCTTGGCTAAAACTGCGAGGTGGACTTATAATTGGGCGAGAGCTGCTGGGCTTCTGTACAACATGGAAGATTCTTTGTTGATACTTGTTATGAAGTTCAAGAAGCTTTTTCTGTAATTTTCCTTATTATCCTCTGGATAATTATGTAACATAGATTGAGTTAGTGTTTGTATTGACTTCAGTCAAAGTGTAATGAAATGTGACTAATGGTCACCTTCAAAAAAAAGGACCCTTTTAAGTCTAGAAGTCAAGACTTTTGTGATAATTTTATAGCATCCATTCAGCAAACTTATAGGCCTGAATTCAGTTACTCTTTCAGCTCCCTCTGTCTTTGAAATAAGCACTATATGAGTAGAATTGAAAACTTTCACACTATAGGGCCTTTCTTGAAATTCTGCCATAACTCTCATTAAGTCATCCTTAATCAAATCCCAAAAGAACTGATAGAAACCTAAAGAGAAGCCATCGGGTCCAGGGGATTTGTTTGGATTCATACTAAAGACCGCATCGTTTATTTCTTGCTCTTGGGAAGGCAAACAAAGAGCTTCAGCTTCAACGGGATCAATCTTTGGAAGAATTCCATCTTCTAAATGAGGTCTCCATCTGCTGTCCTCCTTAAAGAGTCGCTCGTAAAAACTGATAAAACTATCTTGAATGTCCTCCTTATCAATCAGCTGTTCACCCACTTTAGTGTGATCAATTTTCAGAGATCTCTTCTTAGCACTTGCCATTGCATGGAAAAAGGCAGAGTTTTTGTCACCTTCTCTCAACCAATGCTCTTTAGATCTTTGTTTCCATCTGATTTCTTCCTTAAGAAGCTCCTCATTATATCTTTTCTTGTAATCTGTCAAAAGCTGTTCCCCTGCCATGTCTAAAGCACAGTGTTCCCTTTTGATTTCAAGTTCTTCAATGTTCTTCAATAACTGCTCTCTCTCTTCAGAAATTCTTCCAAATGTATTGTTGGCCCATTTTTTGATGCAATTCCTAATCCATCTAAGCTTTTGCATGAATGAGGAAGACGCATACCCTTCTGAAGGTGCCTCCTTCCACCAATGAACAACCAATTCTCTAAATCCTTCATGTTTATGCCAAGCTAACTCATACCTGAATAAATTGACCGTTTTAACTTTCACACCTGTCACCAGTTCCAGCGGAATGTGATCTGATACTATTCTGTTCAACCCCTTGATCTGAGTATTAGGAAACAAACCTAACCAGTCTGTAGATAAAAGAATTCTGTCAATCCTAGACTGGTTACTGATTTGTTGGAGGTTTGACCATGTATACCTTCCATTGGGAATTTCCATATCAACCATTCCACACTCTTTAATCCACTGATTCAATCCCTCCATTTCTTTCTTCCACATCCGAGAACCTGACCTCTCCCATGGGAACCTGAGACAGTTAAAATCTCCTACAATACACCATGCTTCAGGGAAAAGATCATACAACCTGTACAGCTCTTGAAAGAAACCCTCTCTCTGACTGTCATCATGTGGGCCATACACAGATGACATAACCCATTTACTCCCACTGATACTGGCTGAGAAACAGACTGAGATGCTAAACCTTCCCATACCACAAACCAACCCCTTGAACTTTCTGTCATTCCATAATACAAGTTGTCCCCCTTTGGTGCCATCAGCAGGAAAGATTGCATAATTGTTCAGAGTAGACCCCTCTAGTTTTTTAAGGATCTTGTCATCCATGGCTTTCAGCTTAGTTTCTTGGAGACACACACAGTCTAGGTGTAAAGTTGATGAGTAATCTCTCACTGCTCTCATCTTGAATTCACTATTCAACCCTCTAATGTTCCATGAGATTATCTTCATTGGGAAACAGAGGAAGTCACCACACTTTTCCCTTTCTTATCCCTCAGGCTATCATAAACCTCATTGCTCTTTAAGAAGTTGATCTCTCTCTTTCCCATCTTTACTCCCCCTCCCTGTCCTTTCCTTTTAGCAGAGTTGTGAAGTGCTTCACTCCTTTTTAATTTCTTCAAAAAACTCTTGACCATATCTTCCTTTCCCTGAAAAGAGACACCAATCCATCTTCCAAAGTGAAGAATCTCCTCAGTCCAAGCTTTCTCTGTTAATGGATAAGCTTCAGCAATCAGACTAATAGAATTGGTAATTGGGATAATGACTCCAGTCAGAAATTCATCAATCCCTTGAGCTTTCCCATCATGCTGAGTCCCCATGTTCACCTTAACTAGCATCACATCTTCTTCTTGTCTCCTATCAGTATCTGTGACATGTTCTTCAATCTGAGCATAATTCTGCACTAGATTTCCATATGAGATTTCAGCATCCCATCTCTCCCCTAATACTTCAGGATGATCTTAAGCTGCTGCCAAAGAAGATGTTATCTGGTAAGTTCCTGAATCTGCCCCAAAGGGCGCCCTAGCAGATGAAGACTGGGACTTTGTTTGGGCTCGAAATGAACAGTGTCACTTTCTAAAGGAAGACGACGACGGTTCAAGAAGCCAGTCTCGTAAGAAAACCGGTTCATAGCACACCCCTTAAGAGTTGGGACCACTTTATCATTACAAATGAGCCCTTCGTAAACCCGGCCCGCATTTAAGTTAGGATCCAATGCAACCAGATCTAAGTCAAATGGGTCGGTACTAGCTTCTGTCGTTACTTCTCCCCGTAAATGTTCATCTTCTCGACCCGATACGCAACCGAGATCTGCCAAAGCCACCCCCCTCTAACACACCTCCTCGGGAAGTCGAGAGCCGGCCCCTGCCACTATAGCCTCGAGCAAAACAACATCTTCCACACCATTAAAAAGCCTGGATATGTCAGCCAAAGATCTCAGAGCAGCCCAACACACCTTTCTCACTGGAACATCTTGGAACTATAAGACAATCATCACTCACCACCCCACTACCCTGCCAATTCACCTTCCTCCAACTCCTCTTCCTTGTCTGAGTCTGACTCGGAAGAACTTCAATGGCAGCAATAGTGAGCTTTCCACCATTCTGCGAAGCTCCCAAATTATCTTTCGATTCCCCTGCTTTCTGGGGAGTGGGGACTATCTCTTTTCAGCTGGTACTTCTTATATTCTGAAACCACTTCCGCTCATGTCCAATGAGACGGAGCAAACAAAGAACTGTCATCTTCAATGCTAATCAGAACCCAAAAAACTCTTCCTCCTACCATGATTTTAACCTTCTGAGGAATGTCTTCTATCTTATCCACTACAACACGAACACGGGCAAAGCACAAAGACTCACCCTTCAACGAACTCCCATCCACTTCCTTCAAAATTGCAAATTTGGAAATGATGGTACTAAACGTACTCACATTCCATAAATGGAATGGAAGCCCCTTGAGTCTGCACCATTTGTTGAAACCTTCACTACCTGGAAACACGCCCCTTTTTCCATCTCCCAGGGACAGAAGGATAAAAAGAGATCATTTATCTTCAAACTTCTAATCAAGCACACATCTTCTTTCCAGCTATAATATCCGCTTTTACCAGGAAGGAATTCTCAGCAAAATCTGCAACCCACCACTGCTTCACTTCAGGCCATCTATTTTTCAAGCAGGATATGAAAGAGTTCTTGCACAACACCACCTGATGAACGTTACCAGGACCGCTGTCACCGAAACCACTACACTCATCTCCAACTTCCCCCTAGATTCAGCAATCTCTGGAGCCCAAGGAATTTCAATAAGGTCAGGTATAAGTCTCCCTCCCTGACCTCCTCAACTAGACCCCTTAAGCTCTTCAATCAAATCTCCTACTGCCACCCTCTTCCCACACCCTGCCATGACAGGGCAGGCCCTTCTCCTGTGCTCAACTCCTCTGTAATGGAGACACTTGATAGCATTCCTACAAGAAACATGGAATGCAGAATCGGCTGATCCCGATCCGGATCGGCCGATTCGGATCGGGATCGGCAGGTCCCAATTCGGCCGATCCCGGCCGATTCTGGCTGATCCGATCCCGATTCGGATCGGGATCGGCGGGTCCCGATTCAGGGACCCGATCCGATCCGGAATTTCTTGACAAGAAATGGCCCTATGAACTCTCCAAGCATTTGATACAAACATCATTTTCCACAAGGATTCTAGTAGAGTCAACAATCTCTCTAAGAACTGGCTTACTAGACTTCTTAGCTCTCACTTCAATCCACCCTTCACCTTCTAGCATCACCCTCTTCTCATGAGAATCCCTACCTTCCACACTCTTCTCCCTCCTCTCAACTCCCAAGCTGAACATCTCTGAGGATGAACATTTAATAACTTATAACAGTGAAACGCATAAAAGTCAAATAGATTATTTTCTTATTAAAAAAGTTGATCAATCATTATGTAAAGATTGTAAAATCATTCCTAGGGAACATGGTTGGCAGTATCAGCCGATACCGGTACATACCGGCCGGTACGTACCAGTATCGGCCGGCACCGGTACCATGCATGTAAAGAGTATCGGCCGATACCGACCGATACTGGGCCGATACTGGCCGGTACGTACCGATACCGGTACCCACCGTTACCGATACTGGTACCGGTATTGCCATCCATGCTAGGGAGAGTCTAGCCCCTCAACATAGAATTTTACTAATGGGTGTTTACACCCAAAAGTTGAAAAAAAACGGTGTAGTGAATAGCTGCCCAAAAATTAAACGGTGGAATTTAAAAGGAGAGAATTTAGATGCCTTTAAAAAGTGTCTTTTAAAAAGGAATATATGGGATTCTGAGGGAGAAATTAACATAATATAAAATAAAATAGCTACTTGTATAAATAGAGTAGCAAAAGAAATCTTAGGTAAATCTAAAGGTAAAAGAAAATTCTTAAAAAAGAGACATAGTGGTGGGATAATGAAATTCAAAAATCTATTAACCATAAAAAAGAATGCTTTAAAATATGACAAATGAGTAAAATGATCAAACATTCAAAGATTACAAAATTGCAAAAACAAACATTAAGAAAATAGTTAGTGAAGTTAAGTTAAAGAATTTTGAGGAATTGTATCATAAGTTGAAAACTCAAGAGGATGAAAAAGATATATATAAACCTGTTAAACTAAGAGACAAAAGGAGTAAGAATTTTAATCATATTAGATGCATTACGAGCGGAGATGGTAAGGTTCCAGTGAAGGATTGCAAGATTAAGAAGAGATAGAGTACTTATTTTGAAAAAAATCTAAATGGGGATCAATTCAAAGGTTATCCTTATGAAGAAATGAATGAGTTTAGTGACAACTTAGACCTTCAGAAGTCAAAGATACTCTAAAAAGGATGAGAGTGTGTAAGGCCCTTGAACCAAATGGGATACCTATTGAAGTTTGAAAAAGTATAGGCAACATAGGTATTAAATGGCTTACTGAACTTTTCAATAAGATTTTAAAAGAGAAGAAAATGTCGAATGACTGGAGAAGAAGTATTGTAATCTCATTCTTTGAAAATAAAGGAGATTCTAAATTTTAATAATTCCTGTAGAATCAAATTTATGAGTCATACTATGAAATTTTGGGAAAAAGTTTTAGAGAAACATCTTAGGTGTGTTACTAATGTTTCAGAAAATCAATTTGAGTTCATGCCTAATAGGTCTACTATAGAAACTATTTTCCTATTGAGATAATTGATGGAGAAATATAGAGAGATCAGGAAAGATTTATATATAGTTTTTATAAATTTAGAGAAAACCTATAATCGTGTATCTAGGGAGGGGGGACTTTAAAAAAGAAGAGAGTATCTAAAGAAATATATTCATGTGATTAAAGATATGTATGAGAGGACTTCTACGAGCATGAGGACTATTGCTGGAGAGACATCAGAGTTCCATGTTACTATTGGATTACATCAAGAGTTAACATTAAGTTCTTATCTTTTTACTTTAGTTATAGATAAAACCACTAAACACTTGCATAGTGACATCCCTTGGTATATGTTATTTGCAGATGATATTATTCTAGTTGATGAGGATATTAAGAGTTTGAATGATAAACTAAAACAATGGAGATCCGCTTTGAAATCTAAAGACTTTAAGATTAGTCGAACTAAGATAAAATATATGAAATGTAATTTCAATAATAGAGAGATTGACCAGATAGATTTAGTTACGATCGAGGATCAAGTTATTCCAACAACTTTTAATATTTAGGATCTACTATTCAAGATAATGAAAAGATCTAGGAAAATATCACTCACAGAGTCGAGGTGAGTTGGCTGAAGTGGAGAAGTGCATCTGGAATCCTTTGTGATCGACAACTCTCGTTAAAATTCAAAAGTAACTTTTATAAGACAACTTTAAGATCTGTTATGTTATATAGTTCCGAGTGTTGGGCCGTAAGAAAAGATCATGTGCAAAAATTATGTGTTGCTGAGATGAGGATGTTGAGGTGGATGAGTAGTAAAACTAGAAAAGATAAAATTATGAATGAATATATATGTAAGGATTTAGGGGTAGCTCCCATTTACATTAAGCTTAGGGAGAGTAGGCTGCGATGGTTGGTCATATACACCGTCGTCTAAGTTTAGCACCAGTTAAAAAGTGTAATAGAATTAGAGTAAAGGAAGGTAGAAGACATCGAGGAAGACCTAAAATGAGATGATTGGATGTAGTTAGAAAAAAAATTAGCATCGTTATGTGTTACTTCTAATTTGGCATTGATAGATTAAGATGGCGAGACAAGATTCATGTAGTCGATCCCAATTAGCTGGGATAAGGCTTAGATGATGATAATGATGATGATGGTCATTTTAGAGGAGTTTTGGGTGTTGAAGATTGTTTTGCTATGTTTTATTCAATGTAAATTAGTGTAAAACAACCGGCTGAGCACAGCTCAGTTGGTACCGGGTAGTTTTTAAGAGGGATAGGAGGGGGAACACCCAGGTTCGAACCTATGTGGGGTGTTATTTCTAAGTTTATGTGAACTGTGCCCTACCCCTATGGCAGGGACCTCAAAAAAAAATGTAAAACAGTGTAAAAACAAAAACCTGCCAGACCTTTGTTCGCCCACTTGGAGGTCCAGTCTCTTATTTTGGTTTCCATTGAAGGAACACCATAAACCAAAATCAGGGGGTCTATGCATTCCTTGTTTCTTTTGCATGTGTTGTACATGTATCCAAACAAAGTGAATTCTGATTTTAAAACCGCAGAAATTCACTGATTTTAGAACTGGAGAAGTAAAGAGTTTTACAATGAAATAAACACCCCCTAAGAAGATAACCCATTGTTCATGAGTTCATAAATACACACTCCTCGTATTTTTTGCCATAATTGTCTGTAGAAAAGTCATTGAGGCAAAATTAGGCTTATTGGAAAGCTGATTTAAACATCTATCAAAACAGGTCAACTTTGGACAGATTCACATTCTGGGCAGAAAACAGTCTTAGTTTTGGTTGGATTTGATGTGATTCAATTCAAGGATGGAAAGCCTAATTCGTCGATTGTGGCTTCTAAGCAGAGAAGTAGGAGTGTAAATAGGATTATAAGGAGGGGAATTTGCTATAATATAGGAAAAACTAATGCAAGAGCCTCCTCACTTCAGATTTTGCTTGTGAATGAGAGAAATTTCATCTTTTGGGAGAGAATTCAAGAAGAAGGGCAAGGAATGTCACATTGGTTCTCAACTTCATCTTACGGGGATGGAGAGAAGAGATCTCAGAGGAACCTCAAGAGATTGGAAATGATGGTCACAATGCATGTACGATTTTTCAAAGAAAATAAAGGGTCGAATACATTCTCAAACACAAAGAATACATGTACACATCTACTAAAAACTAAAACTACAATAAGAAAAAGCAAAACATATCAACAATAAATAGATGACTCAAGTGTCTTAAGTTGTCTGCTCTAATATTTTTCAAAATAGAAATTTTGAACATAAACACAATAGTTTCCATGTAAGGAAGCTATATTGAATATCCACATTTTCCAGAAGGCCAAAGAAAGAGACCTCGGAGAAATCAAGAACAAAAGATAGAAATCATGACGATCTTATACTTCTTAGAGAAAACATAAATTTTATCTATGTAATCTCTATGACGACTCGATTCAACCCTTGTAAGGTATTATCCACTTTGAGCCAAACTCGCACGGTTATCTCCAATAAGTGCCTCACAAGTTATGGATATGAATCCCACATATGGCCTAGCAACTTCTTCTATTTTATAGTATGGAACTAATTCAATTCATTCCTGCCCCAGCTTGTGGAGAAAGTAATGGCTCCACACCATGACGGCTCCACTTCTACTTTACGGATAGTCCTTTCCTACGAGTAGCCATTTCCTCCTACCTGGCTCGTGATTGGGTCATTGCAGGCCTACCAGTTTCCACGTAGTTTGTCCCCAAACTAGCCCATATCGTACTAGACAAGCCCTACTTTGATACCATTCTGTAACAACCCAATCCAACTCTTGGGAGATATTATCCACTTTGGACCAAGCCCACACAGTTTTGTTCCTAAAAAGTAACCTCACAAGTTATGGATCCAAATCCCATATATATGACCTAACAACTTTTTTCTATTTTTCGATATAGGACTAATCCGGTTCATTCACACCCTAGCCCCTAGATATAGTGGTGGCTCTACTATGACTTACTCTGCGGGTAGCCCTTTCCTACGGGTAGTCCTTTCCTCCAATCTGACTTGTGACTGAGTCACTATGGTCTGATTAGTTAGTCACTTACTTCTCCCTAGTTTGGATAGTCTGGCTATTTGAAGTTATTTAAAAAGTTTGGAACTCACCTCCCTAAAGGAACTCATTAAAAAAAAAAAAATTGAGGTGACTTCTTTGAAAAGAAAATTTTGGATGACATTTCCATGTAATTGGCCTCCCTCTATTCAATGTAAACACTACTTCTATCTTCACATCTACAACTAAACCAAACAATCAAAATTGACTTCATAAGATTCAGCTACACACAACCAAGTAATAAAAATGAATGCTCAAAAGTTGAGTTGCAAATAACCAAAGTGTCATGATTTGAAGTCATTTCCATGCAACTCACTTTCATAAGCTCACCTCCAATGTAAGGGAGTTCCTTACGTTTAACCAAAGGTTATCTTTAGTGCAGTTACATGAGTTATGGATTCCCAAAGCAAGGAAACTGAACATTGCTTTTATACTCATAAATATTTTGACTCAAGCATGTAGAGGGGCAAAAGAATATGATGACTTGAGCAGTTCTGTACAGCAGTATCATCATAAAATTCAAAAATTCCAAAACTTTTCTGAAATTGATCTCACTCTTGGATGCATAGTGATGACTACCATAGTGGTCCAAACAGAAAGTGATATAAACCAATATAAAGAAACAAGCATAAACAATAACTGCATGCATCAAATGAGAAATATGAAGGCAGACTGTCATAGCTCCTCCGTAAAGACCTGTGCCTCTGAATGGATTTCAAAACGACCAATCAGTCCTGATCAAATGATCTTCCAAGTCATACTCTTCATCTTTTTTACTATCTGTTTTTCCTTTTCTACTTCGTTGACCATGACAAACATCCCTAGTCTGGTGCTGCATGCGACTTGCCCAAACCATCTAAATTAACTCTCTCATTTGAGTCACTTCTTTATTTATGCAAGAACCACCTACAAATCCAATCCAGCTTATGTAACTTCGCTACTATCTTTGCTGGTTTAATAAGATCCACTAATGTCAAGGCGGACGCCTAGGCTCCAAGGCGGAATTCCATCTGGTAGGTGCTAGGCCGCCTTTCCATGGGCCCAAAAGGCACCCAAGGTGCCCGCCTAGGCGCCTTATCAAACCTGACAACCCATTTTGAAGCTCCCACTCTCTCATTGTATATTTCATCCAATTAGCATTGTTTTATTATGGAACTTCATTTTTTTCTCGCAGAGTTTTGGAAGAATAAGTTGACAAACATTTGGGTTAGTATTTTTATTACGGAATATCATTTTTAATTATTTTTCAATTACATATTTAATTTTGATACTTCAATCCAATAGACTACCTATTAGTTTTCATATTAATGTCATATTAGCATTATTTTCATGTATTGCTTATATTCTAGGTGCAGATGACGCCTAGGCAGGTAGATAAGCGCTTAGGCGCTCGGAGATCCCAAGTACGCCTTGGGTCGCCTTACCACCTTGACAACTATAATAAGATCAGAATCCAACCTAGGCCCCAAAAATCTCTATAATCTGGTAAAGTGATTGAGCTATCGAGTATAAACCTTAGACCCATTCTCATTTCCCAACCTAATCCATCACAACATCCTTATCTCAATCACTTCAATTTTTCACGTGCACATTAGTCAACATTCAGCTTCACATGGCAATTACTTTTTGACACATTTGGCCCCTTAATTAATAGATTTCTCTTGTCGGTTTTAATCCTATCAGTAACATCCAAGACAGAGCAGTTGATAGGCTCTCTAAACCTTCAGCAAGTTATTTCAGAGAAGAAAAAGAAAATCTCACGTTAACAAAGAATACAACATCAATAGAACATAAGTATGCTCCAATGCAGCTGAGAAACATGTTCAGATTTGATCACACATATAAAATTAACAGTAAACACAAAAATTATTATGATTTAGTCCAAATAAGATCACAAACCCACTTTCGTCAGCTGTTCACTGCTACACATCTGGAGTAAACAATTGTTTCCGATCAAACCTACGAACTAAACAACAATTACGTCTTTACTACCGCCTCCCGCGCCTCCCCCCAAAGCTCGCATAGTTATCAAATATAGCAGAAAAGACCTCAAAAAAAACCCACTAAAAAGGTGAAATCTTGTATAGCGTATAGAAGACGAATTCCGTAGTTAAAAGGTCTACGCAACAAAGCAGTCACAAAAACATCTATAAAAAATGGGCCTGCCCATGCTGAGGACACTAGGTTGAAAAGCCTCATTACCCTCGACGGTGGGCACCCAGGGAGGAGGCGACCCTGCAGCTGCTCCTCAAGCACAGTCTCAAAAGGCGGAAAGGAACCATCTTTGTTCAAATTTCTGGACGGAGATGTGTATAGAAAGGGCAGGGATCCTCCATTGCAGGACCCTTTCAAGGAACCAGCGAAGAACCCATCAGAGAGAGAGAGAGAGAGAGAGACTTTGGGCGGTTTAGGGAGGGCTTGTCTGAAAAGCCAGAGAAAAACCCATCGGAGAGAGAGGGGGGGATAGAGTTGAAGAAGTGTTGAGTTAAACAAAATAAAAACGATTAATCAGCCCATAATGGTCTTTTTTTGGGCTGCTACTAAGATGGGCCACAAGATGTTTCGAAAACCCACGAGATGACTCTCGGCAATCCTGAACCGTCCGATCATTTCCTGACGAGTATGATGATCCGCTGGGGGCAAGCGAGATGGGCCAGCTTTCTCATTAGAATGGGCTTCCTCTGGGCCTTGCGTATGAAATTTTATCTTTGAGTCAAACTTGCTGCATCGGCCGATGCTTTAATTTAAAAGAAAACTTTAAAAAAAGGAATTCAGTCGGCTCCAACCCTCCTACATGGTTGTTTTTTACTGTTTATTTGGAGTTGATTTTTTATTTTTCATTTTTTTGGAGATCATCCGATCTGAAATCGGACTGTACGACCATATAAGGTACCATGAGTCCGACCAAAAAAATTTATTAAAAACACCGGCAACCAAGGGTTCTTTTGCCACTGGGGAGATGAGATGGGACGAGCCAATCGGAGTATATAGTCTGTTTGTCTGTGTTGGACACAGCTTTTAATTGGAAGTATTTTTAGACTTTGTTTAATTATTTTTCAAAGGATGAAAAGAAAATACTGGAAGTTACTTATATTGTATTTTGGTTGTTTTTTGGCGTCAACAAAAATTGGAGCTTCCGTGGTGTAAAAGCTTATTACAATATCATTTTTTAATAATTTAAATTTAATAATTTTTGATATCCCTTAAAATTTAATTGGCGTCAACAAATTTAATTCCGTGGTGTAAAAGCTTATTACAATATCATTTTTTTTTGTCGTTATTATTTGCACATATCTGCCAAGTGAGTCAAACCTCCAATCCATATGGAGGCCCAAATTTAATCTCGTAAGGTCCAAAGCCATAACTCTTAGCTAGAATTCAAATAGGATATACTAATTGTATTCTTAGTGTGCTCGAGTTGGATGATCATGTACATGCTTATCAAATCAATATTACGTGTAGCGTGATATATGATTAATGCTCGAAACATTTCTCTTTTTTTAAAAGACACATGCTCTAAAGAATCATATAAGAGTTGAACACATGTATGTTAAATTTAGGTCCTACCAGCATATCAAAGTTACATTATATTTCTTGCCGGATTCGTGTCAAATTCAAGCTCTATTCCTGGCTAGGTCACACGTAGAAACCTAGAAGAGCATCCCAGATCACATCTGAACATGAACTCCCTCTTCTATTGGACCACAGATAATAAGCTTCCGAATAACATTTGCCGCAATGCTCGGGAAATTTCAGTGGATACGAGTCCATATAGTTCGATCTCGGATCGGATGACTTAAAAAAATTTATAAAAATTAAAAAATTGTTGTTGGGCCCGGCCAATTAAAGACATTTACTGTTTATTGGAGCTGGATTTTCGTTTTTTTTTTTAATTTTTTGTATCATCCACTTAGAGATTGAGTTGTACAGCCATATAGGACATGGGCCTCAAACTTAAATTTTAAAAAATAAAAAGATATTTTTTACCCACTATAATGGCCCGCACCGTAACAGTAGCGGCATTGCAGCAAAGTGTTATAAGCTTCTTTAGAAAGGCCCATTGGATTGGTCCTAGTGCAGATCATAAAGCCCAAAAATTCCGTCATACGAGCCATCCAGTTGATGTGTAAAAAGAGTAATACTTGGTGCATGCACTGCAATGTGCATCATCTCACGCATGTGCACGATCTAGATGGTCAGAACATGGAGAGCCATGATCGCTTCTTCATTTTTTAGGCCATCTAATTTTTCTTCAGAGGATTTGTTTTTTTAAATAAGGGATATTGCAATCTATGTCAAGCATTGTAACAAGCATTTCCATGAAAAAGACATTCATTCCTATTCCATAAAGATTAATACTTGCTTTAATCCCCCTCCTCAACTGCAATGGGGGCATTGCAGAGAGCAAAAGGAAAAAAAAGAATTTTAGGTCAGCCCCGAAGTCTCTTATCCGGCGGTACAGTGCAATGTCCGATCGGATTATTCAAAAAAATCTGAGAAATAAAAAACGGCCTATTTTTAATGAACAGTGAAACATGCTTTTTAATGGGCTGAGCCCAATAACAATTTTTTATTTTTCAGATTTTTTTTTGGGTTGTCCGATCAAACATTGCACTGTACAACTGGGTAGGGAACCCAAGGGTCGCCCTAAAAAAAATTATTAACTTTTACCTACTGCAATACCCCATTGCGATTGAGAGGATGGAAAATATTACAACAAGTATTACTCTTCCATAAAAAAGACATCCGTGCTGGGGGAGCTTGTTGTGACAATACTGGACCTACGATCATAGGGGATGGGGAAGAAGAGCCATTGCTAAGGGAAGGTTTGGTGTAGGACCAAGGGATCGTCTCCTCCACGGTGTTATTGTTGGAGCTGTAACAGCCAGGCAATGGTATATTATTTAATATCATAATAAGCCATATCTCTTTCCTACCGTATCATGTAAATCATGTAATAGATATCATGTTGATAAGGTGTACAACGTACGTATATCACAGGTCACATTTCAGAGAATTAAGCGTTGGTTCAAACTCTTTTTTTATTCTTTTATTTTGATGTTGTAAACAAAAGATTGCATCCATTTTTAAGGTACATGACAATATGTTTAAGCATAATTCTATTAACTTTTTAAAATTTTGTTGAATAGTATTTGCCAAACATGCCTACTCCATTTTTTAAAATTGTGACAATCTTGCCAAACATGCCATCAAGTGATTTGTACCATTTTCAAAAAAGAGTAAAAAATTAATAAGGATTAAAATTTAAAAGCAAAAGAACTTCAAGAATAAAAGTACCCCTAAACGCCCTATAAGGCTTCTCAAAAGAAAATTCCAACTAAATGCCTTCAAAATTATGATATCCGTCAACGTATCAAAAAAAGATGGCTCCTAGCAACAGTTTCAAGGTTCCTTTTTTTCAATTCAAATTTTACTCAACATTTTGAGGTGGCTATCAACCAAACCTTTTAAACTCCAACTTTTCTCGAAGCGGAGAGATCCTTTATTTTCTGGGATTAATATCTATTTTTGACCCCTCACGATTTTATGTTCGTTCCATAGACCTTCTTTTTTTAGGGATTTCTAGAACGGCTTAAATGGGTCATTTCTAATTTGCTTGGTGATTCACCAAATAACATGGAATTATTTAAAGTTATGAATAAGTATCAAGATTAGATATGTTAGTTTCTAAATATTGTAGATTAATTATATGAGACAATATTTAGACATCTGGTTTTTATACTTATCAACCCTTGTATTAACAACTGTTAATTGCCACATCCCCGCACTGTCCTTTTGCAACAAAAATAGTCTTCCCTTGAAGGTTATGGCAGTGCAAGTATTGTTAAAAGAGTCTCTTAGGTGATAAAATAAGTGCATTACCATCAAATAAGGAAATGAAGATTCATGTAGATTCAGATGGTGGAATAAAATTCATGTAATCAATCCCAAATAGATGGGATAAGATTTTGATGATCATGATGAAAATTCATCTACCTTTTAAGACAAGGGTCAAGATTAAGTTCATGATTTTGGGGTCTCAAATTTTAGAGTACATCATCTATTACAAAAAGGCCAAGCTAGTATCACACGCACATTGAAGAATAAACAAACATAAGAGTTTGAATCATTTCAACACTAAGAGCATTGGATTGACAGTCTTGAGTTATTCTGAATTCATCAATCTCCTACACAACAGAGATCCACCTTCCCTAACCCACCCTGCCCTTCCAAACCAGCTGCTACGTTCTTAAGGGAGGGGGGAGGTGAGGCTATCTCTTAGAGAAGCCTCCCCCTTCTCCCCTCCTGGGGAGGAAGTCTCTTACCCAAGGAAGGATACTATCTCTGTCAGGAGGATTTTATCAGGTAAGTTTTCTTCTTACCTGGTTTTGATCTGTCTTTGACAGGATTCTCTAGGCTCTTGGCTTGTTTTGATTCCACTAGATCTAGGTCTACATTTATCTCTATTTTGTTTGAAGATATATAGTTCCCCCATTATCTCATATCCCCTCCCATGTCGGTTTATTGTAATAATGTAGTTTAAGAGGACTTACCTCTAATTATCCTCCTAATAAAAGTGGTTAAGAGAGAGGGGCCTAGATTTTAGGTTTTTTACTCTCTTGAAACCCTTGTTCCAACTTGGTATCAGAGCCGCCGGACAGATCCGATCGCCGGAATCCAGCAGTTCCTTCCCGTCGCCGGAGAGGGGTGGCCCCGGCGGGCAGGCGCTGGGCGGAGCGCACCGTCGCCCCTGCGCAGCCCCGCCCCGCACCGCGCACGCCGCACCGCACAGCGCACGCCGCCCCTGCGCCGCCGCTCCCCGGCACCGTGCACGCCGCTCCTCACCGGAACCGCGCAGCCCCTACGCCACCGCCCCTGCCCCGCACAGCGCACGCCGCCCCTGCGCCGCCGCTCCCCGGCACAGCGCACCGCAGCCCCTGCGCCGCCGCCCCTACGCTGCCGCCCCTGCGCCGCTCCTCACCGGCACCGCTGCACCTGGTTGTCACAGTGATGTCGGCCATGGGCGAAGAACAGATCTCCTCTCTTAAGGACATTGGTCCGAAGTAGATGTGTGCTAAAAAAAAAAAAAAAAAAAAAACTGATCCCTCTGTCATTTTGTATGGAAAATTTTGTGCGTGTTTCTAAGAAAATCCGAGTTTGGGAAGATCTATGTTACAGGTTGGTGGTGGTATTGTGAGACCTTTCTGCCTATTTGATAGTTGTCTTTTCACGCTTGACACTGGTGGCCTAGCTGTGTAGTGCGATCTTTGTTTGTGGAATTTTTTTTTTGGAGGACAGTTTGATCAAGATGGCCGACCCAGTTACGCTGCAAGATCTTGAAGGCCTGATCGGACGACTGATATCCGCGCAGATTTCTGCAGTGCAGTCTGCCACTGGTGCGAGCACTTCTGTGCGGGAGACGACATTCATCAATGCCCTGCAGGTAGCAGTCAAGCTTGATGGCCCGGCGACCTATTTGACATGGGCCAGGAGTACCCGTCTACTGGTGCAAGGACGAGGTCTGGAGGGATATCTAACTGGTGTGACTAAGAAGCCCCCGTGTGGTGAGTCTGGTGTGACTAAATGGGAGATGGAAAATTCAGTTGTTCTGGCATTCCTTTTGAATACTATGGTTCCCAATGTTACTCGGAGTGTACAGTTATTAGAGACCGCTCATGAGGTATGGGAGGCAGTGGCTCAAATGTTCTCCCAGAAGTTTAATTCTGCACAAGCTTTTGAGATCAGATCTCGGCTGAGAGAACTTCGTCAAGGAGAATTGTCTGTGACTGAATATGCTACCGAGCTAAAACACCTATGGTCTGAGGCCGATCATTATCGGACTTTTGTTCCCACTAGCTCGGTTGATGTTGATGGATTTCAGAAGCATCTGGAACAGGAACGCGTTCAAGACTTTCTTTATGGCTTGAATTCAGAGTTTGAGTCTGTTCGAGTTCAGTTGTTGGCTCGAGATTGTCTTCCTACCTTAGGTCAAGCGTTTTCTACTGTCCTGAGTGAGGAAACCCGGCGGCGCGTCTCCTCAGCCTCTAGTACTCCTGTGAAGTCTGCTCTTTCTGTGCAGCCTCAAACACAATCATCAGAAGAGAAGGTGTGCCATCATTGTAAGAAACCTGGGCACATCAAGGCATTCTGTTGGGAGTTACATGGACGTCCCACTCAGTCTATTCGTGGTGGCCGCCGTGGTGGTGGTCGAGTTGGGGGACGTGGTCGTGGTCGTAGGGCTGGACAGGCCCATCTTTCAGAGGAGACTGAAGGCACTACAGCTGGTTTGTCTGCAGAGGAATATCAAACTCTTCGTCGGTTGATGGAAAAGCATGAGACATTCTCTGGCATTAGCTCCTCCACAGTAGAGACCTCCAGCCCACTCGAGGGACATATTGACTCCTCTCATCTCGCTCAGTCAGGTACTTCATCCAGCATTGACCATGCTTTCACCTGTGTAGCTAGGAAGCCTACCTCTTGGGTCATCGACTCAGGAGCTTCCAGCCATATGACAGGTACATCTCTTCTTTTTCGGTCGTATTTGCCATGTTCAGGTAGGGACAAAGTTCGTATTGCTGATGGATCTTTTACTTCCGTTTCTGGTAAAGGATCTGTAGATTGTACACCTACCCTGCGACTCTCCTCTGTTTTGCATGTTCCTGCCTTCCCTACAAATCTGTTGTCCATTAGCTCAATTACTAAGGAGTTAAATTGTTCTGTCACCTTTTGGCCTTCTCATTGTCTTTTTCAGGAGCTGAAAACGGGAAAGACGCTTGGATGTGGTAAATTGCACAATGGACTGTATTATTTGGAGCATGGAGGATGTAACTTGAAGTTTACTGATGGGCGAGATAGCTTGAAGTCTACTGAGGAAGGATCTGCTCTTGCTGCTAATGATGCTACCCGGGAGATTGTGCTACAACATCGCAGGCTTGGCCATGTTCCGTTTCCAGTTCTTAGTAGATTATTTCCTTCTTTATTGAATAAATGTGATAAAACACTATTGGTGTGTGATCATTGTGAGTTGGCAAAGCATACTAGAGGCATCTATCCTGTTTCTGGACATCGCAGTTCTTCACCTTTTGAAATTGTGCATTCATATGTGTGGGGACCTTGTAGTACTGTTGCTGCTACAGGCCATAGGTGGTTTGTGACATTCATTGATTGTTTCAGTAGAGTTACTTGGGTTTATTTGTTGAAAAGTAAATGTGAGGTTCTACAGTGCTTTCAGGAATTTCACAAATTCATAGCAACCCAGTTTAGTGTCAAAATCAAGGTGTTACGTTCTGATAATGGGACAGAGTACACGAACAGGGAATTCTCTGAGTACCTTCGTACTCATGGAATTCTGCATCAGACCACATGTGTTGATACCCCGGCCCAGAATGGGGTGGCTGAACGGAAGAATAGACACTTGTTGGAAGTAACACGGTCCTTACTATTTACTATGAATGTTCCAAAATTCTTGTGGGGAGAAGCTGTGTTGACTGCTGCATACTTAATCAATCGAATGCCTCTGAGAATCCTTGGTTTTGTGTCTCCACTTCAATGCCTTAAGGGGTCTACTAGCTATGTAGTTCCTCCTAAAGTATTCGGATGCGTATGTTTTGTAAGGAATCATCGGCTCTCGGTTGGAAAATTAGATCCTCGTGCACTGAAGTGTGTGTTTGTTGGTTACTCCGCCACTCAGAAAGGCTATAGGTGCTATTATCCTCCCGAACGCCGCTTCTTGGTCACCATGGATGTTACTTTTCGAGAGCATGAAGCCTATTATGCACAGAACCGATCTGATGGTGGCACATCGCCTTTGCTCCTTCCTGGCGATTTTCTTAGTACACCTATTTTTCCTCGTGTCGAGGGGGAGTCTGGAGCTACAGAAGCGGCCAGAGTTCAGTCCAATGTGCAGTCACATCCCACAATCCAAGTGTCTTCCCCGGGTGAAGCTCCATCCACTTCTTCTACATCAGGTCGTAACGGTAACAACATTTCTCCAGTTATTCCTGATCTTGATCTTCCTATTGCACAGCGTAAGGGCACTCGCCCTATTGTTCCTCCTGCCCGTTATCGTTATGATATTGCCAATTATGTGTCATATAAGTCTGTGTCTCCTTCCTATCAGTGTTTTGCAGCTGCACTAGACTCTATTTCTATTCCTAGTACATGGCAGATTGCTATGGAAGATCCTAAGTGGAGGGAGGCTATGTCAGAGGAAATGAGTGCTTTATCTAGAAACCAAACATGGGAGCTGGTTCCTCTACCTACTGGGAAACGCCCAGTTGGGTGTAGATGGGTGTTTACTGTGAAACAAATACCTGAAGGCAAAGTGGAACGATACAAAGCTCGATTAGTTGCAAAAGGATACACACAAACATATGGAGTAGACTATGATGAAACATTTGCTCCCGTAGCAAAAATGAACTCTGTTCGCATACTGATCTCATGTGCAGCAAACTTTGAGTGGGAGTTACATCAGCTAGATGTGAAGAATGCTTTTTTACATGGTGATCTCCAAGAGGAGGTATATATGCAGGTACCACCTGGTTTTGAGAGTGAAGAAACTACTGGAAAAGTCTGCAAATTGAAACGTTCCTTATATGGTCTCAAACAGTCTCCTCGTGCTTGGTTTGACAGATTCAGTCGAGCTGTAAGAGACATGGGATACAGACATAGTAATGCAGATCACACACTGTTTTACAAGCATTCTGCGGGTAAGAGGACTATTCTCCTCGTCTACGTTGATGATATTATTGTTACCGGAGATGATCACCTAGAAATCAAGCAGTTGAAATTCAACCTGCAGCAAATCTTCGAGGTAAAAGACTTAGGTCCACTAAGATACTTCTTGGGTATAGAAGTTGCCAGGTCAGCCAAAGGCATCTTTCTGTCTCTGCGCAAGTATGTGTTAGACTTGTTATCGGAGACTGGGATGTTGGGATGCAAGCCGATTGCTACCCCAATAGACCCAAATCATCGTTTGATAGCAGATGGTGGTAAGTCAGTTGACAGGGGGAGATATCAGAGGCTTGTTGGAAGGCTAATTTACTTATCCCACACAAGGCCTGATATAGCATATGCGGTCAGTGTCTTCAGCCAGTACATGCATGATCCACGAGAGAAACATTTGGAGGGGATTTATAGAGTCCTGCGTTACCTGAAGGGATGCCCAGGTCGAGGTCTGTTATTTTCTCGACATAGTGCTTTTCAGGTAGAAGGATTTGCCGATGCAGATTGGGCTGGTTCACTAGATGATCGACGATCTACCTCTGGATATTGTATGTATGTTGGGGGTAATTTGGTTGCTTGGCGGAGCAAGAAACAGTCTGTTGTCGCCCGATCAACAGCAGAGGCAGAATATAGGGCGATGGCACTGGGTGTATGTGAGCTTCTTTGGCTTCAGAAGCTACTTCAGGAATTGCAGTTATGGAATGAATCTCCTCTTCGTCTGTATTGTGATAGCAAGGCGGCAATTGAGATTGCTAACAATCCAGTACAACATGATCGAACCAAGCACATCGAGATTGATCGTCATTTCATCAAAGAAAAAATTGATTGTGGCCAGCTTTGTATTCCCTTTGTTCAGTCCTCTGGTCAGGTAGCTGATATCCTGACTAAAGGACTTAGTCCTTCTATTTTTTCTATGTTGGTAGGCAAGATGGGACTTTATGATATATTCGCCTCATCTTGAGGGGGAGTATTGTAATAATGTAGTTTAAGAGGACTTACCTCTAATTATCCTCCTAATAAAAGTGGAGGATAAGTTCTTCTCCACCCAAAGGTCTCCTCTTTTCTCAATCTTTAGTTACCTCCCCCGGTCGTTTTTCTCCATTATATTGGAGCCATTCACCTTCGTTCGGTTGATCGGAAGCTCATCATCACCATCGGTCATATGATGAGGAGTACACTGAAGTTGATGTTCCCAAGCCAGTGTGGAGTAGTTTTTTTTTTTTTGAAAGGGCTCAGAGGCCGATTATGTACAACTATTTACAAGTTTGATAAGCTTAATTTCAACTACGGTTCTAACTTTGTGCCACATTATATAGTACGATTAAGATAGAGCTATTATTTTTTTCTTTATTTTTACATGGCAAGACAAATTTAAATTTAAGTTGTGTTTCTCCCTTTCTTAAATAACATTTTTTAAAATTTAACTTTAAGTGAAATTTATAAATTGAATTTAAGTTTCATATGTTGTTGAGGCTATGGCCTAACTTGGGGGGGGGGGGGGGGGGGGTGTGAATGGATGCGTAACAATTAAAATGCAGTAAGCTAAAAAAGAGGATGAAAGAAACTGAAGAAATCACATAAAGGAGGTAGAACACAACATATTTTTTAGCTAGTCTTCCTCTCAACAGAGGGAACACAAGATACCAACCTCCTGTTGGTCTATAATGCACATGATACAGTCCTCCTGTTCGACAGCCACCTGTTACACATGCACATTTCCTTTGAGAAGCAATATATCTTCCCCTTTAACACTTAGAAGAAGGAACCAAAAAAATATCAAGCTACACAGTCAATGCCTCTCAAAGGCTATAATGTGTTCAACATAAAGCAAAAAAAAAAAAAAAGATCAAGACATAATGTAAAGATGGAGAAGCAATCTTGAATGTCGAGGAGGGTTCGAGAGCTTATTAGTAGCACAGTGGATGAAGAAGATGAGCACGTTGGGATGAAAAAATTTGCCAGGGTTTAAGTACTCAGCGGTTGATCGCGAGAGTGTGGTGAAGCTAGGGAGCAAGGAGGAATTCGACGCTTGCGACCTGAGCAACCCGATCAAAATGCTCATGAACGGATGAACCAAGTGCCCCTCGTTGGTGAAGGGCCCCGCTACTTTGCCAGCGGCAGGCCCAAGAGGTGCAGGGGTAGCCTGAAGCTTCAAATCACGATGCAACCGTAGCCGGAGACCGTGGAGAAGGCGGCTTCCATGGTGGAACCCCAAAGCTATCAGGCAGCTACCCCCGCCGATGGTCTCTCTGCGTGCGGATCCACAGAACCAGAGGACGAGAAGCCGCAGACACACCTCCGTAGGGCATTCATCAAAAAAAAAAAAGAGGCAGTGGGGATACCTAAAGGTGGCGACAGTAGTTGAAGCAGGGCAGCGGGAGGCCAGCCGCGCCGACGGGAGCAGGAAATGATAGCGGGCCGAGTAGGGACGGTGGGCTGAGCGGGAGGCCGGAGGCGACAACGGGAGCGGCGGACGAAGGCGGGCCAGGTGGTGGGAGGGGGGCGACAATTAGGGCACGGAAGGAAGAAAAGAGGGGGAGAGGGAAAGGGTAGGAAGGGGGGGGGGTGAACTTTTTGTTCACTGCTCTACGTGTAGCTGTGGACATATATATTATATGTCAATGGCTAAACTTAGAGCCGTTGATATATTACATATTTATTTTTTTCATATTTTTATCAATTTATTTTATATATTTATATATATTTTATTGTATGTTGACGGCTAAAATTGTGAACGTTTTCTTAAGCCATCGACATATAGATATATTGTAGATGGTCTACTATAAGCCGTCGAATAACATTTTCTTTGTCGACAAATTTTTGTAATCATGGACATATATTTGTTGACAAATCCTCTCTTCCTTGCGGTGCAAACAATATCCCTCTCACGGCCCCACTACTTGTGTAGAGCACACAGTCACGGGCCCTAGAGCGCTGCCATCTGTGAGGAGCATATGGACATAGCCTATGAACTCGTGGGATAAATCTGCCTCCGATCCAAGTTTGGAACTGGGATTTGAATCTATGAGATATCTTATGAGAGCCTTGTCCTTGAGCCACAGGCTCTCTGGTGCATCTTCAACAGTATTCTGAATTCACCCACCAAACGTTGAACGTAGCCGATTGGCCTTCACGTCCATAGACTTATAGATTGTCCATCATCATAGACCCAGCCAAGTAGAATAGGATTAGCCCCCATGGTCCACCTATGGCTGCGGCTGCACCCACTCTGATCACGACCAGTCGAGCCAAAGACATCAGATGTCGTATTCAGCCTCTTCCAAAGATCGCGACAAGGATGAGCTCCACGCAGCTTCGGGAGGCCTGATTTGGACCGTTCGATTGTCGCCTGCCTGGTTCAACACTTTGACCCCGCTGAGGTGCACAAGAGCTGATAAGGAAAGGGTGTTTTACACTTCGTATGAATGCTTGTAAGATATATGCAAATGAAATTTATCCTGATTTTTCTCTAGAAATTAAAATAAAGAAAGTGACCTTTAAATGGTCAAACAAAGACTCAACAGAATTTTGTTTTATACCGTTTCACATTGAACCAAGCATATGAAAATACTACAAAGTGAAATGTTTCCTTAAAAAATTGTACTATTTTATATTGAAATAGACGAATCCATTAGGCTATTTGACAATTAACCTACAATTACAGTCTTTCATCCCAAGATTTCGCCAAGATTCCTGTCGACTATTTTGTTTGTGTACGTAAGATGGCGTCAGATATGCAGTCACATCGACATTGGAGACTAAAAGATAGGTCGGAAACTTCATAAATTGACACTGAGAACTTTTTTTGGCTAGCTGAATACTTTTATCTGATCTGCTGCAGTAGAGTGGTGCTCACGGGTGGATCTTGGACAGAATGTCCGAGACTTTACTGAAGGATCCCGACGAACTTGCTCAGAATGCACGCGGTCAAGTGGAGCTCCGAATGTGATCTTGAGGTAGATCTCTCCGACGTCCAAGTCAGTACATGATAATTTAAAGAAGGAAGTAGAATAAAAATATTATGGGGAGTGATATAGGTCTCAAAAAGTACCTTTTTTTCTGAGGTAATCTTATCTTTTTTATAAGAAGAGGGATATATGTTCTTCTTTGTTATGATGTAGGACTATTCCAAGAAATATTCTGCCTTCTTTAAACGCAGTGTCAATACCTCTGCAATTGGGCTGAAGGCCCATCAACCACTTTTCTTAAATGATCGACTCGGTCCTGATCCGGTCCTATTCTTGGGCCAACTTCGAGGACCCTGCTCTCGGTCCTCTCATGATGATGAAATCATTAATCAATCTTCAAAGGTTCTCCTCAGTTTTGGAAGAACTGAAATGAAGAAGAAAGAAGTGAAAATTTGATATAGAGATATGTTTTCTTCTTTGTATAATTTATATCAACTGCTCTGGTATGTTAAATTTAAAACATATCATACTTATTTACATATTATCTAACACACTATTTTAACATGTATAGTGTTTCAAAATTACTACTTCGATGGCATATTTGATATGTATAAATATTTCATATATGTAATTAAAATAGTATATTTGATATATAATAAATATATTATTTTATAATTAAGGATATATTATATGATACGAAAATATACATGACATTTTTGAAATCTAACATGCAAGAGCGGTTAATATGGAATTAGGCCTTTCTTATTTTGTGAAACTATCAGCAAAAGAGTGAGAAAATGCAATTGCTTTAAGACTTCCAATTTCTTTTATTTTTGTTTAGTTTAAGGATCATTCGTCTAAAATGCTGCACCCAGGGACATTGCAGCAAATATAAACAGATTTAAATTTTTAGGTCGGGCCTATACATCCTATCTGTTCATATAACTCGATCTCCAATTACATGACTCGAAAAGCATCTGAAAAATTAAAAATCATTATTGTGTTCGGTTCATTAGTTATTCTTTACTATTCATTAGGATTTAGTTTTTAATTTCTTAAACTTTTTTAAGGCATCCAATCACAGATCGAACTGTACAGATGAGAGACATATCAGATCCGAACTATTTTTTTTTTTTTTTTTTAAAGATTTACTGTAATGTCCCAGTGATGTAGTTTCCAAAACAAATGTTGTAAGTGTAGGCCACATGATCACACCTCGGCATGTTGGACTACCCTCATAGGCTGCTCATCCAACTCCCATGCTTCACGTGCAGATAAAGGATGTGACTGGATTCTCTCTCTATATGTATAACCTTTTGTATGGAAAGATGCACAAAACGTGCTACACTTTTATTTTCTTTGTAAATTTATTTTCTTAGAAAATCTTTTTTACTCAAATATGTTTTATCTAAAACCAAATGCACCTTAAACCAATGAGATAATCCTAAGGTCTAATACAAATATCAAAGCAATTAAGGATATATAAACAAAAGGCTGAGATTTAATTAAGAAGGCCAGATGAAGACAATTATCCGAAAATTGGCCCCTTCGCATTACATTCAAGTTAGAATCTTGGAGAATGAGTGAAGTTAAAAATGAAAATAACATTTTCACATGTGACTATCCATTTTTATTTTTAATAATACGTATTGTATTATATTAAAATGTAACGAATGAACTGTTTGCGAAGTATTATATGAGATTTCTACATTCAATGGTGAATAATAGGTAAATAAATAGAACAAAAAAGAAATCTCAACCTCTTGCACAACAGCTTCCCCTATGATGAGCAATAAGTAATAAATAGAACAAGCAAAAAATCCCATTAGTGGCCTCCACCACTCTTTTCCTCTCCTCTGAATCTGGTGCTCTCCTGTCTCCCTTACTTATTGGAGGGGAAGAAAAATAAAAGGGAAAATTACTAAAAAGGGTAAAAACTATCAAAATACCTAATAGGGGCACTTTAAGTATAAAATATCTAAAAGAGGCACTCTTTCTAAAGATCATATCTCGATGGGACAAAACTCATAATTTTTCTAATACTACCTAAAATGCCTTCAATTATTTTACAACTAGCTTGTCCCAATTGAAATCTAAATGAGACCTTTATTTTCTCTAATTACTAAAAAGGATCCTAATACTAAAAATATCAATAAAAATAATTTCTCCAAGATTTAAAATTTAAAGAGGCTCCTAAAATTTTACAATTAATAAATAACAAATACGTAAAACAAAATGCAATAGTATTAACTTTACTTTTTATTCATAAGAATAAAGATTCCATAGCATAACTTCATCATACTAATTATTATTTATAAATGGATTTTTTATCAAAGTTTTAGGACAATAAATTTTTTATAATTACTAAAATGTGAGACTTGTTTGTAATTGAGGGTACTTTGGGTAACATGTGAAAAAACTATGACTTTTTATCTGTATAAATATAAATCTTAAGAGGAGTGACCTTTTTAGATATTTTAATTTTATAGTGTCCTTATTGGATGTTTCGCAGTTTTCCAAAATAAGAATCATAAACTAGGGCTGACCGTTTAGCATTATTCGAATATCCGACTCCGGATACTATTCGCCGGATAATAAATTTTTCTATCCGAATTCGAATAATTCGAAGACTTGATTATTTCAACTTTGTCTTATAACTTAATGACTTGTAAATTTTATTCTTTGTATAATTCATGAATATCTTAGATTAAAATTAATAAATATTCAATTTATAAATATCTAGATAAATTTTAAACAACTTAAATACTTTATTAAATACGCCTTAGATAATAACAAATGACTTAAACAATTTATTTAAATAAGTAAAATCATTAAGAATAAAAAATCACAATAAACTTCATTATTATTGCTCAACACATCTTAAGCATACTTCAAATATCTAATTATCATTTTCTTAAACATATAAATATCATTAAAAATAGAACTTATCAAAATACATAATCGGTCGGATAATAATCGGAGCATATATCTATTTCTATTTCCGTTTCGAATATTAGTCGAATAATTAAACGGATATTCGGATATGTTCGTCGGATGTTCGAATCGGATAAATATCCGACTAACCGAATGTAGATACAAATCGGAGTCGGATATTATCCGGATACGTTGACAGCCCTATCAGAAATAACTCGGTATTGCCATATGATGAAAGTGGAAACCCTCATTCCCATTTTCATCTCCAAATTGAAAGTTGAAACAAAAGTGGAAATAGAAATATGATCATTTCTACTTCTCCAATATATTAAAATTAAGAAATACTGGCACATGTTCTTGTCCCCAATATATTAAAATTAAGAAATACTGGCACAGTCACTGTAAATATCACCTGATATGGCTGTCTGATCCACCCATTACAAATGATAGTTGTGCTATAATATTAGAGGTATTGCAGCAAGTGCTCATTATCAAAATTAAACAGATGTGCTTGTCAGGAATACCAGACTGAACTAGTTGGTTACTTGGTTAGACTAGAAAAAGTGGTGGCCTTCCTAATCCAGCATCATAAAAAACTATCATTTTTGAGAAAATTGAGGAAATTATTTTAAAAATTGGTTATTTTGAGTCCAGTTCACACAAAAACTGGCCAATCTAAAGTCAAATATTGTATCTATACGTTTTAATAAAAAGCCATGTCAAATTTGAATATAGGACTACTATTTAACGTACGATATTATATCATAATAAATTAATTTATATGATATATATTTTCAATACAATGATTTTAAGTAGTAGGTCGACCAAAACAGACTGAAAGGAAGACTTCTTTGATTCGATGGTGGGTCTGATTTTCAAAGTCCCCTTTTACAAATAAATTTGTTAATTTTTTATTAGTTATTTTTTACTAGACTTTGATCCGCTAGACACCGAAAAATAAAGCTGTAAATGAGTCAGAGATAAAACGAAAGATAGGTATTTTTACTTCTATTTCCTATATAGAATGTTAAAAATAAAAGTGGACTTTTTATTTTCACTTTCACTTTCGACTTGATTGCAAAAAAAGGTCCGATTCTGTTTCTCCTTGTGTACATCAGCAATTCTGTAGGGCTGTCAAAATGGGCCCAGACCCGTTTGGACCCGTTAATTATGGGTCTGGATATACCCATTTACCTATTAAACTTTCTATTGTCATGCATTGCAAAAAATTTTGAGATAACTTCTTGGAATTTAGACCTAAAATCAAACTAAATTATCTGGCACATAGAGATTCAAGATAAATAAATTCTATGCCAGGCCCATTTATCTTTCAACATCAAATAAATAAGAAGCAGGTCCAAGACCCGACCCATTTACTAATTTACCCATTATCCTTATTGGGTCTGAACCGAGTCTGGATCTATTTATTTTGGGCATGAATCTACCCAGACCCAAACCGTTGACAGCCCTACTCCCGAGTTAGAAGCAGCATGCATTGCCATTACGGCTGTCAAAATGGGTTTGAGACCTGGGACCCGACCCATTAGATTTGATAACTTCGGTACGAGTACATCAATAACCCGATATTAGATCCGTTAATTGTTTTCAATTTAAATTCTCCACATAAAAATATATGAACATGGACTTAAAAGTAGGTTCATTTTCAATTAAACAAGGAGCAAACTATACTAAATTTCTTTCAAAATTATTATGAGGTGTAATGTCAACAGAAAAAGACAGATCCGATAACAGATCTGGTTACCCAAAAATATCAGTCTGGTTTGAATTCGGGTCCATACATTTCGGTTCTGAGTCTGTCCAGATCTGACCCACTTACAGCCCTTGTTGTCGGCCCTCGAGCATCATGTAATGCTTATAACCCGCTGGTGTGCACAAGGGAAAAATTTACAAAGAAAATAAAAAAAAATGTCTTTTGATACTTATGAAAGTATTTTCAGCTACTATGGGAAACAGACATTCTATCTCATCCGTACATATTAAAATCGAAAAAAAGAAAAGCCAATAAATATAAATTTCCGTGGACTACAGTTTTTTTTATTATCAAATGAGTCATTATGTTACATTTTTTCAGAAAAGCCTTCAGAATAAAACCAATCGACACCCATGGCCCCATCATCAAACATAGATCCAGCCAAGCAGAATAGGATGGTCCCCGTGGCGGTCCACCTATGCCATAACGCAACTCTGATGAGGACCAGTCGAACCCAAGACGTCAGATAAAACATATTTGGTCCCTTTCCATAGATCCTAGATAGAGACGGGGTTGGGCTCGACACGCCTACCTATGGCCTGATTTGGACCGTCCGATTGTCTACGTGCACATGACGTAATAAGTAAAATAGATTAAAAAATTGTGTATACATACTTCTGTATACTGCTATATTAATTGTATATGTGTATCTAACTCCCATATATTATTAAAAATTGCTTCTGACATCCACAAAAAGGTTACGGTTGTACTCTTCTGGTTAAATATAATCGAATATGTCAACAAGATTCAAATATTTTTACATATATGCTCTTAAATTCATTAGAACTTTGCATATATATCCCTAACTTCATCGAAATGTATAGAATCTTTTGTTTATATTCGGTTGGAGTTTACAGTATTTTGATGCAAAAATATAACTACTAAAGATGTCAAAGATATATGTAATAATATATGGGAGTCGGGTGTACATACATACAATAGTTTATAATTTACTGAGGCATATAACAATTCAAAAAATCATCCATCGAAAATACAATACGAAATAGGGAATATATATACATATATAATACTTCTAAATTCATCAGAATTTTGCATATATACTCCTAGTTTCATCAAAATTTATGAAAGTTTTTATTTATGTTCGGTTGGAGTTTACGGCAAAATTTTGATGAAAAAGTATAATTGTAATCTTATTAAAGATGTCAAAGGTATCTATAAAAATATGTGAGAGCCAGGGTATACATGCATACAATAGCTTACAGTTTACATAAACATAGGGGAAAAAGTAGCAAAAAATATAAAAAACGGTAATTAGTTTTCGGCCAGATTTGAGACAATTTGGGTTCGGTCCATACATACATATAAAGTTCTCAAATACATTTAAGTTAGAATAGAAGGTCCAAGCGCATAAGGCTTTATAATTATTTTTCTCAATACAAGACTAAACATAACATAATACCAAACCAACTAAAAAGTGTTTAAATTCCAAGGAAGTATGGACCCAAATTTTCTTCTTCTGTGTGCACAAGGAGATGAGAAAAATATTGTTTTTAGTCATATACTCCTAAATTCTCGCTTAATTGACAAATATCCTATAATTATGATATTTCACACATCATCTATCCCATCAAGCTAGACTCGTCCAAAGATTAAGAAGGAATTTTTGACCATCTATTTACTATGTTCAACTGCATGAACTATATAGAAAAGGATATAGATACATTTAAGGGAGAAGCGTAGTCCTGTCAAAAATCATGCCATTCCTTTTAACTAGAAAATTCTAGCTTACTTATATCAGTCTCCAGAGATCCCCTTAAAACTTTAAAAAGAACCGAAACACAAGAAAAGAGAAAGGAAATTGACATAGAGGCATGCTTTCTTCTTTTGGGAGCTATCAACAAAGGAGTGAAATGAATACAATCCTTCTAAAACTTTGGATTTTTTTCTATTTTTTATTTGGCATAAGGATGGTTAATTCGCGACAGAATCTATAATCTGAAAATATATTATGTAGATGATATCTTTCTAATGGAAAAAGTTATATAAAATCTTGCATTACTTTTATAAAAAGCTAAAATATCATAGTTGGTAGGGGTGTTAAAGATGACTTTGGTTTGATTTTATGAAAAACTTCATAAAATCAAATTAAACTAAAGTGTAGTTTGAAACAAAGTCAAATTTATCGAGAGAAGGAACAGTGGACTCTCTCTAACAAAGTATTATCCACTTTGATCATCTCATAACTTGTCCTTTTAGGAAAAGGGCCCTTCTTGAGAAATCTTCTTTATAAGCACTAAAGTACCTTCTCCACAACCATTATTCGATTAAAACTCTCATTCTATGCCTCTATAAAAGTAAATTTTTTTTTTTTTCAAATTAATATAACTAAATCAAAATAGATTCTAGTTTAGTTTGATTTGTAATTCAATTTGAACTTTTAAATGGACAATAATATATTATTCTTTCTCATAAGGAAACTGATGCAGTTGAGGCACTCACGGGTTGCGTGCAGATCACGGACGGAGGATTCAAGATCGAAGAGTCCATCGACAGGATGAACAATTAGTCAGTAAGGACTCCGGATGTGATCTCGGGGAAGTCCTCTCCGACGGTCAAGTTACTGATTGGAAAGAGGGTAAAGATGATAAATACTAATAAGAGATAGGCATACGTCACATACCTTTTCTGATGCAAGCAGTATTTTATTTATAGGGAGTAAGTGAGAGAACGTATTTATGGCAGACGATGTAAGACTATTTATAGGCATAGGGGTACACACTTCAACCTTTCTTTGGTATTAGGCCGAAGGCCGATAGCTTGATCTTCCTTCAACTTCAGATTCAGAATTGGGCGGCCCTTATCCTTTTGTTCACTTGGGCCAGCTCTCAGCCTTCCCCATCAGAAACTAAATAAAGCAGTCTAGTTTTCAAGTGAAGTTTAAATGATAAACATAAGACTCTATTGGAATAAGATTATTTATTAGTCTATAAGTATTAACTTTTTATATATGTTTGGTCATATATTTTGTTCAAATAAGGTACTTTATGATATTTAACTTGGCCAAGTCAGTTTCCAAACCTTCAAAATAAAACAAAAGAGAATTATTTAATTTGGTTTGACTTCAAATCGAACTAAAATAAACCACACCGAATTAACCAACGGATTGAAATTTTTTATTTGAATCGAATATTGAATACTCTCATTTTGCTCAATAATTAAATAAACTCTAAAAAGTAGTAATTGCAATAAAGATACAATTAGAAGTATTTACACTGTCTTCCTAGTGGAGAGCATGCATAATTCGATATTTGAACTAACATTTTTTTTTTAATATAAGATTTTTCTGTATAATCACGATAATTTTTGTTTAGATAATTACTTGGAACTCAAGAGTCCTCTCGCGAGAAGTAACATTATTCCATTGTCTTGAGCTCTATCACTAGGAACACTTGGACATAATTCCTCGTTGGTACAGCATCTGCCATGTATTCCGCAGGTATTCGAAGCAAATACGGTAACGTTGAAGGTATAAATAACACATATCTAACCAACTCGATCAGTCAAATCAAACGCTTGGCACACCCGGCCCACCTTGTCCCTTCTGCCTGGCCCCTCTGTAGCCACGCGATCTTTGGGATTTCTCCACCGTCCGATCTATGGTTCTCAACTCCTGTAGCTTGATGACGCAGATGAGAAGGGATCGTTTAATTTGGTTTGAACATCCAATTTTTTTTTATTTGCGTTGAAATCAAAACGAATTAAAAAATTTGGTTTAGTTTGATTTTTTTTGTTCATAAATCAAATCAGCCCGAATAAACCGAATTATGTTAAAAAGGTAAAATATAAATATTAAATTCTTAGATCAACTGTGAGTCTATGTAAATTATAAGATATAAAATTTTAAATTATTTTTAGATAATATCTTTAAGATCGTCATCTTGTACAAAAAAAGGTGTTAAATCATTAATAAAATAGGGTATTTAACTATAATAGTCCATTTCGATAGTTAAACCTTCATATAATTTTTAAATAATATTTTTAATAAATATTATTTAAAAAAATAATGTTAAAATAAATTATTTAACCATAGTGGCATATTATAAGGTCCAAACCACAAATCAAACCGAACCAAACCGAATTATTTCGGTTTGGTTTAGTTCAATTTCAAACTATTACGATTTAGTTTGATTTGATTTACCTCTCTATTTCGGTTTAGTTTAGCTTCTAAAATTTTACTTTCAAACCAAATCACTCCAGGTGTGACATAAAAACTTTAAAAAAATGATATTTTTTAGGTCAGCATCATCAGTGTCCTACTCCTCCGTGTAATCTGATCTCAGAAGTCAAAAATTGATTTTTGATTTTTAAATTTTTTCAGGTCATCTGTATCGAACATGACAGATTCAAGTTTAAATTTTTTTGAAATATATAAGAAACCATCTTAATACTGCAACCAAGGTTCTCTCGCACTAAAGAGGGAGAGGCTAAGACCCGTCGCACCACCGCGTACGGCTCCATTAGATCTGAACACGCACTGGAAGTGATGCGGCTCTTATATTATACCTCAATCGCAAAAGCGTCTCCTTTACGTTATGTGCAAGTTAGAAGGGAACGCAAGATTGTGAGGTTTTTCTTCTTGTGTTGTTAAACGGTTGGACTGAACCTGTGGGCATGGTTCAACGGGTCTAATCTCCGGATAATATTAAAAATGATGATACTATGAGAGGGGTTGGAGTTAGATTGGAAGCAACAATAGATAAAACAAAAGTGAGAAAAAAAGGTAATAGAAGTGCCACTTCCGTTGGAAAGACAAAAGAGGATTATTGTGGTGCAGTCAGCCACATATTAAAATTGACGAGAGGTAATCGGCATCCGATTCAATTAAGTCCAACTAGTCGAAGGCTCAAGGATCTGCGGCCCACAAGAACACACACAGGGGGCACCACGTAAGTCCTCCTGGTAGCCCGACCAACAAGTCAAAGACTAAGACCTAAAATGCATGGGCTCTAAGGCTCAGAAAAATCAAATCAAGAAGACTGACATCTCAGTTGGTAAGACCCAATGTCGCAATAGTAGCTATCGAGTGCTGAGAGGAGCCCACCATCTCGATAACCTAACGTCTGCTTCAATAAGGGGAGGCCAAGCGTCTGAACACAAAGGCTGCTACCTCTCGACTGTTTGAGAGATTGGAGGCCCCTAGGGTCAATCCGTAACTCTACCCCGCCATCAAGCGGATCCTGCGGTCTAATAGTGTAACTATCTACTTAAGGCAGGTATCCACAATCTACTTCTTTAATCACGAGAGGAGATCCCTTCTTTCAGCCTAGTATCACACGATCCCCTCAATTAAGGGGCGTAGATCGTAGGCCAATTAACTTCTGAAAGGTAACCGTCCTTAAGATGTCGCACAAGGCAGGGATTATATGTATCTCAAGCTCTCTCCTGAAAGATGTACGTCTAATACAACACTGAACCCCAGAGAATTCTTCATCTTCTCCAGAACCTGACTTAGGCATCAAAGGGTCTCGATCTTCAAAGGAACGGAAGGCCATTTGACGTCTCTTCTTCACCTTGTAAGTTCTACCCTAAACATTTTCGGCTCTACAAATTCTATTGATTAGTCAGACGATTTGATCGGACAGTCACCGTCGCCTGACTAGTTTCTTGCTGCAGGTTGACACATAAAATAAACATTATATTATTTATTTCAAAAATAGTTTAAGCAAATTCTTAACGAACTAAATCTAAATCTAACAAAAAAGTGTAAAACGACAAAAGTATTTTTCCTGCTTTCCCCTCTTATTGCAATTCATGTGTAGCCCCCACAAATTTTGTACTATATTTTTTTTTTGCCGTTTTACCCTTGTTTCCTATTGTGTTTGTTTGGATGTTTATGCATTCTTTTTTTAATGAAAGAGTCTTATATTCTAATAAAATTACGAAAATCTACATGATTGTATATATAACCGGGTGAAACAAGGTTGAATATATCACTGGACCAACAAACTAAATATCTAAACTCCTCCCACGGTCGAACAACATACCAGCAATTATATAAACTTGGCCACCTTATTCAAATGAATGCGCATTTATTCGTTTATTTATTATTATTATTATACATATGATGGTTTATTTAGCCGGACACGCCTATATATATGGGAGATCAAGATGCGAGTCCGTATACAACTAAAAATTTCATCTTAATAGGGAGATAATTCTGTACAACACTAATAATTCCTCTTACTTAGACAACAATTCCAAAATCCAAGTCGATCTCTGGATAAACCACAACCATGAGAAATAAGCTCACGGCACACCTTGATCAAAGCCAACCAAGGGTACGTAAGAGGAGATTTTAAACTCCCATTTGACTTGAACCCAAGAACTCTCAAAAGGAGGTCAAAAAGTGAATTCAATTAAGTTACTCGATTAGTTCGAATGTGCATTTATTAACAATTTTGGATTAATACTTCTCATCTGATCCTTTTGGATCACGGTTCACCAAGTATCAGGCACGGGGTAAAGCATGGCTTGTGGGTGCAGTTTCCAGAAAGAGACAGCCCAATGGGATTATAGCATTAACCTTACCACACTTTAAACTATTTAGTAGCTAGGAAAAAGGTCATCCTATGGAGGACAGAACGCTTCCCAAAATATGTACAATTATCCCCATTTATGGGGATTGTAGAGGTTCAACCCTCTCCTATGAAGGAGAAATTAATAAGGCCAGTGAATCCTCCATATTCTGCCAGCAACTCTATGAATCAATTGCACATGACTTCTCCTACTTAAAGGAGGTCCTAAGATTATTTTCCTTCTTGTAGGGGGCAACTCTTTCACTGATGGATCGTCCTCGATCAAAAATAATCTCTCAAATGCAAAATTATGATGTCAGTACAAAAATAAATCTCCTACCAGAGGGATTACTGAACGGTGCTGAAATTTTAACTCTCACTATTAGGGAAGACTTGTACATACTTTAGCCAATTAAACTGCAAGGTGGAATTGCTTATTCACATTCTAAGAATAAACAATTCCTCTAATCAAATCAAAATTAACCTTATTATGTGAATAAGGGGTCTTATTCTTTCCTTATTTTGTAAATAAAGTGGAGCTTAATGAAATGCTAGGAACCAATTTCACTCGCCCCGGAAAGTGTGCCAAAATTTTAAGTAACAAGATAGCGTTTTTTGTTATCGTAGCGGTCGAAAACTAGTTCGGCGATGAGGACCACCCAATCTCCAACTACACAATAGAACTAGTAGAAAGGGAGAACGTACTAGGCAAGGACTTGTAAGAGGCAAGAAGGCAATTAGGGGGCCCACTGTCTAGGTGAGGGAGAAGACCTTCCGATGCCTAAGTCAGATCCTTTGGATTGAAAGGAGACTGCAAGGCCAGGGTTCTCTGAGTGCAACATTGTGTACCTCTTTCTAAAAGGTGATGGGTCCTTCATATAGGACCAACAAGAGGCATTGAACGATCTTCCAGTAATGGCCAGCTGCCGGCCCCATGATTTGGACCCTCTGATTGAGGGGATCGTGGAGCTCCAGGTTAGAAGGTACGATTCGCTCTCCTGATGAGAAGCGGAGATCGTGGGGACATGTCCTGAGTAAGCAGTTGTCTAATGTGGAACTGGGATTCTTGTCCAAGGAGGGGTGAAAAGTTTGAATCTTCTTAGACTTCTTAGGAAGTCGACGTCTTTGTTTAAAGGCCTTAAGAGGCTTCTCCCTAGTTCTGCTACGAAGGAGTATCCGAGGATCTTGACTTCTCATAAAGTCGGTTCTCGGAAAGTAAGTTCTCGAGAAGTCGGGATCTCCGTTGAGTCTTGTTGACCACTGTTGAGTAGCGCCTTTGACCTCCGCCTGGAGGCCTCACCCTCTTCTTCTTAGGAAGTCGGTTCTTGAGAGGTCAGTTATCAGGATCCTTGCTGACTGGGCCGTGGGTCGTTGGGCTATTTGTTGTTTGGCCTTTATGAGCCAAGGCCAACTTAACCCTCTTCAGTTATTGATCTATGGAGCATTTTCAGGTCCCTTGTGGAGAGGATGTTGTAATTCATGTCGAACTTCTGCACGTATGTCCTTGCAAGATATTTTGGTTGTAACTGAATGCCTTTTATCCCTGGTAGAAGGATTTTCACCACCAAGACATTTTCCGCCGAGTATAGGCCTAACTATTTTATCCTTTTTTGAGAAATGCAGCTTGTTAAAAAGGAAGGTGAAGATCTTATTTATTATTATAAGACCACTTTTTTTTGCACAACAAATATAAGACCATTCATAGTCCCATTTCTTAACATAGACCCTTGATAAAGCAGATGCATGTATAGTAGATGGCAAAGTTTCTGTAAATGGTGTAGGATTATGGACGGAAGAACTACAGGTTCTCAGCACTGTATGCTGTCTATCTATGTACCTCACAATTTTGTCCTTATTCAAAAAACAGTATCCTGTGAGGAGCAGCATGGCAACGTTTTTTGTAAGTGCAATTTTTTTTTTTCAAAATAATGCAGAACTATTCAAAAGCATCAATAATAGTTTTAAAAAAATAAAATACAAGTGGGAAAGGATAAATATAATTGATTTAGAAAAATCAAACCATCAATATTGAGTTTGCACCTAATGCGACATTCCCACTCACGAATCTTGAAGGGTCCCTGATCACTTAACTAAGAAGAGGACCGGTAACAAATGGAGAAGCAAAAAAATAGTCTTCTAAGTGCAATCTGATTTTGAATCATTGTTAAGACTCTTTCTCTCTTAAGGTTTAGCTCGAAAGCACAAACATATAATCTATTATCAGCAGCACTACAGACATATAATCAATTAATAATGCTTTAAATGTGTGACTACCATCGATCAAGCAACTTTAGATTATATTCTCTTAAAATAGTCCCTTCATCATCCATTGAGTATTATAAAATCATCTCATGAGGAGTATCTTAAGAGAGTAAATGACATTTTTATCTTGTCCAAGGTAACGTTTCATTGTCTTTCTATTTAGTCGCACAAATGGAGCTCCATTTTACCTCCCCCACTGGACTATGAAGTTCATGTGTGCAACCCTCTCCTCTTCTCTTCTCTCCCCTCTACTGCTCTCTATTTCTTGATCCTTGTCTCCAATATACCTATACATATTCCCTCAGCACAGGATAATATAATGAAAACCATTTCCATTTCTGCTGGCATACATGTTGAATGATAAATAAAATAAACACATTTCCACACCTTAATATAATGTTCGACCGTAAAATGAGATAATCTTGTCAATCATTTATATAGTTGGAAGCATGTTAATCCACATAACGTCGGCCAATTCGTGAACCCTATGTATCCACAAGTCTACACTAGTCGAAATCGGAGTATTCATGATGGCTGAAAGTCGTCGCGAATACTCAAGAAGCCGCCATTAAAAGTATTCGCGGCAGTTAAATTGCCGTCGCTAGTGCCATCGCTAAAAGTGTCGTCGTGATACTTAATGACGGGTTATCAAAAAGCCATTGCTAATAGTCTTGATTATTCACGACGGCTAAGAGGAAAGCCATCGTGAATAATAGACTATTCGTGATAACTTTGTGGAGGGCGTCACTAATAATCCTTTTCTTTTTTTTTATATTATATTATTAGCGACTAGGGGTGTGCACGGTTCGGTTCGGTTCGATTTTGGAGGAAATTTCTTCAACCCGAACCGAACCGAACCGAACCGAAATTTTTCGGTTCGGTTCGGTTCACACCGAATTTTCATATTTTATTGATATTAAATGTATATATATATATTTAACATTAAAATTATATTTAAAAAATACTTATTTATACATAAATATGTATATGATATTAAAATATTAAAACATTTATATGCATAATGTTAGTATAAATACTTGTTTACTTTAAAAAATCGATTTATTCAGTTTTTCGGTTCGGTTCGGTTTCACAACTTTGTGAAACCGAACCGAACCGAACCTGACTCCAAACCGAACCGAACCGAACGGTTCGGTTCGGTTCGGTTCGGTTTTTCGGTTTTTATGCACACCCCTATTAGCGACGACTTAGACTATAGCCAACGCAAATAATTTTTTTATTTTTTTATATATTTTCAAAAATTTAAAAATGTCATAATATATAAATATTTTTTATTATTTATTTTTAATATATATATTTTTATTATTTTATAATTTCTATTATCTAATTATTCTTATTATTTTTCATAGCAATCGACTTTAGAAATGGAAACTTCCCAACTGGTCACCCATCTTCTATCACTCCTAATTACGCTTAACTAGGAAGTTCTTTGCAAGAATCGAACCAATACCATCTTCAAGTACCTTGTTGATTCAAGATGCAAATCTACTATATTTGACAGCTTCTAACCCTCTTAAATAGTCGTTGTCATTGCTGAGTTTTTAATTAAAAGTGAAAAACGAGTGGCTGGAAATCTAAGAATTTGGATCATTTTATATAGAAATCTATTTAAAATAGATACTTGTATATATACTAAAATGAATAATTGTAATAGTAACTTAAAAGGGAGTAATTATAATAGTTATATTAGTAAAGTTGATTAGAATATTTTAATATATGAAAGATTATATAATTTTATGTATATATAAGTACATTTATATAGAGTTAAATATGAATATATAAATGTATTTTAGGTTGTACTTATATATGTATTATTATTGATTGATATAAATATTATGGTTAAAGAATACATAAAAAGTGATAAATTATTAACTTTAATACATAAAATTACTATTAAAAACAATATATATTTTAAATATGTTATTAAAACTTTAAGTCTTTAAACATGTAATTTGCTTGAAAATAAATACTTATATATACTAAGTTAACTATGTTATACTTACACTAATATAGTTAAGTTAACTATATTTAACTATATTATATTTATCTATATTATATTATTATTATTGATATAAATGCTATGGTTAAAGAATATATAAACATTGATAAATTATTAATTTGAATATATAACATTACTATTAAATAAAATATTTTTTTAAATATGTTATTAAAAATTTAAGTCGTTAAAGATGTAATTTGCTTGAAAATAAATACTTATATATACTAATTTAACTATGTCATACTTACACTAATATAGTTAAGTTAACTATATTTACCTATACTATATTTATCTATATTATATTGGTTATACTAGTTAAGTAAATGGTTAACACAATAGTTAACTACTTATTTACCTATATTCAATTTAGTTAACTCTATTTTCGTTAAATATTTATATATACTTTATAGTTGCATAATATATATTTAAGTGTATTACTTAAAGTAATATGTTAATATATTTAGCTAATATAGTTAGTTAAGTATATTTAAAAATATTTATGTTATATATTTACTTGATATAACTATATTTATACTAATATATTTAACTCATATAATGCAGACTTACATGCTTAAACAATTAAGGATATTAGTTAACTACATACTTCACTATACCAGTTAAATACTCATCTATACTTAACTACATATTTAATAATATTATATTTAGTTAAATATAATTAATATATTTAACTTAACTAATATACTTAGTTAAGTATATTTAACTATTGTTATATTATATATTTTCTTTGTATAAATATTTTTATACTGTAATATACTTAGTTAATTATGTAACCTAACTATACTAAATATTTACTTAGTATAACTATATTTAACTATACTCAATATTTACTTAGTATACCTATGTTTAACTTAGCAAATATTTAACTATACTAAATATTTGCTTAGTATAACTATATTTATCTATATTAAATATTTACTTAGTATAACTATGTTTACGTTATATATTTATTTAGTATAATTATATTTATACTAATATATTTAGCTAATATAATGCAGAGTATATTGTTTTGATTATGGCCATACACCTGTAAATTGCTATGTAATTGCTTGAAAAGAGAGATGAGAGACCTAGGGGACAAAAGAGAGATGTTGATACTTGTTCACTGTTAATATTTGTTTAAGTATGTAAATAATTAGTTAAATACTTAATTAGTTAAGTATGTTAGTTAAGTTGCATAATTTATATTTAATTATATAACTATGTCATACTAAGTTAACTATATTTAACTATACTATATATTTAACTATTTTGTATTAACTATATTGGTTAAGTAAATATTTAGCTATATTAATTACGTGCTTAAACAATTATATATAACAATATTTATGTGTACTTAATATTGCAAAAAGTTTTATTAGTTAGACTAATTAATTACACTCTAATCATACTAGTTAAATACATAAATATTCTATATTTAACTGCACCTATGTTAGTTTTAACTAATAATGACTAGTTAAATATATACTTATTTGTATATTTAGTAATATAATATTTGGTTAACTACTATAACTAATATATTTAAGTTTACTAATATATATTGTAACGACCCGCCACCCTATAATCGGGGATCCGATTACTAAATGGGTACCGAATCATTAATTTGGAGTCAGGCCAGGATCTAGATAAGTCTGGGAAATAAATAATTAACTAAGCTAAACATTCACATCGCATTGAACTGAAAAGGAAGTGTAAAAATTAAAAGTTATTACAATGCGACTCGATACAGCAAATAATTACATACTCCAACAGAAAAGAAATAATTAAGCGTATAGACCAGAAATAAGATAACAACTACGTCGGGGCATACTCCGGAACAACAGTTGCTGGCGCGCAACTCTAAGCAGCACTCTCCTCGCTAAGCCTGCCAGGAACCCTCACTTGAAAACCGCAGGGGTGAGTCTCTACGAGAAGACTCAGTAGGGATCCTTCGATCCCCACTACCCACTCACGCACCCACAAGAGCAGTAACACAGATAATGGTGAAGTAAGCAAGTAAAGCAGTAATTACTACTCCTAATTCTCGATATGAACCATATGCATTCGAAATATAACATGCATATCTCACAAACCATTCTACCAGGGAACCTACAACCAACGTCTCGGTAAAACACGCCAACCACACAACCAAACGTGGGAAACATTGACCCGCTGAGACCAAACAGTAACCCCTCGGATAGCACGCTAGCTACTCCGGCCCAACTGGCTCAGGTAACCGTCAGCACGAGTGACACTTCACAAGTACCACTTATACACCGGTACTAGCTAACTCGGGGTTCACCAGGTGACCCTCTCTCACTAGGCGTCACCTCGCCACTGCTCCCATCGGCGTTGTGTCCCTCCTACACCGACACAGGGTGTCAAGCGTTACAACTGTCACTCTAGGTCCACAATAGCACAAAACACAGCACAGTGCGATCGGTCACGTGAAAAGTCTACGATCGCATGAAACACAACGCAGTATGATCGGGTCACAAGGAATCCATCGTCATCGAGTATATTTAAAGCATGCATTAACGGAACTATTTAACAGTGTAAACACATATTAATAGCATGAATTAATGTGGTTCTGTCTTAAATCGCGTCGCCCAAGGCCGACGCCATTCAAGCCTCCTAAACTGGTTCATGCGAAATCTCGGCCTCAGAACATGGCCTAAAAGGCGTCGTCATAGGTAGTTGCCTATTAAAACGCGTCGCTGTCCTTCGTCGCCTAATCAGCAACAGATGCAGGGAGGTGCTACGGGGTAATTTCCACTAAAACGCGTCGTCCACGCAAGTCGCCTTTTGAAAAGGTGCTGCTGTCTCTGGACGCTCATCAGTCCAGAGACAAAGTCTGTTAATGGGGTTAAATCGCGTCGTGGGTGGGCGCCGCCTTTCTAAAAGGCGTCGCTGTCTCCCGACGCCATTTAACCCTCACAGACAGGTTCTTCCTGTCGCCTTTCCCAATCCACAAGGTGGGATTTCTCTCCCAAAACGTACAAAAAGGCCACAAAACATGGAGGGGAAGGAGGAGAACCTAACTACCCATTAGAACACCCTTATTTCATGTATTTAGTATTTTCACCCTAAAAACACCCTTAAACATGCTTCAAAGCGGGCAAACATACATGCTTCAAACGGGAAAACATGGTTTTTAAATGAAATCTAATGGGAAATCGTCACCCTATCGGTTGCTCGAACTCCTCCAAATTTCAAGCCGCCAACCCGTCTCGTCCCCACGCCGCCGCCGGTACCGCCGAGCACGTCGTTACTCCACCGAGACGTCGGCCGCCGTCCGGAGAGAAAACGCCGCGGAGGAGGTGGTGGTGGTAGTGGTGGGAGTTAGGAGGTCGATAGAGTGGAGAGAGAAATGAAATGGTGGGAGGACAAGAAGGAAGGGGAAGAGAGATCGCCGGAGCCGCCGGGGAAAAGAGGAAAGAGAGAAGAGAGGAGAAAATGAGAGAAAGGAAAGAAGGTTCGCAGGGTCAAGCAGAAGCTGGGTAAAACGCATCGTGCGGCACAGACGCCTAACAGTTGACATGACGAGCCGTATTGACAGAGTCTTTGAAACGCGTCGCCTAGCAAAGACGCCTTTCAGACGATAAGACCGGCGCCGTACACTGACAACCCAGGGTCGTACTCTGAATGGCGTCGTCCATCGAAGACGCCGTTCAGACGACACGACAGGGGCCGTACTCTCGCGACCCAAGACTAGCTCACGTGGCACAGCCTAAAACGCGTCTACATTGCTGGACGCCGTTTAAACCGCGTCAAAAGAGTCTCAACCCCATCAGGGTCTAAACTACGGAATCCGACCCCGAAAATTGACCCGATAACCGGATCCGAAAACCTCAATCCTTACATTCTCCCCCCCTTAAAAGAATTTCTTCCCCGAAATTGCTTGTTACAATTAACGAGGTCGAAACATAAAGATACAAGCTCACAAGGGAACTTACGAGAAAAGGTAGGGAAACTGCTCTCGCATCTCGTCCTCGCGCTCCCAGGTTGCCTCGCCCCCGGAGCGGTACTTCCAAATCACCTTAACCAGACGTACAACCTTGTTCCGAAGGACATGTTCCCTGCGATCCTCAATACGTACTGGAAACTCTGGAAAGGACAAGTCCTCAGTGACCTCCAACTCTGAAAAATCTAAAATATGAGATGGATCCTGAACATATCTCTTCAGCAAGGAAACATGGAACACATCATGCACCCCTGCAAGATTGGGCGGCAAGGCTAGCTGATACGCCGCTTCCCCAATTCGAGCAAGAATGGGAAAATGCCCAATATATCGCGAATTCAGCTTACCTCGCTTCCCGAATCTCATCACACCCTTGGAAGGTAAGACTCGGAGAAACACGTGGTCCCCAACCTCAAACTCAAGCGGTCTCTTACGGATGTCTGCATAACTCTTCTGTCTGCTCCGAGCTGTAATCAATTTCTGCCGCACCACTCTAGCAACCTCAGCACACTGCTGTCCCAACTCAGGTCCTGCTATCTACCTCTTGCCAATCTCGGACCAACTCACAGGAGATCGACACGGTCGCCCGTACAATGCCTCGTAAGGCGCCATACCGATACTAGAGTGATAACTGTTGTTGTAAGCAAACTCCACTGTAGACAAGTGTTGCTCCTAAGAACCTCTCCAGTCTAGGCAACGTGCCCTGAGCATATCCTCTATAGTCTGAATGGTCCTTTCCGATTGCCCATCTATCTCGAGATGATAGGCCGAGCTGAAGGCCAACTGCGTGCCCAAGGCCTTCTGGAAACTCTTCCAGAACCTAGAAGTAAATCTCGGATCCCGGTCTGATACAATGGATAAAGGCACTCCGTGCAGAGAGATGATCCGATCCACAAACAACTTAGCCAACTTACCGACTGACCAGTCATTCCTAATAGCTAGGAAGTGTGCCGACTTAGTCAATCGATCAACAATGACCCAGATCGTATCTCTCCTGCCAGGGGATACAGGTAATCCCATCACAAAGTCCATAGTCACATGCTCCTATTTCCATTCCGGGATCGGCAAAGGCTGCAACAACCCTCCTGGTCTTTGGTGTTCTGCCTTAACCTGTTGACAAGTCATGAACCTAGCCACATACTCAGCTACATCCTTCTTCATACCAGGCCACCAAAAGTGCCTTCTCAAGCAATGATACATCTTAGTCGTTCTGGGATGCACTGCATATCTAGAACGGTGTACCTCATCCAGGACACTCTTGCGCACGTCCTCCTCGGCCGGAACATAAAGTCTGCCTCTAAACCTGACTGTATCATCATCCCACAATTCCACCTCTGGTCTCTGGAGAATCTGCGGTAACTCTACATCTGCCTTCTGAGCCTCAATCACGGCATGGTACACTGCTGGTCTCACAGTTAAGCTGGCCAACACGGCTCTATCAGCCTCACGTGGAATCCAAAAGGTAGATTCCACAACCTGCTCAAATAATCTCCATTCTCGAACCATGAGATATGACACGACCGTCTTCCGACTCAAGGCGTCTGCCACCACATTCGCCTTGCCCGGATGATAAGAAAGGTCGAAGTCATAATCCTTGATGAATTCCATCCACCTGCGCTGTCTCAAGTTTAGATCCTTCTGCGTAAATACATACTTCAGACTCTTGTGATCGGTAAAAACCTGAAATTTCTCTTCATACAAATAATGCCTCTAGATCTTCAGTGCAAATACCACAGCAGCTAACTTTAAGTCATGGGTGGGATAGTTCTCCTCATGCTTCTTTAGCTGTCTAGAAGCATAGGCCACGACCTTACTATGCTGCATCAAAATTGCACCCAAACCTCGACGTGATGCATCTGAATAAATTACAAATCCATCTGAACCTGATGGAAGTACCAACACTAGAGCCGAAGTGAGGCGAGTCTTCAACTCAATGAAACTCCGCTCACATTCCTCGGTCCACACGAAACGAACTCCCTTACGAGTCAACCTCGACAAGAGGGCTGTTATCGAAGAGAAACCCTGAACAAACTGCCTGTAATAACCTGCTAGCCCCAAGAAGCTCCTGATCTCAGTTACTGTTGTTGGCCTGCTCCAATCCATCACCGCCTCGATCTTGGCTGGATCCACTGCAATGACATCGCCAGAAATGACATGTCCCAGAAAGTGCACCTTGTCTAACCAGAATTCACACTTGTTAAACTTGGCATAGAGTTGGTACTCTTTCAGAACCTGCAATACCACCTGAAGATGTGTGGCACGCTCTTCCTCAAAAGAAGAGTATATCATAATATCATCTACAAATACCACTACTAACTGATCCAGATAGGCCCTGAAGACCCGATTCATCAAATCCATAAAAGCTAGAACTGACCCGATAGTCCCATCATGACCTGAACTACAGAATCTGACCCCGAAAACTGACCCGATAACCGGATCCGAAAACTTCAATCCTTACATATATTTAGTTAACTATATTTATATTATATATTTACTTAGTATGACTATATTTATAATAATATTTAGATAATATTTTACATACTAAATTATATAACTTAATAAGTTATATTAAGTTAATTATTAGAATATGAGAAATATTATGTTAAGTATATTAGCTAACATTAGTACAATATTAATTATAAGTGTATTAAATATAAATTTAATATACAAAAAATATTAGCATTTTTAGCCGTCGCAGTTAGTACTATAATATTATAATAATGACAATATTTTTGTAGAAGTCACTAATAATATTATAATAACGATGAATGACATTCCAACCGTCGCTAATAATATTATTCGAGACAATTTTTTTAGTCGTCACGAATAATATTATAATAACGATGACTTTTCTTTAATCATCGTTAATAATATTATAATAATAACGGATGTCATTTCAGTCGTCGCTAATAATATTATTTGCACCGACTTTCTTATTAGCCGAAAAGCAGTCATGAATTATATTATTAATGAAACTTTTTTTAGTGGTCGCAAATAATACTATAATAACGACGGATGGTATTTCAACCGTCTTGAATAATATTATTCTCAACGGTTTTTTTTAATCGTTGCAAATAATATTATAATGGCGATAATTTTTCTGTAATTGTCGCTAATAATATTATTTGTGACGGACTTTTATAGTGGTCGCGAATAAGTCATCGTTAATACTACTATTTCTACTAATGCCGGTTACTCTTTTCCAACGTAGAAGCATTCAAATGCAAGTCTAAACACAAACTATTCTGCAGAAGTTTACAAGTTAAAACACTTATGTTGCCTTTAATGTCAAGTTTGTGTCCGCTTTCGGTAGACTTTTTCTATAAGCATTTAAATGTCCATTTTTGATATACTTATAAGTTGTATTAGTTATATTATTATAATTATATGAGAAATATTATATTAAATATTTTAATTATACTTTATAACTAACATTAGTACAGTATTAATTATAGGTGTATTAAATATAAATTTAATATAAAAATTATTAGCGGCGGCTAAAATAGCCATCTCAGTTATTACCATTATTGGTGACAATTTTTATGCAACCGTCGCTAATAATATTATAATAACGACGACTTTTCGGTAGTTGTCACTAATAATATTATAATAACGATGAATGACATTCCAACCGTTGCTAATAATATTATTCGAGACAATTTTTTTAGTCGTCACGAATAATATTATAATAACGATGACTTTTCTTTAATCATCGTTAATAATATTATAATAATAACGGATGTCATTTCAGTCGTCGCTAATAATATTATTTGCACCGACTTTCTTATTAGCCGAAAAGCAGTCATGAATTATATTATTAATGAAACTTTTTTTAGCGGTCGCAAATAATACTATAATAGCGACGGATAGCATTTCAACCGTCTTGAATAATATTATTCTCGACAGTTTTTTTTAACCGTTGCTAATAATATTATAATGGCGATAATTTTTCTGTAAGTGTCACTAATAATATTATTCTTGACGACTTTTTTATAGCCGTCGTAAATAAGTGGTCGTTAATACTTCGAGTGCCGGTTACTCTTTTCCAACATTGAAGCTTTCAAATGCAAGTCTAAACGCGAACTATTCTGCCGAAGTTTACAAGTCAAAACACTTCTGTTGCCTTTAATGTCGTTAAGTTTGTGTCCCGAGGCCTTGCCTTTACTTCGTTGCTTTTCTTCTCTCTTCTTTCTTCCCCTTTCCGTAGACTTTTTCTATACGCTAGCATTTAAACGTCCTTTTTTTTATAAGCCTTTCTATAAGAATGTGAAGGATGGCTGAGATAAGATCGTATGCCGTTTTTCTCGAGCTTATGGGAAGGTTAAAGGCAAATGTAATTTGTTAACCTTGCATTCAACTTTACGGATTATTTCTGTGTCATCTAGTTAAAAATTGTATTAGTACTGTGCCCACCTTAAACTATTTATCAAATTTGATCCACATCTGAGTATTCCTTGTAAAAGCTTTACAAGAATTTTGAAATACAGTTTATTATTAATTGTGTATGATAGCCTATAGAGTTACAATCTAGGACATTTCAACGTAGTTTGGGAGGCATCTGAATTAATCTCTCAGGACGATCCTAATGCTGTTGCCAATCAAGTTCACGTTGTTCTCTTAGGTGCGTTTGTTTCAGCTGCTCCTTAGATTTTAGAAGAAGTCAACATAATCCTCTTTTTATTAGATAGTGAGAGAATCTAAGATAAGGTATGAAAAAGAATGAGAAGATACTACATGTCCTGCACGTTAGCCAATGTACCAAAAAGTATAATCATTACTCCAAAATCTTGTTTGTTTGCATCCAGTCTTATTTCACATTTTTTCTTCTTATTCCACTTTTATTCTTATAATCTAAGTTAGTAGTTGAAACAAACGAAGCCTAAATAAGATGTGATCGTCTCAGCACAGGGGTCGAGAAAACTCCAATGATCTCTGGCTATATATTATTATTTAAATTTGAGAGGAGATTCTCTCAATACACATTTGAACCGGAGTCACATTTGAACCAGAAACACTGAGAGGGAGAAGATCCATGTACCTGCCAAATTTAGAGATCGAAGAAGAGATTTTTTTTTGCAATGTGTCCCCTTCCCCCTCTCAATACTACTAGACTTTGGTCCAAAGGTGTTACGAAAGAATCTCTATTATTTAGATTTGGGTAGAATTGCGGAAGAAGCATAATAGTCTCTTCCTAATTTTCTCTTCAATTTTCCCATCTCTTTTCTCCTTCAATATATATATATATATATTGAAGATGCGACTTAACTAAGCCGCAGCTGTTGAAGACTGCCAGAGTTCCTTCAAACTCCTTCCTATTCTGACGTGATTAATCTGCTCCTGTTCCTAATTAGTACCTCTACCTACACTGGGACGACGTTGGATTTGACTTAATTAGGGTTTGATTTGGATGCGTTCCCAAAGCTGACCCGTCTCAATACGTTATACTTTTCTGTTGAACGGGCACACTGTGCCATGGTGCAGAAGATCTCATCTTCCTGTTGCCCATTACCGGCAGCAGGAGGACCCCACGCCCGCCTGCAATCTCAGGAGGATCTTCTAAGTGGAAGCGTGAGCAGAAGCAGCCGCCCCTTCTTTTTGAACAGAAGAATCCCAGAAACCACCTCCCTAGCTCGCTCTCTCTCTCTCTCTCTCTCTCTCTCTACACACACCCCTCCACCACCGCTGCTCTCTCATAAACCTCCAGCCACCTCTCTCTCTTCCCTCCCCTCTCCTTCTTCTCCCTCACCAACCAGAAAGAGGAGGATCGACGGGGAGATCGTGGGTTCTTCTTCCTTCCCTGCTGTCTCCTCAGCTCCCCCTATCTTATTTTTTGATCTGTTGTTGTTCCACTCAAAGAAGTTGAGAGAGAGAGAGAAGGAGAAAGGGAAGAAGAAAGCTACTAAGGGGCAAGCAGAGCAGAAGCCCCGCTCCAGAAAGGCGGTAACTATCCCTTCCCACATCTCTCTCTCTCTCTCTCTCTTCCACACTAGTTTCTCTTTTTTTGTTCGGTTCTTCCAATCTAGTTTCTCATGATCGATTCACTTCCTTCTAGATTGGCCACTTTCTGCAACTCCTAGGAAGATCCTCTCCCTTCTCTAGGCTCCTTCTCCCTCCTCCTCCTCCTCGGGCACTGCCCATGGATTCTGGCAACAGCAGCAGCGTGCAGTCCTCCAGCGGCGGCGACGAGGACGCCGAGACCATCTCCACCTTCCTCGGCCCCCACGGTAGCCTCACCAGCTTCCCCCACGCAACCTCCCTCCGGCACCACCACCCTTCCCCTTTCCCCTCCACCTTCTTCGACCCCCTCTCCACCTACCTCGACGCCTTCACCCGGTCTCCGCCGCCGCCAGCCAACTCCGACTCCCTCCTCCACCTCGACATGCCATGGGCTGCCGGGAACCTCCGCGCGTTGAGCCAGCCCAGTTGCACCGACGTCGGCGGCGGCCTGCTGGGATCCGCACTGCCTCCCCGCGACTCGCCCGCCGGCGACCGCGGCAGCGGCAGTAGGGGGCACTACGCCGGCAGTACCACCATCAACCCATCTCCCTCCTCGTCGCCGCTGCACCATCCTTCTCTAGCTCCTCCATCAGACCCCCCGCCCAATGCCTCCACCGCCGCCCCGCCGCGCAGCTCTCGGAAGCGGTCGAGGGCGTCGAGGCGGGCGCCGACCACCGTGCTCACCACCGACACGTCCAATTTCCGGGCCATGGTTCAGGAGTTCACCGGCATCCCCTCGCCACCCTTCCCGTCGTCGGCGCTGTCGCCGTTCCCGCCGCGAGCCCGGCTCGATCTCTTCCATTCCACCGCCTCACCGGCGGCGCGGCCGCCACATTCTCTGCTGCGGCCATTCCCTCAGAAGGTCACCGTTCCCTCCTTTGGGCCCTTCGCCCCCGGCTCCTCTTCTTCTTCTCCCACCATTAGCACCACTGTTAGTGCCGCCCCTACTACTAGCAGGACCAATGCTGACGGCTTAATGAGGCCTTTTGCGACGAATCCAACCGCAGCTAATGAACCCAATACGTCTATTAGCACGAGCACAACTTCCATTCTCTCTAGTAGCTACCAACTGCCTTCGCTTGGTCACCAACAACATAGCCTATTAAACATGTTCAACTTCCAATCCCTCCAATCCTCCTCCCCATCTACAATAAGGTACAATTCGTTGGATGCTGCCATGCTCGGCGCCGTGACATCGTCGCAGGAACCCGGCGGGGTGATGCATCCGGCAGTGACTTATGCACTTGGGAGAGGCCTTGGGCCTGCGTCGGAGGGGATGCCATCCTCCAGGGGTGGCGGCGGCGGCGGGGATGACTTGCTCCGATGGGTGGAGGGTTCAAGCGGCTCGGAGGGAGGGGGATGAAGGGTAGCACAGGCTTGCCGGTGGAAGCTAGGCACAGTTCATGTCCAGCTGGGCAGAAGGTATATATGCTCGATTCATGGTTTTGTTCTTCGGAATGAGGAGGACATGTCACGCGCAGTCAAGCAAAGAAGGAGATCAACGAGAGAATCTATATATGTTTGTATTGCGTGGAGAGGCGAAGACTTCGTGCATATGACTCTTTTCTGGTCTCTCCTTCCTCTAATTCCATGAGCAACCTAGAACTATACAATGCTCAGATTTCAAATTTGTTGTGTAAATATAACGTTCCTTGTTAAATCTCTCCTTATTAACGAGAGTGATTATAGTTACCCAGAAGACTTGCTTTTCTTGGTTTAAGGATTTTGGTTAAGCCTTTTTAATTAAAATAACTCTTCTTGCTCATCGGTTTAATTTCCTGTTCTCTTTCTGCTTATGTACTGCCTTCTACTTCTTCTTTTCTCACTACTACGGTAAGAATATTTGGAGAAGACCCGTATGCAAGTTGGATGTTTCTGATTCAGACATGAACGAGGGATCACAATGGCACCGGTGCACTGCGGGGAGAGATATTCTTCGGAGGGTTCTTCTTGTAGGTTTGTCTTGTGTGCACCTTCTATTGCTGCTGCTAGCTGCCCTTACTGTAGCTTCTCCACCACCCTCAGAGGAGTGCCAGCAGTTCTAGCTACAACGTTTCCTTTCCTGATGTTTTAGAGTGATTGGCTGCGAGATTTGGGCAACCCTTGACCTCCAAAACCTGGAACCTAGAATATTATAGGGACCTATCTCCTCCCCCTCTCCATGCCAGATTCCATGTTCATAAGGAAAGTGAAAAAGAAAGACCTCTGAGATGTTGGATGGAGCTAGGAGAGGGAACTTAGGGTTCCAACTGCTCCATATGGGAGTTTCTTCAGAATTACACTCTCCTATCAAACAACCACAATTGCAGCAATGAAATATTTCGGTCGTCTATTTAATTATAACATGGAATTAGGAAGTGTGAATAAGGTTGTAGACTTTGCAGAAGAAATGCAGGCCTCAAGCTTATGAAAAGCCTCATCCGGCCAGGCTCCTACATATGTAGTGAACTGATGTTGCCCTTTCTTTCGTTGATAACCTTAAGTGATATTCCTAGGTTTTGCAAGGATTGTGGCAAGTTGTATTGAACAGGTTTGCTGTACCTCTAGGGTTCGAGTGAAGAGTGACAAAAAGAGGGTGCTAGCTGTTTCAGAAAGAAGATGAATAGAGAGAGACCTCCTCTTTAGAGGAAGATTTTGGAACTGTGGAGATAGAAAACCAATTCCTATATAATAAGTGGAGGGTTGATAAGGTCTGGCATGTGACCCTTATACTGAAATCATGCTGGCCCATACCAGGGAATAATCTGTTCTATGGCAATGATGGCTTCCTTCCCTTCTGAGTGTCATGTGATCGGTTGAGAGAGAGAGAGAGAGAGATGAAACTCTTACCTTCCCTAGACCCCTTTCTCCCCTTCTGGAAGGACCTACAATTTTGAGCCAAACAAAAGACACGCAGCTTTTCGTATCCCCAAAAGCTGGCAATCAACCCTCTCTGTTGTAAGCCACACATTTATTTATTATAAATACTGTGCAAGATGAGTTCACCACCTGTTCAAGAAAACATAGATCAGGAACAGCCCCCCTATCCCCCGTGATGTAATGACTGCCAAGGGCTTTATAAACACCTTGTTTGCTGTAGCTGCATTAATGCTAAACGTGCATGCAAAATACCAGTTGTTCTCCTGAACGGGGAAAAGCCACGAGGATCACAGGAGGAGAGAGCAGTGTGCTGGGTTGGAGAAGCCTGCCTTCCCTATCTAACTGGTCAAAGGTGGTATCATGTGTTGCTGGGCATGAGCTGACATGTACACGGAGAGGTGTCGGTGTCTTTGGCTAGGATAGAAACTGGTCCTGTGTGCCATGGTGCAGTACGTTCGACCAATGTAATCATGCCACGACTCCTCCCCTTCCTGCACCCTTGTGTGCTCTCAGAGGCGTGGGGAAGGAAGTGATAGGATACGGATTCCATTACTTCGAAGTCAACTAAATCTATTATTTTCCTCTATGTATTTGAGGAGAAAGAGGTGAAATAAGTGCGGTTCCATTACTTTAAAGTCAAATGATTTATTCTATTTTTCTTAATGTATTTGAGGGTGCACACGGATACAGAAAGAGAGGTGCAAAAAATCTCATTTCCTTGTGTGAACTAGGAAATGAGATCTTTAGACCATGTACACTTCTTCGTACCTTAGGGTAATTTCCAAGTGATGAAATGACTAGGATATCCTTTACATATGTGAAAAGATATGTAGAACAGTAGATGGTCTACCTTCAATGGCTGAATGAGAATTTTGTTCCTTTTATAAGGGGCCGTGTGGCATCTTCTTATCGGTCGACAAAGGAAGAATGCTAGCATCTCACTTTTTATTATTATTTTTTATTTTATCTTGTCACAAAAGATAACTGCTACATGAATATTTCAGGACAATTCTCACGTGAGGGATACTCAAGGTTATTTTCACATGAAGAAATAATAATAATTTATAAAGAATCTTATGTGATACTTGTCTATTGTAAATGATAAAATAGAATAATAAAAAACATGACATATTAGCATTTTCCTTGGTCAAATATACTGCAGAGAATTTTGTCTTTCTGCACAAAGAAAATCTCTTGACGTGCTACGTTCGTCCCGCCAATACATATGCACTACAATTTTTACACGACATCTTGCTGTAGGATGTAGTAGAAATATTCAAAAGTCACACATCGAAAATTTCCAATTCGTACTTTTCCTGTTCTCTTTTTGAATAATTTAATTTTATCTTAAATTACATCAAATTTTGTTTTTATTAATTATTTTAACTGAAAGTTGAAAAGTTTGATGTAACTTAGAATATAGATGATCAATAAAGAAAAGAGAGCAAGAAAGAATTACAGAGATTTATCCAAACGCTCAGCTAAACTCCAATAATCAGATGGTCATGACGTTCGGATTGAAGTAATATAAAAGGATGCAAAGCAGTACTAACTAGCATGACTGGAAGATTCAAAAGAATCTCTCCAGTATGTTATGTTAATGTTTAGTGACAACTGACAAATATAAAGTGCTTGCTCCACTTTGTTTTGCAAAATAAGTTATTACGTGAAATTTACTGATGAAATAACGTATACTAGAATAAGAGGTATTTCGGTTTGACAGTTTTGTAGGTCTACTGACGGAATAAGAAGAATAAATAATTCTTGGGTCTAAGATGAAATGACTTATTCTCCTTATTTCCTTGATACGTTATTCTACACCGGTATAAACCATTCTGCTTGTCAAAGTAAAATTAAACTTATTCGTCCTTATTCTTCTCCAATTCTTCGATCAAAATGACGCTTAATATTTAGTGACAACTGACAAATATAAAGTTAACATTCGTTACAACACTCTAAAAATTGTAATTCTAACATTTAAGTCTCTCTTTTTATGTCTACTGTGTCTCTAGATTTATAAAAGAAAAGTGAATGAATCATTTGATCATATAGTGATGTAATTGTATGTCATCGCCTCCTCCTCCCATATGTCTAGACTAGAGGCACAAGGCATCCTATTTCGACCGCAAGATGCGCACATGAACGTGGCTTTTGACTATACTTAGATAATTTTACTTTTATTTGTAACATTTAAGACTAGTCTTTTTATTTCTGAATCATTCAATCTTTGATTAAATAATTATAAAATAAAAGATCGCACATATAGACTATCTGACGATTGAGTGATCTTACCATCGGTGCGATCCAACACTGCAACATGACCTGTGCAACATATGTATTACAGTACGTACTAGTACTGTTCTCGTACGAACTCTTGAGAAGGCGAGATCGTAAGATTCTCCATGCCATGGCACAAATGAGACTTGAGTCCCGTATAGCAGGACGTCATCATCCTTGGAAAAGATGTCATATACTTTTACAGATTATAAAACCATTTTATTGACCAATTCTCTTCTTCCATTAAAATATCTTATTTCTTTGAAAGCTACAATCCCATATATATTTGTATATTTGACAACAGTCAAAATGTTGGTTTCCTCGGCCTATGGCGTTGAAAGTTGGCAAGTGCCTTTCTATCATTCTTTTCTCACACACGACAGATTATATATTATATATATATATACATATGATAGTCTTTGCATTTTTTTATGTATTTGTGTCCGACGTAAGCTGTGATGAAATTAGATCGCCAGCTGATGCAGCTGGTTCTGTGAGGGAAGATTGGAACCCAAGATTTGTGGTTGAGACCTTGACACTTGACAGTTGATTGGTTGACCAACTGTGCTCGATCCCCTGACTTGTCAATCTTGGAATCTTCTTCTTTTCTCCTTTTTCCTTGAAGGGGGAGGCGTTAGGGTGTATAGGTCTCCCTTGATCATGTGATGATCAAAGCCTGAGGACATAGAGGGTTGGAGTTTCGTAGGTCCCGTTGGGTGATTAGGGAAGGATATGTTATTTATACTCTTTAATTGTGGCACTCTCTCGAAGATATTCCCCACATTTTATACCGGATGATGCGAATTGATGATAGAATTGATCTGTTTCATTAATGAGAGACCACTATGTATCTACACCAAATTCATCAATGAGTATGAATACTATCGGAAAAATACTTGTACTGAGGGAACATTATGATCTACATGAATTGCAATGGCCTCTTAATTGCCGTTCGACTTAATCTGATCGGACGATAGTCAAGGGGTTTGCAGTTTTTTTTTTTTTTTAAATAAGGCGAGCTCGGATTGATCCCAAATTGCCGTCCATATTGTCCAAACATTAATCTGAAGATCCAAAAAAAGAGAGAAAAATACTCGTACAAAAAAATAAACGAAATAAAAATGGCAAATGCACGTTACAATCTGATCAGATGATCGCACGGCAGTGTTAGGGTCAATGTCACCAAGTTAGGATTTGGAAAAAAATCGGTCCAAAGAAAAATTGTCAAGTCAGCCAAAAATCTGAAAAGTCCGTGAAAAAGTCGTGAAAAATACATTAATTCTTTATATGTAAAATATAAAAAATGAGTGAGTTCCACTTAGAAGGTTATGGTATTCTTGAAAAATACATGATTAAATCACTACTTTTAAAATTTATTAAGATTTTAAAGATTCTCTGAATAAATCGGAATTTATTCGTGAATCATATGTAAACATGAAAACGTGCAATTGAATTACATTTTTTTCAAAAAATCACATATTTATGTTACATTGGTTAAGGTTAGTGTGGCACTTACCCCAGTGCAGCAAATATTTCTTGGCATCTGCTTCGAATCCGTATCCATATCAATCACATGCCCATTTAAGATATGGTTTGTATCCAAATAAATTTAGTAGCAGATATGCCATATAATCAATGCCTCATGATATAAATAAATATTCTAAGGAAAGGAAGTAATAACAGCATTATCCTTAAGGAAAGGCCTTTTAAGTTAAGGTCAACTGTCGTTTAATTGAGCCATCATTCCCTCTTACAATTCACCATGAACTAAACAATTGCCTCCAGTGATTTTGCCTATGTGCAATGCTACAGTGACGGTAAATTTTGCCTAGTTTTTTTTACCCCCTTAGAAGAAGAACATAGGTTAAGAGGTTTCTTTGTAAAATTGCAGGGAAGTGGTTAATGATGGGAACCTATCCTATGCACGGACATCCGTCAAGTAAGAACAATTGGAAACATTTCCCATCTGCCTAACATTTTCCTTTGCGTATTAAGAGGTCGCATTAAATGAGGACATTTATCAGGGCCACCTTACCGGATCCCCAACTTTCCTTTTGTGAGGGTTGGTGTCGCTTGAAACTCAATCCTACACGTCATTAAGTAGATAATTTCTGTCAATGTTAACTTAAGGATAGGTTGGTGACTTTTCCTATCTTCTTCCCCTGTTTGCCAATTTACAGTACAGTTTGAGATGCACCTACTACAGTTTGAGACACTGGGGGGTCTTCAATGTAGAAGATATAGAATCAATATTCTTTATGTCATTGTCTCATTAGATGTTGATGTAGCCGAAGCTATCACGACCGGATTCCGAAGCTGGAATCCGAAGTTCTTGATCCGGAGCTGGGTCGGATCGGTATAAGAGATCCGACAGGGATCCGGAAGGCGACGGAGGCAGAGGCGCAGCCGAAGGTCCGAGGCCGAGAGTTGCCCGGTCGGAGGCTGGCTTGTCTCCGGAAGGCGGGGCCGATGTTCCTTCGGTTGACGGGTGGGTAGCGCGGAACCGAATCTCCCCCGGACGAGGAGCAGTCGGCGCACGGCGTCGAGACCTGGGAGAGGAGTCCGAGGTCGGCGGCCGAGACCGACTCGGGAAGGTCGGCGATGATTCGAACCGAGCCCCTGCAGGAGGGAAAGAAGAAGAAGAAACCGGTCAGCAGGAGTCCCGGGCTTCGGCCCTTAAGAACCGCCTCCGACGGTTAAGTTAGCTTCTGAAGATGATTCGATTCAGAAGGCAAAGAGTAGCTTTAATGCTATTTGGACTATGGTCCTTGAGGGTGTCGGAGACATACCTTTGGCAATAAATAGCGGTGTATTTATAGCGAAGGATAGAGGATGGTTAACGGTGATAGCCGATATAGGACTATGTTCCGGACTTACTGGTAAACCGCCATAGTGCCTAATCCTCCACCGGAGTGGGCCGAACACGGCTGTTGGGCCGAAGGGGGTTGGGCCGCTGATGGGCCGAAGCCTACTGGACAGAGGGCTACTGTGCCGCTTACGGGCCGAGAGCTGTTGGGCCGCTAATGGGCCGAAGGCTTCCTGAAGGCCTTCTGTTGCTGCTGCTAGGCTGAACTGGGTTTGGACTTGTTTTAATGGGCCGAATCGGATTCTGCCTCATCAGTTGTTATAACTTTGTTTTGCAGCACTATAAGCCATAGTTACTTGTTTTCGCACCACCAAAAGCCGTAGGTTTGTAATATTCAGGCTAGTAAGGCTTGTTTTTCCCTTGGCCCTGTCATCTAAGAAAAGAGAAACACTTGCTTGCTGCACCAATTGTCCGTACTTTTATTTTTAAAAAAATGACGGAAATTTAAAAATTCATAAATCGAATCACACTAAAAGTTATTGGACAATCTAAAAAAATCTGAAAAATAAAAAATCAAACTCCTATTTATTGGGCTCAATCTATTACAGTTTTTCATTATTCATCAGGGTTTAATTTTTTTATTTCTTAATTTTTTTATTTCTTAATTTTTTTAGATCATCCGATTGAAAATCATATTATATAGACATGTCAGACCTGATGGACCTCAGCTTAAAAAAAATTAAATAAAACTACACACCCGGTGCAGCAAGTATTACTCTTAAGATAAAAATACATGTTACGTGGGACCATGTGTTGTCTTCATATCTTTAGTTTTTGGTCAACATATGGTTTCCATATCTAGTAGCGCATACCAACAAGGGTATCATATAGTAGTTGTTGGTTCACCACCTCCCTTGCAAAAGGGAGGTCTCAGGTTCGAACCTGATTGAGGGCTAAAAACCCGCCAGTCATGCAGCTCCGGTGTTGCTGGGATATTTATCGTTTGGTATGTGAGATTACTTCCCTAGAAATCAAACGGACCTAGAATTATCACCCAATTAGACGGACCCCTCTGCCCGACCGGAATTATCTCTAACTCTGCAAAAAAATCTTGGATTCAACCCCGGTCACTTGTAAATAGCTGTACAGACTCGGCCTCCGGACCCTAAAAAAAAAAGACAAGAGTATCATATATAGAATACACCCACTGCACCTGCTAGAGGGCTCACAAGCTCCTCACGGGACTACATAGAAAGCCTAACTACTAACTATCCACCATATATATATATATATATATATATATATTTATAGGGTACCACTTCAAATATCTCGGATGTTGTCAAAGAGCGTACAGTAGGAAAACTTGATGGCGTTCACAACGAAGTCAGATTTGAGTCATCTGACTTGTCAACAGCATGAAACTTTTTGATTTTTTTTTTTGTCACAGGTATTTGCAAAGTTTTCTTAATAGATTTCAGTATACTAGTTGATCGAACTCAATTAGTAAGAAGAAAATAAATTTCTGAAAAAAATGTTTTTTATCAAACTGAAAAATTCGAGGGACCTTACATTAAACTGATTGAGTTGGATCAGTCAGTATGCTGAAGGAATCCGGACTGGTAAAGAAATGATCAAGTTAGGTGGGTTGCCATTTATTGGGCGGCTCCCAAATTTTCCATACCCCAAGCCTCTGGCGTGTGCTTCGGAGAAGATCTGATTGGATTCCAACGTGGAATGGTGCATTTTTTTCCCTTCTTACGCTGCAGCATGCACAAGTGTCCCTGTAATGCCCGGTTGGAATGGTGCCTCGATCGAGGAGAAGTGCTGCCTCACTTTGTTTGTGGAATAAGTCCTGAATAAGATGTTTTATTCTCTTGAAACCTTTTAACCCACTTTGGTGGAGGGGAGTGCTTAACTCAGGGTGCTATGGGTTATACCAGGAGTTAAGTGAAATAACATGGGTATTTTGAACTCTTTATTCCATTTTTTATTCTCTTCTTTATTTTACTTATTCCTACCAAATCACTTGGAATAACGCAGTGCAATTCTACTTATTTTGGGTGGAATACCAACAATTTACCAAATCAAAATACTTCTTATTCTGAGTTAAGAAATCATCAGAACCTTATTCTGGTTTAAGTTATTCTGCAAACAAAGTGAGGAGTTGGTCAATTCTAACCTACATCCGTCTCTTTCAATTCTAACCTACATCCCTCTCTTTGAACGTCACGTTCAACGGAGAACAAGGTGTGGTACAGTGATATCTTCTTGGACTACTACAGTACACTTTCCAAGTGAGAATTAAATTTCTAACTACCAAAATGTCTCTAGGATCATTTGAAATTGTCTTTTAATTAAGTTTCAAACGCAGAAGACCAGATGAAGGTTGCCTTGCCAGTCTACAGGGACGTACTTGCACATCATGTTTCTGCTCAACAGCATCCGCAATGTGCGAGAACATGGGAATTAACCAAGTCACAACTTCATAGAGACGTATGCTGAGTATCTATATCCTGCAATGGGTGGACCAGACCAATGGAAGGAAAAAATTTTCCTTAGGAAAGTTTAGTGGATGCCATGATTGTAAACATTGGGTGGCCAGAAATTCCTAACATCTCAACACCTACATCTTTCTCAAAACCAACCACCATCCAAGTAATTAACCAAGGGGGAGACAAGATCCTCTGCTTAGCTATGGCTTGTGCCCCAGGCTAATACATAGGTGTCACAACCTAATTAGGATAAGATCATCTTGAAGGGATACAATATTACACGAGAGCTATGACGCAGAAGGTCTCCTCCCATCCGCTAAATGCGTTTCTTCATGTTCTTATGGTCCAAGTCTCAGGATTCACTTTCTGACTTCTCCTAATGTTTATGTGGGAAAGAAAAAAAAAAGACCAACTCTTTCTTCTTCCCACTTCAAGACCTTCCATATTGCTGTCTACTTCTCCCATCCAAAGTTGAATAGGCCGAGGACCAAAAAAACGAAAGATCTATTTGGATGCATGCAAGATATAAATGTGTTTATGTTTATGATAAATACATTTTTCACTACAACTTTATTAGTTTGGATGAATAAAGAATAGGTTTATCATAACTTCACTTGAGTTTACTGTAAACTCAAAATTCAACTACAAACGCATTTTTCATAAACCTACTAAGAGTGATTTACGGTAAAGTCTCTCATGTTTATCATAAACCCATTTTAAGTTTACTCATAACAATCAAACATGAGTTTACAGAAAATAAGTTTCTAAAAAATAGATTTATATCAAACGAGTAATATATCTCCATCCACATCTTCTTAAGTTGAATCCAAACTGCAGGGTGATTCCTCATCTCATCTTGTCAAAGATTAAGAAAAATTCTATGCTCTCATCTCATATATATTCCTCTCCCACTGTCTACTTAATTAATCTATTGATCACCATAGTCCAAAGAATTCCAATACCATAGAGACCCACCCACTGTTCTTAAAGTCCCAAAAGGTCCAATTCCTTCACTATCACATACCTACAATTAATGACCACACAAATCAACCATGACTGAGATGATCATTTGAGCCCCTCTTCGGTCCATGCATGGCCACCCAGCCCTGTCATAAGCTTGCTGGTGAGACAGCGGCAGGCAAAGAGTTAGCGACAACCTATGAACAGCGAAATGGCGGCCCACCCTCCTCCCCCGATCGGCGGCAGCCGGGTTGGCCTGCCGGTGGGTGCGGATGCCGGCGAAAGCCCGACCGAGGGGGGTGGCCGGCCGGGCAGATTGTACGGCTTCTTGTTGGATAGACCACGGTGGAGGACAAGAGGAACTTTTATCTCTGCTGTGCCTCGTGTACATGGGCACATGTTTGGAGGATATCATGTTGGTTTCACCTTGGATTTATTGCAGTTTTCACGAATGCAATAGGGTTGTCTTGGAAAATTCCTTTGGGCACCGAACCTTTTTTTTTTCTTCTTTTTCTAGAAGGCTGCATTCGGTGTGGGTTGGTCTGAGGTGAGATTAAGCACTCTAAACTCGACCAGTTTCAATCCGAGTGAGAGGGGGTGATCAGTTGCTGATCCGGCATGCATCCAGTAGGATCTTAGAATTTCACTGGATTTTGTCAAATTCATTGACCTAATTAAAAGTAGTCTACTGACTTAACTCAAGATCTCACTGATTTCAATCCAAGATCCCATATAACTTTAACTTAAGAACCTACAAACCCAATCATATTTATGACTTAATATCCGAGTGACTTCACGGGACAAAATTTATGCGTCCGCCACTGAGGGTGATAGCTTGAACTTGATCTAGCTCAGCCTTGTGAGAGAGGGTGAGAACTTGAAGTTGATCTGGCATGACCCTCTTCAATCCGGAGCTGAACCGGTGAGACATTTTCCTAATTCACTCTGGTCCTAATCTGAGTTAAAATCACTTCATCACCTAATTTGAAGTGCTTATATATGCATTATTACGTTTCAAAAATATACCACAGGGAGTTATATATATTAGCTGCCGCAATGCGCTCTGCCATGGCCTTGTGAGTCCATTTGATCGACGGCGCGGAGCGTACGAGCTGGCATGATCCTTTTTCTTTAAATACAAGTAAAGATGTCGAGCTTAGATAGTCTGAGTTCGATACTTTTAAAAAAATACAAAAATGATTCTTTGTGCTCTTATATGATCTTTAAGATTGGAGGACAATGTCAACTACTGTTGCAACTTAAGTCAGTCTCAGGACATTCGGGCAAGTATCACTTTATCTTAAACATTATTATTACAGGAAAATTGACCCAAAAAACTAATCCAACCTGACCCCAGCTAACACTTTGCTCGACCAATAGAATGAATCCTGCTGCAATGGTTCATGGGCATTGTAATTGCAATTGACATGTAATTGTGAGATTGAACTGCATGCAATTTTTAAGTTCTGGTGCACTCTCTGTGGGGTGATTGTGCGCCGTTGGATCACTACATTAAATGGCAGTTGCAGTTGCAACGCCTGTGAGCATTATAATGAGTAACACTCGTTGCACTGACTTTTAGTGCTACGTTGAGAGTCAGCGCAGTGAATATTTGAAATATATATATATATATATATATATATATATATATTTTAGGTGGACTCCGAGGCTTTCCGATCAAACAATCCAAAAAAATATCTGAAAAATCAAAATCGTGCTCTAATGAACAGTGGAAAAATGTCTTTAATGGGTCAAGTCTAATAACAATTTTTAATTTTTCATATTTTTTGGATCGTCCCATCGGAGATCGTACGAAAGTACAGAGTACCTCGGGGACCATCTAAAAAAATTCTAAAATAAAAAAATTCACCCACTGCACTGACCCTCAATGTACAACTAGAGGTTAGTGCAGCAAGTATTACTCGAACCAGTTATTCCAACCCAAATCCGATCTAACCCAACCTTAGATGGGCCCAACTCCACTGGGTTGGTTGGCCAGATTGGGCTCAAGTGGGCCCGCCCAAACTTGAAGTCCTACTCCTTTCAGCCGATAAAGAGCGTTGATCAGCTCCACAAAGCAGGGCAACGCCAACATAAATATTGTAGCAAACAAGGTATCAAAATTAAATATCTGTGCACATCCCAGTATCTAATATCAATGGTTTTACGTACTTAATCCAGATTTGAACCATAGTGGTATACTGAAGACAAGAAAAAAGGAAACAAAAATTAAATTATGTATAATTTTAAAGCTAGTTCCCTGTTGGGAACATGCGGATGACTGGTATATATAGACATATATATACATAAAATCCAAGAACATGCATATGTATGTACAATTGTACTCAGAACGACAGCTGTGCTATTTCAACTCGGTGTATGTGGGGGGTCCCTTTAGTTTATCATTAAATACATGATTCATATAAGATTATTTCTCGGTGGGGAGCATGTGGGCCTCGCGAGAACTACCGTAGGTACGCGTGGCTGACCCTTCCAATGTGTCAATCACCCGTGACCCCCCGTCCCCCACAATCAAAAATCAATTATAGAAATTTTTTATCGGAAGTATGGAAAAAGAACAAATCACTTTAATTTATTATGGTTAGAACTTAGAATGCGATTTGTCGGCTCTTAAATGATGCAAATGATAATCGATAACTCAATTATTTCATCAATTATTAACTTATAATGAAGAGTCTCACTTGTTGCACCACTTGTGCGACAGTCATTCAGCTGCAACAGCAAGTTTTAGTTTTTTTATTTTTTTGAATTTTTTTATTGTAGGCCCCATCACATCTGTTTTTTTATTTGTAGATCTTTTCGGATTGTCCAATCAGATATTAAATTATACAGACATGATAAGACTCATCATAAAAAAAAATAGAAATAAAAAATTTATACCGCACCCATGGGGTGCAACAACTTGCTGCACGCATGTGCAGCATGTATTATTCTTCAATGAATACTCTTTCGGCAAATAAGATAATGGAGATACTTTTTGAACTAAATATATATATCATATTAAGAATCTGATTATCCCATTGATTGTTAGTTTATAAGACATTTAATAGATAGTCTTTTTGAACAGATAACATAATCAATATGGTCACAAATTTATTTTAGATCCACACCAAATTTGATCGGTTTGAAACTCCCTATTAGACAGTCTCTCTGATCGGTTTTACCACTGATGGTCAGCTTAACACTAAATCTGCATATAGATGTCTGTTGGATGGAGCCACCACATCCATGTCTGGTGATCACCCTATCTGGAAGTTGCTTTGGAGCCCCAAGGTCACTCAGCTCATCCTCCCTCGAGTTATCCATTTTATGTGGAAAGCCCTACATCAAGGTATTCTTACTAATGACAGAGTGGGACTATTATTACATGGCATTGACAGAATGTGCCCAGTGTGCCCCCAGCACAAGGAAACTATCCAACACATTCTCTTCTCTTGTCATATTGCGAGAGCAACTTGGTTTGCCTCCATTTTCTCCTTTCATTCAGACTCTCCTACCAATTGTCTGGAAGAACTCATACCTGGTTGGCTAAATCCTCGTATAGTGAATGATCAGCCATTTTTAACAGTTATGCGAATATCAATCATCTGGGAGATATGGAAAGCCAGATGCAAATTAATTTCGGAGGGCATCAACACTCACCCCATCAGCATTGTGATTAAGGCTACCGGTAATGCTAATTCCTGGATTAAGAACCTACCTATTGGCAGTACTAATTTGATTGTCTCGGCTGTGAATCCCTTTTGGCAACCACCTCCGGTTAATCATTTCAAAATCAATGTTGATGGTGCTGTGTCTCCCACACATATTGGTGCTGGTGTTATTATCAGAGATTCGATGGGAAATCCTATCTGCTACTCCACCCATATCTGCAGAGGATCCAATTCTCTCCTTAGCAAAGCTATGGCTTTCTGGCACGAATTGAGTGCGGCAGCATACTACGATTTCCCTACTGTAGTTGAAGGAGATGCACTGTCCATTATCCGTGCTATTCAGGGCTCTTGCCCTCCTCATTGGGTGTGTTTGTCCATCATTTTGGACTGTCAACAACTGTTAGCCCAGCACTCCAATTTATCGTTATCGTTTGTTCCCCGATCTGGTAATCATGTTGTTCACTCGTTGAGTAAGCTGGCTATCAGCTCCAACGATTGCACAAACTGGATCGGCCCCTCTTTCCCTGCTTGTATCTCGGAGCCCCTCGCTGTTGACAGACTCCGATGCTCTGTTTCAGGCTCCCCTGTTTCCGCCCCTGTGTTTTCAACGGGTGATTAATGAATATCCTGTTTGATTTCAAAAAAAAAAAAGACAGTCTCTCTTAGTGGCATCAAGAAATTGAAAGCATTTGGATTCGTATTAAAAGTGCAAACGGGTCGGCAAGTTATGGGCACAGCAAACATGAACACTTTTAACTGTCCTTACAGGTCCTACATGGAGCATTGAGGTTTTATGTTCCTTTTAACTCAAGCTGGGCGGCCAGAACAAATTTCATATGGCCGATCACACCAGCGCAGCTGCCGTCAACAACACAAGAAGATAAAACCTCAATGCCATGTATGTACTTGCAGAGTGGCCATGTACCTACAAGTATATATAAATGACCGGAGTTTCAATTCTAACGAAACTCGAGATATCTTCTACAGAAAGAGATAATTTTGAAACAAGTCGATAGGTCCGCCTAATTAGGCGAGAATTTCAGGTCCGTCTAATTATTCGGAGAAGTAATCCTACAAGTATATATAAATGTATGTACTTGCAGAGTGGCCATGTACCTACAAGTATATATAAATGACCGGAGTTTCAATTCGAACGAAACTTGAGATATCTTCTACAGAAAGAGATAATTTTAAAACAAGTCAATAGGTCCGTCTAATTAGGCGAGAATTTCAGGTCCGTCTGATTATTCGAAGAAGTAATCTTACGGATCAACACCTACTAATGCCTAAAAATAGTATTGCTAGGAAGTTATTAAGCTCAAATTAGATTCGAACCTGAGACCTCTTATATAGGAGGAAAGGGATGAAACCAACTGTCCTAGGCAGTTGATTCAAGATAAAATCATTTGGCCACTAGGCCGAAACTTCTACCTTGATTTAAAATGGGGGCATGGCCAAAAAAAAAAGATTTAAAATGGGGGCGAGAACCCCTAGAGTTAAACTTTTCCTACATCCCTTTTTGAATAATGTGAAGTTGTTTTTGTCACTTCGGTCTTGTCATGTGAAAAAGTTCTCCAAGATGAGAATAATGTTTCTACATTTTGTGAGAAGATATATGGGAATGTATCAAGATTTCATCACATACAACACTAATAACCAAAAAGTACTCGCACAAAATTTATTTTTTAATAAACGCGCACCTCCCGCGACCGTTCGTCAAAGCAAGACAGGCATATCTTCGCATGTCGCCCCACAACAAGGACATACGTACAATTACCTTTTGGCAGTGGCAGACAAGCAATTTCACTCGGACAAGTGTGTAACAGGGATGCAAAAGGGTTAAATTTGGTGCAGACCTAACTATGACTTTTTTTTACCTCCTGTGTTATCTAAGATGTACAGTAACTTACTAAATTCCATGATAGATATTCATGTCACAACGAGTAGTTGCCATGGGACAACATCTTGTTATTCTCCCTTCTAATTTTTACATGTTAACAAGATGTGAGCTTGGCTATGCCTGACCGTTCCTCCAATAGATGTCCTTCCCTGCATGCTTGTGTGAAGAAGAGGTCACTCCTCTTTTACTTCTACCTTAGAAAAAGTACTGTTTGCTCAGTGTAAATGATTGAGTCATCGTATAATACAAGATGCTATTGATCCACCTTAATAGGAAGTGAATGACTTGGACAACATTTTCTATAAGTAGACTTGACAAGCATTTAATGCAGGTCTCGACGTTTACGTGTGACAAATATACGCAGACGTGACAAATACTTCGTAAACATGATAAGTCTATAAAATATTTGTCATGCACGAGTGTAACTTTTGGGTGTGACATATATATACACACGTGACGAATACTTCGAAGACATGACAAATAATTATTACCACGATCCGCGAAGTATTTGTCATACCTATGTACATTCGTCGGACCTGTAAAATATTTGTCAAACTTCTAGGCATGATGCATGACAAATTGTATTTAGGTATGATAAAAATTTCGTGGGCACGACAAATTGTATTTATCATATCCATGAACTATTTGTCACGTATGTATATATTTGTCATGCTTAGAAGTTTTGACAAATATTTTGCAGGTGTGATAAATGCTTTGTAGTCATAACAAATAACATTTATCATATCTACGAAGAATTGTCACGCCTGTACATGTTTTTCATGCTCATGAGTCAACACTCGTATTAAATATTTGTTAGGTTCACTCGTGGAAAAAGTTATCCAAGCCATGTGCTCCCTATTAGGATGGTCCAATATTATCTTACATTTCAAGATGACTCAACAATTTGCACTGAGATCAGTACAACAAGCATTACCCTTTCGAAAATGGATACTTGGATTTTGTTTTTGCACGGAAGATTGTTTTTGTTAACCTAAAATCTTGATTCGCCATGTTCAATCAATCCAAACAACTAATGGATGGTTTTGAGTTATAGGGTACATTTTGTTGGTGTTATAAGTAGGGGACTGTTGATAGTGCGGGTTGATATGATTGAAACCAAATTAGTCATAGAGACCGAGTCAAATTGAACTGAAAAAATTCAATTCGGTTCACTTTGATTTGATTTCGAATATAATTAGTATTTTTATTATATTTGTATAGATAATCTTATAAGTTACTTTAAAGATATTTTTGACAATATAGGTGCATATTAATTCTAGAGTTTATTTGGTTTCAAAAAGTGTGAAAGCGAACTAAACCAAAATGTTTTTAATCCGGCAACCTGATTTTTATTTTTTTTGAATCGGTCAGTGAACACCCTGATTTCTTGCTACTTGACGATCTAGCGAGATATATACATGATAGAAATGTGTTAATGTGGTATTTGGTCAGTAGGAAGTATTTTTCAAACACAGCTCATATGATTTTAAGTGAAAATTAGGGACCTTTAAGTTGATAGCTCACGTAGTACTGAGCATAAAAATGCATAAAAGTGCTTTCCCATGCTAGATTATGCAAAAAATATGTAAAAGAAGTTGTGATTGAGCAAAAAATATTTCTATTAGGAAAAAAACATTGAGGCTACTCGTGTTTGAATTGTTCTTATTAGGCAGGCCTTGTAAATATTTCATCAGTAGAGCCATCTAACTGAAAAAACTACAAACTGGAAACAAGGGTTGGTATGCTTACAGACCTTTCTTAAAAGTAGTATTGTACAATTGTCATTGCAAGAAAGGTGTCTTCATGCATAACCTTCTTGCATGGCAATCCATACTTAAGTTAATACTAAGAGAAGGCAGAAATGGCCAAAATGTTGAATATAAAAATAACAATTCGGATGAACTCTCCTTGCCAATATTTTAGATGACCCTTTTTAAAAGCATAAGGTTAAAAAAAAAAGAATTCTAGAAGAATATATTGTTTGTTTTTTCACTATCTAAAACAGTTTAGATTATGAAAGAATCAAGAATTAGAGTAGGATATAGCCTCTACACGCGATTACAATCAGAATCTCATTTGTGTGCAGAGATTATTACCTAATTTGGGCCTTTATTCATATCATTTTTTTATATTTGTATAACTGTCAATCCTAAATGCAACCTGAAAAGATATTTTAATCAGCTAAGAGAAAACTAATATCCTAATGGCAATAACATAATTCTAGGAAGGGTATATTAGAAACTACATTCCTATAGTGACAATTATGTAATATTTATTTTGGTGAGGGCATATGTGTCTGAAATCCAGAAAGGGTAAAGCATCAAAAACTCCATTCATCAAACGGAGCACTAGAGATTAACCACATGCTGTGAGGAAGCATTAATTAGAGTCCTAAGGCCCTTTTAAGGATACTTCATGTTAAAGAATGGGCAAATTAGCCTAACATGGTCAAGCCATTGAGAGCAAACAGCTTCATCTTTGTAGTGATGCATTCAAAACGTATCTTCTTGATTTGTTTAAGAAACATATCATACCACCTCATCCTATAAGATCAACATCACATTGGCCCACTTGCACAACTTTATTAGACCAAAAGAAACATGTATATGGAGAAAGAAATATGTAGAGAGGTCTAGACCCATTTAATCTAGGGATGGACCAAACAAAAGACAAGAGAAGTAGCTAAAGGGAGCTAAAGGGATTGGAGGGCCCTCTCCTTGCCCCCTCATAATGCCTATGTTCCCAACCCAAGACCCCACCAACCCATCACTACATGGATGAGCATCTCAATGTCACACACCTACCGTTCCCCTTATGTTGGCATAATGATAGTGAGCAACAAGCTAGGGCACCCCCTTAAGGGGTGCCTCTCCATCTGCATAAAGTTGTCCCCATCCTCTCTACCTATTTTATCCTTTTAAAATAAAAAGGAGCTTATTTGTATCTTCTTAAACCCTAAACTCTAACCCATACACGTACATGTCTATGTCCTTAAAAGAAACAGTCTACGTATAATAATGTAACAGTGTTTTTATTTAGCAATTAGATAAATAGGTGAAACAAGAATTTATGGGCATCCCCTTTTTCTCTTTTTTTTTTACCTCAGAAAATCTATAACTCGATAATATTTGACCTCCTGCGTACACCTGCATGGGGTCCAAGTTCTATCTCAAGCGATGAGTTGTAAGTAGAACATCCTACTCCAAAAAAACGAAAAAGGACAAGGTCCTAGGGAGTTTTATATTTGAACAAGGTTCACATGTGATGAGACCCATGGATAGATTTATTACTCCATGTGATGATGAAGCTTTCAAGTTTGGAATAGTCATTCAAAGAAGATAAAATTCTTGTGACAGTGTGGAAATCTCAACTAAAGGGGAAAAATAAGTTTAAGTATCTATCTATGTACTTTGATCATTAAGGAAACTCGATAAATATTTCTGACAAAAAAAGTCCCTGTGAAAAAATTATTAATGCGAGGAACCTCTTACACAAAGAAAGGATATAATAGGCCATGTGGAGATCCGTGTAACCCGGTAGAATCTCTCACTGTTTTATATTGCTAACAAAGGGCTAAACATACAAGTAGACCATTCAAGCATCTATCAACATCAACAAAAGAGTATGCAAGTTCAAAATGGGGTATGCAATTATATCCATAAAGAATACTCCAGCTATGCCATCTTTGCATATTACTAATAAATAGGGATGTAAATTGGGGAGGTTGAGCTGAATTATGTGATAAGTTGGATCTAACTCAAATTTAAAATAGTCCAGCCTAATTCTAGCTTAATCTAAATTCAGCCTAAATTCAGTCTCAATTCAATAGTGAGTGGGTTGGGTTGAGCTGGGTTGGACTGGCCCTGTTTATAAATGATTTGTTAGAAATGTTTTACTTTTTGTATGAATTATTATAAAAATCAATAATTTAAATCGGGTCAGCTCATTTTCAGTCCAGTTCAGCCTAGATTTAATTAATGTCAACTCAAATTTAACCCAACCCACTTTATATAACTTGAGTCAACTCAAATTCTTTTAATATGGGCTGGGTTGGGCTGGGTCACGGACTGGTCCACCTGATTGACACTCCTACTAATCAATATGCAATGGTAGACACTACCAATTATGCGCCTCCTACGCAGATCATATATATATATTTAGAGTGCGGACCCTACATTTATATCCCTTTTGGCCATTTGTTGAGAGAAAATTCGGCTTCAACCATGATAGGTTGCCTCATCATGTGCCTAAACTCCGGACCCTACATCGAGACCTTGTTTAGTTGTCACCTATGGCTACAATTGTAGTCGTGATAACCATCAGTTGATGATGATATTTGCTTAGTTAGATTCTTAATTAATTGTAATCAGTTTGTGATAACCATAAGAGACCTCATAAAGGTGCTCACTATAAACTAATTTCAAGTAAACTCAAAGAAAATCTTTACAAAAAAAATGATATAATAACATTTCTTCTTGACGTCGAATTTAACACAAGGTACAAGATGAGAAAAATATTCCTATTTTAGTACGACAGTTTGCTACTTAAAATTTAACATCTAATACATTTTTTGCCTTTTTATATCTTGTGTTAAATTTAGTGTCAAGAAAGAGTATTGTTATACCAATTCTCAATCTTTATAACCGTGATCGTCGTCTGGGCCTCTCATGTTGTGATCGATTAAGATGTCGTTTCTTGTTGGAACGACTATATAATAGTCTTACATCTGTTAATTTTAATTGTGGCCAGTGCTTATGATCTTGAGTCCTTCAAACTCAACACCCAAATTTTGTGGTTTATAAGATGTTATGAGAGTCGGGGTTTGACCCAATTTTATCTTCTCAAATTTATCTCTTAATTTGCGTCACCTCTTCTTATCTAATTTTCACGGCCTATATAATAGACTTATGTCAAGTTTGTCTCGTTACCATGATATTATTTAATACATATGAATAGCATTTCCATTGTAGAGTACACTTGGAACACATCCGATGTATCCCAATGGAAGTAAAACTCTTACTTTCACAACTATGGTAACTTATACAAAGAACTGATGTTTTTGAAATAGGAAAACATTATAAATGGCAAAGGGGACAAAAACATTTAGTAATAGAAAACCTTCATTAAAATATTGATGGGAGATCATTTCTCCCTCATGGACTCGGACCATTAAGGACGAAGGCCCATAGCCCGAGGGCGACTTAAAGGACCCGCTCTGATCCATAAAAGTTTGAAGACTGTCGGCCCATTTGGCCTACTAAGCCTTTAACTCAAGGTATGCAAGGAAGAGCACGGAACAGTGATGGGGGATGGGAATAGTCCCCCCCACATTGGAAGATATAAGTAATTTCACGTACCCTCTTTTCATAAGAAGGATCTGGCGGTGTCTAATCAAGATAAGTCTTCTTCCTCTCAATCACCCACTCATATCGAGCCATGCATCCTCGTACTTAAGTTCTGAAAGATGCTTCCCTACGACTATATCGGAAAGATTATACAAGACACGTCTCAGGTGAGACCATCCACTTGCCCTTCCACTGAGCCTGCTTCAAATATACTCACGTAATTATCTCATATTGAAAAGTAGCCATGTTATAAAATCAAATGCTAGATTTGTAAATCATAAGGTTGAAAAGAATTAAATCTCGAACGTTGCAATGAGGCAATTTTCACATAGTTAGTTTTACGAGATTTTGTAAAATTTGTGACTGTATTGCTAATTTTTCTTCTTTGCAATATTCCTCTGTTAGCCTTTCTAAACATTTTTAATCCTGTAGCAACCTTCAGCTTTCAATGATATGCCTAGTAGTGAGAATGGTAATAAATTTCATTATAGTTCATTAAATTTTATCAAAATCATCAAACATTATGATATATAATTGTCCTCATGAAACAAAAATATGTTTCAAATATATTTTCAAACATATTACACTCGATATGTTTTGAATATTGTTTCAATAAGATACATGCGCGCACTTTATTAACTAGTAATTCTTAAGTCATTGCGAGTCCTAACATATTTTCCTTAATGAGTCATCTGATGTGATATAAAACATTAGTTTTTTAATCATGGATCTTTAAATCAACAAAAAATATCACCATCATACTCTGATTTTAAAATCACTAAATCTTAAAATCGTCGATTTTGACTTCCAGTGCACCAAACAACCGTTCGTTTGGGTTCAAAAGCTTAGAAGCCGAACTAGATAAACCAAGTTCTTGGAGGCGGCGTGGCTCTGGCCGGATCTGGCCCAGGGGCGGCAGGCCCATTGGGCTCCCATCCCTGGACCGACCCAACGAACGGGCCTACCCGTTCGAGCGCACGACGGGCTTGCAAGCCAGTTACGGGCCTTAGGTCGTGCGGATCAGGCCTGCAGATGGGGGGAGCCCGGGCATTAGTCCATATAGCGTGCCCAAATCTAAAGTTCTCCATTCATCATGAGGAAGGTTTGAAAAAAATCTAAATAGATATAATATTTTCAAATATAGAGGTGTTAGATTCTCTTTTGATAAATAAAACACAATTTCTTACTTTTACTAATACTATTAGCTTTAGTTTGATTGTAGATTAAGGTAGAATAAGATGACGTATCCACATTATTCTTTCTTATTTGCTTTGATTACCTAGATTCCTTGGCCTAAGGTAGAATGGCTTATAATAAGGGAGAACAAATAATTCAAACAAAAATTCTGAATTGGTTATTCTAGTTAGAATAAACATTAATGGCACCTCTTTTACCATAGTTATTTATTTATTTATTTTACGTAAATAGAATGACTTATTTCATGTAAAGTTAGAAGCGTGTTACAAAACTAAAACAAGGTTTGTTCTTATGGAAGCAATCCTAAATTGTTTATGCTGAACAAGCAATCTGGCTATCAAACTAGCAATTAGGATATACCATTTCAAATTTGAACAGAAAATCATGTCCATCTTTTTACTTTATTTCCTAGAAATGTCCACATAATATAAGCTCATTAGAAACCTAAATTGAATTAAAAAATCAAACTCAATCGATTATTTTGATTGTCAGAAACCATTACTCATCACAAAATGGTTTGAGAACTCACAAGTAAAGACAAATTAAGCTACTATAGGTGAAACATGATATTCCAAAATCCTTAGTCTCGGTACTTCGTCACTATATTTTACTTGTTTGATCATGCCCTTTCATGATTGCATGACTAAAAATTAGTTCGCATTTCATGATTGAACTACTAAAACCTTAGGCTTCATTGTGCATTTTCACCAACTTTTCTATTAATGTGAATGGAGAACCTTCTAATTTTATCAAAGCCCATAGGGCCTTCAGATTGGGGTTGGCCTATGTGCCTCTACATATATCCTATGTACAAAGATACTATCCTCCCTTCTTAAGCCAAACAAAATGAAGGCAGACTTAAAGGCTTCAAGATAAACCTTCAAGCACAATATTCTACCCATTTGTTCTATGCAGATGATGTTTTTGTCTTTGGTTGAGCAAAGGAAAAAACACATGTTACATGTAACTTTGGATTAATCTCTAATCCCAATACCCTAGGAGAGGTTCAAGAAAAAAATAATTTAGATAACTGACATCACACTCCTCAAAAGGAATTCCCTTTATTTGGATGTACTAGTGTGGACACAAAGATACACAGTTCTAATTCTTAAAGGACAGGACAATGCAAAGACTGCCAAGGTGGAAAGCCAATGCTATCTCCATTACTAGTAAGAATTGTTCTTATATATCAACTCTTAGTGTTATCTTGGCTCATATCTACTATCCAAGCATATTTTTCACAGGTTGAGTAATGTCCAAAGAGAGTTCTGGTTGGCAATTAAAAAAGAAAAAAAAAAAACAAACTGAACCTCATTAGCTAAAGGAAAGTTATGAATCAAAAATAGTAATAAAGTGATGGAAGGTGGCCAATTTCACCTCCTAGATATCATAACTAGAGCATCTCAAGAATTCAATGGGTGGATGTCCCTACTTAGTGAAAGTTCAAATCCTCCATGGATTCACAAACCATTCGGCAGAAGCTTCCTCCACCAAATACAATCAAGGTAAATTTGGATGGCTCCCTTAAAGATCGGTTTCTGAGAACAAGATTGATTAAAAGACCTATATATGGTTCTACCATCTCCTGTGCCACTCAAGCAAGGGAAATAGTACAGAGGTAAATGAAGCATTGGCTTTGCTTCATAGTACCAAGTCAGCTCCTTTTCCTCAAATCACTCACATCATTAAAGGGGATGTTGCTAAAATAATTTAGGTGATTCAAAGTGTCAAACACTCCCCCTAAAAATGCACAATAATTGTTTAGGAATGTCAATGCCTCCCCAAAGAAGCAAAGCCTATCTCCATTTCCAATGCTCCTAGACGCTGTAACCAAGCTCATGATTTGGCTCAATTTGCCATCCAAACCAAATAAGAAGCCACTGGGAGTTTGTCCTAACATTCACCAGTATATCTTCGTCACACTCTCTTCGCAAACTTGTTCATCAGACTCTCTTGTAATACTTATGTTGTTATGAATGAATGAAATGTTCTTTAGAAAAAAGGACTCAAAAGTATCCTTCATATTGAGGCCTCTAATGCCTTAATTTCCTCATCCGACATAGATTTTCCAATGGGCTAGTGCGTAGTCTCCTGCCCCTAGCCATGGCTTGGTTGTCAGATTTATTACATCAACTCAAAAATATCTTGTAACAAAAGCCTTTCTATTACTAGATAAGAGGAAGATAATATCACATATAATTGAGTTCTTAAAAGTCCTTAATTCAAAACTCTTTAATTGTTAGAAGGAGCTAATGCATGCAAGTATTATTTAATAATATGCACTTCATGTGCATATTTTCAAGAAAAAAAATATGACTATAAAATTTTCAAGAATTTTACCACTCTTTCATCCTATATCCATTAAGTCTACCTTTAATTAATTCACATCGGTTCATGTGTTCTATGAAGAGTGCTTTAAGGACTTACTTTAAGGCAGTATAAGTAGCACTTTTCTATAAATAGATCAGTTTTTCACTCAGTAGCAAATTGTTAAGAATAAAAGGTATGAAAATATAATTATGAACAATTGTTTAAAATTTTCGCTGTAATGTTATATCTTGCTTACACTTGTTAAATTTAATTTTAAATGTTCCCCAATCCAAAATATTCTAAAAAGTTAAAAATTATATAATCAAGCTTGAAAATATAAAATAAAAATATAGTACCAAATAACTATGTCTTGGATCATCGTATGCCTACATTTTTACTTACTATCTTAGATCATCATGTGCCTACATTTTTACATAGTTTTATTTATGCCAGACAAAAACCCTCTTAACAATGCTCTTCCCCCAATGATATCTTCATGTTGTTCTTAAGTTTTCTCCTCGCTTAGAAGAGTACAATTTGATATGATAGGTTTTCTCACATTCTAATTTCTCCCATAATTAACAACAAGTAAGAGATTATGTAATACCTTGGCTCCCTGATTAGCAATTTTTAGTTCGATTTATTGATTTAGCAGTAATTTGAGTCACTAATAGATTGGCCAAAACTTATTAAATTTGATTTATTATATGACTAAATGTCTTTTATATGATTGATATATGAATTATGTGCAATTGGTTGGACTAAGTGAGGTTAGTGAGCCTTTGGGTCATATTTCGTCTTTTAGTAGGTTTTGTCCAATTGGTAAGCATGATGAATTTTGGAGGTTGGATTGGAGTTGGTATTGCAAACTCATTGGAGGGTTATTGGGATAGTTCGGACGGGATTTAGATGGCTCGTTCGATGGCTAAGTGGGTAAGGGACCTTATTTTAGCTAAAAAAGTGGCTTTTGTATAGTTTGGCCAAGTAGATAAGTTAGTGGGGCAGGGAGCTCGACTCCCACTTCTTTTCTATCCCTTCGGGCTCTCTCCTTGATCTCTTGGTTGTGGGAGAAAGATCAATGGCTTGCTTGAGGACTTTAGAGGCTTGGAAGGCAACCTTGGAAGCTACCTTGGTGGTTGGGAGCTCAATTGAAGGCTAAGGAGGAGATCTAGTGGAGAAATTGGAAGAGGAAGACCTTTGGAGTTTGGAGCTCGTGGATGAATCTAAATCATTTCTTCTTCCTCTTCTCTTGGGTGTGGACTTAATGGCTTTAAGGCCTTTTGGAGTTAAAGGAACTCAAGAAGTGGTAGGCTGATGCCCATGGAATGCGCTTTGGTTTTTCTCGTGTGCATATGGGTTTATGATGTTTCTTGGAGCATTGATTTAGTATTTGGCATAATGTTCTTGAAGTTTAAGTTCTTAATTTACTACGGGAATGAGAACTAGATGTGTTTTCATATGGTTTGATAGCATGACAATGAATAATTTGAACTTATATTCCCTAATTTACTATGATTCGTAGGATTTAATAGAAATGCTTGCGTGTTATAGGATTATAAATTGATATTTCTAGTTTCTTCAGTTTAAGTTGCGTGTAGTTGACCCTGAAACTTGCTAGTCACCTAATTTTTAGCTAATGTGATGCATTAGATGCATATCTTAACTTGATGTTTATGTATGAAGTGGTTAACATATAGATCTCCAAAATCTCGTAACAGCTTTTTATTTGGTTGTATGGATCTTGAATTTAATAGGTTTTAAAATTGGATTTGAAATTCAGTCGACAAGATTTGACCTTCGGGTCTACTCAACTGACCTGAAAGGTTGACCGATTCGATCAAACAAATGATTCTATTAGGTTTTTTGTCAGCTTCTGTCAAGCCAAAAGGTCAAGCAATTGTCATTCCCAATTAGTTATTTTTGACCTAGAACAAAATATCAGGGGGAATGAGAAGTTTTGATGTCCAAACATTGTGTTTTGACTTCAGGTTTACGTTAATAATGATAAATGGTTTATTTGTGAATAATGAAGTGTAATTCACCTCAATTTATATATTATTACTTTTGTACCTTATCTTCTTTAAGAATTGATGAAATGTGAGCTATGTTCTTAAGATTTGGTATGGATGACTAACTTCACTAGTAAATATCCGGTATGATATGTCCCTTTGGAGAAGGGAACATGGATTTAGCCTCATATATAGGGCCTGGTAAGAACCCTAGGCTCCAATCTCATAGATAAGGTCTAGATGTTTGAACTCTGAGCATATATGATGTTCGACTGACCAAAGGCAATGGTAAGAGAAATCCACTTGTGTGCACACCTCAATTGGGGGCTAAAGTACATGTCGATATAATCACGTGCCCTAGTTGGCCTCATTTCTTTGCCATTCATTCATGGATTTTCAGAAATCAAAGGACAGCAAAGCTACATTGATCGGGTAGGGAGTCCTGAGGGAGATTCCTAGCCCAAGATAATGAATCGGATGATGATGATGATATGCTTAGAGGCTAGTATAGTATTTCCATCATTCCTATGTAATAATGATATTACTTTGATAATATGAGTTATGGATTAATGGATTGAAATTATTTATGTGTATTAATGTACTCTACTTACATGATCTAGTATGCTAAAGATGTTAATGATGAATTACTAGTTGGATAATTGCCTCGTGGTTTAATTTGGAACTATAATGATGATTATAATATGATTTGCTCACTGGTGGTCTTCATGGGCCTTTGTGGGCATGGGATCCTTACTGAGCTATATATTTGGAGATAGCCCTTTTAGGTGCAAGTTTCGAGGAGGAAGAGTCTTAAAGAGTCTTTGGTGGTTTGGGTACTTAGCAACATAGTGTCGTTCACTCGGTGGTTTAGTTGGGTGTGATGGAGGAAGTTCTCAACATTGTCTTTTATATGATGGACTTTTAGATAGATAATAGTTTTTTTGAACCTTGTGTTTGAATTTGATCTTAGACATGTACGGATGGTCAATATATGGAATTAATTTTATTTTTATTCCATCTAAATTCTTGGTTTTTAAATTCATACTTGTCATTTCCAACCTACGAAATAATATGGATCAAGCTTCCACCCATGTGTCGCATCGAGTCAAGAGCATCGACATAGAATGGTCTGATGTCTTTTGGCCTAGGGTGTCAAAGAGTATGAAAGAGGAAGAAAGAGTGAGTATATATTGTCTCTCTTCTCCAACACACCTCAAACCACATATTATAGTTACTGATATAGATAACAAATAGTAGTAGATAGTAGAGTTTGAAGACATGATAGATTGGTTTCCTAATGAATTTGAAAAGATTTGGGTTTAAAAAGACATTTTCATAATTACTATGAATTTAATTATAATTGACCAGCCTATTACTTTTTACATTCTCAAATTAATGACCAAATATGAAACAGCAATAAATCTACGAAGTTATAGTTAACTTAAAAAACTTTCCAATGACTTAAGCTTCATAGCACATGGAGTTTTCTATCAAAAGTTATGCCTTCCATGAGTGAATTGATGTATAAAACTTTGAATATTGATTTAATTACACTAATTGGGCTGACTTCTTTGGATCCTAATGAGCTAGTCTAACATATTTAACCGGGTTAACTTAATTGGGCATAACATCATTATTTGGTCGGCAATATAATGAATTTCAAGAGCCAAACTTCAGTTTGGTGGTTATGGTGGGCTAGAGAGATATCTTCAATTTTGGGCAATAATCAAGGCCATATTGTTATCACCTAAATCATCCGAGATTCATTCTTTCAAGCCCTTATGTTGTAGTTCCGATAGAAGTCCTTTTATGCAAGTAGAAATATAATTAATTTGCATAAGATACCCATTATTCAGAGATAATAAGTATGTAATCTGATTCCATAACTATAAGATTTGAGTTGGTAAGTTCATGATTTTATTTGATAGGACAAATATATGGTTTGATTTGATAAATACATGTTAATTTGAAAAATTCATGACTAAGTTTTATGACTCCATATCTAATATAAAGATTTGAATTTTGAAACAAAATAATATATTTAGTGTGACTCTGGTCATGTGAGATGTGATTGTATGCTTATATGATTAGCTTTGAACCTCTTCTTGTGTTGGTAGTCAACTATGTAATATGTGACTCACATGCTAGAACTTAACTTAGAACATAAGATTTGATGTGAAGTATAGCCATACGACAATAGAATCATTTGATTTTCATCTCTAAAAAATTGTGTAAACTTTTTTCATAAGACATAATCCTACTCCGTGACCATGATTTAATGTTTTCTTTGGGCATATGCTATATGTTTAAAATACTTGGACACTTTTTCTTTATGATTATGTATAACATGATTTACAATTTACTACATGCTAAGTAATGTGTGAGATTTAAATGTTAATTTGGTCAAAGGATTTGATTTGTCCCCTAACCATTTTTTAGGAAGTTCTAATTTTGATTTCGGAAGGAAAAGTAGTCTACTTTAGTTCACAAGACATTGAGATAGAATTTATGTATCCTTGATTAGATTTAGTTTCATTTTCTATTTAATACATTAATGCAGCAAGTTATCACTTCAAAAACATGTAATCTGAATCTTGATGGTTTGTTATTATGTGGCTCGTTATTTGTTAGACATGTGACATGACAATTACCCCCCCCCACACACACACACCACCATGGCCGGTAGGAACCTCTTCCCCACACCCACCATAAGTAGGGATCACTGCATTGTGGTCACGGCGAGTGCCCTCTGGTAGGAAAGTCCTCCATACTCCAAAGCCAATCCATGCACCTCCGACTCCACTCTCTCTTCCCCATCAAAGAATGCTCGGATTGCAATGAGCCTGCTAGCCTCACCCGACCATTCTGCAATAATGGTTGCTCCTCATTAGTGGTCCACCAGAGGGTGACATGGTGAGCGATGTTAGCGTCGGCACTGTCGCCAACAATGAAGCAGCAGGAGAGTTTGATAATCTCAAGGAAGACCTCCAAGAGGCTTCTATTGTGGGCCTATCAATACATCTAAAGCAACAAGAGTTGCAGGGAAAGAAATCAAGGAAGTGGAGGACGTCGACCCTATCATCACAAGGGGCAAGCATAGGTGCTCTAGTGAGAATTAGTAGTTGACGAGGACAATCGTGGCCCTGTCCTCACAACAAATTCAACGATAGACTACAAGTAGGTGGCCGGCAAGTTGTTACCGTGGAAGATGACGATAATGTAGATTGTCAAGAAAAAAGTACTTGGGTTCTCATTATCAACCACCATATATGCTCAAAACTGACAGTATCCACCTCATCTCTGGCACTTCTTCCATCAACCTCCTAGCCCTAGCCCTTATATCTACCCACTCCTTTGTCATCCTCGCCGCCACCTCCTTTAGCTCCTCCTCTTCCTCCTCCTCCTTGCTACCACCGGCTCAAAGTCAACAAATCGTCTAGTAATAGTGACCCACCGTGCCTAGCCCATGCTCCTAAATAGAGAATCCTGACCAATAACAATGACCCACTCTGGCGCAGCCCCACTGTCATCCACAGCTTCCCCAGAGGTATCCCCAAGCAACACCAACCTCTAAATCCACCTCTCAACAAAATCCACTGCCCACAAGAGCAAGACCAAAATCCCCCTACTACTCCCCAGCCCCACCCCTAATTGAGATCCTGTCCACCACCCACTAGCCACCACTATCACTACATCCCCTCCCCCAGTCGCCATAGATCTCTGACAATAGGAGGTGTCAGGACCGTGCGAGAAATGGTGGACAACTGCTCCATGGAGAGGCCCTGCCACAAAAATCAGGCTTATGGTGTATCTGAAAAGTTGCCTGGTGTTGGACTCTAGCCTCTGTAGGCTCCCCTGGCAACAAGTGGGGCTCACCGACCCACTTGTCAAGGTGGAAGCAACAGAGGAGGTACACCAAGTTGTGAACACCCCCACATTCCTAAGCATAGTCACTACCACAGGCGGCACTCCCAAGCCCTCACAACTCCAAGTGAGAAGGAGGCTATTGGGGCCGATATGGAGCTCCCCGATATTTAAGAAGGGCATCATACTTCCCGTGAGACTAGTATATGTTACTCGTACTCATAAGATGAGGGTGACTAGTCTCACAGTCACTTGTGTAGAGACATTAAGGCAAACCTATAAGTGTTCATTGGAGCATGAGTTCACTGAAATGATCCATTGTTGAATCATTGGATGGTAATTTATTTAACTATCAACCAGTTGATTTATCGTCATAGTGGCGTGATTGGCCCATGGACTTGAGACACCAGAGACATCTTATTGATGGACTTATAGGTTTTAACTTTAGCTCGTAGATCTCTAACTATGGGATCTTAATTAATTAAGTGATCAGATCAAGCAAATATCTTCGAAGGTGATTGTGTGGTCAATATGGGTTTATTCACTTTCAGTAATTAGATAGAGTGCTCCATGCTGTAATGCCCAAGAGTCCCTGGTCAAAGACAGGACAACATATCAGAAAAGTTGTTTTCCAATGATGCTTTGAGGAATCCTATCCGCGTAAGTGAACAAGTTAGTATTTCACAGTTAACAATAACCTTAGTTTACTTGACAGCATTGCATGAATGAATGATTATAGCCAAGTGGCAGCTGATAGAAAGGTTCCTTGAGCAGATTGCTTAACCCTAATGCATTTCAAGTTCATCTGATTTTTTTGGCACCCAACTTGATATGAAGCCTAATCGATTATCATGAGATGATAAATCAATTAAGTATTTATTTAATATTAGATATTAAATAAATAACTTTAAGTAAGAGTTATTGGGGATAACAGACTCGAAATTGGATTGGCACGTGGGCCTAGAGGGTTAGGCGTACAAGGTTCTTAATTGATAGGAACTAAGTGGGAATTTATATTAATATAGGGACTTTTGTGAAAAGTCACACGAACTAATATAAATAAATGTTAAAGAGAAACCATAGGCAAAACTCTAGAGATTCTCTTGGGTCTGCCTGCCCCCCCTCTCTCTCCTCTCTCTTGGCTGGCCCCCTTTAAGGGGGCACTCCTTCGGTCTTCGTTTTACCTTCGATTTTCGCCTATTGGAGACTCCTCCTGCATGTCGCAGCCATCCTCAAAGCGAAGGAGCGTCGGCGATCATGCTGAACATGCTAGAGAGACGAGGACGATCCCTCAACAAGAGAATCATATAGATATCATTGGAGGCCGAGCACTTGCGCCGCTGACAACATTGCTTGACAGGAACCAATCAATCGCCGATCCGATTCCATGCAAAGTAACATTTAGATGGATCATTTTATTTACGTCAAAATGGATTGGTAACAGACGGGGATTGTACGTTTCCACTTCGTTCATGTCGTTCTTAATTTTAAAATACTTCTCTTGTGCGATCCTTACAATGGTATCAGCGCCAAGTTCCGTTTTGATCTATTTCATGAGTCTGAATCATGTTCTTAGTTTATTTTATGCAATAAAAATCATTTTTTTCATTATTTGTGTGATTCTTGTTGATGAATATTGGCAGATATCCCAAATCGTGAGAAAACGGTCATCTGGAATCATTCCAGATCTTCCCAAGATAGCATTCAGATTGTCCGGGATGATCCTGTAGGTGCTGGACTCTGGTTAGTGCTCCTATAGGGGAGGCGCACCGGCCAGCAGCACCCTTTGGAGGGGGACCACCATACCGGCACTGACCTGTAGCCCTACAAGCTGGCCACCGCCGCCCCGTACTTGTGGACGACAGTGGTGGTTGCTGGTCAGCCCGACCCCAGTAGGGCTGTGCTCGTTGGCAGCACTGGCCGTTCCCCTCCCAAGGTCGCCCCCTCCTTCGGGCAGCGGCTAGATTCAAGCAACGGGGTCGGTCTAGGGTTTCCTTAAAAAGGGAAACCCTAACTAGCCCAACCGGCTAAGCCAGCCAAGCCAGTTCAGTCAGCCCGAATTGGGACGACCCTTTAGGGTCGGGGCCGACCTGGGTCCGGGCTAAAGCAGAGCCCCACATGGCCCAATATTTTTATTTTTTATTTTAAAATATATTAAATTTTAAAATTTTAATATGATGGGTTCTTATTTATTTTTAGCATATTGGACTCTATAGTATTTTAATATTATTTACTCTAATATGAAGTTGTTCATATTTAAAACTTAAGTTAATATTTTATGTTCAGCCAGTAGTCATACTATTTTTAATCTAAGAGTTAGATTAAAATAATTTTAAAGATGTTTCATTCTGCATAGAATAATTGAGAATATTTTTCAGATTTCTTTGTAGCACATGTTGATGTGTTATAGCTTTTAAATATAGATTTAAGAGCATGCTTGAGATATGAATCTTTCAAAAATTCAAATTAAACCAATTTTGATTGGATCTCAGGCTTTATGAAAATCAAATTACATTATTTTATAAACATAACCCCTCATTGGATGTTCATATCATGAGCGTGATTCATTAAAAGTTAATCAGGTGGTCATGGACAAGCACTTAAAATATTCATGTCATATAGACGATGTGAATGTGAATGTGAATTTATTGTGTGGAATGCCTACGTGCCTCCTTCTCTTTCTCTCTCTCTCTACACTCAGATGTATTTTTACCTCCCCCCTTTAATGTACTCATCATAAGGCTTTCTCATTACAAATGTAAATTTGATATTGTATCATTTATTTTGTAATTTGATTTGCTGATCGAGGAGGAGCAAGGATAATCCACAACAACAACCAGAAGGACTCGAGGAGATGTGATCGCCTGACCATGTGTTTGTCAAATTTTATAATTGTTATATTAATTATTTGGTGACAAACTGTTTGGCTCTAGTTTGGTCATCGTACTATCCATGACCACCCTAATGACATGTATGTTAGATGTATGCTATTCTTATTTTGTTTAGGAATCAAAAGTAATATCCTACGTACAGTAAATATTTAGATGTATTTGATATATTTATTTGCTTCCACATAGGATGAGACCAAGATAAAATTTTAATCAAATCCTTCTTATGTTAAAATTTAAGTAAAAATGTGAGTCATTGAAAATGTACCACATGACCCTCCATCATTATAGTTTTGAGGTAGCACAACAAACATGCCTGATCTAATTCAAACCTCATTGGATTTGTTGTGCTATTAATAAGACCTATCAAATTTGAGGATAAAATAAGAGTATGGCATGATAATGCCTTAAACGGGGTAGAAGAATATTATAGCCTTATTGTGATATTCACGAGGGTCAAATCTATCTATGCTCGGTAAGTATGATGGTACAACTTAACTGGACTTTAATGGCTTGTTGTTATATCCCCAAGGTCATTAAAGTCTAAGGGTCAAACTATAATCATGATATTGCAAGGAGTTGCAAGTGTAAAGAGTGACTACTCTCTAATCATAACATGAATTGTTATGTTACCACAAGAATGCATGCATGAGTCAGTAAGATTCTGATCTCCATTAAGAGAATGCCGATATCTCTCATTCTATATATATGAGGATTATATAGTTCGATGAAAATTAATGGGAGTTAATCATAATAAAAGTCCTTATCCTAATCCAATTATTTATAACATTTACTTATATTATTGCATTTTTTCTTTGTAGGCAAAAATGTCGTCGAACAACCCGCTCTATAGCATACTGGATGCCAACAAGCTGACAGGCCTCGAACTACGCAGATTGACTCAGAAACATGAAGATTTTCTTAAGGTATGAGCATATTGCCTATCTCCTTGAGGATTAGGCATGACCTGGACCACTGTTTGATGCACCTAAAAGGGAGATGATTGCATTAGATGACTAGAAAGAGGATTCCACTGTGGCTCAATACTATATACTAGCCTCAATGAGTAATGAGTTGCAATGGCAGCATTAAAAGGTGGATGCCAAGTCCATCATGCTCCTTCTGAAGGAGCTATTTGAAGAGTAGAATAGAATTGAAAGATATGGGATATCTAAAAACCTATTTAAGGCTCGCATGACAAAGAGGTCTTTAGTGCATACTCATGTACTGAAGATGATAGGGTAGATAAAGAGTCTCACTGTGCTTAATTTTGTCTTAGGACCTAAGCATTGACCTCATCCTTCAGCCACTACCTAATTCATTCTCCCAATTCATTGTTAACTTTAACATGAATAAGATTCAGATGAGCTTGGCTTGATTGCTCAACATGCTCAAGACGGCAACCTTCTGAAAGAGAAGCCCACAATGCTTACAATTGATAAGACCAATAAGAAGAGTAAGGTAGCCTAGACCTTTAAAAATGGCAAAGGAAATAAGTAGAACAAAAGAAAGCTAGCACATAAGAAGGACATTAGCAAAGGAGTAGAAAAGGGAAAGTGTTTCCACTATCACTAGAAGGGATACTGGAAGAGGAAATGCAAGGTATATCTTGCAGAGAAGGCTAAAAAGAAGGTAAAGAAGAAGCTTATTGAAGCTTCAGGTATTTGCATGATCGATTTTCACTTGTCTGTTAGAGATCCCACATCATACGTATTAGATATTGAATGTACTTATTGATAAGTTCACAATTTTACATAAATAACAGATGAAATTTACACACTTTGCTATCAATTTAATGAATAAAATCACATGGAATGATAGATAAATCATTTGTGCATTCAAACATATCAATTTTAAAAAAAAATTGAATTTCAAATATCATCACTCCATGGATTGAATAAGGGTAGCAATTACATTCTTAAATAAGATTTTTTCGGCAATTATTTAATGTATAGTTGGATGATTTATTGCCGCATGAACTTAACTGTTATTTTATGTGAATACAAGACATGAACAAGCAGATGGCATGGTGGTTGGACTACCTGAATTTCAAGGAAGTGACCAATGTTTAAATCTTGGAAGGAGCAAGATTGTATTTCTTTTTGTCTTAAAAGGGGAACCACAAGCCAACTAAGAGAGAGAAGAGGAAATTTCGGAATTCAAATTTCAAAAATGTTACTTTTAATTTGAATTTCAAAATCTCGAAAATAACATTTATTCTTAAATTTAAAATTCGAATTTTGAAATATCCCTCTCCAAATTTAAATTTCAAATATGCATTCATGGAGAATCCTCTAATCAAGGGGGAGATTAATACAAGCAATTAAGGACCCATTGATTAGAAGATTTAAAATTCAAAATTTGAATTAAAAATTCTCTTCTATAAAACCAAGAGAGAGAGGAGGAGGGAATCCTGAAATTTAAAAAGAAAGATATTTATTTCGAAATTCAAAATTCAAAATAATCTTTATGGACTTAAAAGAAGATCCACTAATCAAGGGAGAGCTTAATAGCCTATTTATTACCCTATTTGAAATTCAAAATTTGAATTAAGAATTCTCTTCTATAAAACCATAGGAGGGGGGAGGAAAAATGGAGCTTTATTTTTTTTGGAAATTCTCTCTCTCAATTTCTCTCCCACTTTCTCCCTCTCTTTGTTACAGTACCCGCGGTACTGTAGCAGCCCCCTCTCTCTCTAGCTTTTCTTTTCTCTCTCTCTCTCTCTCTCTCTCTCTCTCTCTCTCTCTATCTCTACATCTCTCTCAAACCAGCGGCTATTAGTACAAGAGGTGGACTAGAGGAACTACAACTGACCATTGGATGGAGTCCAAGGCTACCAAGGATCCGCGCGAAGGGCTACGACAGTTGCAAACATCAATTTTCTCTCTCCACTGTCTCTCTCTCTAGGTTTTGAGTTCTCCACTGTATTTTAAATATTTTATGTAAAAGTTTTCTTATGAAAGTTATATTAATTTTTTATTTTCAATGTCTCTGTAAAATTTCATATTGTTTTGATAATGAATGACAGTGGCTCCTTTGAAAATAGTTATCTTTTCTCCATCTTTTTGTTTTACAACTTTTATTTTTTCTTCTGTTGACACTACTCAAATTTTATATTATACTTTTTTTAGTATTTTAGAGGTAGTCTTAGTTCAGTAGATAGTCTGATTATACTCGTTTAAGGGTGCTCCTTTTGTGAGTTCATAGTAAGTCCGGTTAATTTCAATTCTTAACAAATCAAATCATCATGTTCCATCTTCTTTCTTCTCTATTTTTCCTCTAAAAACTCAAAGTTTTCAACTTTAAAAATCTATTTCCCTATGGATTCGACCCAATCTTACCACTTGCTATTTTTCAAATAATTATATGTGGAAATTGGAATTTTAAGATTGATGTTTGAATATGCTTAACGACACATAATTTCGAGCGATCACTTATCATGTCTTAAATGATATGTAGGTGGTGACAAATAGAAGAAAATTGACCAAGGGAGAGATGAACTTGAGGCTTGAAAATGGCACAAAGATCATGGCACTGATGTATGGATGGTGAAGCTCAAGCTACCCTCTAGAGAAAAGATCACTTTAGATGATTGCTATTTTGTTCCAAGTTTAATTAAGAACATCATTATGTTTCTTGTTTGGATAGGATTGGATACAAATTGACTATTGAGAACAATAGTTGTTTGATTTATTTTAGAAGTAAATTAATTGATTTAGCTCATTTGATTAATGATTTGTATATGCTTGATGTTTCTTATGATGTTCTCTACCTTGATAGCTCTCCTAAGAGGGGAAAGAATGGTGTGAATTCGACTTACCTGTAGCATTGTAAGCTTGGACACATTGGTGAGAAGATACTTCAAAAGTTGCATAAGAATAGAAACTTGGATCCATTTGATTATAAATCAAATACGACTTATGAATTCTGTTTGAATTTTGGCTAAAACTCCATACACTGGACATAGAGAGAGGGCTAAAGATATATTGGTACTACTACATTCTGATGCATGTGGATATATGTCTACATAAAGCAAAGATGACTTCTCATACTTCATCACCTCTATTGATGAATTCTCGAGATTCGACTATGTGTACTTAATGTAGTACAAGTTAGAATTATTTGAAAAGTTCAAGGAATTTAAAAATGAAGTGGCGAAGCAAACTAGAAAGAGTATTAAAACTCTTCAATCAAATCAAAGAGGCGAATATTTGAGTACAGAATTTACACAAGTCTTGAAGGATAATGAGACCTTTTCTCAATAGATCCCTCTTTATACACCTCAAATGAACAGTACATATGAAAGGAGGAACTGCATCTTCTTGAATATGATGTGATCGATGACGAGCTTTTCTAAACTACCATTGTCTTTAGGGGATGTGTGCTTGTCATACCCTGCATTTTTATAATTTATTAATGAATTCAATTAGTTTAAGTAAGACTAATTAACTAGTTATGTGAGTCTATTAGTGAATTTAAGTAACTTGATTTGGCTAATTAATCCAGTTATGAAAACTCAGTAGTCCAATTATACTACTAAGAATAGCCAACTAATTTAGTTAAAATTCTGAATTTTGTGCATTAAATAGCAGCATAGTAAAATAATGATAACTTTTTAAAAAAAAAATAGATTAAAGCATGGTTAATATCATTGGAAAAATCATGAAAAGATATATAACTTTGTAAAAGACAATTTTTACTGATTTAGATGTTTTGTAGGCCAAAAATATCGATGATTAATTTAGAAAGAGTTGTCTATAGAAAATAAGTCCTAATTGGACTATGATTTGAATTACAAAGCAAAAGATGGAATAAGTAAAATTAAACATAGCCTATAAAGTTATATATAACATATTTGACTTGGATTATAAGTAAAAAATAATAAATTTAAGTGTGATTAAGATTTTAATTAGTAGGTAGAAAGTCATAATTGGAATCCTACTTGAACTAGGATTATGTACACACAGTTACTTGACATAGTCCTGCTGTTTTTAGCATAACTTTGTGTATACAATTTTAAATTAAGTAAGATAACTCTCATTAGAAATATGACACAAAATTATAGAAGTTTTATAAAGACCATATGTTTAAAATAAGTCATTTACTAGTCAGAATCAAGACATGTTTGGACGGAAGGAAATATATCAGATTTTTAAGTTTAGAGTACTCAGGACAGCAGATCAGTAAAATAGGGACAACATTTTGTATAGATATCTAAAAATAGTGATATTAGTGGCATTAAAAATATAATAAAAAGTTCTAAAACTTTTTAGAAGAGAGTTTTTCTTAATTCGGACGTTTCAGAGGTCGAATTTAAAAGTTTTCAGAAAAGGAAATTGCGGGTGGCATTAAGAGAATCTGATTTGCACAAGAAAGTGATTTTGACTTAGAGATTAAGTCATGAGGAGTTGGAGTTCGACTCCAGCAAATAAAATGGGTGTTAGTGGTTTTACAAAAAGTGAAATAAATATAAATAGAGTACTGGGTCGTTCTACTGCATCCAGCTCTCTTCTAAGGGTAAGTTCATATGATGTTTTTGAGAGAATAGAGTTGATTCATGTCCAAAGCATGTCAAATTTTGTGGTGGTCTTTGTTATACTGTGTTTGACTTCTCTGTAAAGTTTGAACATTTTCTAACCATATTTGCTATTTATTTTACCCTTTATTTTGATTTGCTGAAATTTTATTTAAGTCAAATTTTCAGAATCGAAATGGTAGTCCAGAATCATATCAAATCAATCCAAAAATTGATAAAACTTGGTCCACACTTTCCATATGAAGTATTTGACATGTTCAATAAGTTTGATAATTTTTTTGAATATGTTTGATATTATTCGTCCTATTTGTTGGTTTTTTAGTTCTAAAAATTAGTCTTAATGGCCGAAAAATATGTTTGTTATTCTGAAAAATCTGAGATAATTCCTCAAACTTATATTTATGTCTAATAAACTATTGACATTAGCTTTATTCTGATTTTTAATTTATATGACCATCTTGACTACTTAAGTGGCTATTTTGTATATAAAAGTATATATTTTAACTTATACGTAACACTTTGATAATTTAAATTCAAGATCCATGCTCATTCTTTGTCATTATTTGATCTGTGTTAATCTAATTGTGCCATATATAATTTGATTCGTTTGGGCATTGACATCTTAAGGAGATTGTAGGGTCCGATTTCAATATAAGCATATGTATTGGATAGGGCATTTTAGCATTTGAACCTAAAGTCAACAGGTGGAATCTTGATTTTTGGTTGGCTAAATCAGAAGACGGCGATACATAACGTTCTGACGGTTTGGAGCTGGGTGAGACTTAACTCTTCGATTATGCACAGTGACCAGGGGTGTTTACTATTTGGGCCAACCGAAAAACCAAACCGACTAGTTCGATTCAATTAAAAAAAAAATCGATTTGGTTTAAAACTGAACCGAACAAGAAAGAATGGTTTGGAGGCCTCATAAACCGAACCGAACTGAGGAAACCGAATTCCAATTAAGGGCATATGAAAATTATATATTACTTGAGTTTCTTTGGCATATTTGAGTAAATATTATATGATCTAAAGAGTAATATGGGCTTTTCCTTAACTTATGTAGACCATTAGATGAAGCTCCCATGGCATGATCCAATGGTTGGCATTGGATCCTTAATAGGAAGCTGCAACGATTAGGGCTTTGAGGCTTTCCCACTCCTTCCTCAGCCAAAGACGGCAGAACAAAAGTCCCCCTCAAACCTTAATGTTTCCTCCTTATGTACATGTATGGCCGCTTCCTAGACGCTGTTGCTGAGCTGCTCCGAGGGGGTTCTCCGTTCGACAATGCCTCGACCTTGCTGCTCTGACGAGGTTCTTCTCCCGACCACGTCGCCGCTTCTGTCGTGCCCTGTGGCCCCGTGGCTGTGCTCTTTGCTCCGCTGAGCCGCTGAGGCCTCAGGTTTGTGTGACGCCACCGTGGTTGCATTCTTGCTCTACCAAACCTTCCGTTGCAAGCGACTTACTCTAATGCTAGAGCAATTTTGAGTCTAAATATTTGATGCCTTCAGTTAGAGCAACTTACTCTATGACAAGTGCATGACATTTTTGGTTGAGGTCGGTTGTGCGATCTGTAGGTAGGTGTCAAAGGTTGACGAGTTGAGGTAGCAGTTCTTGCCTTGAGCTTGGAGATCCGGCATAGAGAAGATTTGTTTATAGCAAGAGCCCATTAGATTTGTAAGCCTTGAGGAGAAACTTATGTTTGACGAGAGTAAAAAAAAAAAAGAGAGCGATTCCCAGAAATTAGTACATGTTAGGAATGACATCAAATCGTCGCAGTGCATGCCTGGCATCTTACAGAGAGTCTCTACCAACTGTGATGCAATATTCTTGTTTGGCAATGCATGAACATCATTTAATTTTTTATGAACTTCTAACATTTTTTAGGATTTCTTAGATGTCTCTTTCCTGTCACATATATTAAACTTTCTAAGTCATAATTCAGAGAGTGGAGATGATTTTTGTAACGACCCGCCACCCTATAATTGGGGATCCGATTACTAAATGGGTGTCGAATTAATAAAAACTGGAGCCAAGTCAGGATCTCAATAAGTCTAGGAAATAAATGATAAACTAAGCTAAACATTCCATACCACATCGAATTGTAAAGAAAGTGCATGAATTAAAAATTATTACAATTCGACTCGACTCAGCAAATAATTACATATTCCAACTGAAAAGAAATAATTAAGCGTATAGGCCTGAAAGGAAAATAACAACTACATCAGGGCATACCTCGGAACAGTGGTTGTTGGTGCACAACCCGAGACAAAACCCTCTATGTTACGCCTGTCTGGAATCCTCACCTGAAAACCGCAGGGGTGAGTCTCATCGAAATGGACTCAGTAGGGATCCTTTGATCCCCACCACCCACTCACGCACCCACAAGTGCAACAACACAAATATAGATAATTAAATAAGTATGGCAGTAAACACAACGCCAAAAGATTTCCAAACTCCGATATAAAACACATGCATTTGTAAATGTAACATGCACAACTCTGAAACTACTCCACCACGGAGTCCACAACTAGTGTTTCGACTAAACACACAACCCACGCAGTTGAACGTGAAAAACACCGACTCGCTGGGACCAAACAGCAACCCCTCGGATAGCGCGCTGACTACTCCGGCCTGTCTAGCACTAGGTGGTTATGGTTCTCCCAGCACGAGTGACACTCCGAATGTACCACTCCCACACCGGTACTAGCTATATCCCGGGGTACACCATGTGACCCTCTCTCTAAGCGTCACCCCACCACTCCCACACCAGCGCCATGTCATTCCCACACCGACACAGGGTGCCCAAGTATTACCAACTGTCACTTTAGGTCCACGATCGCACAAAACGCAACACAATGCGATCCGATTACATAAAAATCCTCGTCCTCGAAATACGTGTTCAAACATGCATTTAACCAAACTATCTAACAATATAAACACATATTAAATACATGAATTAATAGGATTCTATATTGAATCGTGTCGCCTGTGGCCGACGTCATTCAAGACTCCTAAACTGGTTCACACGAAAACTGGCTTTAGGAGATGGGTCTAAATAGCATCGTCCCTGGCAGACACCATTTAAAATGGCATCGCTGTTGCTGGACGCTATTCAAGACAAAGACAGAATTCCACTGATCTGGCCTCAAAACAAGTTGAGATAAATCGCGTCTCGGGTGGTAGCCGCCATTTAAAATGGCGTCGCTGTCGCCAGACGCCATTTAGCACTCGCAAACAGGTTTCCCCTCCGGCCTCCCCCGAGTCACGAAGTGGGATTTCTCCCCCAAATCGCACAAAAACATCAAAAATGGAGAAAGTAGGGGAGAAGCCTTATTATTTTTATAAAAAACCCCTTAGAACATGCTTTCTACTCTAGAAGCATCCACACATATTGTATGCTTCAAAGCGGAAAAATCATGGTTTTAAACAAAACACCATGAGGATCGTCACCTTACCGGTTACTTGAACTCCTCCGTACTCCTAGCCGCCGAACCGCCATGCCACAAGCCGCCGCCGGTACCGCCGTGAACACCGTCACTCTACCGGGACGTCGGCCGCCGTCCGGAGAGAAATGCGCCGCGGAGGAAATGGTGGTGGTAGTGGTGGAAGTTAGAAGGAATGGGGAGAGGAAGGGAAGGAGAAGGGGAAGGGGGTGTCGGAGGTTCAGAGAGAAGGGGAAGGAGAGAGAGAGGAGTGGAGAGAATGAGGGAAAGGAGGGAAGGCTTCGGAGCGTCAACTGAAACTCGCTAAAACGCGTCGTTTTAAAACGACGTCAATCAGGCAACAGGACGGGGTCGTACATTTGCAAATCTCTGAATGGCATCGACCATGTAAGATGCCATTCAGACGATAAGACCGGGGTTGTACTCTCGAGGCCCAAAACCGGCCTACGTGGCACATTATAAAAAGCGTCCCCTTAACACCGACGTTGTTTGAACCGCGTGCCCCAGCCCCACAAGGACCCAAACCAAGGGGTCCAACACCGAAACTGATCCGATAACCGGATTTGAATCCTCAATCCTTACAATTTTGCTCCTGTAAACATGTTTAATGTTGTCTTTTAATCAACATTGGATTACTTTAACATGCACGTAGCACAAGCCTACATGTGCATGCAGATTTAGACTCTATTAAATGAATATAGGGTACATGACTAAGATGATAATTCTAAATACAGATACTATATTACATGTATTGAATCGGTCAACTCAAATCCTTAAAACATTGGGTAAAGATAATTTCGTTAGGCCTGTGTTCTTTAATAGATGTTTATTGTTCAATCATATGCGTCATTTTTTTCTTCTTCCTTTTTTTTTCAGATTGAACATGTGTTTAATGCCATCTTTTTTTTAACGTGTTTTATGTTGGTCTATATCAAACCAAATGACTGAAATTTGTTGAATCTTATCTTTGTTAATTGCAGGTTACATTTCAATTGATTCACAAATTCCCCTTACATCGGATTCTGTGTTAACAGCGGCTTCGACAAGTGAATCTTTTAATGTGAGTCTATTTTCAATTCTTTGATAGTAAACTATTAGATTTCTTGTCTTAAAGATTTAACCATACTTTTATTATTATTATTATTAGATGTCGCAAACTGGTGATACTCCAATTAAAGTTACAAGTTCCGGTCCTAGCAATACAACTCAAGCAAATGTAGTTGGTACTTCAACTTCTTTCAGACCAATCTTAAAATGGAAAGCTATGAAGGGAGCTGATATGTGGAACCATTTTACTACAATTGAAAAGGGGAAAAATGGACAAGAAAAGTATAAGTGCAATTACTGTGGATATATTTATAACTGTAATACAAAAAATTGTGACACTAGTACACTTAGACAACACTTGACCTTTAGATGCACAAAGTACCCATTTAGCAACGTCAATGTTTCTAGTGATGGATAGTCACAAATTATTCTCCAGCCTTCTATGACTAATGGAAGAAGAGAGTGTGAGAAGATGGGTACTATAACACATTGGAAATTTGATCAAGAACTTGTTAGAAAGGCATTGGCATACATGATTATTGTTGATGAGCTTCCATTTAGACATATTGAATCTCAAGGCTTTAGATATTTTTGTAGTGTTGCATAGCCAAGATTTCAAGTTCCCTCAAGAATCACAGTTGCAATAGATTGTTATGCACTTTTTGTAGAAGAAAGGTTGAAAATAAAAAAGCTTTTGACAAGTAATTGTAGAAGGATTTGTCTCACTACAAATACATAGACTTCTTTACAAAGAATTAAATATATGTGTCTAACAGCTCACTTCATTGACAATGACTGGAGATTGAATAAAAGGATACTAAATTTTTCTCTAATTTCTAGTCATAAAGGTAAAGTTATTGGAAACACAATCGAAAAATGGTTGAATAGTTGGAATATTGAGAAAGTGATGACTATTACAGTTGATAATGCACGTTCTAATGATACAACTATTAGATATTTGAAGAGAAGAATCAATAATTGGGAACGAACTGTGTTGAAATGTGAGTTTCTTCAGATGAGATGTGTTGCACATATTATGAATTTGGTTTTGAATGATGGTTTAAAATTGACAAAAGATTGTGTTGTTTGAGTTCGCAATGTTGTCAGATATGTGAGAAAATCTCCATCTCAATTGCAAAAGTTCAAATATTGTGTTGAAGAGAAAAAAAATTCAAAGTAAGAGTTTGTCATGTGTTGATGTTTCTACTAGGTGGAACTCTATTTACCTTATGTTGGATACAACTCAAAATTTTCAAAGAACCTTTGAAAGATATGAGGATCATGATCCTTTTTTTAACAGTGATCGTTATGAAGGAGATGGCTTAGGAAAGCTAGATATAAGGATTGGGATAAAGTTAGAGGCTTAACAAAATTGTTGGAAAGTTCTTACGACCTTACTTTGAGAGTTTCACAAGTATCATATGTCACTTATAATACTTATTTTCATGAAATTAGCAATGTTGGTTGTCTTATGAGAGAATGGTGCGAGAGTGATAATTTTGAGTCTAATGACATGACTTTGAAAATGAAGCAAAAGTGTGACAAGTATTGGGGAAGTCCAGAGAAACTCAATGCTATGATATTTATTGCCGTGGTGCTTGATCCATGATACAAAATAGAATATGTGGACTTTGGGATTTCTCAAATGTATGACATGGACAAAGCATTAATAATAAAGAAGAAAGTGAAGACAACACTTTATTCTTTGTTTGATCAGTACAAGAATATCACTTCACTTTCAAGTAGTCAATCAAGGTCTTGTGAAAGGACTCAAATTGGAAGTTCAACTTCAAATTCAAGTGTCCAAGATGTAGAAAAACCGGCACAAAAGATGAGATCAATTTGAAATCTCGTTTCAAACAACATAAAGCTGAAAAAGATGGTGGGGATGCAAAATTTGAATTGGATAGGTATTTGGATGAAGATATGAAAAATGATGTAAACTCATTTGATATCCTAAAGCTGTAATAAAGAATCGAGGTCGTCTAAGGTATGCAGGACACTGCCATGCAATCCAAGTCCTTAGCCAAGGTGCGCACACGAGTGGGTTTCACCTTCCGTTGCCCTTGGTCAAAAAATAATTTCAAATACGCTAGATCCGGACATCTTGACCCAATCTATGTGGCTAAAGTGGGCCTTGGCCTAACCGAATCTATATGGCTAAACCATGCTACTTTCCTCAAAGGAACAAATCAAGTGCTAGTGAGGCTAGTAATCCACAATAGGTAAGAACATAACTCAATATATCGATGTAATCACAAAATCAAAGCCATCTAATCACAATTACATATTAGAGGCACAACTATAGAATTACCATAGGATTTGTAAGGTCAAAAGTGTCAAAGAAACCCAAGGCTAATGGTGTCGACATCTTGCATGGTGGTGTCGACACATTGGCCCATGTATGGTCCCAGGTTATCAACAACATGAAGCAATGTAACGACCCGCCATCCTATGACCGGAGACCCGGTCACTAAATAGATATCGGCCCATTAACTGCGGGTTCACACCCGGATCTCACACAACACATCTGGAGGAGTAAGTGCTAAACAAGGCTAAATATGACAATCACACGGATTACAAAGGTAAACGAGTGCGCAGAAAGGAAGATAACAATATCCGTATACAGTCCAACAATAATTACATGTCCAACAATTTAAATAAGTACAGGCAGAAGGAAAGTACAACAACATCGGGGCATACCCCAGAACTAAGACAGCTGCTCGTCCGCACACCAAGAAGACACCACGCTTCCGCTCGCCACGAGGTCCACACCTGAAACCGCAGGGAGTGAGCCACACCAGAATTGGGCTCAGTAGGGATCATCCGATCCCCTGCCTCCCACTCACACACCCACAAGTGTAACAACAGGAATATATGGCAATTTAAGTAAAGCAGTAAACATAGCACCCAACTCCGATATGAAACGTACGATAAACAGTATAGCAAGAACCATTCTAAGCAACCCGAAGAACCCAATACAGAGTCACGTCTCACAGCCAAAGTCCACGAAGCGACTGAACCACATTGTCGACCGAAGTTAAACGTCTCCTCCCAACACTACCACCACTGCTCACGCCTGTCCACCCCTACAGTGTTCCGGGGCACTGTAGAGTGAGGCAGTGAGTCAAACTAGGACTAGCTGGAACCAGTGTACCGCCACTGCCAGCTACGTGTGCACACAAGCAGTCTAGACTACTGTCCTACCGTCCGGATTGCCTCCACGCTAGGCCTCAGCGCTTCAGGAGGGCCCTGGGGACCGGCGAACCCCCGTCAAGCCGAAGCTACAGGAACTACCCACAACCCTAACCTCCCGGGCTGCGTCAGGCCAAAGGGCTAAGAGTACCACTCGTAACCTTGATCAAAGGTCACATCAGGCCCAGTGGCTACAGGGGTAAAACAACTCCAACAGTACCACAACCAGCTCCACAGCAAGAAACGCGCCGGAAGCTGCCACGACAAACAGGGAAACCCCGACCCGCTGAGGCCAAGCAGCAACCCCTCGGATAGCGTACCAGCTACTCCGGCCCGACGGGCTCAAGGTGGTTCTGCTTCCCTCAGCCTAAGGTGAAACACAACATGTACCACTCCTCCCACCGGTACGGCACAATGCCTCACAGACACCATGACCCTGTCCCCATCGGTCCATGGTGACAACGTGAACCACAGTTAATCCGATCCACAATCGCATAAACATATACACATATATAACATGATGTAATTCCATTCACGCAGAAGTCTTCAGTCTCAGTGTACAACGTAAAGCATGCATTTGAATCGTCCCACAGTGGATACACATGATAAAACCAGGATTACACAGTTCTGTCTTGAATCGCGTCGACCGAGGTCGACGCCATTCAAGCCCCTCAGACATGTTCATTTAAAGCCAGATAATTCCTTGAAACGCGTCGTCATAGGGAGTCGCCTATTTAAAACGCGTCCAGGTACACAGACGCCATTCACACCGAAATTCCAGATTTACAGACCCTCACTCGGGGTGATTTCCTGCCTAAATGGCGTCATGATGGCCCGACGTCCTTCCGAAAGGCGTCGTCCATCCATGACGTCATTTAGCGCCAGAATCCCTATCTTGCGAAATCTCGAACAGGGAGGTTTCTGCCCTAAAAGGCGTCGTACTGCCCTGACGCCCTTCTGAAAGGCGTCGACCAGGCACGATGCCGTTTAGCGCCAGAAACCTGGTTCCCTGGTTCGAACCGAGGGTTTCTCCCTTAACTCCAAACACCCCGAAAAGCATCAAAACAAGAAGGGGAGGAAAAGGAATTCGACCACCACAAGCATGCTACGAATCCACGTTCACAAGCACATCCATTCCCACAAGGAAACCCCCTAGACATGCTCAATCTAGCCCAAACACGTCATGTCACGCCAAGGAAAACACGAGCAACACATGCAAGGTTCGTCCCCCTACCGGTTCTTGAACTCCTCCAAGCTCCTCGCCGCCGACCCGCCCCACCGCAGACCGCCGCCGGTACCCTCGAGGACGCCGCCACTTCGCCGGGACGTCGGCCGCCGACCGGAGAAGGGAACGCTGCGAAGGAGGTGGTGGAGGTAGAGGTGAGAGGTAAGGAGGCTATGGAGTGATTGGAAGAGGAAGAAGAGGAAGGGAAGGGGAAAAGAGAGTCGGAGAGGGCGGAGAGGGCGAAGAGAGAGAGAGTGAAGGCGAGAATGAGGGAAAGAAGAGGAGGCTCGCGGGGTCAATCTGAATTCAGCTAAAACGCGTCGATCGAGGCAGACGCCTATCAGTCTAACAAGACGGCCGTACTGACAGCGGTCTGAAACGCGTCGCCCACCGTGGACGCCGTTCAGACGACAGGACAGGCCGTACTGACAACGCTCTGGCGCCGCACACAGACATCGCAGGAGTCGCAGTCTGAATCGTGTCGGCCAGCCTGGACGCCGTTCAGACGATGTGACAGGGGCCGTACTCTCGCGGCCCGAAACCTGCCCACGTGGCGCACACGTGGCACAACAACCAGCAGACCTAAATGGCGTCCACACAACCTGACGCCTTTTGAAAGGCGTCGAGCAGTGCTGACGCCATTCAGTCAGAAATCTCAAGACCCTCCACAGGGTCCAAACCAGGGGATCCGGCCCGAACCCGACCCGAATACAGAACCCGAAACCTCAGTCCTTACAAGCAAGGTGTTGACACTTATAGATTTTGAGCAAGGTGTTGACACACTGTTGAATGGTGTCGACATGCTATTGAATGGTGTCGACACCCTGGGCCAAGCTTCTGGATTCTGAGCAGGACATTGACATGTTGTTGAATGGTGTCAACACCCTGGGCATATCTAGGGAGCCTCTCACTCAAATATTTGAATCTTAGCTCTTCTAAATCATTCTAAACTACCATGGACAAATTTCAAACATAAAAACATATCTTTATCTAATTTATACATAAAAGTATAAGTTATATAGTGATCTACGTGAACCATCTGAATCTGAAACCAACTAGACATAAAATTCCTAAAGTAACTCTGCATTCACAAGAATGCAAGATACACTCCAACATCTCTTTACAAAAATTCATCAAATTACATCTAGATCTTTTAGACATAACACCTAACCAACCCTCAAACACTCATGGCAATCTATTTAACATATTCCTTGCAATAATCCAAGAGACTTGGTTAAAACTTTATTTTCATCCTAAGTAAATGCACATCAAAAACTCATCTTTAAACCATTCAATCACACATCTAATAGCTAAATAGCAATCATAGATTGTAGTACAACTTAAAGAACACCAATTTTCACACATGCATACCCATTCTAACCCTCAAAGCCAACATTTACATCAAGGATCTTGGAAATCTCAAACATGATCATCACCCTACCTCAAAGTTAAATCTCCAACAACGTATGAGGGTCTTTTAGAATCAATCCAGGTTCCAAGCATGAGGAAGAAAAACTCTAAACTACCACATTAAGAATTCCACTCCAATGTTGAATCTCACCCTAAGAGAAGTCTCAAGAACACATCCCAAGAGCTCTTAAGCCTCCAAATATACACATGCAAGCCTCCAAGATCAATTCCTTCAAAATGCATGTGAGATTATCACTACGTACCATGAGAAGGTGAGAAGAAGAGTGAGAAGAGAAGAGCATGAGAGGAGAAGAGAAGATAGGGGGTCCAATTCTCTCTCCTACCCATAAATAATCTTTAGTAAAAATTGCAATCTAATCCTCACAGCTTCTAAAGAAAACCTCCACACTCATATAAACCTAATGGGCTAACAAAAACTCACTCTATAAGACCCAATAACACTTAATTGGGTCCTAAAGTCTAACCCATTAATCAAAGTCATTCTAAAGGCACTTATCCACAAGTCTAATTGAGTTAAATCTACTAAAGTATGAGATTGAGTCCAAAATCCACTAAGTCGCATCTAATCTACTTAATTAAAATTAAATCACACATAATCTACCACAATTATCTATTTAACTCAAATTAAATCAATTTAATGAGATTTAATCTGATTTGGACACAAACAAATTCGGTCAAAGCCAGTAACCTTATTCATAAATTGTAAACTGGAGGGTCGAGGTATTACAGATCCATATGCAAAGTAGAAATATTCACTGCCTCACATCAGATGCATACAATTGAAAGAAAAAAAGAATAGATGAGAAGGTAAATTTTTAGGTGACACTCTCTCTCCCCAAAACCCTTAAGAGAGTAAAGCTTCTCTTATCCTTCTCTTCTTCCCCTTTCTTGTACAAAGGCTCTTCAAGGCCTATGTATAACTATTTAGGATTAGCCCACAATGGGTTCTATTTTCAACCACTAAAAATAAAGAGAAGGAAATGACCTATTGTGGAAATGGTCATGTATGCACAACCACATACACACGCATACATACACACACCGTCACACTAAACTGTCAAGCCCATGAAATTCAGTTCAGTACACCAAGACATGTCAGACTTCGAGTGCACAACATCATATTAACAAATAGATATGAGAGAGATAAACATCCCACAACACAATTTAAATAAATGTCATTCCATTACATAATGCAAAATAAGTGGCCAAATACCAAAGACTACACGTAACGATATCCATCAATTACTATATAAACTCTCAATCTCACCAAATAAAGAAAATTACATCAAATCTCTCAGAAATTCCTGCTACATCACTAATTTGAAAAATGAATATCCAACTAAGACACAAAATTCTTCTGAAGGTCCAAGTAGTGCAACTCCCCACTTAGGCATATACTAAATCAGTTTCTCTTGAAAAACAGTTGGTCAAATTTATAAGTCCACCACTCTGTAGGCTTCAAACTATCCACATTACATAACATATAGTAATTTTGCAAACCGTACTGTATAATTATATTAAACATGATGATCATATCAAATTCTACATATAGTACAACAAGAAAATGATACAAAAATGTCATACTTATCAAATATTTGCATGCGAATATGGTCTTATATGAATATTCAGATCTAATTGATTATATAATCAAATCAAGATGCTCAAATAATAAATTTAATATTTCACATCATAGTTCTCTAGTTAGTTCACTTATCGAACAAATAATCTCTAATCCATAAGATGTTCACATAACATATATCAAATTCTCACATGACCAATAGCATGTTAACTTGTTTATATTTTTATGATTCAAGGCTCATATGTCATAGATCATAGCATGGTCATAAGATTACGAATAAAACGCTAATGAGAACAAAATATGATTATCGAATTAAAGAGAAGAAAGGTTGATCAATAGACTAATCAATAGGTAACATAGATAGTTCATGAAGTAAGAATATGGTTGATCAAATGAGTAGATTAGCACAGAAGATCATATCATAAGTCGGATCGAATCATCATACCACAAGACATATTAATTAGCATATTTCCACTTAAACCTATTGGATATGCATCTAAACTGCAATATAGGAAGCAACTACACAAACATCAATGCACCTAGACAAATGATACAAAGATTTTGGCGACTGCACAAAACTATGGACACATCATTTGTGTGCTCATTACTCATGCGTTCTGACCTACCCTATGAATGCTGGCAAGATCGACCTAAAAACTCTCCTATTTGGCACCATCCATCTATGCATGTTTTACATATTCGCACTAAGCATATCTTACCAAAATTAAATATGTCATCACAATAGTGTAGGTGCTGAAAATGCTCGTGTGATTAACATGAAAAATCTATGTTGTTTAGTGTAAACTAACCTATTAAAAACAGCAACTAAGTGCAGTGATCGCCAGAAACTTTTGACTTAAAAGTTTCAAAAGAGAGTATGATCGCCTACCTGTTTAAACGCGGAAGATGTTGAGTTCTTGATTCCCCTCCTTCAGCCGGCTGAAGAAAGAGAGTCCTTTCTTTGTTCTTTTGTTCTTGCTGTTGAGTTTGAGGTTGAGGATCGTCCAGAAGTCCTTCTGGCTTTGTGCTTGATTTCCCCTTTTGATTTCTTGTTGTTGTTGAGTGCAGCAGAGATAGAGAGAAAACGAAGAAACAATGATGATGAGAACTTAAGTAGAAGCAATAGCCAAACTAATCATGATTTTAATCATGTTTAAACAGCAAACTTACTTGTTTAAATGGCTTTGAAACCCCTTAAATCAAATAGGTTTTGAAAGATTATGCTGTGGTGTGTGTTGCATGAAGTGAATATGAAGAATGAAATTAATGAAGATGTAGAATGCAAAATAAAAATGCAGAAATGAAACACTTATACCCAATGGGTTGAAGCCTTGAAAGGATGAAGATTCTTTGAAAGGACGCCGACTTCTGGAAATGGCAGCGCTCCGGCGTTCCGACGTTGTTGTTTCGATCTTCAACTCGCTATAATAACGCTCTCTCTTTTCTCAATAGGGCTCAACTCAACATTTTTTACTCTTCAACATGTAAGGTATTTATAGGCTTTTTCTGCGTTCGCGATTAACATAGAATAACTTCGGATTTATCCATCTTAACTGACAGATAAATATTGATTAATTCATCTTTATCTGTAATTATCTAAAACACGTCTACTATGGTTGACGCATTTCAGATTAATTAAAGATAAGGATAAATATCCGGGAAAATTTATCTTTATCTTTATTAGCTAAAACGCGTCTACATGTGTAGACGTCTTTTACACTAATTAAGATAAGGATAAACATCCGGAAGAGAAGTTAAAATAGCTTAGGAAACCTAAAACGCGTCAACTTCCACAGACGCCTTTTAGTTAATAAATCAATTGATTAAAATTCAAATTTAAACGCTGAAACAGGAATAAACTCTAAATGGCGTCCATATGGGTCGACGTCTTTTAGAATTCTTCATATTTTAGCTGAAATTTGAGCTAAAATCAATTCAATTGATTAACTCAAACATATCTGTTAAACCCGACACTCAAAAATATCAATAAAAAATAATTAATGATTAAATATCAGACCATTCTGAGGCATTATTATATGATATGAAATTTACTCGAAATGACGTCAAAATTAGCGTGTCTACAAATAGTTCCTTTAGAGTCAAACTTGGTCAAACTGATTTATAATTCTCAAATCACATAGAGTCGTGTATGCCATAGTAATGTGTATTATGATCCATAAGTGCAAATCATGTAAAATGTTTTAGAAAGGGTCAAAATTTTCATACTTAACGACATATTTTCCTAGGACACAAATTATATTTTAATGGCTAAAATTCAATATTTAATACAATAAATATTAAACATATGTAGAAATTAACCAAAAGTCATGAAAATGATTCATATGTCAAAAGTAGAATCTCCTCAAATTTTCAACCTAGACATGTTTGATATCAAATCGGACTTCTATAGAAATTTCAAGAAAGTCGTAATCAAGTCCGATTCAAATAGAATAGAGAATTCATATAAAAATGAAATCCAAACACAACCAAATTTTATAGAGTAACTCAAGTCATCAAGTATAAGGTCTCTGCAAAATTTTACGAAATCCTGAATTGATTTGGTTTGGATATGGACTTTTAATAGAGATTCTGAAAGTTGTAGAATAAGTTAATCACAATTACATGTTGTAATACATACCAAATAAAATAAAAACGTTATCAAAATTGACAATCACACCAAAAACATGGCACTCATGGTCTCCACAAAGTTTCATGGAATTTGGACATGGATCAATTTAAGTCAAATATCCACAAGTTGATTTAACAAAATATGTCAGGAGAGACTGCATAGATTGCCAAACTAATTATGAAATAAAGAGTAAACTAATTAAAAAATATATGAAATTTGGTGGACAAGAAGTAGACACCAAGAATGAGATCATGTACGAATGTCAAGTCAAGTAGACATCAAACAAAGGAAAACGAACATTAGGTAGTTCAACGGGAAAAGTGAGTTCTAAACAACTTTACTGACAGAAAATGGTCGATCATTTCAGAAAACAATCTACCATTTTTGAAATAGTCATGCCACTTCCTCTTCGGTGATTGTGTTCTTGCATGGCATGAGTACCACTATCTTTGAGAATCAATCAACCCATAAAAAGGTAGTTGTGTCCCCTCTATGTCCATCAGAGGCCTCCTAGAAAGTCCATGGACACACTCTCCTAGAGATGTGTTGGAATGGACATTAGTGTGCACAGCCCCACTTTCTGATTAACGAGTTTGAATGTGTTTCATAACACGTAGCCCCTTAAAAACTAGGCCAGTATTGCTACATATGTGGCTAGTAGTCATAGCACTACAAGTTTTGGGACGTCTCAATCACCCAAAATGTCCAGCCCCTTTCGAGGTGTGCGCCTCCCTAACCCACAATACATGATTTGTACCTTCTAGCGAAGCTCGCCCACAAGGTGAACTTGGTGGGGTTTCTTACTTCGATATATGCCATTGCATCCTTAAAATTAGGATCTTCAGCATACAAGTTGTCATACTCATAAATAATTGGCGACCTGCATAAACAAAGACAAGCAAAAAACTGCAACTAGAGGACTTCACAACAAATCGTCAATTTATTCTCAATGCCTTTCTTGTACTTGATCACTAGGTTGAATTGTTATAGGTACATCATTAATTTCATATGGCAAGCTTACTGCAACTTTGATTGGGACTATACATATTGAAGTGGTCAATAGTTAGTGGGCACCACCGTCTCCTTGCCTAGTAGGCCACATGCCAGTATTTTAGTACCTCGTGCAAAGGCCAACAATTCCTTGTCATTTGTTGGATAGTTCCTCTGAGCTCCTTGGAACATTTCTAAATGGTATACCACAGGCTATCCATCTTGCATCAAGATAGTCCCCAAGCATACCTCGATGCATTTGCCCCGAGCTCAAAGGGCCTCTACAAATTTGCCAAGGCCTTGCTCATCTTCCTCTTCAATAGAAGAAACATGTCTTCATGTTACTGACTCTACTCAAATTTTTTATTTGCCTTCATTAGTGCGTGCAAGAGAGAAGCTAGTACGGAAAACTGTATGATGAACTTTCAGAGGCACTAGCATGCACTCATGAAGGTTCAGATCTCAATCACAAACTTAGGTCTTGACCATTCGTTGATCACCTTTACCTTGTTGGGATCAATTTGTAGTTCATCGCCGCCTACCATGAACCTGAGGTATACTAGGGTCTACTTCATGAACTCACATTTCTTGAGCTGAGATGGAGTTGATGGTGCTTCAGCAGCTCGAACACCTTCTTCACATGCATTATATGTTCTTTCCATGTACGGAAGTAGATAAGAATATCATCAAGGCACCTTATGATGAAGTTGTTGAGATAGAGCCACAACACATCACAACTGCATAAATGTAAGAACATTGCATAGTTCGAGTGACATAACAAGGCATTCAAATTAGCCCATGCCACATTTTTAAATGCAGTCTTCTAAGTGTCATCTTTTTTAACTTGAACCTGGTGATAATCGAACTTCAGATCTAGCTTTGTGAAGAATGTAGCATATTTCAATTGATTAAAAAGGTCATCAATTCTTGTTGAGGGCATGGAAGTCGATGCACATACGTCAGCCATTGTCCGTCTTCACACTTGAAGTACATTAGTTGATTGGTCTGGTGCCCAACTCACCAATTCCTTCCTCTGGTAGTTACACTCTTGGATCTCTCTAATTCGTAACTACTCTCCTAGTAATGATTACAACCCTCAGGTTGTTGTATGGAGCTCATAGGCTTCAAACATAAACACAGTGAAAAGAAAGTTCCACTAAGGTGTCTCAAGAAGAAAATTTGTAGACAATATGTCACAAAAAGAAAAGAACTAGAAAATCAGAGTGAGTACACATGTTGGTGATTGCTTGTATGCGAGCTTTGATTGCACGACCTGAATGCAATGGAACTCTGAGTGTTGGGAATTGAACGTTGCTTATTGCAACGTTCTTCTTGAATGCTCTCTTGAATAGGTGCTTGCTCTTTATGTGTTCAACTCAGCTAGTCTAATTCGTTAACCTTCAACTATGGGAGTTTGAACCCCTTTTATAGATCACTCTTAAAAATATTCCCATGTGATCTGGTGGATACATTATCAAGTGTAGATTGTTATTCGCTAGATGCATCATAAGTTCTTTCTATCTAATGTTCATCTTATTGTGAGAGGGATGGTAGTTGTTGTCTTACATACTAGAGACTTTTGAGTTGTTGGGCATCGGGTCTCATGGATGATCAAATTTGCCTTTCCAATCTCAGAAGTTGTTGTCAATTCTAATAAGGGAAGGAGAGTTTAGGAGTTGCTTCTCTAGCTTTGGACACAACCTTTTTAGACATCGGTGTCATGTGCAATAGAATGGCTCATCTTACTTTTGTTATTATCTGTCATCTTGGTAAAACAATGCACACTATAGAAAAACACGCCCCATATATATATTGCAATAACTGAGTTCCTCTTTAAGTACTTCTTAGCAAGTATGTTAGCAAGTGGATATAATCCTCCTAGGTGCATTCTAGGGCTGCCTCATTGGTATAGAGGGTATCTTCCTATAGTAACATAGGGGGGTACAACCCTGGTAGTGGCAAAAAATCATTAGGGAACAAAAAAGTCTTCTAACCCCAACCCATCTCTTCTGTACCATCTTGTACTTCTTTTCCTTCTCTTTCTTACATCTAGCAAAACAAGGAGTGGTGACTAAAGCAAGGAAAAGAAAAGAAAGTGAGGAGGAGGAGAGGGGACTCATTGGAAGGAAACAAGGGCTCACAAGAACATGTTAGATTGTTTATGAGAGATATTCGTTGAAGATATGTCTTCTTCCTAAAAAATGGGAAAAAACTCGATGAAAGTAATTCACTCGTTACTAAAAAAAACTTAATGAAAAAAGTCGAATGAACCACAGCCAGATACCTTATTATAAAGTGAACAAGCTTTTTCGATACTGATCCCTTACACATAATGAATTCAAATAGATCCTTATATCTTGTGTATTTTGATATTAATCTATGTAAACTTAATATAATAATTTAAAAACTCTTAATTTGTAAATATGCTACATTTTCAAGAGTCAAAACGTAAATCCTTCCGGTAAATAATCGTTTGAAAAAGCAAATACTCATGGAACATGCTTCAAACCAATGTTAAAATTGATGGAAGTACTTGAAACGACTTTAAAATATCAACATTCGAGTCCCAAAGAACAATAAAAATGACCTTAAAGGGTCGAATCTAATAGTGAATTTTATTTTTTAGATTTTTTTTTGGATTGTCTGGTTGGAGATGGCGTATTACGAACATGAGGCATATTTTGGGTGTGACCTAAAAATTTTTATTCTATTTTTTATTTTAGTTGCATTGGGAGACGGTGCAGTACTGGTCACCAGTGCAATAAGTAAAATTCAAGTTTTAAACATGGGTGTAAATGATGTTTTTACAGTGAGTTAAACTTAAATTTTTGTTTAATTTAGTAAAATTAAGAAAAATTGACGAAACCAAACAGTCGAACTTAAAACTTAAAACTTTAAATGTATGAAAACTAATATTAAAATATGTGAGATATTGAAACTTATTTCAAGTTCACTTAACTTTTGGGCTTGCTCCCCAACATACATTCAGCTCATAGATGCATTCAATCTGAGTAATACTTGCTGCAATATTTCTTAGATATTATAGTACAATTAAAGAATCAATTGTGTCTGATCAGTCGGCAGTGGATCGCCAAACCCCTTAGGGGAACAGGGATTATGTTACACTGATAAAAAGAAAAAAAAACCGTGAGGGCATTGTAGTAAAGTATCACGCTTTTTTTTAGTTTCCAGATATTTCTGCAGGCAGAGCGCGACCCCAGTGCGCTGACACCTCCTTTAAAAGGAGGCCACCACCACTCCTCTCTGTATACCGTGAACGCAAAAACCCTAACCCTAATCCACTCGGGAGGAGGAAGCGGCCGGGAGGAGAGCCCCCACCGCTCCTGCTATATTGCCCGCGCGCCGTCTGCACCGCATCCGGTAAGTCTTCTCTCTTCTCCCGTTCTTCCTTCCACCTCCCTCGTGCGTGCTCTTGCTGCTCCCCTCCGTCTCCTCCTTCTGCTGCGCTGCTGATGTGAAGGCGTTCGCATTCCCAGATTCTCTGTGTATGTGTGTTTGTTGGGTTGGGGGCGGGGACAGTGGGGGAGGGATGGCAGTGCGACTCCGCTCTCGAAGTGGGGATTTGCTGGGAGGGACCGGGATCCGGATCTGAAACCGGCGAAAACTGCTTCCGAAGTCCGTATATTATATGTGTTCCGAGTTGCATCGCTTGTTGCTTCGTGAAAGTTGTAATCGTGCCAATCTTGCCGATTTGATGGCCGTGCCTGTCTCCTTGAGATGTTTTATAAGGGAAAATGTGTTGGATTCTAGACGCTAGAAGTGGAGGCAATCGCCTTCAGAAACGTTTTATGTTCTTTATTTTTTTTTTTGGTGCAGAAGGTGATTAAAATCCGGCTTGTAAGCTGAGAATGACAAGGCAGGCTTTTAAAACTCTTGCATTCAGGTGAACATAGTTTCCGCTCTTTCTATGGTAGCTAAGATGTCAGCTGGTAATGGTATGACCGGCGTTTAATGCCGAAGAAAAATCTGAATCATTAGATCGAGTTCAGCTAGCCTTTCTGAGGTCTCCTTCAGTTATCCACGGAAGGGCTGTGGATGTGACCATAAGTAGAATAATGATTCTTTCAGAATCGGAGAGGATGGTAGCAATGGTAGGCTATTCTAACGCAATGAGTTTCCATGCGAAAAGAGAGGAATGTGCTTCTTACAATGTTGGCCTGTGATGCGTGGATTGTGGAATAGAATGGAGAAGGTGATTGAACTACCACAGAGTGAGGAGAGGTTTATTGTGCCTTCGGGTGAATAAAAAGTGGATTACAGTGTATTTGTTGGGAAAAGAAATGAAAGAGATACATGCAAATGTGTAGGACACTTTCAAAAAATGCCTTGGAGTGCATCAGAGGTACATTTGAATGGCAAGGCCTTCTGGTATACCATATTTGAATTATTGCTTCAGTTGTTTACTCAATAACTTGCACATTATAATGGATCTAGTCCAATCCTATCAGATATCCATTGATCTTGCCTCCCAAAATTGAAATGTTTGATGGATGTGGCACTCGTCCTTGCCTCTGCTGTTGCTGGGGTGACTGGTAATGATGACGGACATGGCCTTCTCCTTGTGCTGCATGGAAATATTGCAGCTGGGTGTCGGTGACATTTTTGTCTGATCTTCTTTATCTTCATGTGTCTAGGCAGTGAGGGAATGGAGGTAGGTGTCCACATTGTGCACTGTGCATATATTGGTGCTGAAGAGTCTTGGAAATGAATAGGGATGCATTATTATGACATTGATGGGTACTTGAGATTTGTGGCTTAGTGCAACTTAAATTTCTCTTATAGTATTTTTCCTTGAATCCCTCAGATAAGAATTTTATGAGAAGAGTACAATTGTTGCAATGTATAAAACAGCATCAGGATTCTAAATGGAAAGAAGATAGTACAATATATTCAATCAATATTCCTCCCACTCTCCTCTTTTTCTAATATGCCACAACAAATGCACCATGTATCCACTCTCACCATGCAGATAAAAACATACTACTCTCACCATGCAGATAAAAATAAGTTCAACATTAAAGAGAGCCTCATTTCTTCATGTTTTCCCCAGTATGTTCCCTTCCCCACAGCATAGGCATTAAGCAACAATCTAAAGTGAGAGGTTAGGTCACTAGCTTTTCCACACCTACAGCCTTCCGGATGCACTAAATAGAGGAATGGTAGTGAAGAAAGTCAAATGGTATAGAAAACTACAAGGAATTTGGAAGATGTGTTTTGTGGTGCACATTGTCTGAATGCATGGGAGAAGGTGCCTATTTCCACATGTTCTTGCCGCTTGCTTGGTGTCAACTTACACTTTCAAATAGGTACATGCCAGAGTTGCCCAACATATTCTTTTGCTTACTTCCACTTTGGATACTTAGACCTTACTTGTGCTGCTACCCAGAACAGGTGGCAACCACCATGTGGGTTCATGCCCACCAGATTTTGGCATCAAAATCACCCATTGTAAAATGTGTAGGCTGCTAGGAATCACCACCTTCACCCTCCTCCCATAGAGAGAGAGAGACCGAAGAAGGGAAAAATGGAGAGAAGAAGAGAGGGGGAATGAGGGGTGGGAGGAGGTGGAGGAGAAATGGAGAATAAGATGAACATAATTTAGTTTTCCTGTGATTATATGGGAAAGTGCATAATTGACACTTGTCCCCTTTGACTTTCTGTGTGTGCTACTTGTTTGTGTTTGTCTCTGTGGATTCTGCTTTGCGATAACATTCTTTCATCTATTATCCTTCTTTGTTTTTTTTAAAATACCTTGCTATCTGTTACTGTTCTATATTTTTTATACATTGTGTAGGTGTGAAACTGGATTTGATGATATTTCAATTTTTTACACATACATTTGGAACGACATACCTCTTATATGCTTAGATTGTTGTGTGTTGTTTGTCATTATGCATAGATCCTGTATCTGATGTCATTTGGCTACTTAGTGTATGCAATTCAATGGATTTATCATCCTCTTGAGTTAAGGGGATACATTCTTCCCCATCCCTCCCCTTCCTTCCTCAAAACCAAACCAAAATAAGTGTTCTGACTAGTAATAGCTTCTCACTCGTGGAAAGGAAGTTAGATGGTTTGATTGGTCAGTCAAATCAAAGTGAACATGTGGGCTCAGCGGGTTAATATCATATTGGTTCGATGCTTGAAATTTGGTATTTGCACCATATGGAGGTAGGTGATCATATTTGTGGAGAGATATACTAGCAGATCTCAGGTGAGATGAAACAGTGAGGTACAAGTGCTCTATTATCCTGACAGTGAGGATCCCCCATTAAAAAAAAAACAACAACGAGAATGTGATGGCAATGGGTCTTCCTTCTTGATAGGATTTGTGGATGACGGTGGGCATGGCTACTCAATGTCACCAAAGGGCATAATAATCATGGCTTCACTGACATGTGAAGGGATGCTTGTGTGTGGACATAAGTCATTGGAAAATATTTCTGCTCAGTGGGTTAATATCATATTGGTTTGATGCTTGAAATTTGGTATTTGCACCATATGGAGGTAGGCGATCATATTTGTGGAGAGAAAATGTGTAGGATGTGATAAGTTCTGGGATCTACTAGCAGATCTCAGGTGAGATGAAACGGTGAGGTACAAGTGCTCCATTATCCTGACAGTGAGGATCCCCCCTCAAAAAAAAACAACAACGAGAATGTGATGGCAATGGGTCTTCCTTCTTGATAGGATTTGTGGATGACGGTGGGCATGGCTACTCAATGTCACCAAAGGGCATAATAATCATGGCTTCACTGACATGTGAAGGGATGCTTGTGTGTGGACATAAGTCATTGGAAAATATTTCTGCTAAGCGAAAAATTAGGCATAAGGATTTGATGGACCCCTTTGATAAGGGGATTAGCAAAAGATATATTTACTTTGTGAATAAGATCTCCATTTGGGGGGGGGGTAAGCTGCATTGTATGGATAAAATGCAGTGGGCACCTGTTGTTTCTTAACTAAAACTGGTACTAGATAAGTCTTGTCCTTCATCTTTAGAAGGAAAGTTTGTGTTCAAACAGCCAAGGAGTGGTGACAGGTGGGTCGTGGGTGCTTTGCCCTCTCTAGGGTTTATCCCTCCCTAGAGGGGTTATCCATGATATTGTAGTTCTCTGAGTCAGTAAACCTTATATTAGTCCTATTTTTAACTTTTTAGAGTTTAGACAAGTGATTGATGGTTCGCAGATTCGAGGAACAGAGCCAGCGATGCTAAAATTATACCAGGTACTATTGAATAGGTCTGACCTGGTCTAAATGAGATTTTTTTTGGGAAGTGTGTCTAAATTAGATCAGATTGATAGAAATATCTGATCTTGGGAAATTGGCCAATCTAGGATCGACTCCCTCAGAAGTGTTTACAAGTTGATTGAACATAATAATAATAGCTTAAATAGAAGGATGCATATTTGTTGGTAACAACTAGTCTATTGGATAAATTTTAATGTAATTGTGGGTTCTAGTAAATTTTCACCTTGGAACCCCAATCTCTGTCAACTTCCTTCTTGATGATGCTTACTAATGGGGTAAGAAAAAGGTGCATCTTTTGCTACTCCAAAAGACACAAAGGGGATTGATGGAGTGAGTACATGAGATGGACGACATTGCCCTACCCAAGTTGTTTGGAATGAGGAATCAATGATTAATGAGAAGTTGATAGGAGTAAGTCTTGTTGCATTTTGGAGGACACTATTTGACGGTGCATTGTCCGCATATAAACACTACATTTTTGGAGATCTACTTTTAAAACAGAAATTCTAGTTCTTCCTATGGTAGTTTTTGAAAACTAGAAGTTTTCTGAAAATTGATTAGTTGTTTCTGGTTATTCGATATGGTGACATTTTGAAGCTTTCTGAAAATTGATTAGTTGGTCCTGGTTATTCGATATGGTGACATTTTGTGTGATTCTAAGTAGAAAAGCAGAATGATATTTTCATAGCAGCATGCAAAGCATTCCCTCTGCTCCTCTTTTCAATACTATTGCTGCTGAAACTTTGTTCGGGGTTGTGAAAGATACAGTGCATAATTTGTTTTGCATAGGTGAACAAAAGTTATTGTATGTAGGATGCCCCTAATTGATATGCAGATGATAGCTTTTTTGCTGGGGGTGGGTGCAGAACATCATTTTTTCAACTGAATTTTGCAAGTGGTTAGTAATGGTGATATGGAAATGAAGTGTTTGATAGGAGGTAGGATAACTTGGTCAATTTAGTCAGAGCACCATCCAAGTTCATTTTATGTCTCTCCACCCCTTTAAAACTCTTGAGTGGTGATAATATAGTAATGTTTCAAGAAGGTAAGTTGGATCAAGTGTCTAATCTCAACGGAGGGTTAGGGGTTAACATGAATTGAGCTGTTCTAGGAAGTGGCTATGAAAGTCTAGAAAAAGGACTATATAGCTATTTGAAGAAATTATCAGTTATATCTTAGGAATGAGTCCTTATAGGAACTAGCTACTCTTGGCAACAATGTCTTTCCAATTTTGTTTTTGTGAGAGTCCTTATATAAGAGGACTATTATGGTAAGTGGGAAACAATGCACTTCCAAATCCCCCCCCCCCCCCCCCCCCCCCCCCTTCCCCCGCAGAGAACCACTCCACATAGAAGGAGAAATTTTCTCCTTCTGTTGGTTTTTTTTTTGGGTGTATGTGCTTTTTCTCCTTCAAGGATAAGTTAAAATTGGAAAGTTACCAAACATAGCTTATTTTTATGGAAATGCTTTGTTGGGAAAGAGGACCTTTTTAAAAGGTCTTCCTTGAAGTTCCCGAATGCAACCTTAACATTTGGCGAAATGCCGAGCATTGATGTAGGCTGATGAAGAGCCTTTGTGAAAAGGTATTTGGCCGAAAAGGAATTCTGGGAATGAAATTTCCAAATTGTGCTGTGGTTTTGAACAAAGAAGTGGATATAGCAGACTGACTGCTTCGGTGGGAAGAGTAATTATCTCAACCCAACTCTTAGGAGGAACTTAAGGCAGAGAGGCTAACCAAGTGGCAGATCAAGGAGGAATGTCAGATCATAAGGATCATGTAGAGTTTATCGTAAGCGGTCAGTGAGAAAAATTTGTAGATTTTAATGAAGGCCCTTCAAAATAGAGGGAGACTCCAGAACCAGAGGAATTGAGTTGTAAATCAAGGAATGGTGTACATTGATGCTTCTAGAGTTGCCTTAGGGGCAGGTTGATGCAGAATGGTAGAGTCATAGTTTATGCTTTGCGACGGCTGGAGACTCACGAAGAGAATTATCCTACACATGATTTGGAACTTACAACATTCATAGCTTATGCTTTGCCACAGCTGAGGACTCACGAAGAGAATTATCCTACACATGATTTGGAACTTACGACAGTTATCGTTGCATTGAAACTTAGGAGGCATTATCTTTATGGAAAGAGATTTGAAGTGTTCATTGATCACAAGAGTTTTTTTCGGTTATATAGTGAAGATCTATCTCTGTAGATGGTTGAGAAGTCCCATTTTATAATAAATGCCATTCATGGTGCTATCTTGATCCTTGTAAGTTGTGTCCTGTTGTTGTTGTTGTTGTTGCTGCTGCTACTGACTGTCTACATGTTTTTCTTTGCTATAAGATGTCAGACTTTCTATCTTAATGATGTATAATTTGTGTTTATCTTTTTATTACATTGTATTTTTTAATCCTTAATGATTCTTAGGTGGCTAATACCTATTTTTGTGCTATAGTTCTTTTTTATACATTCTGCTGTTTTTTAATTTTCTCGTTATGATTCTTGGCACCACCCTCAACTCTGGTGGGTGCTTTCTACAAATGGTTATTCATTTTGTTGGACGTTCTTGGTTTTAGACCTTACTGTCTAAGGTGTTTTCTTTCTCTTCCTTCATGTTGATTTTTTTTTTTTTTTTTTTTTTTTTGAGGTGGGCCGTTGCTCTCAGGTTTATAGGCATGCATATGCATTTGGGGGCTGAGAGGAGCCCCTGGCCACTTTATTTACCTCTTCCCTTTAACTCTACAAAGATGGTGGTCCATGACATTGTTGGCTGTTCATGTGAATACTATCTTGTTTGTTTGATTCAATTGTATTTCTTGATGACAGTTTTGAGTCGTTCCTTTGGTGAGCCTGTTAGTGTCGATGGCCTCCTTTTTCAAGCCTTAAACTTGTTTTTGCATCCATATGTTCTGCTTCAGGAAGCATGACAGAACCAGAAACCAGTATCAACAGTGAGGTTGGCCATGAAGAATCAATAGCCTTTGAGGCCATGGTTTCTGAGGCACCACAAGTGGAAGCCAGCACTCCTGTGGAGGCTACTGGTATTCCAAGAACGGAAACCACTGGCAGTGACTCGAATGCTGAGCCATCCGCAACTGTGGCTGTGAAGGCGACAGATCAAACGCCGACTGTGGTTGCTAGGGAAAGGGTGGGAGATAAAGTAGGTGTGACAGATGAACAGAAGAAAGGAAGCATCATTGAGAAGGAAGATGGAAAGGAGTTGACTGTTAAACAAGAGAAAGGAAGCACTCCAAAAGCAAATACTGTAGGTAAGAAGGCCCAAAGGTTACGAAAAAGGAAAACGGCAGCTTCAGCTACTGCAGATACAGCCAAAGATAACACGGAGAAAACATGTGTGGCAGATAAAGTTAAAAGTGCCCCGGGCAAGGAAGATGGGAATGTGGAAATGGAAACAACAGCGTTGACTGTAGCAACAACTTCTGCTGCTATTACTGCAGAAACTGCCAATGATAACGGGGAGAAAGAACTGGCAAACAAGGACAAAATTGTTGGAGCTATCAACAAGAAGAACAAGAAGAGGAAGAAGAGAAACAAGGCTCAGGTAGCAGCAGCGGAAGCAGCTGGGGCTGCTGAAGTTGGAGCTGTTACAAAGTCATCTGTTGCAACGGAGTATGCAGGGATGATATTTATGTGCAGTGCTGAGACAAAGAAGGACTGCTACAGGTACAAGGTTTTTGGGATGCCGGCTGGCAAGAAGGCGACTGTGGCAGAAGTTTACAAGGGGATGAAGCTTTTTCTATATGATATTGATCTGAAGCTATTGTATGGAATTTATGTAGCCACTAGCAAAGGGGGCTATAATTTACAACCTAAAGCCTTCAAATCTGCATTCCCTTCTCAGGTTAGATGTTTCTACTCCATTCTGCTGTGGTCATCTGAGTTTTCATTGTGTGTTTCTTGCAAATAATGATATCTATCCATGTGTATATATTTCATTGTTTTAGACAAAGTAACTTATTTGTCTAAAGCGTGAGTTTCGTATGTCTTGGGAGGTTAAAGCTTGGGGGATTGTACTCGAATTTTATCAAAGGCATGGAGGTGACTTAGAAATAAACGCATGAAAATAAGGGAATGCACCCCACGTAGTCATTAGCATCATCTCACCCTTTAAGTTTTCTATATGTGTCCTTTCTTCTCCTTCCTTTTCGAGTGTTTGTCTCCCTATCTGAGTATCCCTCCCTCCCCCTCTCCCTGCCATCACTTGATTATGAAGGTGCTGCCTAGGCGCCCTGCTTGAGGAACTCAAGTATGCCTTGGGTCGCCTTATTGCCTTCATAACTATATATAGATGAGCCTCCTTTCGAAATCCTCTTTTCTTCGTGTTAAAAGTAAAATAAAATTTATTAATAATTTTTAAATATTCAAATAGACCACTTAGGGTTGTTCCAATCTCGGGGACTTTAATTTTCACTGTCCGATCTTGACGATCAATCCTAGCCATCCGATCGGGTAGGTGTCAAAAATCAATGTCTAAAAATGCTGAAAAAAAATAGTAAACGAGGGGGAGTTCATCTAAGTTGGATGACCCCGATGCTCATTATAGTCGGGCCCCTATATATCTGTACATATATGTTAGGAAATGGTTATAGTCTGCTACTACGTTGGTAGTAGATTGAACCAAAGGAGCAAACCCCCCCCCCCCCCAAAAATCCCGTATTAAGAATGATAAAATTTTAAATATTGAATTACCCTCTTAGGATTGTTTCTGTCTTTTGAGGCTTAAATTTCATCGTCCAATCATGAAACTCAACCATAGTCGTTCGATCGGGTGTGTGCAAAAAATGTTTAAAAAAAATATGAAAAAATAGTGAAAAAGTGGAAATTTGTCCAATTAACCTAGGGTTGTTCCTATCCGTTCGGGTTTTAGTTTAAATCACTAATTACAGGGTTTAAACTCCCCAATGTTAGGAATGCTGTCAGTGGGCAATGTACACATATATATAAGAATGCTATCATGCGGTTTGCTACAATGTATGCGGTTTGACTGCACGCATTGTCTTTGACTTTCTCCTCATATTTTGAAGAAATAAAATTTATAATAACTTTTAGATACTCAATTACCTCCCTTAGGATTGTTTCCATCCCTTGGGTAAGTTCACCGTCTGATTGTGTCTGATTGTGAAACTCAATCATAGTCATCCATCGGGTATTTGCAAATCTGATTTTCAAAAAATCATAATAAATAGCAAAAAATAAATAAAAAATTGGTCAAATTACCCTTAAGATTATTCTCATCCCTGGTAATTTTAGTATTCATCACCAATTTACTTGCATCTGATTGGACGGTTACAATGAATTTGGATACGATCAGACAGTAAAAATTAAGCTCCAAAGGATGGAAATAATCCTGGGGGTAGGTAATTGATTATTTAGAAATTTATGGTGATTTTTTATTTTTTTAAACATAGGGATGGAGCTGAATATATTATATATATGCTCAAACCTCTTAATGTTTGACAAAACTAAAACTTCATGGGGATGGGATCTAAATGCTAATGGGGAGAAATTTGCTTGTTTAATTTTTTATACTCTTTTTTTTTTTGCATGCACTCGATTGGATGACTATAGTTGAGTCTCATGATCTGGTATTGAAATTTAAACTTAAGGTTGGGACAACCTTGTTTAAACCTAAGGATGGGACGAACCTAAGGGGGTAAATGAATATTTAATTTTTTTTAATATATTTTATTTTATTTTTAACATTGGGTGGGTGGGTTTGGATGGGGTGCATCTATATTAGGTGCATCCCAGGGTGTGTTTGATCCTTTCCTATGTTCAATATGTATATATGTATCTATGAGAAGGGTTTCATTACCACTGGTGGCAAAATAAGAATGATCCCACCTACTCGATAAATACCTTAATTGAACTCTAATGTCTAATCTAAACCAATAAATTATGTATATTATATATATATATATATATATATATATATATATATATATATATATATATATATATATATATATATATATATATATATATACCAAGTTTTAAATTTGATTTGGATATTGTATATTTTAAGGAATGTGTACATTTTATCTTTTTGGGCACATGAAAGCCTCAGGTGATCACATGCGAATGGAATGCGGATTATCATTACATTTGTCCACTCGACCAATTCGATCTGACTGGCTCCCCAATTTTCTTTAAAAAATGTCTAAAAAATTATAGAAATTTAAAAAAGGTTTCTATTGCCCAAAACTTATGTACGACCTTGGATAAGCCCTTGGGAATTTATTAATTGACATAGAAGCTTGGATACATAGGGATGAGATAAAACCTTACCCTGAGCAAATTAAAATAACAAGCAAGAAACTCATCTTTAAATATTTATACTCAAATTCTTTATAGCTTTACATTGCAAGAGCTATACAAATGTTGTGCATAGCTTTGCTCAGTGCCATTGTTAATATTCTTGAAGGAACCAAGTATACTCATCTGTGTTGTCATAGATGATTTTCGCTGGTATTGATGCTTATGTCTCAGGTCCATGGTAAGATCCTCTTGAGGATTGATAGGAGGATGCGTATGAGTATTGGGGATAACCATAGTACTCATGAGTAACTCGATGCATCATTAGGTAGTGGTGGTTGATATGCATATGAGTATTGGGGATAACCATAGTACTCACGAGTAACTCGATGCATCGTAAGGTAGTGGTGGTCGATATGCATAATGCCTCGTTGGTATGCATGGGGATCATCGGCCTTTGATGCGTATCGGTAAGTAGCTTTAGCTTGTTGCTACCTCCTTTGATACCCTTTGCCCTTGCCTCTTATTGTTGTGCCCTTGGCACCCATGTTGGAATGATCTTCATCTTGAGTAGCATGGGTAAATTGTTTCTCCTTAGTGAAAGTAATCGGAGGAGCTTCACTTCCTTGGGCTCAGCCTTGCCCTCGAGATGACCGTTGTTGAAGGGTCCACCTTGACGTCCGTATTGGAATCGAGTAACAAAGTCCTCCTCTTCTATAGTTTTAGATCTGCAATATTCATAGGAGTTGTTAGTTTTTTCTTCTCCTTATCTCTACTTGCACTTGACGGTGCAGATTGTTTTTGCCGTTTAGAAGGCCGTTGTGAAAGTTGAAATTGTACGGATGATGAGATTCCATCAAGTACTCCCTAAGCCCATGAACAAACATTTCCGTCAAATTATGTTGGACCCAAATATTCTTTGCATCCACCCATGCATGAAGTGGATTATGCTCCTTAAAGATTTCATTGAGGTCGATCGGTTCTTCGGCTCGTGTTTCTTGTTGTATAAGTCATCTAATAACCTCTTTCTCTATCTTGCTTCTTCTTTCTAGTTCTCAAGAATTCTTTTAGAGATTCTTCACCTTGGGACACATGTTGTAGTGACTAAGACTAGTTGCTCCAACATTGATCAACTTAAGTGGTTCCTTTGCACTGTGTGGATCAAGCTAAATGTTGATCAATTCCTCTCACATATGTAAGATCTTCATAATTTTGGATTTTTCCATGGTCCATCCACCTATCAACAACAAATTGTAGACTTACAGCCCTATAAGTGATGCAAGTGACAATACCAAACATATAGAGTATCTTTGGTTTGTATATAATTACTTGGTAAAAGTGGCATGATTGCTTTGTGAGTATGGTGAGTACCAAAATGCAATGTCCTTAAGCCCATAGTTGTCAAGGCATTGCTTAGGCATGTGCCTAAGTGGCGCCTAAGCGCAAAGGTGCTAGAATTATAGCAAGGCGGTGGGACGCCTTCTATGGGCCCATGAAAGGCGGTCCAAGCGCCCGCTTAGGTGGCCCAAGCGGCCCTCCCACGGCGCCTAGTGTGTGCTTGGACCCGGTCCAAGCTTGCCCGTTCACCTGCACGGCCCGATAACCTAACCTAACCTAACCCTCCCTTGACCCTTGACCACGACGCCCTTGTTCACCCATATGTCCCCTTCGCTCTCCCATGCTATGCTAGGGTTTACCCTCCACCATCGCCACCACCCCGATCCTCGGTTGTCGCTGTTGCCATGTCATTTGTCGCCGGTCGTCGATGCCGCCATCATCGTTGCCGGTGCCATCTGGTGAGAGCTCGCTCTTTTTCTCTTTCTGTCTGTGTGTGTATGTGTGTTTGTGAATGTAAGGCGGGACGAAGCCCCTGTACGTGAGCTCCCCTCCCTCCCTCCCTCCCTCCCTCTCTCTCTCCGAAGCCATGTGTATGTGTGACTGTGTCACATTGAAGCCCGAGCCTCCTTCCCTCTCTAAGCTCTCTGTAATCTCTCGGTTTCTCCTCTCTTCTCTCTCTTGCCCCCCCCTCTCTCAATCTCCTATGTGGCCAGACGCCTCTCTATGTCCCCTTCTCTCTCTATCTCTCTCTGAGTTTGTGTGACTGTACACACATGAAGATGAGTCGAAGCCCTGTCTGACCCACATACCCTCCCCCCCCTCTCTCTCTCTGTGACTCACACATAGACATGGGCCGAAGCCCTCTGTCTCACACACACTCCACCCACACCCACTTTCACTTTCTCTCTGTGTGTGTGTGATAGTGAGTTAGTTCCACATTCTCTCTCTCTTTCCGATCACTGTGTGACACGCTCTCACTCCATTCTCTCTCTGTGTGACTTTGTACGCATAATTTATAAGATTGTAGATTAATTTCTTTTAATTTATCATGATTGAGTTGTTCTGATATATTCAAGTCAAGTGAATTATTTCATGCTAGATCAATTTCTTTCAATTTTAATGTTTAGTATGATTGATTTGTTTCGTGTTAAGTTCAAGTAAATTATCTTATAGTAGATTAATTGCTTTTAAATTTCATATATAAGATTATTTTATTGCTATTTTTTATTTATGTTGATGAATCCACAATTAATATTAATATCTTTCATATATATTTTAAGGAGGCACCTATGTTGTCGCTTAACCGCCGCTTAAGCAGTTGCCTTAATGCCTAAGTGCTTAGGCTCCCCCGGAACGCTTTGGGTCGCCTAGGCGCCTTGACAACTATGCCTTAGCCTATAATCAGACATCTTGTTGCATGCTATTATAGCTCGATTCTTATCTGCCAACATACATTGGATGACATTCTTAGTCCCACAAAGGACTTGTTCATCATTGGGCAATTGTTGAGTAGTGGTAATGAAGAAATCTCCTATATAAGTGGACACAATTGTTTAAGGAATTAGAACTTCAGGAGTAGTAAAATTCGACAAAAGCAAAGTGCAAGATTGTGTTTGTTCACTTGTTGCATACAAATCATGGTGAAGTGTCCTATCTGATCTTTTTGTCTATGATATCCCACTACATTTTACATGTGCTCTTGTTCGCCCTTGCAGCGACTTCCTTCGCATGATCCATTGCTTCATATAAGTATTCCATTGTAGCCTTCTCATCACCATCGACCATCCTCAGAACGTGCACAAGAGGTTCCACTACATTGAGGATCATCTTAATGTCCCTCCAAAAATCTCGATTCTAAATCAACTCCACCACCTGCTTCTCCTTGTTCCTTTCTGGTTACTTTGTGTGCCTTGCCATCTGATCCTCCCATCGCTTGCTTGGCATCATTTGTATCAAGGGATGCCTTTGAGATTGTAGTCTGTAGTTGACATCATTTGTATCAAGGGATACCTTTGAGATTGTAGTCTGTGGACTCTCCAAAGAAATGTAGGAGGCGACAAAACGAGTTATCTCAGAATGTAGCAACTCTCTTTGCTTGGTGTGTTGACTCATCAATGCGAGTATGTAGTTGTTGTAGTAGCTATAAGAGGTAATGAATTGAGCTGCCGTCACTGTCTCATCCACTTTTGCATAGTTGTCAATATTCTCTAGCATCAAAATTAGAAGGTGGGCAGAGCAAGGAATCCAATAGAGATGTGGTCTCTTGTTTATCAAGATTTTGCTAGCGGCTTTATATGAAGCTATGTTATCTGTCACAACTTGCATGACTCAATCCTCTTCCACCTATTCCACAATGTCATCAATTAATTTGAAAAGATATTAAGCATGTTTTACCTTGCAGTTGACATTAACCGACTTCCAATATTAAGCAATATTTGCATTGTACTTTTCTTTGGCCCATGTCCACCGGCGTGCAATGCCAAGTAAGATCAGCATTAGGAGGGTTCCCAGAGGAACATTTAGCAGCATCTTGAGATACCATTCTTTAGGTAGTTGAGCAGTTCACAAAGGGCAAATAGAGATGATGAGAACAATAATATAAATTTTTTTTGATAAACAAAAGTACAAGAGTTTAGAAGGAGAGGAGAGAAAGAAGGAGAGAGCGTGCAGTAGGGAAGTCTTGTAGAGATCGCCGAGCTTGTAGTCGTGGGAGAGACAGAGAGATAATTCCACAATCAAGAGAGTGAGAGAGACAGCGAGAGTGCAAGAGGTAGAGAGTGAGAGAGGCACGTGATCGGATCCGACTGGTCCAAAACGGATTGGAATGGCCTGATCCGTGCGATCCTGCACCCCTTGGTTAGTCTTTTTAGATGATCAATTTTCCTTTGACAGTGGCATGGTCAAGTGTTGGCTATGTATAGCCAAATTCCTTCCTTCAGTAATCATGCTACATGGGAGGATCTGGAACTGTAAGAACCCATGTCAGACTAATGGTCGTTGCAAATGGATGATGCCAGGCTGTTTTATCATTGTTTGAATTGTTGTATGTGTTGTTTGGGTTTGGAGCTCAGTGGCAATACTTATAGATTCTTGTTTTACCATGTAATGCTCCCCTCACTTTCTCAGTAACCTTTTTCCTCGAGTTTGACTGCTTTAGCATTTCTGGTTTCATGTTGTACTGCTGATTTCTTTTATAATCACATCTGCCACTGGATGAGTAGTTTGTTGTATTCTTTCTTGATTGTGGTCTGAATAGGCATATATCAAAATTTATTAACTGCATATATGTTTGGAACTGATACATTTTCTAGACATGGGGTTCTGTGATTGCACGGTTAGGGCCTGGGAAACTTGTGTTTTCAAGTTGGTTTTATTATGTTTTTCCTTTTTTATTTTTAAATGTAGCAGGTCTACAGATCTACATGCATGCATCTTAGGATGGTTGGAATGAGGGATGTCATGGTTTGCAGGATTTGTTGATCCCGAACTGGATCGTCAGGTTTGGATCAGAATCAAGCCCTGCTGTTCTGATTTTTCTGGGGTGGGGGTGGGGCGAAATCCCCTCTCGAAGATGAAGAGGGAGGCCAAATTAGCCCAGCCAGAATCAGGCTGAATCAGTTAGGATCGGTCAATCCCAGGCTGATTCTGCCCAATCCAGATAAAATTAAAAATTAAGTCTGTCCAACTGTTGACTTTCTTTCTTTGGATTGGCTCATTTGGTTAATCCGATCTAGATCTGTATGGGATTGGGAGCCGCCGATCCAATGTCCCAATCCGATTTGGCCTCCCTGAGATCATGACGGATAATCTGAGATATGTTTGTTGCTGTTATTTAAATGATAAAATTAGTTTTGATGACAATGTCTGATGGATGGCCCTGGTGTTCAACCTGAAACTTAGAATGAACATGATGAAGATAAAGAAATATCTATTTGTAATGGTGATAATGCTTGCAGCATATGCCAAAAGTCCTACATGAGCAATAAAACCAATTCAAGTGTCAGGTCATGTTTTTTTTTTTGGGGGTGTGTGTGTGTGTGTGTGTAAATTGAATGCTGGCTTCTTGGTTATGTATTGCTGCAAATGCCCTTTGTTTAGTTTAAGATTCTTCAAGATTCTTTGTTGTTCACTCTTGCATTTTATTCTCTAGGGGTGGACCCTGTCATATTCTTGCCATACCGTTTCTTGCCCAGTCAATGCATATGCACCATGTCTATATTCCAACGTACATGCATTAGCAAAATTTAGTCTGCTATTGCTTGCGTTTGTGCAAGTCTGCTGTTGGTTGTTTCTGTACCATCTATGTTGCTTTGCACACTGTCTATGATCGCTGCTTTGAAATGGGCCATAATTTGTTTTTCTGTAGCTTGCACATGTTCTTGTTCATCTTATTTTGGGACATATTGTACACTTCCAATGATACTTGTATTTATATTCTTCATCTTGTTATGTTTCTGGCAGGTGCGTTTCAAAGCTCTTAAGGATTACTTGCCTTTGCCAGAAGAAAAGTTTAAGGTTGCAATCAAATCAAATTACTATGGAAAGAAGAAGTTCAGACTAGAACTTTCTACCGAACAGGTCAGGTTCAATGACTGTCTATTTCTTAGAACAAATTTAGACATGCCACCAACTTTATATTAAATGGAGCAATACAACCAGAAGATGGAAAATAGAGACTCATCGGGCTCTACAATTAAATCAACTAGAAACAAACTGAGCAAAGAACTAATGAAACTTATTTTCATGGGGACTACAAAGCAAAAGCTGAGAGACAAGGAACAAATATCCTCTATAGACAATCTACTTTGGAGCAAACATAGATCTCACATAACGATAATGGCCTTCCCGGAGGTGGGCAATGGCTGAAGAAGACATCTTCATGACAAAATGAAATCCTTGTAATAAAAATAAGCTCCAAGTGCATCGTTGATAATAAACATGGTCTCAGCAGAGAGGTGGGCAAGGTGCCCAAAGGAGACATCTCCGTTTACAAAATGAAATCTTGGTCATAGAAGTAAGATCAAAGGTGATTGCCACACTTGCCTAGGCAGTAAAGTAGGACGAGGCAAGCCAAACACCTCGCCTCACCTCGCCTCGCCTTATGTTCGCCTCACTGACCTAGGCACTCACCTGTGTTATCTACACCAAACGTTTGTATCTTTTGTTAATTATGTGGTACTACTTTTGTGCCATCTTTTCTTAATTATTCCAAAGTGGCCAATTAATGCCTCTTTTAACAATGTTTATGTCTAGTATCCTTTTTCTCTTACATGCTATCAATTTTTTCTTGTTTTTGATGATTCCTAAGACTATCCATTACTTATATAGATTTTTTATACAAATTGGTCTTTACATATTGGATATAATCAATACTTCCCAAAGCCTTCTTCCTTTGTGGTGATGAACAGGAGAAATCAGGTCCCCTCAAATGCCTAGGCGATCGCTTAGGCATTTTGAGGCTAAGACGAATCTCCAATCACCTCGCTCGCCTAAAAGCTCTTTTAAGTCCCTCTATCTCATTAATTAAACTCCTTAGCGCAGTTTGTCCATTTTTTAGATTTAGCTGACATCTACCTAACCAAATAAGCTATCTCACCTCTAGTTAAAGGAGACTTTGACTGCATCCCCACCCCCGTGTTTTTACTTTGTAAAACCTTTTGGCTGTGTACGAATGTCCGGCTGATTGTTACAGCAGATTTGTAATGATGTCTACTTTGGGACACACCTCTTTATTTTCGAGATTCCTGCATGTGTATTCAACAGGTAAATAATTTATCCAAGCTATTTGCTGAAGCAACCAAGACATCAAAGTGGACAAATGATCGGGCTACCAGAGACAAGGCATCAAAGCGGACCAATGATCGGGCTACGAGAGAACGGGTGCCTCAGAATTTCACCTCTCATGGCACAAAGAGAAGGCAATTGCAGGGCGCTGTTGGCCACCGTACAGTAGATGCAGGTGATCGCATATTCCCTAGAAACCATGATGCATATGAGAGGGAGGTTTATGGAACCCAAGTGCCCCTGCAAGTTCCTTTTCTTCAACCTGGTCCCTCTGTGCCACGGCAGGCTCCATTGCCTCTGTACCCATCCCCACCTCGTGTTGTTCCCCTTCCCCCTCTCCCTCCAGGTTATGTGTACGAGAGGCCCATAGATGCTGACTACTACCACAGAGAACTGCCAACGGAAGCACATGGCTATAGGTTTACTGATTCAGGGTTGCAGCTGCCCTTCGATAATGTTGGGAGCAATGATCCATACAGCTTGCACAGGGAACCCGTTGCTTATCACGAGAATCGTTATGCAGGGACTTGGCCATCAAGTTATCATGCTCCTGCCCCTCCCTCGTATCCATATTGACATCTGAATGTAGCTGTAAGAACTATGCTTCCAGGGTTTTCTCATGTCATTAGGGAATGGCTTTCCTTTCCTTTGTTGTACTCGGCTATTGTCCATTTTCTGTAAGACCAGCATGTTGACATATTGTCTTTGACAGTATCAGCTATGGGCATCATTGTCGACTGATGCGTAGATCACGTGAACTGTTTGCCCATGGCAATCGTTGGTAATTTTCATGTGTCACTGGTGTTGTTTGCGTTATCCTTTTTTTTTTTCCCTGGACAATGCCCAGTGGTTAAGCACAGGAGCTCTTGCTTCACTGAGTAGGGGTCCAAAATTGGCAACTGCCAAATATCTCCAAATATGGGGTTTTAACTGCACAAATTCATAGGACCCCGCCCCTCCGTTTGGTGCTATTTTTTCTCACCCCCATCTTGAGTTCTGAGAGTAGATCCCGTTTCTCCCTGTTCCCAGCGGGGAGGTGTCCAACTATGCTCGAGGACAGGTTGCTTTGTGAAAGTGTTTCCTCTCGTTGTTGAAGACATCTCTTTTGAACATTTCGTGCACCGGACTATACAAGATCAATCTCCCGCCAAAAGGAGACTGTCCGACTAGTCACTATCTATCGGGGTTCATGCGATTTGCATGGAATGCAGAATCGGCCGATCCCGAACCGATTTGGATTGGGATCGGCAGGTCCCGATTCCGGTTGATTCTGGCTGATCTGATTTGGATCGAGATTGGCGGGTCTCAATTCGGAGCAAAAATGGGTATCATCTTTCATTTTTTCCCTCAGATGCATGTATGTTTCGTTGGACCTCCCGTTGTCCAGTTGAAAGCACACCATTTTATCTTCCTTTGCTTTAGATTGTAGGACTTGTTCATAGAGTACATTGTCTTTTGTGATTGCACCAGCCTACGGATGTAAACTTTAATCCAAGAACCCACAATTTTCCAGGCCTTACAGGAAAATTTCTAGAAAATTTCTGTTTTGCTTTTCAAAATTTAGGGTGTAGAATTTGTGCTCTTCATATTAGGCCATGGAAAGTTATGGTGCCTTTCTGAGGTCATTAATTGTATTATCAATTTATCGACGAGCGGTTAAAGAGATCCATTTGTGAAGTATGGGAATAATATGACTGCCTTCTGAAGTTTGGGTGCTTTCTTAGTGTAGCATTTCTTCTGTGGCTGTCCTTCAGCACATTTAGAGGATCCGCATCCGAATGTGTTTTTGATTTTGAGGAGGGTGTGGCTTAGCTGACCCTATTTTTGATTAAAGGATTATCAAAATTTTATCAATTGATTGAAAGCTTATGAGAACAGATATTTTCAGATCAAAATGGACATTTGTAAATATAATTTTCTCATGTGTAAATTGTAGAATTACTATCCTTACGTGGTACAATAATTTAAATAATCTTACTGCGTGCAAAAAATTCCTATTGTTACACGTTTTTCTTATCCAGTTACTCCACCATGGATCCTGGTCATGTAGATTCGACCACGATGCACTTCTGATTTATTTTGAAAGCCGAAATACTTGTGTGGATCAATGAAACAACTGTTAGAAATCTTTTTCCCTTTTGGAAGCCATAACCTGTCATAAAATGAATTAATTCAAGTAAACTCTAACCAAAGTTGTAAAACAATCATAATATTCTAACTGATCAATGCACAAATACTTTCACTGCATGGATGTAAGTGCAAAAACATCTTCGTTCTTGCCATGACCTGTTCTTGGACGTTAACTGTGGGGAATTTTTCACGTAACAGTGGGAATTGTGCAATTATGCATATAAAAAGGTTTATATGTAAATTGTGATCTAAAAATAAATCTGTAGGCACAGGTTATGTGCTTTATATGTTGAATAATCATGCTGTTTATGGATTATAAATTATGCATATACCACATACAATATCTAATCGAAATACTGTTGAGAACGCGTATTCTGCTAAAATTATGTCCATTTTTTTTACCGCGATAACTTATCCACAGCTTTTTCTATATTTGAGTTCGATCATTTTGATCAATTTTAAGTATTGGAATTATTGGGTTCCATTTTTAGCCCTACTTGCATCCGTGAATAGTATCTCTGTGCACTGCATGCAGCCTTCGATCATGTTCCGCACGGTCTGAGTCATTGACTGGAGTGCGATTCCTCTTAGTACAAATTTGGACTGAACTCGGTCAATGCAGAGAGGGAAGGATTGGAGTCTTAAAAAAAAACAAACCCCTCTTTGAGAATGAGAAAAGCAACATATGAGGGTTTTTTTTGAAATTTTTTCTTCAATGTACTGACTGAGTTTAATCTAAATCTGCACATAGAAGATAATCTATTTTTTTTGATTGTATAGGGAAGTATTTATTTTTATTTTTTTATTTTACTTTTAATTGTTTGAACTTTAATCAAATGGAATGGATGGGTCCCTTAGGTTACTTTCACCTTTTGACGTTTTAGTAACCCCCTAGTAGTGTACTTAGAATTCCTTGATCAAGCGATCAAACAGCTACCAGTCAGCATAGCAAAAAGTTGGCAAGAAATATGGTATAAGAATGTATTCTTGAACTTTTCTAGACGCCGGCCGTCCAATCTAGCTTTAAGCTTTGAACTCTGTGCCACCCCTGAACAAAGGTTGTATAAAAGATTAATTTTCAAAATTTAACGTTGTGTCCCCAAAATAATTAGCTAAGAATATATGGAAGCTCAAAGCTAGCTTCCTCCGGATGGTGCACAAAACACGCCTGGGCAGCTGATCTCTTGATGACAGGGAGTCTTGCCGACATGTTCTTTCTGGGGGATGTGATCAGATCCGGAGATCAAACTGAGATCTGAATGACTCAGACGGCTTTGGGTTAATCTTATCTGTTGTGCCCAAGAGCCCAATCATGTTTAAAACATGTTCGTGCACTTGTAGACCTCCCTTTCAGCACTAACGTGTTGGCCACAAATCACTGCTTTTCCTCGTCATTATTGGCTTAAACAATCCATTCAAACCATTTAGCACCCACAGGCGCCTTTTCTCTAAGTATAATAAGGATTTCTATGCTGTGCCTCCCCCACATACTCCCGTCCATTCCACCAAGTATCAAAACCAATTTGCCTTTAAAAGTGTTGGTGTCGCTGCTGGAATCGCCAAGTGGGGAGCTCAGTGCAGGCCCAAGTGGCCTTGGGTTAGTATCAAGTGACTGGCCTGAGTAGATGAAAGAAAGGAGCCTGAGATGAGGGCGAAGGAGAAGGAGTAGTGGTGTACCATGCATCTTTTAGCTTGGGGTAAGAGGCAATATAATAAGGTAGAGGATTTGTTCTCCGCAACATATGGCCACTAATTCTCACCGTGCCCGCTGGTTGTAGTCAATGGTCTGCTCCAAGAGAGAGAGAGAGAGAGAGAGAGAGAGAGAGAGAGAGAGAGAGAGAGAGAGAGAGAGAGAGAGAGAGAGAGAGAGGTCAAACGGCTTTTGGAAATGACCAGAGGTCCATACAGGCCATCCCTGAGAAACCAAAACCACCAAAAACAAATCCAGCAGATTTGGGAGGTGCCTTCCTTTATCCTTCCAATTAGGCATTAGACCCCACTGATCCCACTAGACGTCTTTAGTACTCCAACTCCTATATAAGCACAGAACCTCCTCTTTGTTGTTACCCAAGCATACAACTCTCTCTCTAAACCTCCTGTCTTCTGCTACCCAAGTATACATCTCTCTCTCTCTCTCCTCTGCTATCTTTGCCTCTCTCTTTCTCTGCTCTCTCTCTCTCTCTCCTGCTATCTTTGCCTCTCTCTTTCTCTGCTCTCTCTCTCTCTCTCCTGCTATCTTTGCCTATCTTTGCCATGGCTTCAAGCCATGAACTCTGCCGTTTCAGATGCGAGTTGAACATGCTTAGAGCGAGAAACCTCGACGCCGAACACTTCTCCCGCCTTTTCGTTAGATGCTATATCTCCACCGGAGGTGGAAGGTGTATCCGGGTCGACAGCAGTGAAATCCCCTCCACATGCAGCTCATGCCCCAATCCGCTCGCGATGCTAGAATGCCAAGAAGACGCTGATCACATGGCCAAGCTACTGGAGAAGCATGGCGTCGTCTTTGAGCTTCGCCAGAGAAAGGCGGCCTCTCTCTTCGGACAATTCTCCAGGTCGAAGCTCATCGGAAGGGCTTCCATTGCTTGGAAGGAGGTGGTGGGCTCGGCCGAGATGTCAGCCCAGAGATGGATCACAGTCGACACTAAACGTAGCATGCTTGGCAGTCCAAAGCCGCCAGCCGTGCTCGTCCAGATGAAGATTTGGCCGTCGGAGAAGGCTGGCCGGAGAACTGCCCCCGCTATGGAGTGGGAGGAGTGCAGATGTAGGCACTGTGAATGGAACCTTGAAGAGGAGGACATGTTTGCTCTGGCAAGTACAGCTATAGTAGCATAGGTGTTGCACTTCCTATAGCCACTACTTGTAGCATCCAAGATGAAGATGTATTATTAACTAGTACAGAAAATTTTTACCTTGGAACTGTTTTCTTTAGACGGTGGTATGGTAATGCTTCTAGTGTGGTCTTGGCGTCCATTAACATCTTGTCTCTATACTTCTCATGTGTGGTAAGTTTGTGCTCCACATGGATAAGCAAGCAGAATGAGAAGGGTACTGTCGAGGGGCTGGATTCACCAGCCCAATTCGGGTTGAAGTTTTTGACACGAGTGATAATTTTTATAATGCCCGAGACCCTGAAATATTATACTGTCCAACGTATATTGCATGTCTATGATACGTGGGATACAGACACTGAGTGTCAAATGTCGACACAAATACGTACGTCAGACACGGTAATATATATATATATATATATATATATATATATATATATATATATATATATAAAATAAAATATAATGAAAACATAGTTACACATGTATATAATAAAATATAATTACTAAAATTCATCTAAAATATAAAAGATATAACTCAAATATTTCAAATTTTATTATGTAGACAAATATTTTGAGATGATATGTTAAATATTCTAAGAAATCTCTAGTATTTATTTTGAAATCTTGAAGTAGAGAGTTGGACACGAATGTCCGAGTGTCATGCCGTGTCCAAATGTCTGACACGACTCTTTAACATAAATAGAAATATCTATCAAATTATAATTACATGTGCCCAACCAAGATTTATCTTTTTACAAACATAATATTTGACGCTTAACTGAATGTGTTGGACCACAGACGGATATCTAGACTATCGAGTAAAAGGGAAAAAATAAGGCGGTAGAAAGGGTGGGTAGAGAAGGGACAGAATGTGCAAGAATTAGCATTCCAGGATGAGAAAGAAAGAGTGTTTTTAAAAAATATAAATTCTTCGGGATAAAGAGAGAGATAGAGATGATGTGCGTGAATAGATATTACTGGGTGAGAGAAAAAGAATGTTTCGAAAACTGTAGACTTTTTAAGCGTAGAGAGAGAGAGTGAGTGATATGTGTGAGGGAGAGTGAATCTGATGAAATGGTTGAGGAAGGGATGGTTGTTCCGGACCATGACCACCAACATTTTGAAAAACCTCAAATGTTAAAGCTTATATCCAGTTTAATTTATTTTAACAGGTATGTTTCAGATTTACTTATCCACAATCTTGTAAAAAAAGTATGTATTTTTTTTCTTTTATTCAAAACCAGACTTTAACGAAGGTAGTTAAGAACACTTAAACTAATAGGTTTATAGAAATGACCCCATACCAAAGATTTTTTTCACATTGGTCCTCCTAGAAAATTTATTTTTGCTCTACTGCTGTCTAGCATAGTTAAATACCAAAGCCATGCCTAAGAAACCAGAACCACAAAAAGCATATCCAGTGGATTTCGGAGGTGCCCTCCATTATCCCCTTAATCAATAGGCAGATGCCTTTGATACTCTCTGATGAGGGAATTTTTTCCTAACGAGCTTGACCCGTTAGCAGTGCCCCAAGCTATCAGAAGTGCCTCGATTGGAAAAAGGAGCAGTTGGCTTAACAAGCCCTGGGTCGGCCCATCAACCTTTGTGCATGTGGCAAAAAAAAGGAAAAAGAAAAAGGGAAAGCTAGAACCTAGGGGAATCGGTCCACATCGAAAATCTTCCAAAATCTCACCTAACCCCTCTGCATCATGAAAGGTTGGGAGTGTCACATCCAAGTACATTATCTCACTCCCACTCTCACCGCTCATCCTCTACCACGTACGCTACTGACTTGCACGTGCCTCCCAGGTGCCACTCTCCAAAGCCCTGACGTGGCTATCGACTGTGCAGGGTGAGGCATTTGCGGACTTGACCAACTCCCTCTTCATGTGGCATTCGGCTTCGGCTATGTCACATGGCATCGTCTGTGAGAATTTTAATCCATATGCTAGACATAAAATGGGGCTCCTTAGTCTAAGATTGGTTATTGAGAAGATAATCTTGTGCTTATGAAAGAAGATCCCTCACCTTCCTCCCAACAAGGGTCCTGCTTGCTAAAAAGACAAAACCATAAAGTCCATAGACCAAAATAGATAATTTCTTGTTGGAAAGAGCTAACAGTTCCTTCCCTCAACATTGGCACAGAAGGAGAGGCAAATGGGATTCCTATAGTCCAACATTGTATTGTTGAGAAGGTAACCTTGTGCTTATAAAAGAAGGTCTCCCACCTTCTTCCGAATATGGGGCCCTTTTCCCAAGAAGTCAAAACAATGAGGCCGCCTCCATGGGCTAAAGTGGACAATTCCTTGTTGGAGCGAGTCCACAGTTCCTTCCCTCAATATTCTCCAACTCCTGTATAAGTATAGGATGACCTCTAATTTTCAGTTACCCAAGTATACAACTCTCTCTAGACAAGATGCCAAGGCGGGGCGGATCACATGACCAAGCTACTAGAGAAGCATGGTAGTGTCTTCGTGATGCAAGCCAAGACCCATAAAGAAGCTTAGAGAAAGAGATGAGATGGAGTTGAAGAAGAAATAGCGAGAATACTGGTAGAGTGCACATTTTAAATTGGAAAAATGAGAACTCAATTTCATTCATTACTTTCAATTACAACTATGTTCTTTTATATAAAAGAGCAAAGAAAGAATAAAACTATGAAAATAGCGATAACATTGATTGTGAAACTTAGTAAAAGAGACAATTTTAAGCAACTTTTCTAACTGACACGATTTCTAATTCTACTTTTAACTTGGTGAACAAGCCAAATTTACTAGTTTCCAAAAATAATAACGAAAAATTTCAATGTCTAGACAGATGGAAAAATGATGAAATTTGACCCCAAAACTAGGTGGTGATAGTGATAGCATGGATGCGTAGATCTCGTCATACCTTTTTCTGGTTGAGGTCATACTATACAATTATTCTAATATTAAAGCGTAAAATTATAGCAGTTCTGATAGAGAGCATGCAAGTTGTCTCTCAAAAATATGTCTGTATCCTGTTTTGCACCGATCTTGTTGCTCTATTCACTCTATCGTTGTCCAAACTACATCACTTTGAACGTTGCTAGAGAATGGTAGTGTTTCTGCTAAGACAATTCTTGATGTCCAAGCTCGTAGGAAGGGCCTCCATTAGTTGGAAGGAGGTGCGGATTTGGTCAAGATGTTGGCCCAAGGATGGTTCTCAGTTGACACCAGAATGAGCATGCTCGGTAGCCCAAACCCACTAGCTGTACTAATCGAGATGAAGATTTGGCTATCCGCCAGAGAAGGCTGGTCAGCGAATTACCCGCACTGTGGAGTGGGAGGAATGCAGAAGCAAGCACTGTGAATGAAAGCTTAGAGAGGACATGTTTGCTCTAGAGACAACTATAGTAGCATAGATGTTATACTTCCCATAACTGCTACTGTTACCATCTAAGAGGAACATGTACTATAAACTAGGTATAGAATAATTGCTATTGTTACTATGCAAGATGAACATGTACCACTAGCTAGATTACAAAAAAATATGCCTTCACTTTTTTAATAACTTTACTTTAGAATTTGTGTTTTCTTTAGATGGTAGTTTGATAATGCTTCTAATGAGGTTTTGACATCCACTAACATCTCATCCTTGCACTTCTTACTAATGTGTGGTGGGTTTGTGTTCCACATGGATAAGTATGAGGAATGACACAGGTGTCAAGGGTTGGCCTGGCATGCTAAAGTGGAGGCTTCACTTGCCTAAAAATGAGTCTAAAGGACCCAAGAATCTATCTTGGGCTGAAAATTTTGATTCGTATGATATTTAAGAGAAAGACTTGACCACTGCCAATGCAAGAAGTATGATGTGATTCGCGCCTTGCCATCTCATTGGTCCATGTTGCATCTTGGCAGAAGCTCTCCTTTCGTATGTTATCGGCCATGCCCATCATGCGTCAGCGACCTTGTTGAGCGTGCAACCATCATCATTAGATGAAAAAGCGAAAGACATTCCCTTGTTCTCACAAAATTGCCCTTCCCTCCCCAATTACTTTTCCTTCAGTGGGAAATTTCGAGAGGTTCTATTTTCCCCATCTGTTTTGAGGTAAAAGAAAGAATGAATAGACTATTGTGTTTCTCCTACCCCTTCGTAAGGCTCTCCAGCTGTTCCCCAGACTTTCTCAATGGTTTTCCAGTGTTTCTTAGTTCTCTAGCATTTCTTGATAGTTCCTTCTCTAGGTTATGTAGTAGCAGATCATCGCAAGGGTGTGCTGAAAAGTCAACTTCTCCGTCCCCCTTAGTTTGTGCTTTTTAGACAATTCGCGCAAGTATGGAGAGGAAGAATGTCACAAAAAGAGGAAAGAAGGCTCCAAGCACTCGAGGGGAGAGAGCCATCAAGAAAATAAAGAAGTTTTATGTTGCTACTCATTTAACCCCAGTTGTATAGGCCAAAGGAAAAAGACAGAGAGGTAGGAACATTGAGAGAACCTAGAGATCCTTTTGTGATCCCTAAATGTGTCTTATAAGATAGAGATCTATGGAGATCTTTTTGTGCTCTCCAAAAGTGGTTTCTGCATTGGAGATGAGTTTTGTGCTCTCAAATTGCCTATCATGCCCTAAAGAGCATTTATTTCAAGTAGTCCTTTTGTGCTCTCCCCAGCATGTTTCTGTACTAGAGATGCTTTTCTTTCTCCAGAGTTGCATTATGTGCTATGGAGTTGCATTAGATGCTCTAGAGGTTTATTAGATGCTCTGGAGTTACCTATCATGTTATGAAGTTGTGTCGTGTGCTCTGGAGTTGCTTTAGATTCTTTGGAGATGCGTTAGATGCTCTAGAAATACATGTCCTACTTTGGAGTTGCTTGCCATGCTTCGAAGATGCCTCTTATGCTCTCCAAAAATCCTTTTGTGCTATGGAAAACTAATTTCTACATTGAAAATGTGTTATGTGCTCTGAAGTTGCCTTTCATGCTCTGGAGTTGCTTGTCATGCTTTGGAGTACAAAATGTATCTCATCAGGAAAGGAATATACAAATAGAAAGCATCTCCAGTGTTGCAGAGATAGTTGGAGACCATAATGGGCATCTCCAAAGTATGCCCAAGAGGTCGATAGCACACAGTGTAGCTACAGGGCAGAAACCAATTTTGGAGAGCATAACAAGCAACTCCAGAGCATGACCATTAGCTGGAGAGCACATAGTGCATCTCCAATATAGAAAAGAGTTTTGCAGAGCACGAACGGATCTCTAGAACTAAGATTGCATCTCTAATATAGTAGATTTGAGCCATTTTCTTAACAATGGTCTTGTATCACACTAGTTTCATTTTATTTACATATTGTGCAGGAAGGGCGGAGGCTGTTCCTAGTCATGCCAAGAAGTAGTACAAGATACACCCATTGTTGTTATGGAGTTTTTATAACTTCTCAGTGTACACCGATGAGAGAAGTAAAATCTAGTTCAGGCTAGAGCATAAAGCCATCATGGAGAAAACTACCTTTGTAAAATTCATGAACCTTCTAAGGTTGCAGTTTGATGGGAATACATTGGAGGATGTTCTTTCCCTCCATGATTATGGTGATATTTTTATTATTGGCGCGCATAAATTAAGGTTCTCTGCAAAGGATATTGACCTCATCCATGGATTTCCCTATGTCGGGCGCACTATTCCAATGTTTGGTAAACCATTTTCGAGTCAAGATTGGTGGGGCTTTTACGGGCATCATCATCACATCATCGGCATCCACATTGACAGTTTGCGGATTTTCCATTTCCTGTCATATAAGTACATTACATTAAACCATACAGGAGAGTACATAGATCATATAGAGAGCATGCTGGTCTTTAGGAGAACATGTATGTAGGTGTTCAAGAGAGTATAATGGTGTTCAGTAGAGCACGAAGGTCATCTTGAGAGCATAAAGGATTTTAAGAAAGCATGAAGGTCATCTAGAGAGCATGCAAGAGTTTAAGAAAGCATGAAGGTCATCTAGAGAGCATGCTGGAGCTTCAAAGACCATGAAAGTGTTTAGGAGAGCAAGAAGGCCCCCTAGAGAGCATGTAGGAGCTTAGAAGAGCATGAAGGTCATCTACAGAGTATACAAGAGCTTAGGAGAGCATAAAGATGATCATGAGAGCATGAAGCCCATTTATAAAGTATGTAGGTGTTTAGGAGACCATATAGGTCATCTAGTGAGTGAGCATGCAGGCGATCCAGATGCTCAGGGTAGCATCTAATGTAGGCATATAGAGAGCATTAGAGCAAGAAGGTGTTTATGAGAGCAACAAGGGGTTAATGACAACAAGAAGATGTTTAGGGGAGTAAGAAGATATTCAAAAGAGCAAGAAGATGTTTAGAAGAGCAAGAGAGCAGGAAAATGAGAAAAATAGTGGTTTGTTGATAAAAAAAGGAAGCTTAGGGAAGCATTTGAAGGAGAATATGGAGACTATTAATGTGACATAAAAAAGTTTACCTATCTTGCAATTATCTCATAGGCCACTGTTTGATTGGTTGAATTGGATGGCAAGCACCTAGAGGTTGATTCTATATGTTCCTTCACATTGGGGGAAAGGTATGTTGTAATGTAGGGGTGAAATGGAAGAAGAAGATGGGAGAAAGAAGCTGGCTAGGTCGCACTGGAAAGTCCTGCAGTGGTGTAATGGAAGAAGGAGGTAAGAAAGAAACTTGGCTAGGAAAGGTATGCTAGGAGGCTAGGTTATAGCCTTTTGAGAGGGAGGGAAAGGTGGGAAGGGCAAATGTGGGAAAAAGAGCGTCATCAATTGCACTAAAAGTCATTTTGCACGGCACTGCACATTCTACTGACCCTAGTTACCTTTCATGAAAGGGTTGGCGGAGCACGATCGACCATATCGTATTGTTGCTTCCGCCAAGGTGCGACGTAGGCCAACGGATGGTGCAGTGCAAACCATGTCATGCTTGTTGCACCAGCAATGATGTAGCAAGTAATACTTGATTAGTATGGCTTTTTGATCTTTAAGATGGACATTTTGAGGATTAGATGGCAGTGTCAGGATGTTTTTTTATTTTTGAGAAAAAAAAAATGTCTGAACAAACGGACAATTTTGATTTGACATCCGTGTTTTCTGAACTATGACAGGACTGTTAAAATAAATAAATAAATAAAATTACATTGACGTGCACACAAACTGTATGCCGCATGTGCATCAACTGCACTTAGGTGGTGTAGCAAGGATTTCTCATTTAAAGTAACTGGAGTATTGGATCAGTCCTAAATAAAGCCAAGTCAAACTAGGCTTGGATTAATACTTGCTGCCATTTGCGCCAACGTTTGATTGTATTTTGCTATCATCTGATTGGACTGTTGATAATTTTTCTAAAAGAATTTTTTTTGAAAGTGATGAGAGAAATTTTCTGTCATGGGCTTGGTCTATTAAGGACAAATCTGTTGTTTGGGAGGGAGCTCGGGAAAGCTCCATTTGTTAGATAGGGTCCGAAGACAGTTGGCCTATTCGGCCCAATAACCTTTTATGTCCATGCAGCCAGATGAAGAGATGCAAAACAATCTTGGGAGTTAAAAATAGTTCTATATTGGAAGAGGCAAGAAACTTCACCTACCCCCTCCTCATAAACAGGGCCCAAAGATGTCAAATTGAGGTAAATCATCTTTTATCCATGCATCCACTGACATCTTCCCATGTCATCTTGTACTTGAGCATCTGAGTGTGCTCCCCTGGGGTTGAAACCGGGGAGCCGTTGATGTCTACCGACTGTGTATGACATGTCTTGGATGGAACCATCCAACTCACACTTCACATGGCATTCGGCTTTTGGCTACTTCAAAATGAATAATAAACTTTTGAAATTTCTAATATGGGCACCCTAAGTTTAAAACAACCGAAGGATACTTCTCTTATATATCATATCGAAGAAGGATAGAGGTTACACTTTTCCTAATATATTATTGAAAACACCCTCAAACACTTTACATAAGGGTTACCTTCTACCATATCAAGTGTACTATGACTTTTTTGTATATGCTTTACTACAAAATATCCAAAAGGGACTCCTAAATTTCTGTAATTACTATAAAAGGACACTAATATATCAAAATATCATCATAGGTCACTCCTTTAAAAGTTAATATCTAAAAAAGAGTGCCGTTTATTTTATTATTAGAAAGGGGGCTAATAAATCAAAATACCAAACCAAGGTCACTAGTTTACAATTTAGTCAAAAAGAGAGGAACTTCAAAACTTATTTTTGTTTTCCAAATAATTTTTTATTAAAAATAGAAGAGCACTATTAGACAGATAATGATGTTGTCTGATGACGACCCTTTAATGCCATACAACAAGATTGAAACTATATGCTAAGCAATCCAGTAGATTAATTTTTAACTTATACTCAAAAGTCAATCTATGAGAGCTTGTTGGTATGATTATAGTTGCTGCTACACATTCTTAAGTTGTGAAATATTTATCAATATTTAGTAAGGTAGCTACACAAGTCTTATTGTGTTATAAATGAGTTATACCTATAACGTAAAATGCATGATATTATGAGTAGTAGAGTCTCATCTTCCTAACAAATCAAAATTTAAAATAATACTTTTTATATTTTGAGATATGAGAGTCTCTTTCAGAAATTATAAAGATTAAAGAACCCCTTTTGGATGTTCTTTGATGAAGGATATAAATGCCATATCACATATGACCTAGTACAAGATAATCTTTTTGTCAAATATTTGAGGATATTTTCTATAGTATGCTAGAAAAAAAATGACCTTTGTCCCTTTTGGATATGAAACTTAAGAAGAGTGTCCTTTCTAGTTACTTTGCGCTTCGGATGCCTCTGTTAGAAATTTTAAAAATTTTCTTGTTATTTTTACTGTTAGTATTTTTTTTTTAATTTTTTTGCCCGCTGACTGAGTTGTTTGATCTTCAAAGTTGGACACCCCACCAGCCAGCATATTCTTGAGGCCCAGGCCGGGGCTGGTTCGCACTTTCAGGTAGCTGGCAGTGCTCGAGGCCTACTCGCTTAGGAAAGGCCCAATGGACTTAGAAGCCTATGGCAAGATCGGCCCATGTTCCATCTTTCCGACGAGAGAATAACTTGCTGCATCAGTAGCCAATATTACGTCAGCTGTCGGTATTTTTATTTAATTTTTTTTTTTGTTAGATCGACCCCGACTCTTCCTATATGGTTGTATAGTCCGACCTCAGATCGGATGACTTAAAAAAGATGAAAAAACTCATTCCAAATAAATAGTACAAATATTTGAATTTTAAAAAATATTAAAAAAGATAAAAATTTGAAAACCGACCTCCTGTATAAGGCACTATGGGGCAGACCTAAAAAAGCAATTTTTTTTTTTTTAAAATTAAAAACACGGACAGCCGGCATAATACCGGTTGCCGGTGCAACAAGTTATTCTCTTCCCACAATGTCATATTTGAGTTGGACTATGATCAGAAGAGAATACCATGAAGGAAACAAGATGAAAGAAGAAAAGGCTGGAAAGTTAGTCGTCGTCGTCTTCGGAAGAAGAACATGACGACGAAGACGGTAACAGCATCTGACGTTCATCATGTTCAAAATATGGGACTAGTTGGATGGCCATTTATCCAAATATTCTTTGTTTTTGAAAGAAATAGGATCATGACATGGAATCGTATATCTGATCCTATCTAGTTTACGTTTTTGTGCACCACTAATTTCATGATAATATTTATTTGTGTTCTCTTTACAACCTTAGATACAAGCTGTCTATTATTATTATAGGAGGTATCAAATCACTGTTATTATAGATTGTTCTCGTATCATATTTTTTACCACCTTCTTTACCGCACTCATCGAAAGCCATTTAAGCACTTATCAAAGAGTTTCCGTTAACTGCATTAGTCGCACAAAAATTGTGTCAAAAGTAACTTTGATGACAAAGAAGATGGTAAAAAGAATGACAAAGTAATATAATAATAATCCTCATTTTATTATTATATCCATTGCCATGTATATATATAGAGAAAAGTTGTGAAGAGTAGTTACATGGGGTGAACATATATAGAATCATGAAATGAATTTGCGAGTTAAACGTTCTTGTTGTCAAAGTGACAGGAGAATGTTTATAATACCAGAGGTGTCGAGGTCTCGGCCCAGCTTGAGTTGAACCTGGCAGACTTAACCCAGATTCATCCTCGATCTGTGGTGGCCCCAGCCAGACCTGCAATGCTGTGAGTTCAAGCCTGTCTAAGGTTTTGGTGAGCCCATTTAAATCAACAAAGTTCTAATCTTTAATAGAAGAGCAATACTTGCTGTCATGCATGGGCGTGTCGCAACTGTCATACTTGTCCGATCACAGGATTGGACGAAGCATAGGTTTTAAATTTTGCTGCATCGTCCAGCGCCCGTGGCTCAGTGGCGAGCGGGCGGACACCTGGCGCTCTCCGCTAGGGGAGAACGTGCGTTCGAATCCCGCTTTCACGCGGATTCAGCGCGGAATCCTCGTGCGATGCACAGATACCTCGTCCATCCGGGCAGAAAAAATTGTTCGAGGTTTACCTTCTCCACCTTCTCCTTAAGAGGAGCTTTCACTCTTGGCGGCCTCGAACTTTGGTCTTCTGATCAAGTACATGTTACCCAGACCACTCGACTACCTTCCAGAAAAAAAAAAAGATTTTGCTGCACCTCCTACAGGTTAGTGCAGCGACCGCGCACTGTCCGACCTGACAATCAAATGGCGGCCGCAGATGCAATGCCTTGAGGCATTGCACATGTATCACTCCTAATAGAAATGAGTGAATATGGTGCCTCCAGCAAATTTCATACCACAGATCACCTTCTCGAGATTGCAGTAACAGACATCTCCATCACATGGTTACTCAGCTGGGAATATTTGGTGCAGTTCCTAATTAGAAATGCTTTAGATTTTCTCTAGCTTTGAATTTAGTTATTTTCATGGGAGAACATTAGACCTTGGGAGTCGATGTGTATGAATCCATTTTTTTGGCTTTCAACCAGCAGTTTCAAATTAAATTTCTTATGTTGAGGTAAGAATGAGATTGTTGGACAATATTTGGCTAGCGCCGCTACTGAAGAATCAGTTCTATTCACTTTCGTTCGGTAATTTCCACGTTGAAAATGGAAGCTAAAGTGGCTTTTGAGTAGGGGTTTTGCCAGACAGGTCTTTAGAGCAAAATTATACTTTAAAAAAAAAAAAAAAAATCATTCTATGTACTTGTCAGACACACACGACCAAAACAGTTGACCTGTGTCCGGCCCTTATTTAGATGGGAAACAGGTTGTAGTGTGGCCCAGACCGATGGGCCCAAATGAAGAGAAATGTTGGCTGATTAGTGTGGGGGGTAACTTAAGAGGTACACACCGTCCAATTCGATCAGACAGGGGTGCAACTGTGATATTGAGGGTATTCAAACAAAATTTTCTCTTAAAATAATATTTATTTGAGTAATGCTTGTTGCATTGCGCTCTGCACACTGCAGGGTACACGGCCATCCAATCTCAAGTATCGGACGACCGCACTACTTTTTTGTTCAATTTTTTTATTTTTTGAGACGTCTGATTACAGTCAGTCAGTTCGGGTCAGCTCCGACTCGATTGTATATTTTTTTTGAAAAAAAAACTTTTAGTATCCACCTCAATTTTCGTATATATTTATTTTTTCGAAAAAAACATTTAGTTGGATCGGAGCCGACCCAAACTGGCCGACTATACCGTTGAATTTTAATCAGATGTCCTAAAAAATAAAATAAAAACCAGCAGTGCGGCTGTGCTGATGGGTAAAAATATCTCAAGCTGGGCCGAGACCTCGGCACTTCTGGTATTAAACATGCTCATCTGGTGAGTTGAACCTAGCAGATATTAAAAATAGAGTAATGTTTGCTGGCCGAGACCTCAGCACGTCTTGAGTTGAACCTGGCAGATATTTCTTGGGAAAAATACATATCCTCTTTTTTTTTTAAATGCTGGTGAGTTGGGAATTCATGTCTCTCCTCTAGGCCTGTCAACAAATCTTAATAATATTCAATTCTGTTCATATCTACATCCAATTAGCCGTATGTTTATTCGATCAGAACATTCGACAAACATATTCAAATATCCATTTTATTATATGATCAATGTTTGAAGTCAAAACAAAAAATGGACATCTACTCTGAATATTATCCGACCGGTTATACCTTTTGATATGTTCTTCTAATTTTACTGATGTTTATATATGTAAATAAACTGTTTGATATTAGAAGTATGCTTATTAATAGATATGTGGAAGGTTAATGTTGAAATTTATTTTGAATTTTTATTTTTAGTAATTTTAATTTTTTAGATACATTGTTTAAGCCATTTGTTATTATCTGAGGTATATTTAATAGAACATTTGAGTTATTCGAAGTTTATCTAGATAATTACAATTTGAACATTTATGAATTTAGAATATATTTATGGTGCTTGTAGGGTACACTTTACAAAGAAAAAAAATTATAAGTCATTAAGCTATGTCTTCAAATATTTAAATTATTATTCAGATTTGGATATTTTCTGACAAAGTCAAATTAAAATTTTTTTTTATTACATCTAAAATCGAATATTTAAATAATGCTAAATGGAGCTAAGTTAGATACTATGATATCCTGCTCATGAGGTTTCTCTTTTTCTCTCTGCCCCATCCTTTCCCTCTTACCGTCCACCAATGTCGCCAATAACTGCTCAAGAGGCATGTGTATAAGAATCTCCGGTTCCCTTTTTCTCTCCCCTATCCTCCTCCCACGGCCCATCATCCATCTGCCTTCCATCCAGTCAAGACATGGAGGTCTCTATTTTCTTGAAGGCTCCATTTGGTAACGATTTTAGAACTTTAAATTTTAGAGAAATTCAGATTCTAAGAAGTACTTGTCATCGTCACTTGAAATCAAAGTTTAGCAAAAGTTGTTTACTTTTTAGAATCTCATTTGAAAAGAACGTGAGAACTCAAATTTAAAGACACATCAAAAGATACTTTTATCCTCATATTACTTCTTTTTAAGAAAAATACGAAGGTGAAAAAGAAAAGAAAAAAGATGTTACTTTTTAGAATTCTCAAATTCTCATATTATATTCTTTTCAAAAGATACGCCATCAATCGAAAAGAGACCCTTTTCAACATAGAACAAAATGTAAATTTTTAGAGAATTCATCTACTTTTTGTTTTGAAAAACATTTTGTACTTTTCATATTCTTGACGAATATGAGGACCTCGAATCTGAGTTAGAATCGTTACCAAACGAAGCCTAAGACAATTAAAGAAGGTAAGAATAGTTGCCAAATAGGTCTAACTTGATTCGTGTTTTATTGCACTTTTAAAATTTTGAGTATAAGTTTGAATACACCAATCTTTAGGAGTGAAATAATCTTAAAAATAAATTTGCATTCTTCTCTTTCTCTCTTTGAACCCAAGACTTATCTAAGATCTTGGGCTGCCCTTACTTATTCCATTGCACAAGGAGTTAAAAAACAATAGAGAGGGACATCGCACCTTATCCCTCAGATTACGTCAGAAGAAGACCTTACCAATCCCAAAAAAATTTCATAGTTCTAGCTCCAACATAGGGAAGACCAAATCTGTCCAGCCACGCAATTCCCTTAGCTTTTCTAGGTAGACTACATTCTTGAGAATAATGGGAGCCATCTATACAACTGCCATAATTAACCAAGTAATTAGCCAAGGAGTTAACTTCTCTATAGACATGGAGCACCGTATGCTTAAACTGAAACATCAATTGGGTTACACCAAGGTGGCTTCCTACCATGAGCTTGCAAGAGTTGAACTAGAATCTTAGAGTCTAATAGAATATGGGAGAGATGAATGTGTAAAACCTTGGCACATCGGAGGCCATCAAGCAAGGCTCCGCGTTCTGCTATTAAAGATGAGGAAACATTGTAGCGGTGTGCTAATGAGATTACCCCTCACATCTCTTATAACTCAACCACCACCGACAGTGTTATTCAAGCTCCTGTAAGAGTCATCATAGTTTAAAACATATTTTGATCAGGTGGGCATTGTTAGGGATGTACAACATATCTGCAGCGGAAGCTATCCCTCTTTAGCGTAGACAGAGGAGGAAGATGATGAAGAAGACGATCTTCAATCGTGGACGAACCGCACGAACACCGAACGCAGAGAGATGTGTAACCTGAGCACGATCTCTTTCTCTGATTTCCTCTCTCTATCTTTCTTGATGCATATGATCTCATGGAGAGTTATGTGTTACTTATATAGAGAGGAGCAAATTACATAGTCCTAACATAGGAAAACCAGATTTGTCCAGCCATGCAATGGCCTTAGCTTTTCTAGGTAGACTACATTCTTGAAAATAATGAGAGCCATGCATAACCAAGTAATCAGCCAAGGAGTTAACTTCTCTGTAGACATGGAGCATCGTAGGCTTAAACTGAAAAATCAATTGGGTTACACCAATGTGGCTTCCTACCATGTGCTTGCAAGAGTTGAACTAGAATCATAGAGTCTAATTGAATATGGGAAAGATGAAGTTGTAAAACCTTGGCACATCGGAGGCCATCACGCAAAGCTCCGCGTTCTGCTATTAAAGATGAGGAAACATTGTAGCAGTGTGCTAATGAGATTACCTCTCACACCTCTTATAACTCAAGCACCGTCGGCAGTGTTATTCAAGCTCTTGTAAGAGTCATCACAGTTTAAAACATATTTTGATCAGGTGGGCACTGTTAGGGATGTACAACATATCTGCAGCGGAAGCCATCCCTTTTTAGTATAGACATAGGAGGAAGACAATGAAGAAGACAATCTCCAATCATGGACGAACCGCACGAACCATCCTCTTCAATGTTCCATTGCTCGGGACCACACTTTCTTACGGGCTGTCCATGCCTTCCAGACATCGCCTGTAAAAGAATATACAAGTCAGACCTAGACCCTCAAGCCTAGTCCTAAATCCTTAAAATCTGCACCTATGATCTTAGTTCAGTTGCTCAGGCTAATCATACTTAAATGTTCGGTCTAGAATAGATATGATACCAACTCTTGTAACGTCCCTGCCAACTCGGTTAGGTCATACAGACTTACTGCGAACTGGCGGGCGCATCAATCTGAACAAAAACACAAATTTTCAGAATTTTGCATGATGATCACAAGATTCAATATAGATGAAATCTATACATGTTCTAACACATCTAAACTCTTATTTAAATTTGTCATACATTCTTAATACATATAATAGATAATAAAGTACCTTGAAAATAGATTTTATGCATAAAAATAACGATGAAAAGAGGGATTAGTCATTACTTGTCTCTACACCAAGATCAAGAACTTGAGGAAGCTTGCCTAGGCAAGGCGGAGAACTCCTCCAAGCACGTGCTCCACCTCTCAAAGAGCTTCCCCATGCAACTCTCCAAGAGCCGCTTGAAAACCACCAAGAACTCTCTCTAATTCTCTCGCAACCCTCTTTAAATCTCTCTCCAAGGCAAAGGGACATGCTAAACGGGTCTTGGGGGTGAAGGGATCTAAAATAGACTACTAGGGCCGAGTTCTAAGCGGAGGAGAACTCCCTAATGAAGGAAACAACTAAGTTCTCTTCAAATTGGATTACTGATCTAAATCGCATCATTGCGACTAGACGCCATTCAGAAGTCCTAATAGGGTTTCAACTGGGCCACTAGAGTTCTAATTTGCGCCACCTCAGGTGGACGCCTTTTAGAGGTCTGATAGGGGTATCCTATTGGGCCTAATCTAAGCTACTAATGAGACCCTTATAGGGTCCTAACGGGTCATGTATTACATACTCTATGAAAATTGTGTATTCATGAAATTAATGCCTCTTGTTTTGGCCTTTTTCCTCAACTATATAAATAAAGAACATGCCTATACGTGTTATGTCCATTGAGCACACAACAATGTTACTGCAAGCAGCTTAAAATACCCAAATAAATAAGGGAAAATGCATCAGCAATAATATGCCCATGTCATGGTAGTCTAGCCAAAAAGATATACTAAAAAAATTCTAGTAATAGGCTAATATTCGAGCTAGATTTAATTTAAACAAAGAACACTCAACTTGAGCAGTGTATTGAGAATGCTAATAATGGAACCTTAGCATCATAAATTGAAGATGGTAAGGAGCATTTTTCAATATACAATTAGCAATGCATAATTAGTACCTTATGTAGTTTTTTTAATCAAACATGGTGATGTCTTTTCAGTTAGGGCTTGCTTTTTTTCTCTAGGAAATCAATGTTTGCTTGGTACATCAATAATTAAGTTGGAAGTTGACTCGGTAGATATCATAGAAGACGACAAAAATCTCTAAAGGATATGTTAATGTGGTTAAGGAAATACATTAGAGCGCACTTATAAGTGTAAGGGCTATGTCTTGTATATTTATAATTATTATAGAATATATTTTAGGTCAACATCAAGTCCACACTTCTTTACTTTAGTTGTCAATAAAATTGACAAAATAGTTCTAATGAAATGTGCATGTTGTTTGTAGATGATATTATTTTTACTAGTGAGAGTAAATATGGCTAAATGTTTAGCTAGAGTGCTGAAACAATGCTTTAGAGTCTAATAGTTTTAATATTAATAAGATCAATTAGAGTATGTGAAATATAATTTTAGCTACCTAAAGGGATGGAAATTGGATTTGATTATGATTTACAAACATGTTATTATTAAAAGCAATAATTCATGATATCTATAAACGATTATCCAAGAGAAAGATAAGACTCAAGTGAATGTTGTAGATAGGATCAATAAGATTGAACGAAACCGAGAAGCATGATTGAAGGCTAATGCAATTGTTTATGTATTTTCAAACTTTTGAAAGAAAATTTTATAGAACTATTGAAGGACCTATTATACTGTATAAATGTAGTATCGTAAGGGAAAAAAGGGCACTTTTCTAGAAAACGTGCATAGCAAAACATAAGCATATTGAGATGTATCTATGGAAAGATGAAGATGATAAGATTCACTAGTAGATTTGATTATTGTTAAGTTGTGAAGAAATAATGTTCGATGATTTCCGCAACTACTGAGGTTGTCACTGGTTAAAAGATGCAATTAAATTTAAGTGAAAGATACAAAAAGATTCTAGGAAGGGAAAAAATAAGATGGTTTCGCACAATAAGAAATGATGTACATTTTCTTTTTTAACTATTAAATATGACATGATAAAATGAGGTGGAAGAGTGGGATTCATGTAGCTGATCCCAGATGAATGGAAAAATGCTATGATGATGCTGATGACGATGACAATAATTAATAATGAGTTAATTTAATCGCATCAGGTGAGATGGTGGCACTCAAAAGCATTTTACAGTGCACATGGTGCAAAACATGAAGAAGGATATTATATATCACAAAATAAGAATGTACTAAGTGCTAATGTGCTTGTCAAAACTTTCACATATCAATTTTCATTTTTCTAGAATGGTGGTGGCTCATTGTATCCAGTGGTTGATTCTAATATACACATCTAGAAAATCATTTCTTTATTTGAACATAGGTTTCAAATCACATGATCATGTGGAATTTGACTGAATTCTTCTTCAAAATGATTCATTATTCTCAGTTCTGAATGTTTATAGACGTTTGGATCTCCACTTTTTGTTGGAAACGACCTGCATTTGTTCTATTCTACTCCCCAATGCTTTTACATGTGCACACTGTTTTCACTCCCTTGGAGGCAAGATTCAGTTAAGTTTTTTTGTTTTGGAAGGTGACATAAAGTCACATTTCATTGAAAGTAAAAGAGGATACAAAGAAGGCCAAAGGCTAAGACTACAGGCCGAACAACAAAACTGAAAGCAGACCCTGAGCTTCTAATTTACTAAGAAAGTAAAGAAGAAGTCAACAACAGTGCCTCAGGAAATGGCTCATAACAAAAGGTTTTTCTATGAAGCAACCTTGGAAATGATATCTCCTTCTGTGGCAAACCAAATATCTGAAGCTCTTCCCCAATCTTTCACCCAATTAATAGCTCTGTGAAGAATTATGGAGGGATTTCTGAACTCATGATTGAATCTTTTGTTGTTTCTTTAAATGGACCATAGCATGGCAGGGAGGAAAAGTGACCACATCTTCTTGTCGGGCTGATTAGAACAGAAAGCTGACCATCTTTGCATGAGATGAAGGGGATCAAGAGGTTCCACCCACTGAAAATTCAGAGTCTTGAAAAGGATTTCCCACTGAAAAATGACGATCCCACAATGACAGAAGAGGTGATTACGATCTTTATCAAACAACCCACAGAAAACACATAGAGAGTTGTTAATTTTGAGGAAACTCTTCAGTTTATGGGATGTAGGAAGTCTATTCAAAGGCATCTTCCATAAGAACAATTTGATTTTAATTGGGATAAATTTGGACCACACTATGAAATTCCACCATACTCTGATACCACCGTCTTGGATAATAGTGGAAAGAGTCTTTGTTGCTATTCCAAGACCAAATTCTTAAGTCTTTTTGACCCCTGATGAGATGGATATCAGAGGTTTGTTGAAGAATTCTCAATAATTCCCCTATTTCAGATTATGTTGGGTTCCTCCTGAGAGAAAGGTTCCATAGAACATCATTGTCAACAAGATGGTAAATACTAGGAGCCTGATCAAGGAGAGGAACATTAGAGAGCCATTTGTTATTCCAAAAACTGACGAATCAAATTCTGCAAGTGAGCAATGTTCCTCCAAATATGGGACAGATTGTAGGATCTAGAAGGGTTCAACTCCCATATTGAACAAGATTCAGTTAAGTTGGAATGGATGTGTGTCAAAATTGACAAACATTTGATTTGTCTCACGACAATATTAAATCTGAAAACCCAAAACTGACGAAAATCATGAGGACCAAACTTCTGTATTCTTCAACTTCAATCAAATGACAGAGCCCATGTTCTACAGTTGCAGACGAGGTATTTCTCACTTGTAATTTGTGCATTGCTTAGAATACTGGAAAAATTTTCTGAGCATGCACAGAAACAATAACTTTGAACATGTACAACATAGATTCCCTTTGATTTCATGGGTACAAAGATGGGATACAAGATTACTCAGCCATTAGAACTGGAAGGAATCAGTGACAACTTCTTTGGTTCCTCAAGTTGGAGATGTGGTGATTATAAACAAGTTAACGGGTCAGTGATCCATTCAACTGGTCGTTCCTCGTTAGACCTTCTGTTCTGGTCCCCCCAGAATCACCTGCGCGTCATCTTTCGCTGCTGACCTTTTGTTTCTATTAGCCTTGCTTGCTGGAAAGTGCAATCTTGCCATTAGAGGACGTGGTCCACGAGTCTTTCGATCAAATCCTCTTACACAAACAAAGCCTGCAGAAGATGTTTCATCCCAAGCATGTATGAATGCATAACAGTATTTCTCTTGGTGCACTAATCATTTATCACAGCAGAGAGGCATTCATATAATTCTCTAGTCCAAGAAGATGATTTCACATTCACCTCTAGATATCAGGTTCTAAATGAAAAAAAAAATGCGACATCGATAAAAAGTAACAAATTAACACAGGTCAGGTATACTGGAAGAGGTTTTTTTTTCCTCATTTAAAGGTCATTAGTGATGCTGCAAGGGTACCTCCTAAAGACATCATTAGGTAGCATACCATAATGCTTAAAATTACATTTTACAACATTGTTGATGCATAAAGGATTACACTCTGTTGCGTCCTTATTTTTTAAAGTGCAATCTGTGTTGGCAAGTTCTGTATTATTTTTTAAAGTGCAATCTGGCTTGGCAGGTTCTGTATTTTGATTAGTCCTTGGCATAAGACTGCCATATCAGCTCCTAAGTTTTTATTTCAGCCAGTATTTTTATACAAATAAGAGACCCAAATGTGAGAAAGATAAATTTATCAATTCCTCATTTACTTTCACCTAACGCATGAAGATCTGAAAACAAATATTACAGACAAGTGATTCAAGGATGAAGAATTTACAAAATACATTTAACTGTAGAGGATGTGGTAGATGAACAATTGACAGATAAATGTAATGAAACACATGCTTAGTTTGCTATGCCATATATTGCCATGGAAATAAATGTATGGACCATATGTAATTTTGAGTATACCACCATGTCAACTTATTTGGTCAATCCAAGTGTCAATGACTTTGCAGTGACTTTGATCTATTGACATTTTAACATTGTAAACACTGTCAAAATAGATAATAAGAAACGAAGAATCACCTTTTCAAGAGCAAAAAGGCATCAAGCCCAAAGTTGTAGAAGACGACTTTTCAGCAAGTAATTCTACCAACTTTTACTGTATGGACGAATCATTGATACGAGCTTGCTGCCCGCAATAATATCTTAAAGATTTTATACCAACTAATAATAGATATACTTGACCACATAGATGACAAAGGCAAGATTGAGAAACAAGTGGTGAATGTCATAACATCAGCAGATTTTCAATGGAAGAAAGAGTGATCAAGTAACCTAAAGTGGAAGAACAAAGAAATTATCTGTCAAGTTTATCCATTATATCAAGATAGTTCTTATGCCACAAGTACAGAATGAATAGTGATTGACAGAAGTTTGGCTCGAACTCTCAGTAGTTGTACCTGTCAGCATGCCATATTATCTAATGTAGCTAGTTTACAGTCTGGTTGTGTATTCACTAAGTCGGTATTATAAAAAAAGCTGTTGTCATGCATACCTCTCCAGAAGCAGTTCTGTATATCCTCTATGGCTAGCCCTGGAAGAAAGAGGTCAGATGTATAAGCTAGTTGCTTAAGACATGATACTTTACCATTACTGCAAACCAAATTATAACACTTGCCTCTAAATATTGTTGGTACAGAAGTTCCGAAATACACAGTTCGCCTTGGCAAATTCCAAATCAATCCTCTAGGTACATCAATTGGGTTAAGACTAGACTCATGATCTGCAAACACCTGCATTCATTTTTTTTCTTTGTATTATCTAAGAATATATAATTCCTAGTTTCACTGGTCTTTAACGTAACTTCCTTGTCTCAATAGAATATTAGAAAAAACTATTGTTCCTATAGATAGAAAATCAAATTTTATTTGCCAAGTCGATGGTCTTACTTTGATATTATTTTTAATAACCTCACTCCATTGCAATGCTTGCAAAAATACTCCTGTGGTTAACGTCTATTAAAGATGCTGCAAATATTCTTTATTTAACTATCAAATTTAGTCTTTGGACAACATACTCCTATAAAAAGGAGTTCTTTTGACTGGCATATTGTGCTAAAGAGAGAGAGAGAGAAAGAAAGATGGAAAGAAAAGAGAAAGAGAGTTGAAGAAAGAATAGGGATATGGACTTTTAAAACTTTGGTTAAAAGTTAACCTATGTTAGATAAGAGATTTTAATGGAATGTTAACGGATGGTGAGGGCAGGCTATTTTTGCAAGTATTATGATGCAGTGAGGTTATTAAAAATAATTAAAAAAATAAGACCATACAGTTCTGTAAATAAAATCTTAAGACGGAATTAGGTGCAAAAATCCCATAGAAATTTTACCTCATTCACTTGAAAGTAAGTGCCATTCAGTGGAAAACTTCCTCTCATTGCTGTTCGACAAGGTATCTGTAAACAGAAGGATCCAATGCCATTGATCCTTTTATTACACTGCTTTGTTTATGAAAACGGGCACTTTGCCATGTAGCTTGACAGTACATGTTAATCAACATGGTAAAGAAATTGGACCTTACCAGAAGTGTTACTCTGACTGTCTGAGTTTGTGCTTCTCGTATACTATTACATGAGAAACAAGTCCTCTCATCGCACAGCTTGCCTGTATCCCGGGCATTGCAGCATGATTCTGGTGGTTCCGTTGATTGTGCAGTTTCACCTAGTATTTGATAATGGGAAAAACATCAGATACAACTGGTGCCAGACAACTGAATTGCATACTGTTATAAACCTACGTCCTTGCCTGGTGTCCATATTGCAAGAAGGTAAGGACAAGGGTCATGCGCTTCTCTTTGGTCCAGCTGTATTGTTTATCAAGCAGAGCAGTAATAAGGTGATTCAAATATAAATAAACCATAAACTTTACTTGATTGGGACGATGACTTACTCCTTCCAACAGAGGGTGTGAATCTGGGAGTTCATAGCTGTAGTTAAGAGAAATCCAAATTTAGCTGCAGCTGTGAATTTTATTTTTACTATCTGAAAAATTTTGACTTAGGAACAGAATAGGCATACACTTGGTGTTCTGTTCTTAAGCGGCTCATGTTCTTCAGCTTGGGCACAGGGATAGAAGCAGCCTTTGGAGTTATTGCAATCAAAGCTTTTGACAAGTCAACATCTTGAAGTTCCATGTCATTTTGTTGCATATAATTCTGCAAATTCTGTGTGAACTCTTCGATGTTGAGCTTTATGGTAGGGATTTCATCAGGATCCTCATAAAATGCATCTTCAATATCTGGTATTTGTGTACATTCAGGTTCTGGTGTTGCTGGTTCCTCAATAATGGGTTCACAATTATTGCTAGCATGTACTTCTTGCAGGAGTGAGTTCCCCTCAAGTTGAGGAAGTGCCTTTCGATGGGCAAATGCTTTGTGATTCTGTTCCACTGATGAAGCCACTATGCTTTTATCTTCTGGACCTGGCAAAGCTAGCCTAGCACTGCATTCAATATAATCATCAAATTATCAGTTAACAATGACAACTAAGTTTAAATTTTACACCAAGTACTTACATTTTCTTAATAAGTTGAAGGGAAACTTCGATAAAACAAAACACAGGTCTTTCTTTTCCAGTTCTATTGAATTTATTTCAACATGTTGGCCATAGATAGCATGTAGACCACTAACGTCAGTGGAATTCTGAGAAAGTGTTGTAGAATGTGTTTTAGTCATGGAGCTAGGCCAAAACCCTGTTAATCATATTTGTTCTCATGTTGCATATATTAGTTTCCCTAATTGTCATTTTAACCCATCTGTTGAATTTCTCCCAGTTTCAGTCAACATTCCAGATAGCTGCCAGGTATGATTATTCCAAATCCTTTTTCCAACCTCAGGTTAGGTGGATGACATCAAAGTGAATGGGAAACATACCAAAAATGAATTAGTAGATTTTCAGCATGCAATTATTACATCAAGGACCACATATTTCATAGATTAGATGGGCATATCTTTATGATTGTTTGCAGAAACACAGTTCTTGCAGACAGACCCTATCAGTTCTGACCCTGGACTTTCGGTCCTACACCATTGGCCTGTTTGAAGATACACATGTGAAATGAACCTCAGCACAATGCTCTTTTTAGGTATTTTTAATTTTATCCTAGAATGCCAAAGAAGCTTCCACACTCTTTTCTCTTATTGAATGAGCCCGAGCTTTTGTAAACATCATTTTATGAATAATTCTCCACATTTACTTTCATAAAGTGCACGAGTCACTGATTATTTTATGTTTTAAGACCGATGGCACTTTCACCCTCTCTAATCCAACACTATGGATTGTTTGCATGGTTTTGGTATGTATCTCATGCCTTTCCAAATATATTCAGAACAATGGGGATTTATACCTTGCAAATGCACTTGCAAAATGTCTGCACTCGCCTCTCATTGGACATGCATTACAATTTGGCTTGCTTTTTGTGCAGAATACCTGCATGAGATGTGTAAGCATGCTGTGAAATGTTCATAATATCTCTTTATGATGTAAAACAACCAACGAGAATAAGAGCTTTACCTTTCCAAATGTGATCATCTGATAATGTAGCTCATACCTATTTCATCAATAATGTATATAAGAGTTGTATTAGGCAAAGTATGTTTATTATATTATTTATGGAAATAAAACTAGTAAGGTGCTATCTACAAATGAATCAGGACGACATGATTTTAGAAATGAGATATCTAGGAAAGATTTAGAAATGAGATATCTAGTGAAGATTTAGACGTTACAATGTTCGTTGATCCAGAGTACATAGTCGAGGCCAAAGATACTTCTGAATAGTTTCCAGCATAGGATAGCTAATAGAAAAATCAAAATATAAAGTTAATTCATCAAGCAAGCAATTTCTTGCAATTTCAAAGTGATAAATAAATTTATAAAAACTTACAGTTCTAGGAGGTGCAATTGAAGGGACTCTGGCAAAGGCTGAAGCGGTACCCATCCTAATCTTACACAAATTCGACCAACATTCGTGTCGACCTTAACAGTGATGCAAAAAAGATGGAATTGCATTACACTACTAGAGATCTAATTGATGGACAGTTTTATATGAACAGAATGTGTAGAGAATAGAATCTTACTGGGAAAGCAAGATGATGAAGTGTCAAAAGACGAACACATTCGACACTTTTCAATCCCAATCCTTTTATGCTCAAGAGGAAATCCCTGAAACCATCATAACTTCTAGTTTTCAAAATTTATTATGTACATTCTTACGTTCTATATTATGGACAGGTGGACGGATACACAGCCTCTTTCTCTGTGTGTGTGCGCATGTGTGTGTGTGTACGCACGCGCGCACACACAAACTTGCACAAATGTATAAATATATATCTGCCCGTGAGTGCATGAAGGTGTATTCACACTGACTCATGGAGCACTATGGAGATGAAATGCAGTAGGCACGTAAATCAACCAAGAAGGCTACCATTTTGTTAAACATAGACAAACGTTAGACCAACAATCTGAATATCATTATCCACATGCTTGGTTCACCAAAGCAGTTGAACTTACTTTGCTTTGTCAGGTGGAACATCCCTTAACCATTCAAGGTCGATGCTTCCATGTTCTTTCATCAAGCGATCAAGCAAGCCCTGCACAAAAGATATCACTGTAAACCTCTGTTCACTTTGTAAAAGCCAGATTAATCTTCAGAGAACCTCTTTGGTTTAGTTGATGATCTACAAGAGTTAGTTAAGCAAACATCTGATGCCATCATTGATAAGCAGGTTTTGTAAAATTTAACCTTGAATAACATCAGGGACTTGAAATTTATTAACATCAGAAAGGTAATTCGCTCGTTAAAGCAATTGTACTATACTCTCAGTATGTCCGTTCATTAACATTTAATTAATCATCACCCACCCAAATAACTAAAAGTTGGTATACACTTCTGATTGCCATTTCACCTACGTTGCCTATCCAAAAAAGTAAAGGGCAAACATGTGTACGTCCAACAACTTACATCCAGAGGAAAATGACTTCTATGCTTTCATTTTTCAGTTGATTGGTGGCTCAACCTGCCTGTCATGTGCAGGTCATATGGATAGAAGCAGACGACAAACAGGCAGTGTTCCATGTTCTTTCTTTCTCTTGTGAGAGAGGTTGCTAAATTGTGTTCACAAGGCATTGGAAAAGAAATTTTCTACTTCATGTAACATTATGAAAGCTCCAAAGACTAATTTTAGGAAAACTGAATTCATTAGGCAACCAGCCATAAGACCATAATATATAGCAAGGAAGCACTTGTGAGTATGAAAAACTTGGACTCACTTGGCTAATACTTCCCTTTTTTAGCCATGGTGGTAGACACGTTATTGGATATGATTAAAAAAATAAAGCAAAGCCGAAAATAACCTCTTTAAAAAGAAAGAGTAATACTGCAAATAGTTGACCCTCTCCAGACATCGCAGTGGCAGAAGCCTGATGGTGCTGGGCTGCCCTTTTTATTAAAAAATAAAGCAATATATAGCAGCAGTATTTAACACAACCTTTTCTACTAATTGTGTCCAGATTACCTTGATTCGCTCAGCAAGCTTATTGTTCATTCCACGTTCTCGAATGGTACTAGAAATTTCATTTATGTCTGCATCCCTTACTGCTTCCCAATCCAAAGAATCCATTGCATCACCATTTCTTTCCTTTCTGGCACCGTTCTGACATACCTGCCTCCTCAAATCATCCCAGTCGACGGGCCTTTTTTCTGTTTCAGGCTTTCCTCTCTTTATTCTTGCTGCAATACCCCTTGATCCCATTGGGTCCTTGTTGGAGCTGCAAATTTCATCTGTTGAATTTGATTCAATTCCCTTATCTGCTAGAATTTTACTCTTGTCTACCACTGTAAAGCATTCCACAGTATCAGGTGTCTCTTTGGGAGGTAAGTCTGAACAAAATTGATAACCTCTACAATTCTGTGTCTGAGACAATGCTTCAGAAGCAATGTGAACATTTGTAAAATGGGAATCTGCTCCCCCTTGTTTCAGCAGTACCTCCATTGGCATGTTATCTTGTAGTCCTGAATAATTGTGCAAACTATTAGTGATTAGCCCTTCAATTGTGACTCTGGAGAATCCATTATGGTAGTAAGGGTGTTTTCCATAGCCAACCTTTGTGCTTGATGCAGGTAAACTTTGAACTGCCAGATTACCTGTGAATTCTTGCAAGCAACCTGAAGGTGAACTTTGAGATGTCAATATAGAATTCTGATTAAAGGATACTTCAGTTGCATTTGCTGCGTGACCACTGTCAGTGCCTAAAATTTTAATCTCCCTGGTAGGGTTGATTCCAGAGGCAATGGCAGATGGGAAATATAATCTTCCTTTGCCTGATGGCTGTCCATGTTTCTGATGATAAGTGGATGGGATGTTAAAAATTTCTGTCCCAGATGACTTAAAATTTTCTGTCTCAGAGGACTCTTCATTCCCAAGAGTGTATAGTTCCTGGAAACTGCTACTTCCTGCCATTTCTAAAAGCTCCATAAATGAAGTCTTAGATTCCAAGCTGCATTGATTACCGATCATCACGTATTCAGCATCAGAATTTGCTTCTGAACTTGAAACAATTTGATCAACTGTCAGGAAGGGGTCACTGGAAGAATTTTGAGATGAAACAACAGAGTTTTGCAATGAATGTATGTATTCCAATGGTTTCTTATTGTTTTCTTTGAGTACATTCTTATCCTCTATCACTATCAGTGGGGTGTCGACTGAATCTTTGGCTTTTGAATATGAGAACATGTCACCTACAATGTTACTTCCAGAAGGATGCATCTCCTTTTCTCCTGTTTGTTCAGCTCCATCATTAACTACTGAGTTTCGATTACAAGCCGGTTTATCTGGACACCTGTCAGTCACATCCTGGGCTGCAGTGCATGGTGCTTGCTGTCCTATGGATGTGTTTGCTTCCTCACACTTTTCTCTTGACCGAGGAGGAAATCTTGCAGCAAGGGACATGAAGGCAGAGCTGTGAAGATAAGACAGTAAATATGCAACTTGAAACAGAATAAAAGTTCCAATAGTAGAGTTACTTATCATATGTCTGAGGAGGTAGAAACCTGAGATTACCTTGAGAGATGGTCAGAGACATTTTGAGTAAGGAATACACCAATTACTGAATCCAGAACAGATCCTTTCCATGGAGAAAAGCGTCTATCCCCTGCACCAATAGCTTTTTTAGTACGAAGAAGTTTAACATAATTTCCCTTAGAAAAGGACAAAGGAGAGGAAATCTATGCCAAAGCCTTAGAAAAGGCAAAAGGAGAAGAAATCTATGCTTTTCTAATCTGTACATCCAGATCGGATAAGTCCATAAAATAGCAGTTGTTTGGAGAAGATTTTCTTGGACCAAGCCTTTTGGAATAGAACCAAAAGGGCCCATGGCTTCTTGTTTGTTTGCAGTTATACTGCTTAATACTAAATAGGATGCAACTGGAGAAATCTACTGTGTATTATTGATTGGTAAGTTCATAAATACAGAAAGTAGCACTCATAAATACAGAAAGTCCAGCCTCAAGCAATGCACATTGGCTAACAAAGTAGAAGTGCCTTAACCTTGAACAAGATGCATTCTGGCAATGAAAGAATCTGCCCGTCCATGAAAAACTCGCCTTTCTTCTTCCCACCACTTTTCTTTATCTGCTGCTGTTCCTTCGACTCCATTATTTTCCTTCCCCATCAGGAGGTTCCATACCCTATTTGTTTCCTCATCCAGAACAATCTTGGCTCGGTGGCGCAACTTCTTCATAGGATGAAATTGTCCCTCAAATGGAATGATCACTCCATCTGCACCATAAGGAACAAGAGCAGTCTGTTCCTGAACTAAATTATTCCCTTGGTCCTCACGGATATTTAGATGCTTCATTTTCTTGACAATATCATCAACAGAATGAAGTGTTTCATTTCCATGAAACAATCTGGCCTTATGAATTTCATGGGAGCTTCTGATATTATCACAAACTTGAACAGGACTAGCCTGAACAGATTGTAAAGCTTTTGCTTCAGAGTTGCTTGCTGAGGATGAAACTGATCCACCAGATTTCTGTCCTAAACTGCACGTAGCAAAATCTTGTTCTTGCCGTCCCTGTTGGCTAGTACATGAGGACATGACACTGACAACTTGAGTTTGTTCCTTTTTCCTGTGCCTTTTTGTCCTTGCTTTTACATGAGTGTCTGCTGATAAGGCTTCAACACAGTCTTGCGGCCCTTGGATAATGCCATTTTCATGTCTTTCATCACGCAGGTTTGGATTCTGCAGAGCTGCTGGTAATTGCTCAGATTTCTTGTTATCCTTGGGAGATGACAGGTTGCAGGCTTGAATAGGTACCTTCAAATTCTTCATTGTCTCTACTTCTATTTGACCAAATGCCTGCTTACCCTCCATAGCTCGCCCCCTTTTAAATTCCAAGAATCTCTGAGCATCTGCAAAAGAAGCTGCCTCACTAAATGAAAGTTCACTGTGCCCTTTCTCTGCCCTCCTCTTCTTTTGTATGTCAGCGAAATAAGGAAACTTGTTATTAGTGTCTGTTAGGTACTTACTGGGCCCATGTATATTATAATAGCTGCAGGAATGCTCATTGTTAAAATCTGCTTGAACAACATTCACATTGTAGAGTTGAGTGCCATCAATAAAGAGATTGTGGTCAATGTTCCCTTCATTCCTTCTCATACATTCATCTGTTGACAGCAACTTGGAGACACTTATTGATACGGAGTGGTCTTCAGGAGTCAACTGGAAGTCAGTCTGTGTTTCAGATTGGCTAATGCCACCTTGGCTTTGAACCTGTTGACCATCCCTTATGATAGCAAGTTTCCTCAAATTTTCCCTTATCAATTCTCTTCTTGACGGTTGCAGATGCAAAGATGGAATATCCAGTGAATTTAAGTATGTCTCAAGAATCTGATTGTTAGAAGGATTCAGAAGAGGTGCTATTCCCGCTGATGAGTTCACTGCCACATCCTGTCCTTCGGTGAACATGTCAGTGGATCTATCATTGTTATTGCCATTCCCAGTACTGTACTTACTGTTGTTCCCTTGTAAGGGTTCCACTTGCTCCTGGGCTCTGGTGCTAGTGTTGCAGTGGAATGCGTCCACTGCTTTGTTATCCTCTGCAGGGAAATCCAGGCGCCGCTTTGCAGAGCTTGTCCTTCTTCTCTCATCAAGTTCAACTTGTTTTCCAGCTACCCCGCTTGAGGGAGTTTCCACAGGAGTGTTTAGGCCCTTCCTTCGAACATATTTTCTCTTAGTTGACACATTTTCTCCAGTCGTTACCGGATTAGGTGTTGCTGGCTTGGGGGTTGATGACCTTGGAGTTCTGGAGGGTTTTCCCTCCTGTATAACCTTGGGCCTGTGTTTCTTTCTCCGGGGCTTCTGCTGTGGTGTCTTGTTGAGGTCTATTCCCTGCTTCTCTGCCTCATCATGAGTCTTATTTTCCTGCAGCTGAGAAGGAAGCTCCACTGATACCAAATCTGCTTGTTCTGAGGCTCTTTTGTCAAAACACAACTGAATGGGACCCTTCTCTTTTGGAACAAAGGTATGCAGAAAGCTGGCTGTGCCGAGCCCTTCTCTAACCATTTTGCCTTCATCCACTGAGCCTGAACTCTCAGGATGTCCGCTGTCTTGTGTCACCTTCTGTTTTTCTGGTGTCACAGGTGCAAATGGAGGCGTCATAGTCCGACATGCAGGTTGTGATCTAGCTGTATTTTCAGGAGACAATTCAGAATACAGTTTGGATGATGAACAAGAAGAAATCCATCCAGAGACATCAATAAAGAAATACTGAGGGCATTCAAGAGCTAACACTCTTGAAGAAGTTCAAAATTGAATAGATCAAATGCAGCTTGATAAACAACAAGGAAGCATGTCTTCTGACACTAAGCAAGGTCTTAAATAAGGACAATCATAGGACAAACTGGTGGATAATTAACTATGCAGCTTGACAAACAACAAGATACCAAACTTCTGACAAGAAGCAAGCAACAGTCAGAGCCATTCAAAAGTAAAGAGAGAACATCTCAAATGAAGAATTAAGAATGCAGTTTGACAAACAGGAAAAGACCAATTTTCTGCCAATTAAGCAGCAATCGAAAGACACTAAAAAATAAAATGAAATTTATAGTGGTGAAGAATTTTCAAATGAACTTGGACAGACAAGAAGAAGCCCACATTGAGGAGGCGACGCTGGGAACCAAGAATGACTGAAATTACTCACAGTGAGCATCACTTAGAAGGTCACCGCTCAACATGACCTTTCCATTCAACAGTAACTGGCTGCTAGACTTCTCCCCTCTATGCATGGGGCTTCCATGGATGAACATTGGAGGAGAGGCCACAGCACTGCTCGAAGCAGCGGCCGAATTCTGAAGGGCGGTCAGCTCGGTGTATCGAATCTGATGCCATCCCTGAGCGGATTCCCCCATGGCCTGCGCCCTTAGAGCCACATTGGCATTGGAGCAAGAGATGCAGCTCTCCGGCACTGACGCCGCCGCCCCGCTGCCACTGAGGCCGACCGCCCTACCCTCAAAACCCCTCAGACCGGCAGCCCCATCGGAAAAACCCGCCGCCGAGTTGAACCAGTTTATAACCGCGGAATTGCCCTGGCTGTCGACCGCGGCACCCAGCTTGCTCAGCACGGGCTTCGCCGGAGTGCCGGGGACCCAGGAAGCCGGAAACTGGACATCATGCTGCTCCGGCAGCACCATTCCACTACGCAGGTCCATCCATGAGGAGAAACCCAAGAAGGAGGAAGCCACAAAGGAGCAAGAAAGGGGCGGTGGGTCTCCCTTTCCCCTCTGTTCCCACCCCTTCCCAGCACTTAATTGCAGATGCGGTGGCAACAAAGGTGGGATTTTTAATGGCGGAAACCAATCTGCACACGCTGGGAGAAATCCTATTGATTACAGAATCTCCCAGCAATAACTCGCACACAGATCTGGGAACACCCAGAACCCAGCTATCACCTGAGAGGCTCCTAATCCCATTCCCGTCCCTGCCTCACCAATCTTGGCAAGAGAAAGAAGTATTCTTTTGGCAGGTTGGGAACGAGAAAGAAGGAATCCACACACATGCACAGAGACGAGAACAGGGATGGAAACAGGAACAAATGTAGAGATTTATGAGGGAAGGGAGAAAACCCAGATGGGAAAAGGGTTGGTGGATCGGGGAAATCCAATGCCACTTAACTATGCGAATCTAAAGGGTAAGAAAAGGTAGGAAAAGCAGACAAAGGGCACAGAGCTGCCACCATGTGGCCAGCCACCCTTTAACTGCTGTTCTAGGCACCCAGACATGGGGAAACCAGAACAGGAGGAAGGAGGGGGAGATGGGGAGATGAGAGAGGGAGCATCGTCTTATTCATTTCTCAAAGCCCATGATCAGAGAGAGAGAGAGAGAGAGAGAGAGGCAGAAGGTGTATGACTTGGTAGTACACAGAGCCCTCCTTCCCTGGGGTCCTCTCTCTCCTCATGGACTGACCTTTTTTTTTGAGCTTTTACTTGGAAACTTAAACATTTTGGTCTTTTTCAGATGCCTTAAGGAATCTGTATATATGCAAATCACCCGGGGAAAATTTACATATGCAAAACTTTCCGTGCCAGGGTCAGTCACCCTCTTCTTGTGGCTCAACTAGCCCATTTACATACCAAATCAATGGTTTTTTGTTAATAAAGTACCTTCTAGTTTGATTATTATGATCATTCAGAGATCTCTAATACTCTTCATTAGTATTATGTGCTGGTGGTAAACTCGCTTCTATATGTATAAAAAACAAATGGATCAATGAAATATGCTCTAAAATAGGAGGAATGTCTGAAAGAGACTAATCACGCTTAGGAATGTAAAAGGATACATATCGGAATGAATAGTTGTTCTATCCTTTTCCTTATATTCATATACCTTTATCTTTTTAAATTATTAAAAAGGGATACATCAATGTTAAATTATTGGTATATATGAACATAAACTTATTTCTATGTTGCTTTTAGGTGGAGAGGGCTTGTACTTTTAAAATATAAATATGTATAAGTTCTTTTTAAGTAGTTCATAACATTACTTATAAAATACGTGAACTCTTTAAAAATGAATCTTACAAACTAATGAGTGAGATAGGAGAGTTAGATTGATCCATGATTGAGAAACTCATTTATAAATAAGTGAGGAATGAGTTTGTAAGATATGATCAATAACTAAGATAAGGAAAAAGAAAACATATGGATAATCAGATAATTGGACTTAAAAATAAGTGCATCTTTATTTTTATATGAAATTATCTAAAAATATAATTGTTTATCTTTATCATGTAAATTATATTTTTTATGACCTTTAAACTTTATAATCGGATGAATAAATGGATCTTCAGATATTATTTATCTAAACGAAAGCATTTTCATCTAAGGAAAAATGGCTAAAGTTCATTGAATGCACAGCTTATTTTAGTTGTTGGATATTTGAGTCATCAAGATAAATCTTTCGGCATCATAATCGGGTGAGCCTTCTTCTCACATATTGTCTATTTAAGGGCTTATGTGCAAACCGACCAAAAATTGGTTTAATATATTAGAGTTACCAGAAGAGGCAATATAACCGTCCTGAGGTGAACGCCCCCGTCCAACCTGGCATCGTACGCTATGACACGCTTTGCACTGCGCGTGGTGCGGTACACCCCGGCCAATAAAAATAATTATCATAATATTTTAACAAGATGCTTCGCAGCTGATTTGATTGTTGAGAGCCTTGAGGTACTTTTTGTACGTTCAACTGTTGTGCTGCCACTCATACGGAGAGAGAGACAAATTGGTACGGAAAAAGAGTTCCAAAAAAATTTAGAGTAATACTTACTGTGCAATGCTATGCATTGTAATCTAACGTACATTGTATGGCACAGCAGTCAGTTTGATTGGATCCAATCGACTGGCTGCTGTGCAGTCCCGTTCCAAAATTTAAGGAGTCGATTTGAAAGTATATTTTATTTTTTTGTCAGTTTTTATTTTATTTTTTTGGAGCACTCGATCAATAATTCAAAAGTACACTTAGATTGTTCGGGTCGATTCGATCTGAATGTATATTTTTTTAAAAAAAATATGTTACACGTAAATCGAGATTTGTGTCTAATTTTTTTTTTTTTTTAAAATATACATTCGAGTCAGAGTCGATTCGAACAATTCGGATGTACCTTCTGATTTTTTGATCAGACACTCTAAAAAAATTTAAAAACTCCAATAAGAAAATAAAAAACATCCTCAAATGGCCCCCCTAAATTTTAGATGGGTTGTACGGCTGCTGTGCCATGCATTGCAATCCACGTTCGATTGCAATGCATGGTAATACAACAAGTATTACTCAAAATTTAAAAATCACTTTCTTTAATATTCATATTTATAAAAATAAAAAATTATTTATTATGATAAGATAAAATATATTATTATATTTCTGATCTCATGCATAGCGAAGGCATGTCAAAAGTTGTGCCAAAAAAAAAAAGAAGGCATGTCAAAATTTAAGAAAGAAGGTTCCTAGGTCCTTATATCCGGATGTATGTTTGGATTAGATTATTTTATAAGTGAAATTACTTACTTAATTAATAATTTTGAATTTTAATTGATAGAATATCACATAGATGATGACATGCTACGAGATTTTTGATTTATGGTTTAGAGTCCAAATCTCGACGGTCCTGTAATCTGGTCTCATTTTTGTTAATAGATGTTTATGATATAAAAGCAAAAAACTTGAAATAAAATTAAATATATATTTTTATAATTTTTTTTAATTTTGACTTTTACTTGGGATTAGATTTGAAAATAGATATATATTTTGTTGTATGTGTCCATCCCTTTTTGTATTGACAAGGTGAAAATTTAAATATTATTTGTTAAAATGATCATTGTATTATTAGAATGTAACGAAGATTAGATTAAAAAAATATGTGCATGGTGCCCATTCCCATTTCTTTCCATAAATTTCCAAATTCAAAAGCAACATATATAAGAAATAGAACGAATTTTAGAGAAGTTCTTGAATTCGGCTCTAAAAGGTCAAAATTGGGTGAAAATTTTTAAAAGAGCATGTTGTAGGTATGTGCACGTTGCGGTAACTGCCACCACACGTGTGTAGCCATGTGATCAAGTCCGCATGTGATTTGATGCCTCAGATTGTATCGTATGAAGGCATAAATTTTTTTAACAACTATTTAAGGTGGTGTTTGATAACGTTTATTTAAACTATAATGCCTGAAGTACTAAGGGATGATTTAATTAAGATTATTTGGTAAAATATTAAAATTTAAATATTAATTATAATTAGTTGAGCGGTTAACCTCTTAATGGTTAAGGGGGGAAGATTAGCTTATCATTGAAGGACGCGCACAACCGAGGCACACGTGCGGCAAGTGGGATTCGATTGGAGAACTTGGTTGGCGGCAAGTACCGGGAAAGTTATTTAATAGGAGGTGGAAAAGAATTTGTGTTATAATCACGTTGCATTATGGGTCTATGGGTAAAGTATGCTAATTGGCCAAAAAAGGTAACATATGCTAAGTTAGTATTTTTATAATTATGCATTAAGGTAACATATGCTAAGCTAGTATTTTTATTATTATGCAATAAGTTACTATTAATTAGATAAAGTCAAAGTTGTTCTATTTATAAAAATATTATTATCAAATATAAGAATATACTTTCATACTTTTGCGTCATTCTTTTTAATAATAATGTAATATATTTTTATCTGTTAGAATAACTATTATTTTTTAGATTTTATTTTATTTTTTAAATTATTAAATACAATAGTTACATTCATTTTATCACTTATTTTTATTAGTTGAGAGAATAAAATAATAAACTTGCATCACTTTGTCATTACCAAATAGCATATTCCATTTAGCACTCAGAGTTTTTATGTTACCTATTCAGGTTTATGATGTGAATGGTATATTTCAGAGTTTAGTATTTAGGGTTGTCAAACACAACCTAAGCCAAGATTCGAAAGGTACAAATGCCAAGTTCGAGTACTATTCCATGATTTATAATTTTTTAAACAAAAAATTATATTTTACTTTACCATTTGACCTTAAAGATTGACAAGAGCGGTGGACCATGCAATCTACGTCAGATTGCAACATTCTAAGATGTTGCGACAAATAATACACATTCAAAAAATTGGGGCCAATTTTAGAGGCCTATTCCACATGCTGTGGATTGCATATCAGGTTGATAAAAAGGCATCATTAACTACTGAAGGAGAAGAAGATCTTCTACATGGTAGTAATGCAGTACGTGCCATTAATGAAAAAGTTACAAGACTCTATACTTAAATAAACATATCAAATAAGAAAAAGATCTTCTATGCTACAGTGTAATATGCCCAATCATCAATGACCTACCGCATGCCATTATTTATATGCATCTTATAATGAAAAGGGAACAAATCACATATAAACTTGCATCTTTCATCTTTTTTAATGAAAAAACACAGTTTCACGAGTTTTACAAGAATATCAAACATAAAAAAAAAAATCTTTTCATCAACTACACAAAGTACATATTTCAATGGTGGTAGATATGTAGGTGATCCACTCTCAGCTGCCCTCCACTGTTGCCGCACAGTGTGCCGTGGCACTGAGACTCTTACAGCGCACCCTTTACCTCTTCTTTTCCATGTGCGGAATTTGTGGTTTGTACGATCTCAAACCGCACAGAGCGGGCAACAACGGGGCCAGGCTCACGCGGAAGGCAGCATCGGCTACGGCTCTAGATGGAGCCGGGCCGGGCCGAGCCGAGTGACGTAGACACGTGAAGTTGGCTTCTGCTACGGCCCACGCTACCTGCAAACCAGCTGGACAGTCATAACCTTAGTCGTACCGAACTGCATTGTCCAACAAACTTCCGACGCGTAAGCTAAGATGCATCGTGTCAATTTGTGATTGGATTACTTTCTGTAGGGATGGTCCGTCCGCACATTGGACATCCTCTGGGCCTAGCATGACGAGAAAGGTTTCCCAGTTTGTTTACCTACCTGGCGTGGGTGTATTGGATTGGTTGAGATATAAAAGGTGAGTATAACTGCAGCAGATAAATTTATAAGTAACCTATCAACTTTAACTTTTCTCTTTAACAGGATAAAAGAATCAAGGAAGTTTCCTGTCATTTTAACATTATTCTTAGGAAAATGGGTAAATGAGTCATTTGACCAACACTCTGTCACTTCCTCCCCTTATGTGTTTGGCGGCGTGGAAAGGAGGTTCGTTCCCTCATGTTTTCCTCCCAACCCTCTTATCATGTTATGTGAAATTTAAGAAAAATATATATTTACTACACATAAGAACCAAATATTATTATGTTAATATTTTACATGGCGAAGTTGACAATCATTGAAGACTTTACGAGAGAGGAGTGGGCCAAGGCATTTTTTATGAAAATCATTTGTTCTGGTGAATTTAATTTTAAAAACTTATTTTTTTTATAAAAATTAGTGAGGTCTCATTATGTCCTACATAGTTGTACAATTCAATCTTGAACTAGATGATCCAAAAGAATCTGAAAAATAAAAAGTTGAGCCCAAATGAACAGTTAAAAATAGATTTCTTTGGTCATGCTATTGAAAATTGAATTATATGAACATGTAAATCTGGTTGAGACCTACTTAAAAAAATTTAAACCATAATTTTTAAAAAATATTAAAAAAACCTAATACTAATTATCAGTGCACCAAGTGATTCTCTTTTTTAATTATGGAGAACTTAGAAAAAGAGGTGATGGGACGAGGTTGACACATCAGTCAATCTAAAGAATGATTGGGCTAATTGTTGAGATGGATAAGCGACAAACACACTGACACATGCACGTGCATGCACACACATTAAAGATATGTTAGGTAGATGTAGAACGTGGATGTTGTCAAATAGGTGCATCAATTTATGTCACATTTTTTTTATCATACTTATTGAGAATCGTTTAATTAATTGATTAAATAGTTTTTATTAAAATTAATTTTGATATTCTTTTATAATTATTATATATTTGACTAAGTGATCAAACGACTTTTAACAAGAATAGTCAAAACAAGTGAGAAAAATTTTAGTCACTAATTTTAGTGACATAAAGATAATTATCATTAAAATGTCAGAATTACATCAACACGTGTGCATCTACTTGGCATCGCGTGTTAAATATTACCATGAATGTTATAGGTTACAAACTTAACCAACAAAAGATGTAGGCACATGCTACAAGAAAGTTTAGTATTGGCGACAAGTTAATGGCGATGAAGCCATCGTTAGCCTCGTTTAGGAGTGTTCACTATTAGGTTTTGAACTGAAAAATCAAATCGAATCGGCTAATTCGGTTTGGTTTGATTTGGTTTGAACTTCTAAAAATTTTAGTTTGTTTTGAAACTAAACCGAATTAAGAAATTTTGCTTGATTTGGTTTCTCTTGTTCATAAATCAAATAAATCCGAATAAATCAAATTATGTTAATATGGCATAGTATAAGTATTAAATTCTTAAATTAAGTATCATTTTATGTAAATTATAAGATATAAAATTTTAAATTATTTTCATATAATACCTTTTAGATCGTCATTTTGTATAAAAAAGGTGTTGAGTCCTTAATAAAATAAGATATTTAACTATAATAACCCATTTCGAGATTTAAACTTTCAAATAATTTTTAAATAATATTTTTTAATGGTCATTTTTAAAAAATAATATTGAAGTGGATTATTTAACCATAGTGGCTCATTATAATAATTCAGTTTGGTTTGATTTGATTTCAAACTATTATAGTTTAGTTTGGTTTGATTTAGCTCTCTACTTTGGTTTGGTTTGATTTTTAAGATTTTGTCTTCAAACCAAACCAAACCGTGAACACCCCTAGTCTCGTTTGCTTTGGCGATGAGTTAAAGGCAACGAGTTAATAATGTATTCATCATCCTTAATTTATATATTATTTGTAAATTAATATTTTTTTGAATGCAGAAACTTACTGACAAAAATGAGTCAAATCACTCTAATTTACAAATGCCGTGTTGGAGAGGCCGCACTAATATTCATTAAAATAAGTTCACATATTTTAACTCATTAATTAATTTATTATTTTTTAAATATTTAAACAACGGAAGAAAGAGAGATGTCAACCTACAGGTTCCGAGGTTTTTCAAATGACACAATCCTATACCCAAGCAGATGGGAATGTGGTGTGGAATAACAAATAGAGTAGACAAAAGATGGTAAGAAATATTCATTTCTTGTAAGTTTTTTATTTTTTTACTCCTTTCGTTTATATACAATTTATTTTATATATAACAAGATCTGATGATGTAATTGCTCACTCCCCCTTCTGAGACTTCTGATGCCACAACTCCACCTACTATCCTTATCCTTAAGTAGGCTTGAGTGTATTTGACGAGTCATGGACAAACATTGAGATCTTAGTATGATACTTCTCAAAAAGAGGGCAACAATAGTACCAGTAGCTATGAACAGTTCCCAGAGCAGCAATCTTAGCAACAAACAAAGAATGAAACATTTGAAGTAGATTATTATGGACAACAAAATAACATGCAAGCTCAGGTGAATTCACAAATTGAAGTGATGTGGACATAGATGCAGAAGCAGATGCACGCCTACATGGATTGCATGTTTGAGCGAGTGATGAATGTAAGGCTACCTACTTCACAACTTGCTTTTAGTATTCCTCCTGTTGTTGTTGATGTTGGTAAGGAGGCTACTGATGTTGTTGCTACTGCTGCTGATGATAATGATGATGCTAACGAAGGGGGCACTGATGTAATACTTCGTATAAGAATATGTTAAATAGACTAAATCAGTAGACTACCAATAATACCGTAGTCCTTTTTCGGAGCTCGAGTTGTAAAGAATTGTGAAGTTAAGCATGCTCGATTGGGAGAAGTTCTAAGATGTGTGACTTTCATGAGAAGTCTACCAATTAATACAGTTGTTGGACCAATTAGTTGATTGGGTTGTTACAAATGGTATCAGAGTCATGAACTAGTCGGAAGTGTAGGAACTAAGTACCATACATGGCAAAATATTACACTATCAAAAGACTACCTTAGAGTGTGAAGCCGCATGGTGGGAGCCACCTCTTGAGCATGTGGGGGCCACCTCTAGAATTCTACATACTAGTGGATTGATTGTAGGTTATGTGTGGTCCTGGCGAGGATGTCAAGCTTCTAAATGGGGTAAATTGTAATACCCCGTATAAGAATATGTTAAATAGAGTAGATCAATAGATTATCAACAACACTCGTTAGTCATTTTTTTGAGCTCGAGCTGTAAAAAGTTCTGAAGTTAAGTATGCTCGATTAGGAGAAGTCTCAAGACGGGTGACTTTCTTGAGAAATCTATTAACTAGCACAGTTGTTAGGCTAGTTAGCTGATTGAGTCATTACAACTGAGCCCGTACCAAATTGGGATGAGGATGAAGATGCATGACATATTTATATTTTTTTAGTATATTCTTGACATGAATGACTTTGTTGGTAAGACATTTGTCGTTGTTATGTAAAACTTTTTATTGGCATGTTTATTGTATGGGATGAGATTTGAGTTGTGGTTGTTTTTGTTCACTTCGTTGCGTTATGAATGTAATGCATTATGAATTTATTTAGATATGTGAATGTGTATTATTTTATTGTAACTTAAAAAAATATTCACTTTTTTTATTAATAGGGATGATTGAAGCCGTTGCTAAAGTATTGGCAATGGCTAGAAAGATAATCGCGACGACTTCAGCCAGTGTTAATAATCTAATTGTGACGCTCTCAGTTGTCATTGATAAATTATTGGCGATGGTTGGGATCCATCACTAATAAATTATTGGCGACGGCTGAAGTCATAGTGAATAATTTATTGGCGATGGTTGAGAGCCGTCACTAGTCATTTATCATTGACAGTTCTTAGCCGTTACTATTAGTTTATTGGTGATAGCTTAAGACGTCACTAATAATTTATTGGCGATGCCAATCAGACTTATTCTTATTCATTTATTTAATGACAAAAAACATTCATTTTGTGTAAATCATTTCTTTCTTGTTATTCGTATCATAGTGAAGTCCATGAATATATGCAATAACTATCAGATTGTGATGAGATCATAACAATAAGACTGATAATTTATAAATATACATTTTTAATGGTTCTTAGTCGGAGGATATCTAAGAAGGGCATCAGATACTCGGTGAGATTAGTGTTAGTCTTAGGTGGCCTACAAGCCAATCTGACTTTGTAATCTCGTTCATTTATTAATATAATGGCATAATATTCATTGTGCGTAAATCGTATTAATTATTGTCTCATAATGAAGTCTGTGAATATATGCGATAGTGATCAGATTATGATGAGATCATACTAATGAGACTGATCACTTAAACACACATATTCTTAATCGTTCATAGTCGGAGAATATCAGAGAAGGACATCGGATATCCGGTTAGACTAGTACAGATTACTCCTGCTCATATGATGAGGGTGACTGATCTCATGAGTCACTTGTGTGGAGACACTAAGACGAATTTGTAGGTGCTCATTGGAGAATGAGTTCACTGAACTGATCCGACTGAATCGCTGGATGGTATTGTACCTTACTATCAACCAGCTTGATTCTATTGTCGCAGTTGCGTGGATGGTCCTCGGACTTGAGACACCAAGGACACCTTGTCAGTGGATTTCTGTGCTTTGACCTTGGTTTATGAATCTTTAACCACGGGATTCTAAACAGCCAAGGATTGGGTACAGCGGAATACCGTCGAAGGGAATTATGTGTCAATAAGGAATCATTTGCTCTTGGTACTTAAAGAGAGAATGCTCTAGGAAGGATGCGCGGAAGTCTTTGGCCAGGGCGGACGATAATATCGGGAAAGGAGTTTTCCGATATTCATCAGCGGCATCCAATTCAAGTGAGTCGACTGGTTAGGGTTTGACAGCTCGTCATATCCTGAGTTGACTCGAGAGCATTGTACGAATGAAAGATTATATCCACGTGGTAACTGTCGGCAGAAAGGTTCTAAGAGTGGGTTATTGAACCCCGATACCTTCCAGGTTCACGCGGTGTTGCTTGGCACTCAACGTGATCGGAGGCCCGGTCGAATTCGATGTGCGACATCAATTCGATTGATTAATTAATTAATAAAGGGTTATTAATTGATTAATAAAGTCAGTGAGGAGTCATTAGGCTTATTGGGCTATTAACCGGACTGGTAATTGGGCCTAGAGGGTCACACGCAAATGATTCTCAAGGCGATGGATAAATAAGTGGGTTTTATACAAATCAGGGGGTTTTTATGAAAAACCGTGCGGTTAGTATAAAATATAACCCCTGCCTCTCTTTCTCTCTCTCTTTGGTGTCCCAAAAGAATCCGGATCCCCGGATCTGCTCCGCCGCATCTCCGAATCTCGTTCGACGGGAAATCGTCCGCACGTCGCAGCGATCGTTGCGGCGAACGGCGGAGACTTCGTGGGCTGCGAAGAACGAGGAATGAGAGGATTTCTGTCGTGAAGAGGATCGCGTGGACTCTGCTAGAGGTCGGGCGCTTGCGCGACTTGCGGTGTCGCACTGACAGAACCGAACGGTTGCGGATTCGAATCCGCATACGGTAAGACCTTGATAATATGATTATCGTTTTTATTTATTCGAAACGGGAAAAATGGATCACTGTTTTTATTTTATTTTCCGTTGCGTAACCGATCCGGAGAAACCCGAGAACCCAACAGTGGTATCAGAGCCAGGTTCCATTGTTTCTCGTCCCGTTTCGGTCTCCGAAATTAATTTTTCTATCATTTATTCCATGCGCTAATTCGATCTTTTTGCTGGATATATGTTCATGAGATGAACACCGATAATATGAATAATTAGATTATTTTTCTTGCAACTTTCGAATTTTTTTTATTGTATTTTGTGTTCTTCATGAGACGAAGAACAATGCGATTCGGGTGGTTTCGTTAGATATTCCCAAGAGTTGGGTCGAGGAAAGGGACCCCGGATGGTCTGGGGATAATCACCAATTTTCATTGGGATTCTCACCAGCGCCGGAGAAGCCTCCATCTTCTTCTTCTTCTTGGGTTTTATGAAAAGCAGGAAACAAGAAAAGAAGGGAGAAAAGAGGGGCTCGGGTTACCATTTGGATTGATCCAAAAGGGGGCGTGCCGGCGCCGGCGCCGTCGCCGGCAGGGCCGCACGGTGCTGGGGCACCGCCCACCGGAGCCCCACCCCCCAGCTCGCCGCCAGCCTGCAAGATCTAGGGTTTCTGCAAGCTGGGGGCGTCGGGTGGTGGGGGGGAGCGGGCCGGTCCACATGGCTGGGGCGGCCGGGGGGTTCGGGCCCGACTGGGGGGCTGAGCCAGGAGGGCCCTGGCTTGGACCAGCCTGAGCTAGTGGCTCAAGCCACATGACCCGTTGGCTGGATCCTCCTATATTACCCAAAATAAACCCCAATGAGCCCATTTAAATTACAAATAAAATTTGAATTAAATTTTAAAATTCAAAATAGTTTTGAAATTTAATTTATTTATTCAATTTTATTTAATTGGGTTATTAAATGATTTTTTGAATCATTTTGTAATTAGCAATTAGTTGTTAATTAATTAGGGTTAATATTAATTTAAATGTTAAATTAATTATTAACCTTAATATGGTTAATTTGAGGAATTAACTTTAGTGGTTAATAATTATAATCTAAATGTTAGATTTTTTAATCGTTTAATCATCTAATTGTTAATTCTTTAGAGTTAGTTATTAATTTAAGAGTTAAATTAATAATTAATTCTAATAACTAATTTAAGTGTTAAATTAGTAATCCTTAATTAATTATTGTTAGTTATTAATTTAATGGTTAAATTAATGATAACTTTAATTATCTAATCTAAAAGTTAAATTAATTAGTTATTAATTACTTAGTGTTAATTATTAGTTTAAGAATTAAATTAATAATTAACATTATCTATCTAATCTAAGTGTTAGGTTAGTAGTTAATAATTAATTATAGTTAATTATTAATTTAAATGTTAAATTATTAATTAACTTTGTTAGACTAGTCTAAGGGTTAGATTAGTTATTAATAGTCTAATTGTTAGATTATTAATATAGTTTAATCTTAAGTGTTAAATTATTTAATTATTAAAATTGTTCTAATGGCATGGAATAATATGGAATTATTAATTTGGAATGTGTGCACATGTGATGTGTATTTGATACTTTTAAATTAGATTTGATTGCATGCTAAGTTAATAAATGAGTTTTCGAAATTCAAATGCCAATTTTGATTGGAACCCAGCTTTCTGAAAGTCAAAATTATTTAATTTTAAAACTCTTTTATTTTAGCTAAGTGATGCGTTGAATCTTGTGTGGATTGTTTAAACACACCGTGGTCATGGATATGTATATTTAATTATTCATGTGATGAATGATGTGTGTGGATCGTAGATGTATGTTTTATTAATTGTTAATAAATAGAGGTCTACATACCTCTCCCTCTCTTAAACTCCGATGTACTTCTACCTCCCTCTCTCTTGTACTCCCCATAAGGCCTTATTATATTTACATGTAAATTATGAATTTATTGTAATATGATCGAGGCAACTGAGGAAAGAGCGAGGATGATCCACAGATACAACCAGGAAGGCTATGTGATGCATATCCTTTGCCTGTGTGTTTGCTGAATATCTGATATAAATGTTATGTTAGATTGTGTGTGTGTTTGACTGTTGGCTCCAGTCAAACCTACTGTGCTATCCATGACCACACTAGACATGTATGTGATGCATTGTTTTTAATGTTTAATTGTGAATCAAAACATGTATAGTATTTAGTAAATACATACGATATATTTATACTATCACCAAAGAGAGACCAAGATAAAAGTTATCTAAATACCCTCATCTAAACTGTAAGCCGTAACGCGAGTAGTTAAGAACTTACCGTGTGGTCCACCATCGTTATAGTCATAAGATTCGAATCACTTTAGGCAGGTTTGTTGTGCTATCCATAAGGCCGGTTTAATTGGGAGGAAAAACTGTGGCTATGGCATTAGATGCCTATATGATTGGGGTAGAGGAACCATGTAGCTTTGTTGTGCTACCCATAAGGGCTACATGCAAATCTATACTCGTCGCGTAATGATGGTTAGCTTAGACTAGAATTAATGGTTTGTTGTGCTATCCACAAGCCCATTAAATCTCTGGGAATCGAAGCTATGATTAGATATTGTAAGGAGTTGTAAGTCCCATGAGATGGGTACTCTTTGATTGTATTACAGTTTGTTGTGCTATCCACAAGGCTGTACTATAAGTCGTTGAGATTCTGATCTCCACTAGGAGTTTGTCGGCGTCTCCCATTCTGTATAATTGAGGGTTATACAGTCCGTCGAAAATTAGTGGGAGTTAAAACTTGAACAAAAGACCATGTCTTGTTTTAAATTTTAATAATTGAACATATGCTAAATAGATTTTACTTATTTCATGTAGGGAATTATGTCGTCGAATAACCCACTCCACGGCATACTTGATGCCCTCTTAACTTACCTGATCTACTCAGATTAGCTCAGACATTTAAAGAATGTCTTCAGATCTGAGCAGATTGTCTACACCCTTGATGCTGATCCTCCTACTGAATCGGCATTAGATGCCTCTGAGACAGAGATGATCGCATACGATAAAAGATCGAAGGACAATGGCAAAAGAGTAGTAAAGGGTGACTGCTTCGACTATAAGCAGAATGGTCACTAAAAGAGGAACTGCAAGGAGTCCCTTAACGATAAAGCTCATGGAAAGGTGAAGCTGTCTGAAGCTTCAGATATCTATATGATAGATATCAACTTGTCAGTTAGAGATTCCACATCTTGGGTATTGGATACCGGATGTGTTTCTCATATCTGTCATGATGTGCAAATGCTGACAAGTAAGCGCAAGCTGAGAAAATGCGATGTGGAATTGAGGCTAGGAAACGACGCAAAAGTTGCGGCGGTTGCTGTTGGGACAACAAACCTCAAGCTTCCATCAGGAGACGCCTTACTATTAGAAGATTGTTATTATGTTCCTAACATAATAAATAACATCATATCAGTATCTTGTTTGGACAAGATAGGATATAGGTTGACTATTGAGATTAGAAGTTGTTCGATTTATTATGGTAATAAATCAATAGCTTTGGCATCTTTAGTCAACGGTCTATATCTTTTAGATATTTCTTATTACAATCTTCATATTGATAATACTCTTAAGAAGAGAAAGAATTGTGTGAACCAAGCCTATATGTGGCATTGTAGACTTGGGCATATTGGTGAATGTAGGTTGCAAAAGTTGCGTAAGTATGGTTATTTAACAGCATTCGATTATGAATCGTTTGCGACATGTGAATCTTGCCTTATGGGAAAGATGACAAAATCTTCATTTACTGGACATGGAGAACATGCCAAGGACATTTTGGAACTAATACATTCGGATGTATGTGGTCCAATGTCCACCCAAGTCAAAGGTGGCTTTTCATATTTCATCACGTTCACCGATGACTTCTCAAGATTCAGCTATGTGTACTTAATGAAGTACAAGTCGGAAGCGTTTGAGAAGTTCAAAGAGTTCAAGAATGAAGTAGAGAAGCAATTAAGAAAGAATATTAAAGCTCTTCGATCAAATCGAGGAGGAGAATACTTAAGTACTAATTTCACACAATTTTTAAAAGATAATGGTATCCTTTCTCAGCTAACCCCTCCATATACACCACAGATGAATAGTGTATCATAAAGGAGGAATCACATCTTGTTGGACATGGTACGATCCATGATGAGCTTTTCGGGATTACCAGTGTCCCTCTGGGAGTATGTTCTAGAATCAGCAGCATACCTACTGAACATAATACCCAGCAAGTCTGTGACCTCTACTCCATATGAGATATGGAAAGGTAGGAAACCATAATTTAAACATGTTAAAGTCTGGGGTTGTTCTGCTCATGTAAAGAGGCATGATCCAGATAAGTTGGAATCACGAGCTGTTAAATGCAGGTTTGTGGGATATCCAAAGGAAACCTTTGGATACTACTTTTACTGTCCTGGTGAACAAAAGGAGTTTGTCGCCAGGAAAGCTGTCTTTTTGGAAGAGGAATCCATTCTCCAAGAGGACAATGGGAGTAAAATAGTGTTGGAAGAGATTCCAGATCCCTAAACAACTGCAATATCATCAGATGAAATATCAGTTCCTGCATCTGTTCAGGTACACACAGATGAGCTTCGTAGATCTGGTAGAGTACCTAGACTACCTGAATGATATGTGGGACATATCGCTGAAGGTGAGTTTAAGGTAGAATATAATGAGGATGATGATCCTAAAACCTACCAGGAGGCCATAGAAGGCCCAAAAGCCGGGAAATGGCGAGAAGCCATGAACTCAGAAATTCAGTCCATGTATACCAACAAAGTTTGGAACTTGGAGGACTTGCCTGAGGGTATTGTACCCATCGGATGCAAGTGGATCTTTAAGAGAAAGATCGGTGCTGATGGACGGATCGATACTTATAAGGCAAGGTTGGTGGCAAAAGGGATATCGTCAAAGGTAAAGAATTGACTATGACAAGACTTTCTCACCAGTTGCCATGATAAAGTCGATTAGAGTTCTACTCGCCATAGCTGCACACTACGATTACGAGATATGGTAGATGGATGTGAAGACTACTTTCCTCAACAGTAACATTGAGGAAGATGTGTATATGATACAACCATAAGGTTTCACATCCAAAGAATCTCCAGATAAAGTGTGCAAGCTTCAGAGGTCCATTTATGGACTAAAGCAAGCTTCCCGGAGCTGGAACATAAGATTTGACGAGGCTGTCAAGTCTTATGACTTCATTAAGAATGAAGATGAGCCTTGTGTGTACAAGAAGACCAGTGGGAGCACAGTCACCTTCTTAGTTCTTTACATAGATGACATATTACTAATTGGGAATGATGTCATCAGTAAAGATCTGGCTGTCGAAAAACTTCTCCATGAAGGATTTGGGAGAAGCATCCTACGCATTGGGAATACGGATCTATAAAGATAGATCAAAGAGGATGCTTGGAATGACCCAATCCTTGTACATAGATACCATAGTCAAAAGGTTTGGTATGGAAAATTCCAAGAGAGGTCTCATACCGATGAGACGTGGAATTAATCTCTCAAAGGAGTAGTCTCCTAAGACTCCTAATGAGAGGGCATTCATGGATAGAATACCCTATGCCTCTGCTATAGGATCTATTATGTATGCCATGCTATGTACACGACCTGATGTTGCATTTGCTCTAAGTGTTACCAGCAGATTTCAGGCTGATCCAGACGAAGAGTACTGGAAGGCAGTGAAATGTATCCTTAAGTACTTGAGAAGAACTAAAGATATGTTTCTTATATATGGAGGAGGTGACTTGAAGCTGTGAGGCTTTACTGACTCGAGTTTCCAGTCAGATTCAGATGACAACAAGTCTATATCTGGATTCGTGTTTACTTTGAACGGAGGAGCAGTGTGCTGGAAGAGTTCCAAGCAAGCAACCACTGCAGATTCGACGACTGAAGCTGAGCACATCGCTACAGCTGAAGCTTTCAAGGAAGTGGTGTGGTTGAAGAAGTTCATCACCGACATTGACATAGTTCCCTGCATCTTTGTTATACTCCGTACTTTTACAACTATTAATAAATTTAATTAATTTAAATTAAACAAATTAACTAATTATAAGAGTCTATGACTGAACTTAAGTAACTTAATTTAGTCCAATTAACCCAATTATGAAAGTCCAATAGCCCAAATTATACTACTAAGAATAACCCACTAATTTAGTTCAAATTCTATGACAACGTGAGTAGAGTCCGATTTAGACAAGGAAGTGACTTTTACTTGGAGATTAAGTTATGGGGAGTAGGAGTTCGACTCTAGCAAATAAAGAGAGTGTTGGTGGTTATATTAGGAGGGTAAATAAGCATAAATAGAGCCTTGGGTCATGCTCAACCTCTATAATATGCAGCTCTCTTTTAAAGGGGTAAGTTCATGTGGTGTTCATGAGAGAATAGAGTTGTTCGTGGTTATTTCTTTTGGAGGTTTGATTCTAATCAATGTTTTATATTATTGGAGGCTTAGAGAATGTGAGGAAGACCTTATAGAATGTGGAAAAGAATTTAGAGGAAGAATAAATCATGGATAAATAGCGATGAAGCTATAGGAGAATCAAGAGCCGGTCTTTCATCAAGAGGTAGGTGGATAACTGTACATATGATCTATTTTGTATTACAAAGATATGTTATTTTTGAACGCTATAAAAAGTAAATAAATTGGTAATAACTTTGATCTATATATCTACTTCATGATATTAAAGTTTCAGATTTTTGTGATCTTATTTTCTATTTATTTCATGATTATTATCTCAGCCTATGTAATCTGTCCGTTTAATCTGTTCTATTTCTAATTATGATCATACGAATTACAGATAGTTTTTCTCCTTGGTCTGATGCTAAATTGATCTTAAATTTTTAAAAAAATTTATTTTTTATATTATATTAATGCCCAATAAATTTTATAATTTTTGGAGTTTGTTTGATATTTATTTCATAATACTATTTTCAGACTATACAATCTGCTCAGACAGATTTGAAATCTCAACTTGTGAATCATATATATCCTTTGATTCAAATCCAAATCATACCAAATTTTGTAGAGACCTTTTTTATATTATCATTGACCTCTCTGTAAAGTTTTAGAATTTTATGATTTCTTTTGGTATTCAGTTTACCCTCTGTTTTGATTTGCTGGAATTCTATTTAAGTTGGATTCTCCGAATCAAAGTGAGAATACAAAATCATAGCAAAACAATCCATAAATTGATGAAACTTTGTCCAACATTTAAATATGACCTTTTAGACATGTTCTTAAAGTTTTATAATTTTATGAATCTTTTTGATATTATTCGGCTTATTTGTTGATTTGTTAGCTCTGAAAATCAGTTTTGATGGCCGAAAAATATGTTTGTTATTCCGAAAATTCTAAGAAAATTCCTTTGACTATATTTTATGTCCATAAACCTATTGTGATTGGTTTACTCTGATTTTTCATATATATGACCATGATGACTCTCTAAATGGCTATTTTATATATAAAAGTATGTATTTTAACTCTTATATATACTTATCAATTTGATAATTCAATTTTCAGATCTATGCCCATCTTTTGTCATCATTTGATCTCTGTTAATCTGATTGTGCCATAATTATTTGACTTTGCTTAGACATTGCCATCTTAAGGAGATATTTGGCCCGATTCTATTATAAACATCCATATTGGATAGGGTATTTTGTTTGGAACCCGAGGGCAAACGGGTGGAATCCTGATTTCCGGCCGACTAAAACCAGGGGACGGCGATACGTAACGTCCTGGCGGTTTGGAGTTAGGTGGGACTTAGACTCCCCGGTTCTGTGCAGTGACTAAGACCTTTGCATCATTTGCCTAGATGCTTTGGTATTTGTTTTGTTTGGCTCTTTATGTTGTGATTTGGGTGCATGTCCGTTATGATATGATTTGAGTTGTTTGATTGGCACATAAATCTGAAATCCTTACTCCATATGTTCATTTAAATTCAGCTTAGTTATTTGAATCTTTTGATCATCCTGTTTAGCTATCCCTTTGCAATCATATGAATCTATCTTAACTATGTGATCCATGATATGAATCAGATTTGATAAGCTACTACGACCATGGTATTTGCTATTTGATATGACATGTGCTCAGGGGACGGCGATACGTAACGCCTTGATAATTTGATATGTTATGTGATACGTTCTGATTATGGCTAGTAGAGTTTGATATGTCTGATATGAGTTCGATCATGCCATATATGCTATATGTTAATTAATCTATTCATACTATTAGAAAACACATTTGATTTGATAAGTTTATATCTGACCATGACTTGTATCATGTTCTTATTTGAGCTATATGTAGAACTGTGTAAGATCATGTTTAGTATAATTGTATAATGTGATTCGTAAAGTTTACTATATGTTAAGTCATGTGGATTGTTTGAAGTTTACTGAGTGGTTGTACTCATAAATCCTATTAACATTTTCAGAGTCAGAGAAAGAGAATCTAGAATATGAGAAGACTTCTGATTGAGGCATTTGACATCTTCAGGAGGTTATTAGATTGAAGTTTACAACTTTCTTAGACTTGATGTAATAGGGATAATGAGAGATTGATGTATTTTTATTTATTTGGTGAGATTGGGAATTTATACACAATTGATAGAAATTGTAATTTGTGAAGTTTGGTGTTGGCTATATTTGGATATTTTGGATTACTTGATGGTTATGACATTTTTTTAAAATCGCCTTGTGGTTGTTTAGCTCTCATATCTATTCGTTATGGTGGAATTTGTTCTGAGATTATGTGGTTGGATTCCGAGTTAAAAAAAAAAAAATGAATCGGATCCGGGGCATAACAATATGGTATCAGAGCAATTATGAAAGTTTAAGCATCCACAACCATCTGATCATAAGCAATACCGATCGATCTTAAAGGATATGATGAAGTTTAAGATTAGTATGATCTTGGGTTAGATTTGAAATTTAGATTATAGTTATAGTTAGGAGGTGATTGTAGATTTGACATTTAGCTAATTCTAACAATTAGACTTATACAAAGGAAATTTTTAGTGTCGATGTGGATTAAAATGATTAAGTTTAATCTTTTTAAGGGAGAGTGCCAGCTACAGGATGTATTGATTCCTACTGCTTGCATCTTTCCACTAGGTTTAGACAATTAAAGATTGTTCTATTGTTACCCCTGGTTCTTTGATAATTAGTACTAAGGGATGCTTTAACCAAAACATACATTCATAGATTTAATTAACGATTTTTTTATTCATCTACATTTACTTATATTGCTTGAAAACTAGAAATAGTTAGTTAAACACTTTAAAATATTAAGATAAGTTAGTATCCTTAAATTTCATAAATGACTCTTATTTAAGTCTATGATATATGTTTGGTTGGATATTGATGATCTATTTTGAGATAAGTAACTCGAATCATACTATGTCATTGAACATTCATACTTGTACGATAAAATATGAAGACCACAGTGGATATGAGTTCATTTAATAGTAGTACTATACTATAAATGTATCATCTTAATTTATTAAAACACTAAGAAGATACTTAGAGACGTGTACATAATCCTTTCTAAGTGATCCATTAGGCCCCATATGGGCATATACTTAAGTCATTCTATGCTCTCTTTTAGGCTTTACCCTTAAATATAAATATAAATTCTTCTAGTACTGTGATGAGCAAATTTACTAAGCATATATATAATATGTAAATTAGTTAGGAGAATAGATCTATGAAGAATATTTTAGAGCTAAACACATTATCCTGGTTAGGGATTAGATCATCTTCTTAAAGCTACCAAATTGGAAGCAGAACATTAAGGACTCATGATTTCCATTAGATTTCAAAAATATTGTGATTGTTTGAAGTATAGATGAGTTTGAGCAATGTAATGTGATTTTAGGACGCTTATGTATCTCAAGTTGAAAATATCCATACGAATTAATTAATATACTCTTATGATATTCAAAATGTTTTTAGAGAGTAATTATAAGCCATGATAAGGTTGATATGATGATAATCTATATTCTAATTATCTTAGTACCTACTCAACTATGTGAAAGTTAGTTAATCATCGATCTATTTTCACCCTATGTCATTAGCGATGCTAGTATAAATTTATCTATGGATTAATTATGTTGGTTAACTAAATTGGATCTCAAGTCTATAGACACATTAAATCAAAAGTGTATATTAATCATATTACAAATACTCCACAAGTATGGATCTATTTGTCGTAGTGACCAGATCTTGATTGAGTAAGCCCTTAATCGTATTCTATGGCCTTAGAAATTATTATGAAAAGTCTATTAATACAAAGATAGATTATTAGAATCTATCAAATTTCGAGGACGAAATTTCTTTAAGGGAGAGAGGATGTTATACCCCGTACTTTTACAACTATTAATAAATTTAATTAATTTAAATTAAATCAATTAACTAATTATAAGGGTTTATGACTGAACTTAATTAACTTAATTTAGTCCAATTAACCCAATTACGAAAGCCCAATAGCCCAAATTATACTATTAAGAATAACCCACTAATTTAGTTCAAATTCTATGACTGCAACATAGTAAAATAACTATAACTTTCTATAGAAAATTTGGATTAAGACATATATGATATCAGTGAAAAGATAATAAAAATATCAATAACTTTGTAGAATATTATTTTTACTAATTCAGATGTTTTAGAGGTCAAAAATATCAAAGAACAGTTTTAGAAAGGGCTATCCACAGAGAACAAGTCCTAATCGGATTAGGATTTGAATTAGGAAACAAAAGATAGTACAATTAATATTAACCACGATCTAAAAAGTTATGTATAACATATTTGACTTAGATTAGAAGTAAAATATAATAAATTTGAATATAATTAAGATTCTAATTAATGGATAGAAACATAATAGGAATCCTACTTAGACTAGGATTATGTACACAGATTTACTTGACATAGCTCTAGTATTTTAAGTATAACTCCGTGCATAAAATTCATAATTAAGTAAGACAACTCCCATTAGAACTATGACTCAAAGTTATAGAAGTTTTATGGAAAACACATGTTTAAAATAAGTTGTTTCCTAATCGGAATCAGGACATCTTTAGACATGAAGGAAATCTGCCAGATTTCTGAGTTCGGAGTACTCAGGACAACAGGTCAGTAAAATAATCATATCGTTTTTTATAAATGTCTAAAAATAGTGAGATTAGCTGAATTAGAAAGGTAATAAAAAGTTTTAAAACTTTGTAGAAGAAAGATTTTCTTAATTCGGATGTTTAAGGGGATGAATTTAAACGTCTTCAAAAAAGAAACCTGTAGATGTAGATAGCGTAAGCAGAGTCCATTTTAGACTAGGAAGTGACTTTTACTTGGAGATTAAGTTATGGGGAGTAAGATTTCGACTCTAGCAAAGAAATGGAGTGTTGGTGGTTATATTAGGAGGGTAAATAAGCATAAATAGAGCCTTGGGTCATACTCAACCTCTATAACATGCAGCTCTCTTCTAAAGGGGTAAGTTCATGTGGTGTTCATGAGAGAATATAGTTGTTCGTGGTTTTTTCTTTTGGAGGTTTGATTTTAATCAATGTTTTATATTATTGGAGGCTTAGAGAATGTGAGGAAGACCTTAGCGTTACTTTGTTTGCAGAATAACGTGGAATAAGGAAGTGTTATTCTGTGAATAAGTCCTATTCTACTTTGATGAGCCGAATGGGTTATTCGGTAGGCCCCACCCGCAGGATTGGTTATCTGCCGAATAAGCCGAATACCTAATTCGGCAGGAACCCCTCGAATTCGTTATTCCAATCTTTTTTGCGAGGGGTAGGACGGGACAAACAACATCACATCGTCGCCCGTGCCGCTGCGAAAGGTGCCTGGTTCGCCGCCTTCTTCGTCCTCGCCTGGCCCTGCCTCTGCTGCCCACTGCCGCCTCCTTCGTCCTCGCCTGACCCTACCGACTCCCTCTGCTGCGCCGAATGCTCCAGGGACATCCATGACGCCATCCACACCTTGCGCTTGCCCTTATCCACTGGTTTGCGATTTCTTCCACCATCGGGTTTAGGATTTAGGTCAAACTTCCAGCCGATCTGGGCCTCCATGCGTCCTTTCTCTCCTCCTAATAGGCTTCACGGGGGTGAAGGAAGTGATGGTTCCCTTTTGCAGTGATGGTTCCCATCGTTTTGACGCTCCCTTCTCCTTTGAACGCTATAAACAATACCCACCTTCTCTTATTTGTACCCCTCTGAGGCAAAATCCTACCTTGCGAGCGATGCACAACTTGGAGGAGGGGAAGTGCGCAAGTGTTCGTGCCTGTAGGGAGGAGCGCCCTTTGAACGCTTCCTCATCTGGTTCCAACTCTGAGCCTTCGTCAGCCAAGCTATCTGCCTGGATTAACCGGTTCCTCTGAACGCCCTCTGTGTTACTTTCCATCTTCTCCTACGTGCTGTTTGTGTGACATATTGTGGGTTGTTTTCATGCTTCTATCTTCTGAGTTCTATCTTGTGGGTTGTCTTCATGCTTCTATGTTGAGTTCTATCTTGTGGGTTGTCTTCATACTTCTATGTTGAGTTCTATCTTGTGGGTTGTCTTCATGCTTCTATCTTGAGTTCTATCTTGTGGGTTGTCTTCGTGCTTCTATCTTGAGTTCTATCTTGTGGATTTTTTTTTCTATTATTCCTCTTTCCAAAAGAAAAGATATCACCCCTCATATCAAGCTCACATCTCAGTCCACCTGGATAGGACACTCCCCTATCCAATTGGAAAAGTAAAACACAAAAGTTTAAAAAGAACCTAACATAAACTGTTTTATCAAGAAGATAAAACAGGGTTACAAAAGAAGATATCATCAAGAGATCAGCTTCCTCCACAATCTGGCTTTGTCAAAGATAACAGAGCTACCATCAGTCAGAATACCAGCAGCTCGTCCCCACTCTTCCACCCATCTGAATGTCTTCTTCAATAGTTCATTAGCACTGCTGAAATGGTCACTGAATTCTCTTCTATTTCTCTCACACCATATAGTCCACAACATGGCCGGGCATATGAGAAACCATATACATGTTTAAGGTCATTTTAATCAAATTTCTGCTTTTAGTCTACAACAAATCTTTCTTTTTGATTAGGCTATATTGGATTAGGTTTTATCATCATATCATAGTGCGAAATTCCCAATGAGCACTTTCATATTCTGAATTTTCAACTCTGTTTTATATAATAATGAATAATTCATTTGCCACTCATTCCATTTTTATGTCTCTTGAAGTAAAGCTGTACTGTTTGGATGTATTTAAAATTGACACATCTACCCTCTCCTCTTCCATTTTTCCCCTTACACACACACACACACACGCACGAACAAACCAAACTTTTTATGGGGTCTATTAGAATAAGTCGGTGTATCATTTCGTGCTTTGAAATTCCCAAGGATGACTTTCACATTCTGAAGTTTCAACTCATATCAAACTATCACCCCTCACATTCTGAAGTTTCAACTCATACCAAGGAGGATTCACTGTCATTGGACCATTAAATGGGTTTTTAGGGACAAATATGGAGTATTGCTTGCCTAGTCTTTAATGGCCTTTTGGAACTTTTAAACCAATAAAAGATACTCTGGTTTTTATACCACTTTTTCTGTAAGCATGCTCTAAATTGTAATTTATTTTCATGTCCCCCTCTTCTATGATACCTTTTACCTTCATCTTGGTATAGGTATGGGTCTGTTTTCCATGTGCTCCTGAATTTGTTGATGATAGTTATTTTCCCCCTCTTTTCTGTGATAGACCCTTTACATAGGCAGCAACGAAGAGAATCTTGATGTGTATGATTTCTCTTTCCCCCTGTACCAGTAAAAGAAATTTTCACAGTTTAATCCACCTACCAACCCCATAATGCCCTTCCCTTTTTCTTGTTTCTGAAATCATGGGGGTTCCTTCCCTATTATGCCACTGTCTTCTGAATTCTCACTTTCTGATTCTTTACACAGTTATTTGAATTAGTCCTCAATTCGCTTCACTTATGCTTTGTTTTTTCTTATGATTAGGAAGTGTAGAAAGCGCAAACATAATATGTCCACTTCCGGTAAGTCTATGCTTATTTGTCATATTATGTATTTTCTTTTAATGTTAAATTTCATATGCTTGATGAGAACAATCTTGAGTATATTATATATACTTTCCTATTATTACTTTTGTTATTAGATTTTATTTAGAATAGTATTTTCATGAAATTTAATGCTCATCCACATTGATCGAATGCTTATCTGTATTAAAAGGAAACAAAGGTAAACATCCAGCTAGAATTGGGGGTGCTGGTAGAATTCATGCCCCAAACTGGACCAATCAACAAGACAAAATCCTGATTCACCTGCTCATGGAGCAATATGAGAAGGGAAATCATATCGAGGGTACCTTCAAAACGCATGTTTGGTACCAGATCGTACCTAGCTTCAATGCTGCAAGTCATCTAAATTACAACAAGGACCATCTGCAAAATCGATGGAAGGTCCTCAAAGGGATTTATGTTAAACTTAATGCACTCTTTAAAAGGACAGGGTGGGGTTGGGATGACGAAGCAAAAATGCGTGTGCCTGGAAATGAAACATGGGAGCAAGCCATTGAAGTAAGAACATTTTAAAATTATACCATATTCTTTTCCTATTGCTACTCAGTAACTTAGGTAATGACATGTCCCCAAATGTTTCAGGCAAATAGTGACTTTCGTACATTAAAAGGCAAAACCTTTGAGTTCTTGAGACAGATGGAATACATGACAGCTAGTAGCACGGCCAATGGGGGAGATGCAGAAGGGTCTATGCATGCGTCAGAATATGTGAATACACGTCGACGCAAGACTGTGAATCACAACAATCTCGCACAGCCAGTGGAGCCCTCACCACAGCCACAACATTTACCACAACCAGTGCAAGCCCCACCGCCCTCTGTACAGGTCAATGAAGAATATGTCCAAGGTCATATAGCTATTGGTGATTACGTTAATGCCCTTCGCTATGCATCAGTAGCCCCAAATTATGACTTTGACATCGGTTATGCTAATGCTGGTTCCATAACAGGTGACGATCTTATGTCCATATCCCAGCAACTTCATACCTCATCGTACGGTGGATATGAGCAACACTACAGTGGCGGTTACTTCCCAACCCAATCTCATTACTCCGTTCGAACTCCAACCCCTCCGCCAGGTTCGCCTACACGTATGGTCAATGAAGAGGAGATCACTTCTCCTCAGAACAAAGAAGCATCTTGCTCAAAGCGTCGGGGTAAAAGAAGCATTGGGGACGAAGCAGTGCTTTCTTTCTCCGCTGCGTTGCGCGAGCGCACTGAAGTTCTTAGGGACTTGAGAGCAGATCGGGCTTCGTCCAAGTGTTCTAGTGGCAGTACCAATGTGTCCGATACACCGGCGGATGTACAAGATACGATCCCAACAGTGAAGGAGTGTATGGATGATCTACGCCGTGTTCCAAACATGCCGCGTAATTTGTACTTCAGGGCTGTGAACATGTTTGGTACACCAAGTATTCGGTCGGTCTACATGGCTCTGCCAGAGGAGGAGAAGCTGGATTGGGTTGTTGCTTGGACTAGTTGAGTTGATTGAGTTCTTGTGGTCATCATCTGTTCTTTTCTACTTTGGGGATTGTATCTTATTATGTCTTCATCGTACTAGGCCCACTTCCACTTGAACCTCTATCTTATGTTCTTATGTTTTGGACTGAAATTTAATCAACGTTGTACTCCTTAGTACTTGATTCACATGTGGTCAGTTATGTCTATTGTGCTAGTATAATGTCCTATTTCTACTTGTATGTCCCGTGCAGGTGTATCATTCTAACTAAAAATGGGACGTTTTAAGTGTTACATTGTGTGGGTTGGCCATGAGCTTGGTTTGTACCTTACTTGGGGAGAATGTTATGCCCAAGTGAATGGTTTTCCAGGAGCTCGATACAAGGGGTTCCACTCAATTGAAGAGGGAGAGACAGCACTATATGGTGTTGTGGAGCAGCCTATACCGAGACCAAGAATCACACGCGAGGAATATGCAATGGGCACTCCAAGTACTGTACGAGCCTTGAGTAGTCCCCCAACATCACGCATGTCAACAGATTTCTCATACCAATATTGTATCATGATAATCCTTTTGTTTGTAATTGTCGTCTTACTTTTTTTAATTTTGGTTGGTGTGATTTTAATGCCCTTGAGGGGCCGTTGATGTATTTTGAAGTTCCTTAATCTTACACACCTTTCTTCGTTCTTCTCGCATAATGTCTCGTTATTTTTGTTTGAATCATGTACCATATTGAGTTGGAATGACAATTAAGGGTGCTTCATGTAGACATCAATGATTTCATAATGGAGTTCATTCACGAAGACGACGAGATGATTGAAGAGATTGAAGAAGTAGTACTTGAAGCAATATCAGATCAGTATGCCCCCGTTGTTCCTAGACGAAAGATGTTTACTTCGCTGCATACTAGTCATGTGTGGATACAAGAGGTGCTACAAGGCCATGAACGGAGGGCCTATTGGGCCTTCAGGCTTAGTCCTAGCATGTTCATTGCACTGAGGGACATCTTAGTGGACAAGGGCTTACTATTTGACTCACGACATGTGACTGCCTATGAGCAACTGGCGATGTTCTTACATGCTGCTGGTCATGGTGTTGCTACTGGGGCATTGTGTGAGTACTTTCAACACTCTTCACAGACAATTAGCTATTATGTAAATAACGTTGCTATGGCATTGGCATCTCTAAAGACGGAGTTTATTCAACTTCCTTCTAATGTGAGTCAATGCCACCCTCATATCCGAGGAAAGGATTATTTCTATCCTTATTTCAAGGTACTTAACTTTCTTATTGCATTTTATTTTCAATCGTGAATCAAAGTCCTTATATATCGTCTTATATTTTCATTGTACTGTGTAGGATGCTATTGGGGCGATTGATGGGACACATATAATAGCCAATATCCCACGAAAAGATCATGGTCGGTTTCGTAACCGCAAAGGTTATATAAGCCAAAATGTCATGGGGGTAGTCTCTTTCGACCTTACTTTTCTATATGTTGCTGTTGGTTGGGAAGGCTCTGCAGCTGATATGAGAGTGTTGAGATGGGCATTGGATCATAGTGGATTTCGGGTCCCTCGCGGCAAATATTATCTTGTCGACTCTGGATATGCAAACACACGAAGTTTCTTAGCTCCTTATCGCGGAGAACGTTACCACATAGGCAGCTTTAGAGGTCGTGGTCGCCATTATGCAAATGAAAGGGAGAAGTTCAACCATAGACATGCACAACTGAGGAATTGTGTAGAGCGTGTCTTCGGTGTTTTGAAGAATCGTTTTCAGATCTTAAGAGAGGGTTGCATGTATCCATGGCCAACACAACGTAAGATAGTCTTAGCATGTTGTGTCGTCCATAACTTCATTCGTCGAAGGGAAGGATATGATGCATACTTGAACATGGCAAATGAACGTGGACTTGCAGAAGATGATGGTGATATTGACTATCCCATTGACATTGCGCCTAGCCAAGCTGAGCTAGTTGTAGGGGATCATATCAGAGACGAAATTGCAAACCAACTTTGGGACGAGCATAATTAGAGTTGATACATGTTTCGTTTGCTTGCTCTTTTAAGGGTTATGTCTGACATTAGTTCTTTTCCATTTTATGATGCTTCATTTTTATGGCATGTATGTTTTATTTTTGCTTCTATTTAGTGGATATTCTATTGCTACTTCTCTTGTTGACTGTATGACATCTAACTTTAATTCATATTTGGAGTTTGTTTCTTTTCATTCATATACACTGAAAATTGATATTGTTTCTTGTCATTTGTTCTTACAGGTGGTGCGCAAATATGGTTGGAATGCTTCTTTCTTACACAAACACTCAGATAGCAGGACGGCATAATTGCAACCCTATACCGATTGCACATTTGGGTAGTAGGAAGGCATACGTGCAACCCTACCCAAATATGTCTTCGGATATTATGAGGGCATGATTGCAACCCTATCTGAATGTTGTAATATATGGACAATGATGAAGAAAGAAGCAGTGAGTCTATTGGTTGGATGGCTTTTAAGCAACCCCAATAGATGATGAAACAATTTATTCCTGAGTCCATCTTAAATTTCCTTATAAATATACGTATGTGTGAATGTGGTAGAGGTTGCATGAGCCTCATGTGATTTCATGCTATTAGAATAAAGATATGTCAATTGACTGAAATGTGGTAATGGTTTGGAGGTTGCATGAGCCTCAATTGATTTCATGCCATTTAGAATTTGAAGAAGTATTTGGTGAGCTGTGAACTGCTCGGATGGTGAGAAAAATATTTTGCAGCTACTTAATTCTAGACTTTTAGCCTGAGGCTAGAGGGCTGTTGGTAGTAGTTTGAAATTTTGCTTCCATCACTTATTTTTTGCCTAGTATTATCTTTCATCTTAGTGTGTTCGTGTTCTTCAGAAAATCCATAGCATAATTTCAGCGCTCAGCCCTGGTTACACGTATCAGTAAGTACTGCAAGATCAATTTTCCATGATATTGATGGCATAGATGTTACCTCAACTGCACCTACCTCTACTGCACCTAGTTTGTATATACTAACTTAGCTTTGTCATTTCTGCTGCCTTGATCTAATGTTGTTTGGCCTCTTTGTGAATTTCAAGGATGACAGATTTTCAGATTAGTCCACAGTTCTGACTGTAAACAAATGATGAGTTTGTTCTTCTGGATTGTAGCCTTTCAATATTATCTTAAAGGGTTCTATTCCCACCTTTTATTATAAGGAAAATATTAAGCTATGGCCTCAGTCACCTGTTGGCTCTTCAAACTTTTGTGAATAACATTTTGTTTGCTTTCAAATTTAATCTGTCATGGTACTTGAAATTTGTAATGAGTAAAGTATCATGATTGAGTAATTCAATATCATTAACTGGATTTTAGTCTACAAGAGACCCATAGCTGAAAAGAGTCAGCATCAACAAGATTAGATAGTCATTTGGGATTTTCCACAGCACTCATGTTAAATTACATTGCATCAGGAAGAGCAGACGGTGGTATAGGAGTTTTCTTAGCCCTCATGTAAAATTACATTGACTTTGTAAACCATTGGTCATGTGTCGTGTACTAAATTATGGACCCTGTATTTGTTGATGAGTCTCATAGGATGTTCATGATATATCAGTGTTTAGAGTGTGATGGGGGACAGAGGAAGAAGTCGGGGGGTTTGGAGAGACTACTGGTGTCGCACCGATAGTGGGGAGGCCTCCAACATCACACCGGCATCACTTTTGGAGTCATTTATGTACAGTCGTTCTTGTTTTTAGTATTTCTTTTGTTTTTCCCCTTTTGGGAATTGTTCGCATGTTATCATCTTTTGCTATGACTCACTTTTTTCCCCTCACATACCTTGTTCTATATGATTTCTTCCTGTTAAGGGCAATATTTCTAAAAGCTTGCTTCATTAATGTCTATGTAACAGGAAGCAGGTTTTGTGGAATGCCTTTCTAAATTAAATTCTAATTGCATCATAATTTCTTCAACCTTTGTTCTTTTATTCTCATTTTATGTGGTTCATATATTGAAGCAGCACAGAGGTGTTTAGTAAATACATTGCATTTCCAGATTTGTTTCTGTTGCATAGTCAGAGATCAACCTAATCCATGTGGTTAGAATTTTGACAGTAGTAATTTCAAATATTGCGGAGATCTCACTTATTATCATGTACTCTACTGTTTCTGGTTTATAGTCAGTAACGACCAAAATGTTTTTATTGCATGCAGCATATCTTGATCAGTTCGATGAGAGCCCTGTACCTAATGAATCAAAGGTTCAACCTCAAAAACTCTTTTTGGAACCAGTTAGGATAATTGAGAAATATCCTTCTGGTGAATGTCATGATAATCAAAAGAAACACATGGTCTGTCTAAACTGGTTACTATCAGATCAGTCATTAGACTTGGAAACTGAGCTAACCCTTGGGTTTCTGGATCACCTTTTATTCGGAACACCTGCTTCTCCACTTAGAAGGATCCTCCTAGAAAGTAGGTTAGGAGATGCTATTGTTGGTGGTGGAGTGGAAGATGAACTACTCCAACCTCAGTTCAGCATTGGGCTAAAAGGTGTATCTGAGGATGATATTAAAAAAGTAGAGGAGTTGATAATGAACACTCAGAAATTTAGCAGATGAAGGTTTTGATCCGATCCGACCCGGACCGACCCGGCCGACCATGGTTCCTCCTACATTCAAAGTACTTAGAATGATCTGAATCCTTCCTCTCCTTAGAATTAATGAAAAAGGTTATTATTTCTGCTTCATTTGTTTTTTCAGCAACATCGTCATTTGCATTGCCTATGATTCTTTCTTGCTTCTTGTGAATTATAAAGTAAGCATGAAATATATCAATCACAGTGGCTAGGAGATCTTTGATTTTTACAAATGAATGGCATGATCGACCTGCTGGATCCTATGCTTTTGATATTATCTTCCTTAGGGAAAAATGAATCTGTCTATGTTATCGGTCATTTTTTTGTGATTGAAGTTTTCTCTGGACTAGATGCATTATCAGTCATTTTTTTTGTGATTGAAGTTTTCTATGGACTAGATGCATGGATTAATATCAGGAACTTTCAGAAATGGTCTTATCAAGGTTGTTAGCTGGTCACTACAAATGACTTAAGTAGCACCTGCATCCTGAGTACAGTTGCCCACTACCAGTCTCTGGAAAAGCCAATATCAGATGATTAACGCTGAGCTTACATGATGTGGAGAGCTACATTGTCTGAGTTTCCCCAACACAAGCAGGGTTCTCTCCAAAAGAAAACGAATCAAGGCTGAGGGCCACCCGTTTTGTCCTTTTGCTGGAAGGTATTGCATGGATTATTGTGGCTTCATGAGCCCTATGGGCTGTGGTATGATATTATGGACCTTAAACCCATTGTTCAGAACTGCGAGTGAAGCAAACTATGCATTTTCTGATATAGGGGCCTATCAGTTGAAGGATACTACTTAGAAGTGCAGGGAGTATTGTGACTTGGAAAGAAAGTGTTTGGTTCGATGTAAAATGCTAAATTGTCATTTAGTTGTTCCAATTTACATGACTCTCCAGTGTTGGGCCTGGTTAAACCTTAATCCTTGTACATTGTTTTTGAATAGGATGAAGAAGTTTCCACATGCATTGTTTTTCTCCTCAATCTGTATCTTGAATAAATGAAGAAATCACATCACAGACTAAGTACTGTCCTCTGTGAATCTGATCGAGAAGGTAACATCTAAAATCTTCAGATCTTGTAATTAATAACCAACCAAAATGTTTTTTTTTTTGTGAGTTAAATTGTTCGTTATTCTTGCAGACCCAACAAGCTGAAAGCAGAAAGCCGGCATTTAGATGGCTGGGTTTGGATGGAGAGCCACAGAATGATGTTAGTTGTTGTCGTTCCAACTGTGAAACAATTGAATAAACGGGTGTTTGGTTCAGATATCACCAATACGGATTTTAAGCGGAGGAAGCCAATCCCTTCAGCACGGAGTAGAAGTGAGATTATCAAGGAATGCAATCTGACAGCGCAGAAGCAGCTGCAGTGCTCAAGAGGTCATGTTTTTGGTCCATTCCGTCCTGCTGGGGTAGCCAGAGGAGAAAAGGATACGGAGCTGACACATGAAAAGAGGGCTTGTATCATTTATTTCTCCATCTTTGGCTATGCAAATTTTAATCCGTATCCTAGGGAGTCGTACTATATTCAGATGTTTTGAAATGTTTAGCATCAACTTTAGTTGATTGCCATTTTGTAACAAAATTTTATGTCACAACATCCGTCCATGTTCATTGTCACCAACAGTGATGCTATGATTTGTATGATTACTATATTTTATCATTATTATCTTTGGTTTTGAAGTTTTGCACAGAACCTGGTGTTCTTCATGTCATCACCACACCATTGAGGCATTGCATTGATTATTAAATTGCTTCCAAATACCACTTATAAAAATGGCACAGTTGCTGGTCCGATGTTAAATAGCATATGTTATACTGTTTTTTTACAGAAATTATCGTATCTGGAGGAATGACAATCAAGTGATTGCTTCTGTAGAAAGATTGCCAAGGCAGAGTGTTCGTTTGAATAGGATGACTTATATATTATTTTTTTCCTCTTTTTTTCCCTTTTGTTTATCATTACATGTATTATATATTATTATATTTAAATGTTACATTGTATACCTGCAACAATGAAAGTGAACAATTATATCAGTAAGCATAGAATAACATTTATTAGTTGTTATTCTATCAAATTGGGATAGTATGTAGTGGGATAAGAATGGTACTTTTGACATAAAAAGGTACCTCTTTTATCTCTTATTCCCCCTTTGCAGTCAAAGCAATTAGAATAACTTATTCTCCAACTCATATTCTAGCTTGAATTGATACCCCTTACCAAATCAAAACACTCCTTATTTTAGAATAAGCTATCCCGCATAACTTATTCTAGAATAAGCAATCCTGCAAACAAAGTGAGGCTAGAGAATGTGAAAAAGAATTTATAGGAAGAATAAATCATGGATAAATAGCGATGAAGCTATAGGAGAATCAAGAGCCGGTCTTTCATCAAGAGGTAGGTGGATAACTGTACACATGATCTATTTTGTATTACAAAACTATGTTATTTTTGAAAGCTTTAAAAAGTAAATAAATTGGTAATAACTTTTATCTATCTGTCTACTTCATGATATTCAAGTTTCAGATTTTTGTGATCTTATTTTCTATTTATTTCATGATTATTATATCAGCCTATGTAATCTGTCCGTTTAATCTGTTCTGTTTCTAATTATGATCATACGAATTACAGATAGTTGTTCTCCTTGGTCTGATGCTCAATTGAGCTTAACTTTTGAAAAAGGTTTATTTTTCATATTATATTAATGCCCAATAAATTTCATAATTTTCGGAAGTTTTGTGATATTTATTTCATAATACTATTTTCAGACCATACAATCTGCTCAGGCAGTTTTAAAATCTCAACTTGTGAATCCTATATCTCATTTGATTCAAATCCAAATCATACCAAATTTTGTAAAGACTTTTGTTATATTATCCTTGACCTCTCTGTAAAGTTTTAGAAGTTTATGACTTCGTTTGGTATTCAGTTTACCCTATGTTTTGATTTGCTGGAATTCTATTTAAGTTGGATTCTCCGAATCAAAGTGAGAATCCAAAATCATAGAAAACCAATCCATAAATTAATAAAAATTTGTCCAAAATTTAAATATGACATTTTGGACATGTTATTAAAGTTTTATAATTTTCTGAATCTTTTTGATATTATTCGGCTTATTTGTTGATTTGTTAGCTCTGAAAATCAGTTTTGATGGCCGAAAAATATGTTTGTTATTCCGAAAATTTTAAGAAAATTCATTTGACTATATTTTATATCCATAAACCTATTTTGATCGGCTTACTCTGATTTTTCATATATATGACCATGATGACTCTCTAAGTGGCTATTTTATATATATAAGTATGTATTTTAACTCTTATATGTACTTATCAATTTGATAATTCAATTTTCAGATCTATGCCCATCTTTTGTCATCATTTGATCTCTGTTAATCTGATTGTGCCATAATTATTTGACTTTGCTTGGACATTGCCATCTTAAGGAGATATTTGGCCCAATTCCATTATAAGCATCCATATTGGATAGGGTATTTTGTTTGGAACCCGAGGGCAAACGGGTGGAATCCTGATTTCCGGCCGACTAAAACCAGGGGACGGCGATACGTAACGCCCTGACGGTTTGGAGTTAGGTGGGACTTAGATTCCCCGGTTCTGCGCAGTGACTAAGACCTTTGCATCATTTGCCTAGATGCTTTGTAATTTGTTTTGTTTGGCTCCTTATATTGTGGTTTGGGTGCATGTCCGTTATGATATGATTTGAGTTGTTTGATTGGCACATAAATCTGAAATCCTTACTTCATATGTTCATTTGAATTCAACTTAGTCATTTGAATCTTTTGATCATCTTGTTTAGCTATCCCTTTGCAATCATATGAATCTGTCTTAACTATGTGATCCATGATATGAATCAAATTTGATAAGCTACTACGCAATGATATTTGCTGTTTGATATGACATGTGCTCAGGGGACGGCGATACGTAACGCCCTGATAATTTGATATGTTATGTGATACGTTCTGATCATGGCTAGTAGAATTTGATATGTTTGATATGAGTTCGATCATGCCATATATGCTATATGTTAATTAATCTATTCATGCTATTATAAAACACATTTGATTTGATAAGTTTATATCTGACCATGATTTGTATCATGTTCTTATTTGAGCTATATGTAGAATTGTGTAAGATCATGTTTAGTATAATTGTATAATATGATTCATGTGGATTGTTTGAAGCCTACTGAGTGGTTATACTCATAAATCCTATTAACATTTTCAGAGTCAGAGAAAGAGAATCTAGAATCTGAGAAGACTTCTGATTGAGGTATTTGACATCTTCAGGAGGTTATTAGATTGAAGTTTACAGCTTTCTTAGACTTGATGTAATAGGGATAATGAGAGATTGATGTATTTTTATTTATTTGGTGTGATTGAGAATTTATACACAATTGATAGAAATTGTAATTTGTGAAGTTTGGTGTTGGCTATATTTGGATATTTTGGGTTACTTGATGGTTATGACATTTTTTTAAAATCGCCTTGTGGTTGTTTAGCTCTCATATCTATTCGTTATGGTGGAATTTGTTCTGAGATTATGTGGTCGGATTCTGAGTTAAAAAAAAAATAAAAAATGAATCGGATCCGAGGCGTAACAATCTTTGATCATGTTCCGCTATTGTGCGACAACAATGGGACTGTTGCACAAGTGAAAGAGCCATGGTCTCATCAGAAATCGAAAGATATTCTGAGGCGCTTTCAACTTATCAGAGAGATCATATACAGAGGAGATGTAGTAGTAGAAAGAGTTCCATCCGTCGACAATATAGCATATCCACTGACAAAGCCGTTGGCTCAAATTGTGTTTGAGCTTCACCTAGAGTCTATAGTCATACTATATAAAGGTGATTGGCTTTAGTCCAAGTGGGAGATTGTTAGTCTTAGGTGGCCAACAAGCCAATCTGACTTTGTAATCTCGTTCATTTATTAATATAATGACATAATATTCATTGTGTGTAAATCGTATTAATTATCGTCTCATAATGAAGTCCGTGAATATGTGCGATAGTGATCAGATTATGATGAGATCATACTGTTGGGATTTCTCGCGTTTCTCCGGATCGCTCACGCAGCGGAAAATAAAATATTAAAACAACGATTCCTTCTCGTTTCGAATATCAAAAAACGATTATCGGATAATCGATGTTCTCACCGTGTGCGGATTCGAATCCACAACCGTTCGGTTCCGTCGGTGCGACACTGCAAGCCGCGCAAGCGCCCGGCCTCTAGCGAAGTCCACGCGATCCTCCTCGCGACGGATATCCTCACGTTCCTCGTTCTTCGCAGCCCACGAAAACTCCGCCGGTCGCCGCAACGATCGCCGCAACGCGCGCACGATTTCCTGTCGAACGGGATTCGGAGAAGCGGCGGAGCAAATCTGGATATGTCTGGACGCTAGAGAGAGAGAGAAACAGAGGAGGGGCGGCTAGGGTTAGCAGCAGCTTGGCCTGCTCAGCCCGTTCGCTATGTTTTATACTAACCGCGCGATTTTTCATAAAAACCCCCGATTTATATAAAACCCACTTATTTATCCATCGCCTTGAGAATCATTTGCGTGTGACCCTCTAGGCCCAAGTACCAGTCCAGTTAATGGCCCAACAAGCCCAGTGACTCCTCACTGATTTTATTAATCAATTAATAACCCTTTATTAATTAATTAATCAATCGAATTGATGTCGCACATCGAATTCGACCGGGCCTCCGATCACGTTGGGTGCCAAGCAACACCGCGTGAACCCGGAAGGTATTGGGGTTAAGTAACCCACTCTTGGAACCTTTCCGCCGACAGTTATCCCGTGGATATAATCCTTCATTCGTACAATGCTCTCGAGTCAACTCAGGGTATGGCGAGCTGTCAAACCCTAACCGGTCGACTCACTTGGATTGGATGCCGCTGATGAATATCGGAAAACTTCTTTCCCGATATTATCGTCCGCCCTGGCCAGGGACTTCCGCGCATCCTTCCTAGAGCATTCTCTCTCTAAGTACCAAGAGCGAATGATTCCTTATTGACACAATTCCCTTCGACGGTATTCCGCTGTACCCAATCCTTGGCGTATTAGAATCCCATGGCTAGAGATTCGTAAACCAAGGTCAAAGCACAGAAGTCCACCAAGAAGGTGTCCTTGGTGTCTCAGGTCCGAGGACCATCCACGCAACTGCGACAATAAAATCAAGCTGATTGACAGTGAGGTACAATACCATCCAGCGATTCAGTCGGATCAGTTCAGTGAACTCATTCTCCAATGAGCACCTACAGATTCGCCTTAGTGTCTCCACACAAGTGACTTATGAGATCAGTCACTCTCATCATATGAGCAGGAGTAATATATACTAGTCTAACTGGATATCCGATGTCCTTCTCGGATATCCTCCGACTAGGAACGATTAAGAATATGTGTGTTTAAGTGATCAGTCTCATTAGTATGATCTCATCATAATCTGATCACTATAGCACATATTCACGGACTTCATTATGAAACGATAATTAATGCGATTTACACATAATGAATATTATGCCATTATATTAATAAATGAACGAGATTTACATAGTCAGATTGGCTTGTAGGCCACCTAAAACTAACACATACTAATGAGACTGATCACTTAAACACATATATTCTTAATCGTTCTTAGTCGGAGGATATCCGAGAAGGACATCGGATATCCGGTTAGACTAGTACAGATTACTCCTGCTCATATGATGAGGGTGACTGATCTCATAAGTCACTTGTGTGGAGACACTAAGGCAAATCTTAATCGTTCTTAGTCGGAGGATATCCGAGAAGGACATCGGATATCCGGTTAGACTAGTACATATTACTCCTGCTCATATGATGAGGGTGACTGATCTCATAAGTCACTTGTGTGGAGACACTAAGGCAAATCTGTAGGTGCTCATTGGAGAATGAGTTCACTAAACTGATCCAACTGAATCGCTGGATGGTATTGTACCTCACTGTCAACCAACTTGATTCTATTGTCGCAGTTGCGTGGATGGTCCTCGGACTTGAGACACCAAGGACACCTTGTCGGTGGACTTCTATGCTTTGACCTTAGTTTATGAATCTTTAACCACGGGATTCTAAACAGCCAAGGATTGGGTACAGCGGAATACCGTGAAAGGGAATTATATGTCAATAAGGAATCATTCGCTCTCGGTACTTAGAGAGAGAATGTTCTAGGAAGGATGCGCGGAAGTCCCTAACCAGGGCGGATGATAATATCGAGAAAGGAGTTTTTCCGATATTCATCAGCGGCATCCAATCCAAGTGAGTTGACCGGTTAGGGTTTGACAGCTCGCCATACCCTTAGTTGACTCGAGAGCATTGTACGAATGAAGGATTATATCCACGTGGTAACTGTCGGCGTAACTGTCGGCGGAAAGGTTCTAAGAGTGGGTTACTGAACCCCGATACCTTCTGGGTTCACGCGGTGCTGCTTGGCACCCAACGTGATCGGAGGCCCGGTCGAATTCGATGTGCGACATCAATTCGATTGATTAATTAATTAATAAAGGGTTATTAATTGATTAATAAAGCTAGTGAGGAGTCACTGGGCTTATTGGGCTATTAACCGGACTGGTAATTGGGCCTAAAGGGTCACACGCAAATGATTCTCAAGGCGATGGATAAATAAGTGGGTTTTATACAAACCGGGGGGGTTTTATGAAAAACCGTGCGGTTAGTATAAAATATAACGAATGGGCTGAGCATACCAAGCTGCTGCTAACCCTAGCTGCCCCTGCTTCTCTTTCTCTCTCTCTCTGGTGTCCCAGAAGAATCTGGATCCCCGGATCTGCTCCGCCGCATCTCCGAATCCCGTTCGACGAGAAATCGTCCGCACTTCGCGGCGAACGACAGAAACTTCGTGGGCTGTGAAGAACGAGGAACGAGAGGATTTCTGTCGCGAGGAGGATCGCGTGGACTCCGCTAGAGGCGGGGCGCTTGCGCGGCTTGCGGTGTCGCACCGACGGAACCGAACGGTTGCAGACTCGAATCCGCACACGGTAAGACCTTGATAATATGATTATCGGTTTTATTTATTTGAAACGAAAAAAATGGATCGCTGTTTTTATTTTATTTTCCACTGCGTGAGCGATCCGGAGAAACCTAAGAACCCAACAATTAGTACATGTTACTCTAGCTCATACGATGATGGTGACTATTCTTATAGTTACTTATGTAGAGACACTATGTTGAACTTGTAGGTGCTTATTGATGATTGAGTTCATTGAATTAATCCGACATGGATCACTAGATGATAAGTTGTTTGACTGTCAAGTAGCTTAATCTATCGTCATGGTAACGTGGATGGTCCGTGGACCTAAGACACCAAAGACACATTGTCAGTAGACCTCTGGACTTTGACCTTAGCATGACTCCCACCTTCCAGGAGATCTCCGCCTGCATGCCGCGGACACTATCATAATGGAGGAACGTCGACACAGCTGCCCATCAAGATGAGGGAGTGAGGACAATCTCGTAATAGGAGGACCGCGTAGATACTGCTGGAGGTTGGACATCTGTATGGCTAATGCACTCTATCGGAACAAGACTAACGCGTTTTCGAATCCGTACAAGGTGATGCACAATCACCGCTATTATGTTTGTTTAGTTGAAACAGATCGATGACAGTGGGAAGGAAATTTTATTCTCTCCTTTTCGCTGCATTCTTTGTGCTCCTGCCTGATTCTAACAGTGGTATAAGAGTCAGGTTGCCACTAGATTCATTTTGTTCATCTAAATTGAACTTCTGTATGGATTCCTTGTAAAAGATTTGATCTATTTCAATTTTGTAGTTCGTGTTAATGAATCTAAATTTGTTGATCCCAATTTGGTGATTTTTTTTTTAAAATTCTTCGTTGGGTTCTTTATGTGCGATGATTGCAGGGATTATTGGTGCCATAGGGCACCAGTGGCAGGCCGCCGATCACCACCAGCCCCTTCCTTGGATCGCCAGTGATCGGCGCCGCCTCCCCTCCCTCCACTTTTCATGTGATGAAGAGGAGGTAGAGGGTGGAAGGCTAGCCCCTCTGGCGGCCATCGGCGTGACCGATGGCAATGGCGGGGGGGGGGGGGGGGGGGGGGGGGGTGGGGGGTCACCAGCCTTCCTTGGTGCCGGAGTGGTCGCCGGGGAGGACCGACACCGTCGACGCCGCTTTCCCCACTGCTGCCACCCTATACGATTGGGGGGGGGGGGGTGGCGGCGCCCCTGTGCATGGTTAGGGTTAGGGTTTCCCCTAGCTTGCGCGGAGGGGATGGGGGAGGCCCGGCTAGATCGGGCCCGCCCAAGTCAGGCTGGCCTTGGGCCTGACATGTCTGGGCCCAACAGTCGAGCGGGCCCAAAACCCCCTGCCCATGCAATTTTATGTTTTTAATTTTTTGAAATTAAAAATTTTCAGAATCCTTTATTTTTGTTATATTGACTTACTTAAAGCTTGATTAGTTAATCTAAATGTTAGATTAAAAGCTTGGGTTTAGAATTGTTCTAAACTTATTTTGGAATTAATTGGAGAATGTTCTATTTAGATTTGTGATGCACATGTTGATGTGTTAATAACTTTAAAATTAGATTTTAAAAGCATGCTAGAATATGAAAATATTTTCAAAAATTCTAAAATTTCCAATTTTGATTGGAACCTGATTTTGTGAAAATCAAAATTTATGTTATTTTTGAAAACCATTTCCTAGCTCATTGTATTGCACATCTTCATGTGTGGATGGTTAAAAGTTAACTGTGGTCATGGATATGCATGTTTAACTTATGCCATGTCATGATATGGATTATTGTAGATGTGTTGAATGGTTTGAGGTTAATTAAGTGTTAATTGATGTGGCTTTCATGCCACTCCTCTCCCTCTCTATTTATTCTCATGTATTTCTATCTCCTTTCTTTGATGTACTCCACCATAAAGTTTTCTATCACATTGATGTACATTTTAACAATTGTATCAAAGTCAATTATTATAATTTATCGTGATGAAAGATCGAGGAGCGAGGATGATCCACAGATGCAACCATGAAGGCCATGGAGATGAGATCGCTCGCCTTATGTTTGTAGTTTCATTTTGATATTATCGTTATATTGAAATAATAGTGATTGACTATATGGCTCCAGTCTAATCACCGTGCTATCCTTGACCATACTAAATGAACATGCATGGTTTCATACATAGTTTGTTTATTTGATTACGAATCAAATTATTATCTAGGTATAGGTAAATATATTGGATATATTGATAATCTATCACTTAGGATGAAACTAACATAAAATCATATAATAAAATCCCTCGTTTATTAATATTTAAGCTGCAGCACAGTAGTTAAAGAACTAACTGCATGGCCCTTCCATCATTATAATTTTAGAATTTGGATCTGCAATGTGCATGTCCGTTATGCTATCAACAACACTTGTCATTCTATTTTCTAGACTAAAGCTATGACATGTTTATGCCTTACTACAGGGTAGAGATGGGTGTTACTTTGTTGTACTATCTATAAAGATAACATCCTACTCTACTACTGTAATGTAATGATTGTAGTGCTTAAACCGTAAATGAGTGGTTTGTTGTACTATCCACAAGGCCGCTAAGTTATGGGAGCTGATTCATGATCATATATTGCAAGAAGTTGCAACTGTCAAAAGTTGGCTGCTTTCTGATCATGATATGATTTGTTGTGCTATCCACAAGAACAAATTGTGAAATTTTGATCCCCACTAGGAGACCGTCAGCGTCTCTCATTCTGTATATCTAAGGGTTATATAATCTGTCGAAAATTAGTGGAAGTTAAAACTTGATAAAAGTCCACATCATATTTTTATGTAATAATTGAACATCTGCTAATTTTGTTTAATATTTTCTCATGTAGACAAGAATGTCGTCACATAATCCACTATGTGACATACTTAATGCCAACAAGCTGACATGCCCTAACTACTCCGATTGGCTCATGAATCTTAAGATTGTTTTAAGATATGAGTAGATTGCCTATGTTTTAAAGGATGAGATGACGCCTGAATTGGCATTAGATGCCTTAGAAGAGGATATAATAGCTTATGAGAAATGGAAAAAAGGCTTTACTCTTGCTCATTGCTACATGTTAGCCTCAATGAGCAATGAGGTACAGAGGTGACATGAAAAGATGGATATTAGATCAATCTTGTTCCATTTGAAGGAGCTATTTGAAGAATAAAGCAAGGTGAAAAGATATGAAGATATCTAAATCCTTGTTCAAGACTCACATGATAGAGGGTTTTCAGTACAAACCCATGTATTGAAGATGATAGAGTGGATAGAGAGGTTGATTGTGCTTGGGGTAGACCTACCAAAGGAGATGCACATTGACCTTATTCTCGCCTTACTTCCAATTTCATACTCTCAGTTCATTGTGAATTTTAACATGAACAAAATTTAGGCACTATTGGCAGAACTGCTTAACATGTTAAAGATTGCAAATAACAACCTTCTGAAGGAAAAGTCCACTGCTCTCTTAGTTGATAAGACCAACAAAAAGAGAAAAAATGTCCAAGCCTTTAAGAAAGGTAAGAACAAGAAGCAGTATCCATTCTCAGTAGACTCTTCTTTATACACCTTATATGAATGATGTATTTGAAAGGAGGAATTGCACCTTATTAGATATGGTGCAATCTATGATGAGCTTTGCACATTTACCAGTATCCTTATAGGGATATGTATTAGAATCTACTATATATTTGGTGAACAAGATTCCAAGAAAGTCTATCATTTTCACTTCATATAAGATATGGAAGGACAAAAAAACTTGACTTTAAACATGTTAAAGTCTAGGGATGTCCTACTTACGTGAAGAGACATGACTCAGACAAACTAGAATCAAGGACTGATAAATGCAGGTTTGTAGGATATTCAAAGAAAACTTTTGGGTACTACTTTTACTATTTTGCCGAATAAAAGGTATTTACTATCAAGAAAGCTGTCTTATGAAAAGAAACATACTTTCTTCAAGAGGACAGTAGGAGCAAAGTAGGTCTAGAAGAAGTTGTAGATTCACAAATAGTAGTTGACCCATCAAATGAGCCATTAGTTCATGAACCTGTTCAATAGTACACACCTGAGCCTCGTAGGTCTGCGATGGTGCCTAGACATCCTGAAAGATATATAGGACATATCACTAAAGGTATATCTGGGGTTTCTACTATGAGAATGATGATCCCAAGACCTACTAGGAGGCTATTAAAAATCTTGATGCGGGCAAACGGCAAGAAGCGATGAAGTTTGAGATATAGTCCACGTACACCAACCAAGTTTGAAACTTAGAAGACTTGCTTGAAGGTATTGTACCTACCAGATGTAAGTGGATTTTTAAAAGAAAGATCGGTATAGATAGATGAATCAACACTTACAAGGCAATGTTGGTGGTAAAGAGATATCGTCAAATGCAAGAAATTGACTATGATGAGACTTCCTCACCAATTGCCATGACAAAGTCGATCATAGTTCTTCTTGTCATCGCAGCACACTACGATTATGAGATCTGACAAATGAATGTAAGGAATGCCTTCCTCAATGGAAAATTTGAGGAATGGGTGATGATATAGTCAGAGGGTTTCTCATCGAAGGAGTTTCTAAATAGAGCATGCAAGCTTCAAAGGTCTATTTCTGGGTTGAAGCAAGCATCTAGGAGCTTGAACATAAGATTTGATGAAACTATCAAATCTTATGACTTTATTAAGAATACATATGAGCTACGTGTATACAAGAAGACTAGTAGGAATGCAGTTATTTTCTTCGTACTTTATGTTGATGACATCCTATTCATTGGGAATGATGTAGTGATATTATCATCAGTTAAAGTATATCTGTCAGAGAATTTCTCTATGAATGACTTAGGAGAAGCATCATACATATTGAGAATATAGATCGATAAGGTTAGATAAAAGAGGATGCTTAGGTTAACCTAATCCTTGTACATAGATATAATTTTCAAAAAGTTAAGCATAGAGAATTCCAAGAGAGGTCTCATACCGATGAGACATGAAATTTATCTTTCTAAGGAGCAGTCTCTTAAGTCTCCTGAAGAGAGGGCATTGATAGATAACGAATCCTATGCTTTAACTATAGGTTCCATCACGTATGCCATACTATGTACTAGACCTAATGTTGTCTATATTCTAAGTGTTAAGAGTAGATATCAGATAAATCTAGGTGATGAATACTAGAATGTTGTGAAATATGTCCTTAAGTATTTGAGAAGGACTAAAGACCTATCTCTAATTTGTAGAAGAGCTGACTTGAAATTATGAGGATATACTGATTTGAGTTTTCAATTTGATTCGAATAATAGCAAGTCTACTTCCGAATTCATATTGACATTGAATGAGGGTGCAATGAGCTGGAAGAGTTCCAAGTAATAAACCACTACATATTCGATGACTGAAGATGAGTATATTGTCGTAACAGAAGCCATCAAGAAAGTCATTTGGATGAAGAAATTCATCATCGACCTTAGTGAAGTATCTAGTATCTCTGATCCTGTCCTGTTGTTGTGCGCTAATAATGGGGCTATAGTGCAAATGAAAAAGTTACAATCTCATCAGAAGTCGAAGCACATTCTGAGATGTTTTTACTTGATCAAAGAGATCATTACTAGTAAAAAGACAAAGCTTTTCTTGTGAAGGAAAAAGACAAAAGAGACAAGTAATGTATGATTATGTGAAAAAAAGGGGTTTTACTTTGCCTTAAAAAATCAACTGGTTTTGACGTGGAGAGAGAGAGTTTACGTGAATTCCCTTTTGGATATATATCCAATAAGAAACTCATCAAAACTAGGCTAATAAAATATAATAGAATTTAAACTTTTTAACCATGGTAACATTGTTGGGAGAGAAAAGTAATGGACACTAGTTAATAGAATAGATAAATACCTTGGTAAAGTTGCAAATATGGAAACGACATAAGAATAGAATCCTTTGGATGCCGGGATTAATGGGATCTCTCTAGTGTTGGCTGACAATGGTAGAGGGAGCCATTGTTACCGAGATAAAGTGGATTCCTCATATGCGTCAGAATCTTGGGTGGTCGTGGCCCCTTTGGCCCACAACATAGTTCCGCCTCTGGGCTAAGTAGGTGATATGTAATTCATGAACTTTGGAAGACATGGATATAAACTATAATTTGATTGATATCTCTTTTATTTGAGAAAATTATATTTTTTAAGTTTTACTTTGTAGAGATTTCATGGGCCGTTTGTAGATACGAGATCTCTATTAAATTCTCTTCTTGAGACTCACTCCCTCCTTGAGTGTAGGTTACTCATAGATCAGAGGTGCAACGATGATATGATGGTTAGCGACATAATTAGATGGTATAATTTATATTTAATATTTATTTTAGACATGTACTTTTAGACTTGTGGCTATATAATTCATTATTAATTCTTTGTAATTTCTTGTGAATGACGTCTATTGTTAATTTTCTTTGATCTGTATTAATTACTTCCATACGATTATGTATAGTTAGATTGAGAATCAGTAACATGTCAAGTCAAGAGAATCAACTCAGAACGGTGCAGTGTCTTTTGAACCGAAGTGTTACACCTTATCCTTTCTTAAAGACGTAATTAAGGATCAATAAATGGATATGAAGAGTCGGGCAATCTCTTGATCCAAGGATTTGAAGATTCATTAATCTCACAAATGAACAAGTGATCTATCTAATTGTTGAAGTTATCGGGCCATCCAACTCAAAACCTTAAGACAATGAGTGGAGTATGCATCGTCTTCTAAACACTTTTTGATTTTGTCCTTTTTTCCGATGTAGGACTATTCTAACACGCCCCCTCACGTGCAGACCGCTTTTAGGTTCCGTCACGTGGACCACAAATATGGGGTGCATGACCCGATTTGTAACCATGGGCTATGATACCATGTTGAAGTTATCGGGCCATCCATCTCAAAACCTTAAGGCAATGAGTGGAGTAGGCACCATCTTCTAAACACTTTTTGATTTTGTCCTTTTTTCGATGTAGGACTATTCTAACACTAATGCTCTAATGATTTCCCTGATGACCTAATGATCCCATCAACTGATCAAATGATCCTTAGTCCATTAGATGGTCCAACTGTTAGATCATTTCATCTAGTGGTTCATTTGTTGGTTAGAGGATAATCTCAAAAACAAAAATGAAAAAAAAATGAAAAATTCTAGTGACCCTTTGATCGATTACAAGACAATTCTAGTGAGAATGTATTGGGATAATATTGTACCCTCCTCTCTTTCTTTATAATAGCTATAATTTGATATAATTTTAATGATTGGAAGGACTTTTCAAATATGTATATTTTTTTTTTGAATATAAGGGTTAACTAGTACTGACTAGGAAACATTATAGGAGGTAGAATACAACACGTTAAGAGATACAACAACATAGCGTGAGAGAGATGGGATCAGGTACAAAACACGTGACAGGATGCATATGGGGCAGACACACTATAGAGGACACCAACAGTAGGGGTGGATGTGTATGAGATACTTTTAAGGGTGCCAATAAGTTAAATTTGGATTGGGTTTAGCAAAGTCCATGCCTAAGCCTACAAGAAATATTTTCAACTTTTGTTAATAAACTTAAAGTAAACAAGATATGATACTACCTTTGTAACTAGCAAAAACAAAAGAAATACAAATGATTTTAATTCAAAATTAATCAATAATAGAGTTAATTCAAATTCACTAAAAAAAATTGCGATACATAGTTCAACTATTCAACTACGTAACCACCTCCATCGTAGTTTAACTTCACTGAACATTCAACTTTGTTGAAGCTTTTCATCAAGTTGTTTGGGAGCTGACATTTATTACTAGTCTTATGCATTCTCCATAATTAATTCAAGGAGTTAACTATGAAATCCTCCTAAAGAGTCATACATATGTCAACATCTTACATTTAACTTAAAATAAAAATGCTCCTAAAGATTACATCTTTCTATCCAGTAAAAGCCTGCTACAACATCTGCATCAAATATTGATTAACTCACATCCAAGGGTCATAATAGGTGATATGATACCCTCTTGAAGAATCATATATATGTTGATATCTTATGCTTAACTAAAAATAACAACCATTTGAAGATCACATCTTTGATAAAATAAAAACCTACTATAAATAAAAACCCTTTAAAGATCACATCTTTTATAAATTAAAAGACTAATATAGCATCTACATCAAAATATTGTTTAACTTACATTAAAACATTATAATAGGTTGTAAGGAGGGTAAGTTTGGGTTAAGCCCAAAAGGGCCAAATTTTCGAGGGTCCAAAAGCCCATAGCCCAACTCGGCAGACCAAGCAGGGGTTGCACACTTGGGCCTAAAAAGATGAGTACGGGGCTTTGGCCTCTAGGCCCATATTGCGGCAGCGGGCCCAAGGTTCCTTCCCTCAGAAGGTCCTTCCCCTAGAACGACCAGGGGACCCCTTGACGCCTCTCTGTGGTTAAGGCCGTGTTTGGCACAACTTCCATTCAGAAGCACTTTTGTATTTCTATTTAGTTATATATGTTTTATGGAAGCCATTGGATGATTCTGTCAAATCATTTATGGAGAAATTATTTGATAGCCATACTTTAATCGATGGCAACATCACTACAACATTCTTAATGAGTACGACGTCATCAACGTAAAGTATAAGAAAAGTAACTGTACTCTTAGTAGTCTTCTTGTACGCACAATACTCATCTTTATTCTTAATGAAGTCAAATCTTATATTCCAGATCCAGAAAGCTTGCTTCAATCTATATATAGATTTTTGAAGTTTGCACACTTTATTTAAATACTCTTTGGATGTGAAACTCTTAAGTTGTATCATATATATTTCTTCCTCAAAATTTTCATTAAGAAAAGCGATATCCATTTGCTAAATCTCATAGTCATAGTATGCAAGAATAGTTGGAATTCACACCAAGCCTTGGACTCTTGCCAATGCAGGCCTTTTAGATGCATTAATCTACCATGCGATGAAGCCTTTGGATGGTAGACTTCCTTGTTGGCAAAAATTGCCTATGTAGTCACCAACTATCCCGTGAATTTTCTGGTGCCAAGCTGCCGCGCAATGTTACTTAATAATAAATTAGCCATTCTTTAGAGGATCATTTGCTAAAGAACCACACATTAATTTTGCTTCTTAGAATAGATCTCCAACGTATTATTTCAATGGAATCACATAAAATTAAGTACAATGGCAACTTATGAGCACTTGAAGTCAACATTGGTAGAGAGAGAGAGAGAGAGAGATCCTTGATCCATCCAGCGATCTAACGGTAATCCACTGCAGGATCATTTCTTCCAATAAGCCTGGTGGTTGGAGTACAGCGAACTGCATAAGATTCATCAAAAGAAAGATTATAAAGTGATTTCCAATTTGATGTTCTAAAAAAATAAAAAAATAAAAAATATTATTGAGTTCAGTTTATTAAGGATATTTTTTTATTAATCATTAGGACTCGAGTTATACAAATATGTGAGACATATAAAGAATTTTTTTTTTCTGTAATGTAACTACACCGCCAAGTGATGTGACGGCACCGTACTCATATGCAAAAGCACTCTCTCTCTCAAACAATTATAATATGATTGACAATAGACCATGTAAGTTAAAAGAATTTTTATTTATGATTCTAACGATTGAAATCGTCTTTTTAAATGTTTAAAAGAATACGCTCAGAAACCTCGGACCTTGTCTGGTCAATGGACAACAAAAGGTTATTGCACAAAAATCCAAGTGTCACTCATTCATCACTGGGGAGGGAGTTTATTTTATTAGGACTTGTGGTCCCACCAGTACATCTCAAGAGTGATGCTTGCTGCAACCCACACATGTAAGTAACTAATCAGATTTGAATAGGTGGTCTAGGGTAGGAAGGGGTTTTTTATTTTTCTTTTAAAAATCTAGGAAGAAAGGATAATTTTAAGATAGTCATCCATATCATCCGAGTCCGTCTGATGATATAGATGACTTCTTTAAAATTTCTCATTTCTCTAGTTAGATTAAAAATAATAATAATAAAAAGATGACCTACTGCTACGGCCATCTCATCGAATCCGATTGGCTACCCGCCCGCTTGAGAAAGGGTAACCGGATCACCTAATGGAATCCGATACTCACCACCACCTCCATCGGTTTTTAGGTAGTAATAAGTCATCGCTACCTCTTTGGAGATATTTTTGTCTGATCAAATACATGAAAATATATTTTAAAACTAATACAAATATTAGTGAGCATCAAAGTCCATAAATACAAGATAACCCCTAATGATGGATATGGTCAATCAATTACAATCCCCCCTCCCACAAAGAATAATTGATCTGCACATCATTGAGAAAAGGAAATTTCGTGGCACTGTGCTTCCACAACTTGCTGATTGGGCACTCACATGATAGGCTTTGGTACTACTTCTTTATAGAGAGAGAGAGAGGGAGAGCAAACAGGCTTTGGTACTGCTAACTAATACTAATAGACATGGGTTCTTTGTGGGAAGGGGAAGAAAGAGGCAGCACATAAGAGAGAGAGAGAGAGAGAGAGAGAGAGAGAGAGAGAGAGAGAGAGAGAGAGAGAGAGAGAGGTGCATTGGAACACAAGCAAAGCTCTCCCTTCAACTTATTCCCACCAACTTTGTTCAGCCTGCTGCCCCTTCTGGTCCCCGTCTACGGTCCCCCACACCCCTCCACCCCTGGCCTCCCCCCCGGCTTTCCTCCCATCGAAGCTGCTCATGTAGGGCGTGAAAACGGTGCCCAACAAGATGCCCTCTTTTCACAGGGCTCCCCATGGTTCTGATAAATTTCACCAGGGGACCCCCTCTTAGATCTCTATTATATATGTATCTTTTGTTGTTACTGCCATCATATGCTTTTGGCTTTCAATAGTATCTCATCCATGTGCATGTTTACACTTTTTGCATGCAGCCACTGTGTGTGTTGCTTGTTTTAATATTGGTCCCTACTTTGGACCTTTTGCATATGGCCCCTAAATAGTATTGCTATATGTCTGAGACATTTTATGAAGATGCCAAGGAGTGCAATGCTTAGTGTTTAGAGTTAAGTTCACTTACCTTCCCTCGATGGAATGGCAGGGCTTTTATAAGGTTCAACGTTTGGGTGCTTGGTCCTGGTGAGCCCACCACTTCGGGGCATGTGTAGGCCTCCCAGTGCTCGGGCGAGGAATGGGAACACCATCCTGATGGCGAATACTAAGCGGCCACGTGGACGGGTTGAAGACCGGAGATGACTTATGGGCCCAGGCGAAAGACCTCTTATTCCAGGGTCGGTCCACTACTGACGGGTCCACTGATCTAGAACCGGCCCATGGTCTACATGAACCTTCTGGGGATCCATTTAGAATAAGAAGCTCATCAAATACCTTAGTAGGTAACTGAGATAGTAATTCACCTCAATCAACTAATCCAATCTTATTTGGAAGAGAGGAGAATCAGAAGCATGCTCAGGCAATAGGCGCCTAGAGAGGGACGACTAGGCGAAGAGTTTGTCCCCTCGATAAGGTGACACTAGGGTCGTGACGTGGTTGTCAAATTATCAATTTTATTATTTAACCAATACCATTATCTAATTATCTTATAATTCTTTACCATGACACACCTTAAGATACAGAACAATTAACAAAAGGACTCCTATGATAAATTTTCCTCTACCATAAACACTCTTTAAAATATACACTAGTAACAAAAATAACTCCTCAGAAATTACATAACGTCAAAACTAAGCTTACATATTATTCTTTCTTCCCCGTACACACAACCGCAGACCGATTCCAAACACGTGTGGGCCACCGAAATGGGCCAATAAGTCATGCCAGCGTCTCAAGGACGGTATGGCGGGTAGTGATGTCCCGCGCGCAAACCAACTCGGGAATCACGTGACCTTCACATTCCCGATCAACAAAAATAAAAAAAAAGGGGCGTTTCTTTTCAGGTGGGCCCCAGCTGCGAAGCCCTCGCTTCTCGCGACTTAATCGCGATATCTTCGACTCTGCCACGCCCCGCGTTCGGGCGCCACGCTCAAACGGCTCGGCTCAGCCGGGTTCAGCAGCGGCTTGGCTGAGGTGCTTTTGCGTGCCCCATCTTGGACCGTTCATTCTTGTACTACTCTGTGTGGGCTTTTTAGGGATTTATAGAAAATAATTTTTTTAAAATTTTAATTATAAGTTTTTATCTTATTTTTTATATTATTATAAATAATCTCACTACATTGTAATGTTTATAAAAATATTCTTGCGATTAACTTTAGATGCAAGAAATAATTTTTTTCTGATCGTCAACTTTAATGTTTAGACGAAAATGTCTTTCTAAAAAGAATCCTTTTGGTCAGTACATTATACTAAAGAGAGAAAAAGAGAGATAGATAGAAACAGAGAGAAAGAGTATTGAAAAAAAGAATAAAGATATTTTAAACTTTTTTAACTTCTCAATTAAATCATAACGAAGGTTGCACGACGAAATACCAACGGATGATAGCGGGAGGCATATTCTTTTCTTTTTTGGACATTAAATTACCTTATTCTAATGGAAGATTGTGACGGCTTTTATATTGAAAGTTGCTAGAAAGACTGGATTGCTTGGTTTGGAGTTCCCAATGGCAGTTCAATATATAATATAATAACATAAAAAAATTTCAACCTTTCAATCATAACTCAAAGTCATCTCAGTGTCAAGTAATCCAGTCTCATGGAATTCAAGTCTTTGAACTATTAAATGTGCTATCTTTGTATTAATTTGGCACAAGTTGTGTAAGACTGGATTTGTGGGAAAGATGTGTGATAGCTCAGCTCTCCTATAAACATGGGATAAACCGTAAATAAGGACTCTAAAAATCAGAATAATGATTTGATGGTTATACAAAATAAAATTCTAAGATAATTATTATTTTTTCCGACTATCTTGCTTTTGTACCCTTAAGTGGCACGCTTAACTATGTTTTCAATCCATTGGTCCACTTTCACTTTCATCACTGTTTTCGAGGTCAGGAAAAAATGTTTTACTTGTTTCTATCTCCTCATTGTAGTGCTGTAATGTGGGCATGCGGTTAATCGAAGTTGATCAAAGGGCTGATGCGGCAAATATAATTTTTTAAAAACTTCAGGAGGAAGAGACAATTTTAAGGGAGTCATCAACACCGCCTGATCTTTAGTTGATTTTTAAAAAAAAAGATAAAAAGAATGGTCTATGTTTTTATTTTTAAATATTTTTTAAAGATATAACCAGTATGAATGGCTCTTTTGAGGTTGCCCCCTCCTCTCTAGATTTTTAGGGAAAAAGATTATACCTACTAGAGCAGTCGTCCAATAAAAGCTGATTCGAGCTTTCATCGTATGGCTGTAGTGCCTACATTATAACATGTGGGCAATATAGCAAGCAAAACTCTAGAAAAGAAAATCACGGCCGAGTCTATAAACAATATTCTTAAATCTTGAGTGAACTAATTTAAACTATTTAATAAGATACAAGTGTTTTTTGGAAATGGTATAGTTCACTTTGTTAAATATATTACTTATCTTTCTTAATGGGAAAAGCTGGACTTTAGACATTTTCAATATTTTATCCTATAATACGATGTTTTTTCTATATATTGTATCACAACTTTTAATTTGGAGGTCGTACTGTAGAAGTAATGTTTTTCTTTCTCTTCCTCGTGAGAGAGACCTCATTGATGTGTATAAATAACTTCAAGCTGAAAGGATCTAATTTTTTATGAGTACTGCTTGTCGCACCACTCTCAGTGCAAATGGACTGACGTAGATTGAGTCTCCAACCTCATTTTGCCACCTATAAAGCTCATATGTAGGTTGTCTCCTCCATTAAATGTCTGCCAACGTTATCTGTGCGTCAGCGCACATAGAAATGTCAAATTAAAAAAGATATAAAAATTTTTACCTGTCAGACTTTTTTTCCAGAATATGAATTGTGCTCTTGAGAGCATCCTCACAAGTATGTGGAATGCTCTCTAGAACATCATGCTCTCAAGAGCATGAGGATGCTCTATAGAGTTTTAAGATGCTCTTGAGAGCTTAAGGATGTTCTCAAGAAATAGGTAATTTTTTTTTTTTAAATTCGACACCTCTATGTATACTGATGCGTAGATGACATCGACAGGCATTTAATAGAAGAGACACCTCCTATGTGGACTTTCTAGACCTCGAAATAGAATTGAGAGGCTCAATCCATGTCAGCCCATTTGCACCGATAGTCATGTAACAAGCATTACTCTTTCTTTATTCCTTAGTCACCTTGTAACCAGTGCAAATGGTTCCCAGCTTGGTCCCAATGGTAAAATGCATGGCAAGTAACGAAAGACAAGGATCTAAATGGACCCACTCCCCTGACATGTGCTGAAACAAAAGATACCTAGATTCTAGGCTCATTTTCAAAGTGGATATCACACTCCCTCTAGAAGAAGCTTACTAACATAGGATCTAGTCCCCACATGCTTGGCCAATGTGACGTTTGCGACATCATTGAATACCGAATTTTTTATTGCAATAGCTTGTGTTTGTTTGCACTATTAGTATAAATTGTAAAATTCTTAATTACGGAAGAAGCTAAAAAGAAAGTAGCATAAGTAAATAGAACAAAGGCATATCAAGATTTTAGATTCTCTCAAAAATTGAACTTTCTAAAATGACATATGTGCAATCCCATATTTAAATATCTATTCTTTTTTCAAAATTTTAGAACATCTTAAAAAGATATACTAAAAATCTCTCTAATTGTATTTAGCACGTGAGCCAAGCAAACCTCTACAGTAAATATAAACAAATCCAAGTTTTGAGAAAGAAAATTGCTACTTGCAAGTCTTTTGTACTCTCTACACTTCATATTGATGCGAGTTAATAAAAGGTAGTCTATAGATACGAGAGAATAACTTTAGTATGTATTTCGCGTCAACATAGATGATAGAAATAAGATTAATTATATGAATGGAGGCTTGAAACCTTCACTTCTTTGGTAGTGTGTCATCTTATCCACTCCATTGCAACCTTAATTTGACAGGCTCCTTAATCAAATGAATTCCAATGAATATAATGAAACGTATGGATATGTCTTCTAGTCTCACGTCATTTTCTTTACGTGTTTCATGTGATTAACTTTTTCCTATCTAATATTTAACCTATTTAACATACATAATTATTTTGATAGCCATCATGTTTGCATTAAAATATATATTACTACATCTTATAAAAACAACATTACCGCAGAATCGTCCTTTAAAACAACTCTCCTCTTATAATAATTAGATGATTTTTATTAAATTAGGTTGCGGGTCAACAGTATTATGTTACATAATTTCCATTTTTGGAATACGAAAAAATCACATACTTGATGCACTATTTGCAGCCATAACTTAATAACTTTTAAACCATATCATTGATCATTTAGATCCTTTGCACATTTTTGCCTCTGTTTTTGTTTACACTACTAATTATGTATTGCAACAAGACTTCTTTTATGGGGACAAGCATACACTTCAATAGAATTGGAGACTTGTCACAACACATAGGGTCAGTTTAGATGAAAAAGGAGAGAAACTTGAGCTGAAGATTCGATTTCCTGTTTTAGATATGATAGAAGACATAGAAAATATTGAATACAAAGGTGTCGTTGGTTTTATGTCAAAATGTTGTAACCTTCTAAGTTGAAAATAAAAACCAATGAACTCTTTAGATTTTAAAGGTAGTAAGTACTTTGTTTGCATGGGCATAGAATATCTATGTGAAATACTACAACACTTGCATTTTAATTTTGGTCGTTTTAGACTGGAAATAAAAATCAATAAAAAGAGCTATCAAAAAAGAATTTCAAAAAAAGTTTTTTTCTAAATTAAAAATATCAGCCGCCAGTGATGATGTAACACCGACTGCTGGTGCAGCAAGTAATATTCTTTCCCTTTTAACATTTGCTTCTTATATCTAATGTAAATGTTTTCGAGGAAAGAAAAAACTATTAACTTCTTGGTTAATATCCAACGGGACATTTAAGAGTAGGTAAGAGATGGTCTTTTTCTTATCCTTTCTACTTACATCAACAATAGGTAGGCTAGATTAGAAAGTTGTTTGGTTTGACATAAAATATCCAGCTTAAAGCAAATAAAAATGAAGTCACTCTAATGGTTTGCTTATATAAGTTCGTTCTTTTTAAAATCTTCGGTTTTAATTTTTGATAGTTTTAGGTGCTGAGAACCAAAACTGGTTGTTCAAGGTGCCTCTAAAGCCAAGAGGATTTTGTGATTTTGTAATGGTCTTTTACTTGTTATATATTTTTCTAATTATCCGATTAGAGATCGAATTGTTCAGATATGTGGAACATATTTGGCACACTTGACCTAGGAAAAATACTTGGTGGTGCAACTAGTCTCTCTCTTTCAATAGTTATGACTAGGGCTCAATGGTAGAGGTCAGAATTGGGCCAACCCCAATGTCACCTGAGTCTGAAGGCATCTTCCAAAGCAAGGTGAGACATGTTCTAGACTGGAGGGATTTGGAAAGAGAAGAAAGAAATACTTGCAAGAATATCTTTAGGTATTGCAGTTGCAATTACTGTCTGATTGTAGGATCAGATAGTGCGCATTGCACCGCCCGACAAGAGGTGCATTAAAAATTGTGCACCGTCCATGACAGTTGCAGAGTGCCATTTCTCAAAGGAAAAAGGAGCATATAAACTCCCAGCATGACTGTCATTTGTGAAGTACGTGTGCGATACTTGTATTAAATACAAGCACACAAAATTTTTTAATAGACTCTTCTAATGAATTAGAAGATAAAAAGAATTACATGTTCTTTTACAACTGCCATTTTATTTATAAATAATAAAAAAAATCTAACAACTATAATTCAAAATTATATATCATTGAATAAAAATAAAGCTATAATTAACTAAATGTCATGGCATGATCCAATGGTTAGAAAAGTTATCATAGAGAAGTCTACAAGATCCGATAGATAAGTCTCCTGAAAACTAGAAATCCATCCTCTCATAAATATTCCAAACAATACCAATAATGCTCATTAAAATACGTATTTTGTGCCATCCCTTGTCTATTTCAAAGAATCTAAGATGAAGGGTACTGGACTATATCTTTATATTATTGTATTTTACATGTCCGTAATGATTAAAAAAAGTATTACATGTCCCCAGACAGACTCGATGTGTACATTAAAACAAATGTTACATTAGAAGTTAAGTCCACCGGAAAAGAAAAGCACAATAAAACAAAGTGGGCCCTAAATGGTCTAAATCCTTAAATGGGTAAGAAATTGGATAAAATTTTGGACTGTGGCCCCGTCCACTGACTTCAGGCCTAAACTTTTGGCCCAAACTAATTGCTTACCGACAAAAATGGCGCTCTGGGACGAGCCCATACTGGGCAAGCCAGCCAACCCCATTAGAAGATCTATTTGTGATTAAACCTATCAACACAAGAGACAATCACTTTAAATAGAATGGGTAGCCACTTATCAACCCAGATTTAAATTCTTTTTTTTTGACATACCTATTATCATAATTGTTCCTTCCATCTTGGGATACCTGTACAACTCCAATCCTATGTAATTGTCTTATGACATCTCTAATTATTAAAAAAGAAAAGTATCCAATTCATGAAAACTATATTCAAATGAATATTTCCTCGAGAAAAGCTATAATAGATATCCATGAGCTCTGAACATAACTAAGAAAGTGCATCTCAATACACCAATTAGTAGGTATGAGAAGATTAATGTCAGATCCCCATAGAGATTTACACACCCAAAGTAGTTTACGAAAAGGAGTTTCTTTGATGGAATATATAATTTCTTGCTATGGAGCCCACAAAGGAGTTGTACATAGTGTTGTATGAACATCAAATGTTGGATACCTCATGTATAGACTTGTTGAAGTTGTAGGGATCGCTGTGTCGAGATCCGACCCAAAACGTCGCGGAAATAATTTTGCGGGATCGGATCCGTCCCGTTTCGATTAACAAAATAAATCAGGATACTGATTTACCTTACGCGGATTCGAATCCGCGTTCGTTCTCCGGTTCCGTCGGAGCGATGCCGCAAGCTGCGCAGGTGCCCGACCTCTAGCGGTATCCACGCGGTTCTCCTCACGATGGATCGTCCTCGCCTCCTTGCTCGATGTAGCGTTCGTGGATCCCGATTGGCTACACGTAATCCGCCGCGACATGCGGATTCGGAAACTCCTGTCGAACGGAAGGCTGAGCTGTCGGGAGCCGAAGCGGAGCCTCCAAGATGGCCCCCTCGTGTCGTGCGCCCAGGAGAGAGGAGAGAGAAAGTATGCGGCGGCTAGGTTAGGATTGCTGGCCCCCGACGTAGCAGCCGTTCTTTTATAATAAGCCTATTTGCGGTTTTTCATAAAAACCCAGACTTATCCAAAATTCTGTCGGATTATCCATCGACTTGAAAACCTTTTGCGTGTGACCCTTTAGGCCCAAATACCAGTCCAGTTAATGGCCCATTAAGCCCAATAACTCTTTACGAACCTACTAAATTAATTAATATCCTTATATTAATTAATCAGTCGAATTTAATGTCCCACAGTAAATTCGGACGGACTTTCGATCGCGTTGGATGCCAAGCAACATCGCGTGATCCTAGATGGCATTGGAGTTATAGCAACCCTCTATTGGAACCTGTCCGTTATCGGTTAGCGCGCGGATATAATCATTCATCCGTGAAATGTTCTCGAATCGACCTAGGGTATGGTTTACTGTTAAACCTTAGCCGGTCGATTCACTTGAATCAAATACCACTAATTTATATTGGATAACTCTTTATCTGATATAGTGTCCGTCCTGAACAGGGACTTAAGCGCATTATTCTCGGAATATTCTCTCTCATAATACCGAGAGCGGATGATCTCATATTGAACACACAATTACCTTCGAGGGCATTTATCTGAACCCGATCTTTTGACTTATTGATTAACCCATGGTTATGGATTCGTTAGTTAAAGTCAAAGCTCAAAGACGTTCCAACAAGGTATCTTTGGTGTCTCATGTCCAAGGATCATCTACGCAACCATGACAAAAGAATCGAGTTGGTTAACAGTGAGGTATATACCATCCAGCGATTCATGGTTAGATTAGTTCAGTAAACTCATTCCCCAATGAGCACCTATAGGTCCAGCATAGTATCTCCACACAAGTGACTTATAGGATCAGTCACCCTCATCACATGAGCTGAAGAAACCTGTACTAGTCTATCCGGATGTTTGATATCTATCTCAAACATTCTCCGACTATGAACAATTGAGAACATGTATTTATAAGTCTTCGGTTCCGTAATTATGATCTCATCATAATCTAAAGACTGTTACACATGTTCATAGACTTCATCGTGATACGATAAACATAGATCGAACTAATTACACACAATGAATTAATGTCATTTATTAATAAACTGAATTAGTACATAGTATCGGATTAGCTTTGAGACCATCTAATACTAACAAAAGTAGTTCAACACATTATCGTATCGAAAATAGATTGTGGTACTATTCAAAATATTTTCGAAAGTCTTCGAAATGGGATGACGAAGGAATTTTTATCTAAATAGTAATTGGTCATATATTAGCAGATAATATATACAGGTCTACAGTCCAAAATCAAGATATTGATTTACAACTACAAAGGTAGCTTATTGTGTAATCATCAAAGTTTGTTTCTTGATCTTTCTTCCAACTTCTTTTCTCTTCATTTCAATTGGACATAACATGCATACATTGTGAAGGGAAATTAAACTTACACTAGTAGACATTCTTAACAGAAGAGTCTACTACTTTGCCTTTTTCTTCTTCATGTGTTAGGCACTAGATCAACTAGTTGTGTATAATTGGCGAACTTAGTAGGTTGATGAATCGTAGATTGTGATCTACTAGATCAACAATAGGTGTACTGGTGAGTTATCAAATCAATTAAAATGTACTTGAATTATTTTAATTAGTAAGTCTCTAACCAATTATAAGCACTCTTGCTTAATATTTTTCATGTTGAGAAGTCAAGAATAGCTTCTGACAAAAAAAAACTTATGAACCATGCACTAAATAAATGCATTAAACTTACTAGTATCATACGGTTGTCATGAAAATAAGTAATAAAATTGATCATGATAAGAGTACACATAGATGTGTATCATTTTTTCCCGTTCTGTGAGCTTTTTTATCTACCTTGTAGATTGTTTCCCTCCTCCCTTTAAGGAATAATATAGTTTTGATATAATAGACTCATACTTCGAACAAAAAGATTAGGTTAGACTATATAGGTGAATGACTATAATTAGGCAATATAAGATAGTCGACAACTAGAGTCTATTGCTCTCTTTAGATCACTAGCATTAGACTCTAACTAGGACCACTCAATCTTGGTTGGATGGTCTTGTTTTTAAAAGGAAAGTCCAAAAGGAACTCTGGACAGTGCCAAACGAGGATGTTGTGCAAGTGTTGGAGTGTCATTCCATTCTCATTGCAAAAGTGGGGCATTATTTGATTGATATCGTTATCTATGGTAAAATTCATAGATGGACTTTTTTGTCCCTTTCTTTATCAGAGTCACTAGTTAGAGTCTATTACCAATAGAAGAAAAAGGGGCAGCAGACTCTAACCACCACCAAAAAGTTAGTGCACAACACATAAGAAATAGTCTATAAGCAATATTTGTTTATAGTACTAGTTGAGATTTTAAGGTCTAGCTATTTGTTAATTTGGTGCCTAGCTCACCAAGGCTTGCCCAAAAGCAGCCTACTCTACTGATTTTTGATCACGTGTCTTGCACACCAATAGCATACTCTTAAGCAGCCTACCCTATTGGTTTTTTATTAGCTATCTAGCACACCAAGTGTTGCACATTAGCAAACACTTCATAGCCCATAGGCTTACAAGGTTCCCCATAGAAAGAATGCCTTTAAATAGGCTGAGTGAAGGAAATTAAAGCACAAATGAAATACTAAAAAATACAAACGGATAAGAGTGAATGGATAGGAATTTTCAGGTTGACTACAATGGTTTGGAAGTAGATGGGTCAATGCAATTTGTTGATGTAGAAGTTGTTGGTGCAATGCTTTAATTGTGGAACCTTAAGCCCTCTTATATGCCTAGTTTTCACAAAGGATCGGCTTCGGTTCTCTTGAATGCAGTGGCTTGGTAAGGATGTATCTTGATGGCTTAGTTAGTTTCTCAAAGTGGGAGCACTCTTGAATTTTCTTAATCAGGCCCTCAAAGCTCCAACCTTCCAATAAAGGTCCTCACTTCTTTTAAATAGAGCTTCTAGGAAACTACTTGTTAGACATAAGCTTATTTCTTTATGGGCTTCCTCTCTAATGTTCAAATCTTAAGAAGAAAGCACTAGCCATTCTGTCTTGTTCGGATTTCTTGGGAGTTATTTATGAAGTCCATTCTAGTTAGTTGGTGCTTTACTTTGACCTAGGAATACTTTTCAATTTCATAAAAAATATCAGTTTAAACCATAGAACAAACGAATGGAGAAGTTACGTTATATAATCTTGTAAGTAGCCATTTAGGCTTATGCATGCTCACATGTGACTGGACATTTGCTTCTCAAGAAAATATGTCAGTACGAAAAAATAGACAAATCAATTGACTAAACAATTATATGATCAATTTATTAGATACATCATGATTTGCCCATTGAGTAAAGACATTTAAGCAATGTGAGTTTTTCAATTTGATCATAAGATACACAATTTATAAAGTCATATATGCATGGGGAAACATATGAGAAATCAAAGCTCTAAATAGACATTTAGAGTGAAAAAGACAACATACCCATTTTAGTGTAATTTCACTTGTTGCACTTTAATTGTGCTCAGAATATTAGATTGTTTAAAATGAGCACAAGAAATGTGTTGCCTAATCAAGAAGCCCATATACGTGTTTAGTAGGTACAGTAGATAAGGTGAACTTTAGGTTCGCCTTATCAACATTAGATGAACTTATTAAGTGCAGTCGATAAGGTGATTTAAGCTCACCTAATGGAATCAACTAAAGAACAAAATAGAGCAAATAACGAAGCTTATCTGTCAATAGGCGGAGTATGTTAATGTATCAACTATAGTAGTCGAAGTTGCGTCAGTTAAAGTAGGTTTAAATGGACTCAATTGAAATGGATGTACGGTAAATGTTATTAGTCGACGATGATGTCAATAGAAGTAAGTTGAGATGAAGAAGATGCATAATGAAAACTTTACTTGAAATCATCAAGTGAAGTCAATAACTAGAATTAGTAGATAACTATCAAACTAGAAGAGCAACGGTCAAAGTATTCTAACTATTGAGGAAGTTTGCTTGATGAAGAGAATATCACTTGACAAGGACTAGGCAAAAGTTCGACTGAAGGTGTTGAAACATTGATGATTCAACTAATGGATCAGTCGTAAAGAATATCGCCTGAAGTTGAATTCCAACTGAACATCATCTGAGGAATTTCAACTATAGGAATCAATGAAAGGATCAACTGAAGAAATATTAACTAAGACATTGTTATCTAATGGTTCTTATTGTAGGGCATCAGTCGAAGAATCAATTGAAGTATAACTTCAACCAAGTGATGCAATAAGTGATCAGCTGGAGAAAGATCAACTATCAATCAATCACGATGTATATAGTCTAATGCTAGTGACTGAAGGGTTTGACCGATGAAAGGACAATTGATGAAATCAATTGGAATGGTAGTTGATAAACTGTTAGCTGGTGATAGGCAAAAAAGATTTATTGACTGATGACCTATCAACTGATACATCAATTGAAGTTATTGCCAAAAGAAGCTATTGCCTAAAGGAGTTAGTGAATAGGTGCAAGGCCTATTGACTGTCAAAAAGAAACATTAGGTAAAATGCATTAAGTAAGGATAAAACAACGGCTATTAGGTGAAGGATTGATTGAAGACCAAAGCCTAGAAGCGATGGATTGCTTGGAAAGAGGTCTAAGGCTTAGTCAATTCAAGTTTCACATGTATGAGAAATATAGACCAAGAGTCGAACCAGTTAAGTCTTTTAAGTTCTATTTAATGAAATCTTTCTACTAATATTTTTGCCTAAATTTTATCATCAATAAAAAACATAGCACTCTATTGGTCAATGGTCTAACAAAATCCTATGCGAAAAGGGTAGTGGGAGAATCTCCTATGAAATAACTTGGCATATTAGGTAAAGCCCACATGAATTGCAAACAAACACGTCAGTAAGAGGAGTTATGCAATATGAATAGTGTCTCTAACACCTTATCCCTTTACTAACTTCTCTTTTATTTTTATATATGTCAGTTTCACAACTTAAAAGATTATAAGATATGAAGATTGACGGGAAATTTGGTCAAATTGAAGCTAGATATGCTATGATGTAAAAGTACAATTTATGTTTTATGTTACTAAATCTATTTTTATTAGAACCTTAAATTGAGACCCGAACACCTTCTTAACCTTCATAACTAACAATTTTAGTCCAAAGTAGCATTGTTTATAAATTAAAATAATATCAGTTTCTATTTGAATCTGCATCTAGTTCGTTAGATATTTATTCCACTATAGTATCCAATAGAATTAGCTATTGATTTAACATCATATTAATAACAAGAGTAAAAATGAAAATTGGGTACAGTTAAAGTCTAACACTCTTTGTAGGTCTACTAATAGCATATTCTAATTGGGATAACTTGATCTTAATTATGTGGTCCTCGTTTTCACTGTAGCATCATTCACTATTCATTGCAAATTTCGACGCTATTCTATTAATACTATAGTCCAATTGTATAATTTGTGAACAATTTTTTTTTCCTTATTAAAGAAAAGATCTCTTGATCGATATTAAGCAACACTAAGGTAGGTACTACTGCAATCAAACCTTGAAGGGGTAATGGGCAACATATAAAAGTGAATTGTTAGAATAGAAGAAGCCTTGCAAGAAAAATAGCTTTTCTAACATCTTGTATGTTGCCCGCTTACTACTTAACCTTCTTTTTTCTTTCTACGTATGTTAATTTTCCCAACTTATAAAATCATGAATAATGGAAGTTCAACAAACATGTTTGGTTAGATTGAAGCCAACACATGATATGATTTAAAAATATGTTATTAAATTTATTTTTTATTATAAGTTTTAAATTTAAAGAGCAAATGACAACTTGGCTTGCAATTTTAAATGTTCATATAGTTTCCTAGGTCTACTTGTAGGTCCTAAACAGGACACAATAGGGTAATATTTGGTTTCGACTTGAATTCACATTTAAATGTTTATCTAAATATAATCTCTAATAGTTACAATCATATACCTATTTAACATATTAATAATAATCAAAGTATAAATATGTACAATTAGAGTCCATCGCTCTCTTAAGTTTACGGATAGTGGACTCCATTTAGAGCCATTTGATCTTTGATTAATTTTTATTAAAAAAATCCCAAAAGAGAATTCCAAACTGCATAAGAGGCTAAGCCATTGTAGTACCATTCACTCTTCATTGCGAAAATGGGGTGTTGTCATATTAATAATATCATATAAGGGTACGATTCATATAAAGAATTTTATTTGTTTTCAACGAAGGGGTTCACATGATTAAGGTTCAGCAACACTAGTTATAGTTTATTATTAATAGATCTAAAATGAGTAGTGGACTATACTTGTTCCGAGAAGATAGTGGGGAACATATGAGAATCTTGCATAGGTTTGTTGTGCCTACAAAAAGCAGTCGGCATGAATTCCCATGAATCATGGGATAAATCCCCACTTTTGCACAAGCACATAAGTAGTAATTGACATTAAATCTTACTAAATATAGGAAAACTTATACTACTTAAGGATATGCTAACTGAGGGCAATATTTAAGACTTCATCTTTAGTTAGAAGAAAGAAGCTATGCAAGAAAAGATAGATTTCCTCCCATCATATCCTCCTACCATCTAATTTTCTCTTTTTTAAATACTATTTTTTAGGGTCTTACTGGAGAATTAATTTTTTTCTTTTTTAAGGAAGGGGTCACAATTAATTTTGGATGGCAATAGTTAGAGTTTGACCAGCATATGAGAGTTCGTCCTTAATTAGAGAATAAGTCATACATCAGAAATAGGCTCTCTAAGATTTTGCATCTTGTCCACTTAGTGGTTTTCTCTTTTCTTATTTGTATTTTAATTTTCATCACTCTAACATTTGTAAGTTGTGGAGTATATTCAATCAAATTGAAGCTAATATATGTTACGATTTAAAAGTGCATTTTAATATTTTATGTTACTAAATTTTTGATATTTTAATTTTGAAATAAGAAACAAAATGTTCAATTACCCTACATATCTTGCAAATTTGAGTGTCCAAACAAATTTTTTAACTCTACTTGTGGATCCAAAGTAGGACATTACGGATAATACTTTGTTCCTATTCAAATCTATGTCTAATCAATCACATATTTATTTAAGATATAACATCCCAACAATTGTGACTAAATATTTATTTGGCGTCTGATTAATAAATACAATAAAAATAAAAGTAGGTAAAATTGGAGTCTATTATTTTCTTTTGGTTCACTAGGAATAGATTTTAATTAAGTCACTTGATCTTGATTGAATGGTCCTATTTGAAAAATAAAATCTAAGGCCACAATAAAAGAATTGCAGCCTATAGGATGATTTGCTCCCTATTACATAAATAGGGTATTGTCCACTTAATGCACTTGTATATGGTATATTTTATTAAACAAAAAATTAGAAAGAAAATGCCACTTTATCAACATTGTGCGGTACTACTTAGAGTTTATTGCCAATAGATGTAAAAAGTATGCTAGGCACAAGAAGATAGTCAGTGATGTATAAGCTTCTTTTTTAAAAAAAGTGGCACAAATCGGTCAAGATATTTATAAGACCTGATTAGAATCTCAATACCATCCAGTGATCACCTACTATAAAGGAGAACCAGCTGTCTAGTGCAGCAAGTTCACTTCTGGCCTCCCAATTGAGAGGTCTCAGATTCCATTCTTAGTTGGAGCCTATAAACTCTCTTGGGATATTTATCCCCAATTCATAGGACTACTTCTTCGGATGATCAAGTGGACCTATATTTCTCGCCTAATTAGGCGAATTTATCGACCGGTTCAGAATTAACTCCAACTCTGGAGAATCTCTTAGGCTTTGCCCGTGGTCACCTATAAATATCTGTACCTGTTCAAAAAAAAATCTACTATAAGGGATCTTTATGTACCATCACGATAAGTCCAACTTATAAGATATTTATAAGACCTGATTAAAATTCCAATACCATCCAGTGATCACCTACTATAAAGGAGAACTAGCTGTCTAGTGCAGCTGGTTCACCTCTGGCCTCCCAATTGAGAGGTCTCAGGTTCTATTCTAGGTTGGAGCTTAAAAACTCTCTTAGGATACTTTTCCCCAATTCATAGGATTACTTCTTCAGATGATCAGGTGGACCTAAATTTCTCGCCTAATTAGACGAATTATCGACCAGTTCAGAATTAACTATAACTCTGGAGAATCTCTTAGGCTTTACCCGTGGTCTCCTATAAATTTTTATACTAGTTTAAAAAAATATATACTATAAGAGATCTTTATATACCATCACAATAAGTCCAACGTATTCGAGTGACTATTTAAGCTTTAGGGATATGTCCTAAGGAAAATTCTTCTATATAGACATTGTCGTTTGCAAGGAGTACTCAAATATAGATTTTCACGGGTTATGAGATAAATATTAATATAGAATAATAAAAGTGAGAATTAATCTCCTGACCTCTAAAAGGAAGAAAAGTTTTATATTACTAAACTACTCTCTTCTTGTATATAAGAGTCAATCCTCAATCAGAGAAGAAGTTATGCAACAGAAACACTTTTCCCGATCTTCTTGTTTCCTACTCTCTTCCTGTCATACTCTCTCTCTTTCTTTTGTGCAACTCAGAAAATGGCGAGCTGTGTAGGTTGAGCAGACATTTGGTCGATTAAAATCAAAATATGTTACACTATAAAAATATGTTTATTTTTTAATTATAGAATTTATTTTTAATTTTTATTTTAAATGGAGAGACCAAATGCCTGCTTACCCTCCATAGCTCGCAGTTTTAGGCATTCAAACGGCTCCCTAATTCTACCTCTGGGAGCAAAAGGAAATCTCACAGGTATGTCTAGATTCTGTGCTCTTCCGAAATCCTATGTTTTTATGCTTCTGATGGTTTCAAGGCCTACGGGATCGGATTTGAATGGAGCGGCGAGGAAGGGAAAGAGCGAGGTGGCTTCTGCGTAGACGAAACAGATTTCCTTTTTTCAAGATAAGGATGGTAACCTCAAGATATTTGCATGGTTGATTTGTGGTCTCGTGTATGTTTTCTTTTTCTTTTTTCTTTTACTGGATTTAAAGGGGGATATGAAGTTTTATCCATTGAAGAGTGAATATGAAACCCTAGTAGTAAACCAACATCTATTGGCAGCATAGATTGAAGCAAGATAAGTTCATCAATCTGTGTATGACTCGCAAACTATTAAATAATATCTGAACATCTCGTTTCTCCAGGGGATCAGGTGGTGTATGCTAGGGAAGCTCTGTTTTGAGTCGAATAATTTGTCTTTCTTATTCAAGAATGTTATGGACTGCATTGCAGGGTATGCTAAAGTTTAGAAGTTACTAGTACAAGCTTTTGCTGATGGGAAGATATCACAGCATGTTAAGTTGATTTCATTATAATTTACAGGCTGGATCTTTTATCTGTTATTGTTTATTGACTATTCATGGCTTTGCATTCATTGTCCTTGCTGCAAAATTTCCACCTTGTTTATTGTAAATATTTTTATTTACGAGTGGGCGAGCGCTAGGGCTGCAAACAGAGACCTGATTATCCGACTTTTCAACTCATTTCCGATTTTAATAAGCAGATTTGGATAGGAAAACAATCCATCCGGTAACTATCGGAATCAGAAATTCCTGATAAGTTGTCAGAATCAGAAACGGTTATTTCCGTATCATAGTGCTGATTTTTGATTCCGTTAGATATTACAATCTATAATTAATAATTATAATATGTATGTAAAATTTACTAAATCATTAGATGGATTCTATTTGATTAGATTAGATAGACAAATGTAATGAAGAGGACATGGATTGATGACACTTTAAATTGTTTCTGATAATTTTTGGAAACTACTTCTGTTTCCGATATCTGAATTGGAAACAAAATGGAAGCGAAAAATATGAAATTCTCTGATTTTATCAGAATCGGAATCAGAAACATGATTTTGTTATCAGAATAAAAAATGGACACTGGTGATTCTATTTCTGTATCCTATCCATTTACATCCCTAGTGAGCATATGTTTGGGGTAGCTAAGGTTCACCGTATCGCTGATCCGTATCGGATTGTATCTTCCCAGATACGGTACGATACGAATCCGACTCGGCTGACTCGGTCCGACTCGCACGAGTCACACGAGTCCAGCCAATGAGTTTGTTAAAATCAATAAGTTGTTTGTTAAAATTAATGAGTTTAAGTCACATTTTAGAGAAATGTATCCTATTAATTGATATAAAAAGTATAATTTTATTTATTAAATAGGAAAAACTCAACTTAAAACATTCTATTAAGCATGTATGAGTCGACACGATCTGGTCCGACTCGGTGTGTATCAGCGGATCGGGTCGGCCCATATATGAGTCGACTAGTATGAGTGGGACTGATCCGGTACGATACAGCAATCCATGGGGGTAGCTTCTAATTGAAAATATTTTTTTTAAACTCCCACAAGTTTTAACTCAGTTATTTTGATGGGAGGACTATTAAACCCTGCACTGATTTTGATGATAGCAAAGCCTACATTTTGTTGTCGAGAACGTGTGTGTAAGTGTGTTAGGAAGGCTTAGCTAGGGACTGAAATGGAAGATAAATATTCAAGGCATGAGCGAAGCTAGCTTATCCTAAGAGCTCTCAAATGAAATCCCAGAGCCTAAAGTAAAAGTGAGCTGAGGTCTCACAAGTAAAGCGAACGAGTCAAAAATAACTAATCATCAAGTCTTATGGATGGCCAACGGGAGCCATCGGACTTGATCTAGTCTAAGGTGAGTGTACACTGGACTTGGTGGATGACCACTAGACCCTGGTAATCAACCACTTGGCCATTGGACTTAGAAGAAAAGGTTTTCTAACTGAATGGATGACCATATCACTTACAAATTGTCACAGGTGGCCTTGAATGATAGTCCATTAGACTTGATGGATGATGTCCACTGAAGTCAGTGGACAATGAGCTTATATAAGCAGGGTGGACGACCACCACTTCTATCAAAGTCTCAGTTTATATTGTAGTGGACAATCACTATATGGAGACGGGATGGTCACTTATCAACCCAGATATAAATTTATCTGACCTTTTGGGTTCCACCTACAACCAGAATCATTCCTTTCTATCTTGGGATAACTGTGTGACTCCAATTGTATGCAAGATTGTCGTATAAAATCTCCAGTCATAAAAATAACCCTCTAAACATCGTGAAGCTATAGTCTAAATGACTGTTTCCTCAAGAGAGACTATAGTAGACAACTAGACATCCATGAGATTTGAGAGAAAATTCCACAAGCTCATCTGGACAAAAAGAGAACTCTAAAAAAAAGAAAAAAAAAAGAAGAGAGAATGAGCCTATACCTGCAAATATAGCTGCTTCCACAATCATTGAAAGTGTGCAATCATTGAAAGCTTGCTTCTTGTTGTGCAATCATTGAAAGCTTGTTTCTTGTTGTGCAATCATCAAAAGCTTGCTTCTTGCTCTTTCTTCCTTCTTCTTTTCTTTTCCTTTCACAGGTACATATATTGCATGCATTGTGAAAGGGGGAGTGAGCTTACACTGCTACACACTCTTCATACGAGATTCTGTTATTTTACTCTCTTTTTTCCTGTGCTTGATGCATTGGGCACCAGCTCAACCAGTTGTGTGTAATTGGTGAATTGCGCACCTTGATCAATCAGCGTGTTTGGCAAGCTGCCACTGGATCAGTGACAGGTGTATTGGTGAGCTAGCACCGGGTCAACTAGCTAGGTTTGACTCATTTCATGTAGGAAAGTCTCTAATCAATTTTATCCACTCTCACTTGATGTGTTTCATGTTGGAAATAGAAGTCAAAAACAGTTTTTGACAAATTTTTTTGCCAAACACTCCCAAGTACATGCAGCAATCTTACATGTATCTCATAGTTGTCATGAAAACCGGTAAAAAAATTTGATCATCATAAGAGTGCCTAGAGAAGGGTGTTATTTTTCTCCTTTTACAAGACTTTTTTATTTACCTTATAGAGTGTTTCCCTCCTTTCTTTGAGGTATAATCTGGTTTTGATACAGTAGACTTTTACTTCTAATGAAAGAGTTACATTAGCATGCATAGGCAAATGACTATAACTGGGCAACAGAAGTAGTGTGTGGTTAGAGTCCATTGCTCTCTTTAGGTCTGTTTGCAGCAGACTCTAACCAGGGCCATCAATCTTATCTGGATGATCTTTTTAAAAAAAATTGCCAAAAGGGAACTCTGAATGACGCCAAATGAGGGCGCAGTGCTAGTTCTGAGGTATTGTTCATTTCTTGTTGCAAAAATGAGGTGTTGTGTTCGCTTCTTGTTGCAAAAGTGAGGCACTCTCTGATTAATATTGTCATCTGGGGTACAATCTGTGAATGGATTTTTCTTTCTTTAAAGAAGGAATCACCTGATCAAGAATGAGCGGCACAGGTTAGAGTCCACCACCAGCAGACTCTAACCTCCCCAAAGGATAGTAAGCAACATATAAGGATTAGACCTTTCTAAGAGGAGTCATGAAACAGAAATAGTTTCCCTAACATCCTTTCCCCTTACTTTCTAACTTTATCTTTTCCTTTTATGTATGTTAGTTTCACAACTCAGAAAACCATGAGCTATGAAGCTTGAACAGACATTTGGTCAGATTGAAGCCAAGATATGCTATGATCTAGAAGTACATTTTAGGTCCACATCAATGTAATTTAGTCTGATCATTTCAAAGGATGCTTTGTTTCTTGAAATGCCCAAGCCTAGTAGAAATGAACCACATATACAAGGTTCGGCAGCCACAGTGATATTCAAAAGATGAAGTTTACAGCAGCATGAGTACATAATGGGAAGAACAAATGGAGCAATTAGCTTAATGGGAGGAAAGGTCAAAGTATTAGAGGGAGAGGCTAGTGATTGAGGTAGGTTGTGGAACAACATACTATATGGTACTCAACTGAATGGGCAGCCTGAAACTTGAGTTATAGGTGGAGAGGCCTAGAGCTAATATGGGCACAAAATGGCTTGGGAATGCACGCTATGGGACTAAGTGGCTCTAGCCGACACCTCCCCTGATGATGAACCTAAATGAAGGCATACAACAAGTGGCACTCTCCAAAACCACAAGACCAATGGGTGGAAACCTAACAAGTGAACTGGCTCTGGTATTATGTTACTGAACCGAATTTCCAACCCAAAACTTGAGTTTGTGGGTAGAGCGACGTAAAACTAATATAGGCAGTGATGGGAATCCAGGGATTGCTGAAACAAAACTCAGGACCCAATGTTTATTTTGTTTGGCCCATTAGAGACCCAATTGACGTATTTCTTTTTTTAAGATTTAGGTATGTTTTAAGTCTTTTTTATTTTAAATAAGAAGTATTTTGGTCCTTTAGTATTAGGGTTATGTTAGGTTTTCTTTTAGGTCTATATATTGTCTTGTATCTCTCATTTGGGAGGCATTGAAATTTTAAGATGAATAGAATGAGCGTTGCAGCTGCTATGTGCGTTTCTCCCGAGATGAGATGATCCGTGTGAAGGCGTAAAGTCCTAGCCGTCTCCTTCCTCCTTGGGGATGCCGTGAAGGGAGGGCGTGAAGCCTCACTGCCCCTATTCCTCTTCTCCCTTTCTCTCTTCTTCCTTCATCTAGCTTCTCCTTCTCTCGCCAATGCACATCCTCCATCACCGACAGCATTGACGGCAATCGGGGGAACACCGACCGGCCACTGGTGAGGTAGCCATCCCACGAGGACCTAGGCTCATCCCAGGAGAAATATGGGTCATTGAAGGACATGTGGCCGACGTCCAGGGAGAAGCACGGGTCCATGTCGCAAGAGCACCGGTCAAAGGCATCCTTCGCGAGGTCGGACTACGCATCCTAGAAGAAGCGTCAGGACCGGGAGGAGGGCTTCTCGGTGTGGATCCCCGCAGCGGAGGCCTTGCCGCTTGTGCTGATGGCGGCGCCCTGCTTCTTCAGTTTCTGCTTCCTCTGTCACTTTTGGAGCTTCTTGCTGAAGACAAAGGCGGTGAGCCAATAGCTGCCGGCGATCTCCTTGAGGTCGTTGGGAGGGGGTTTCTTGCTCTGGGCATTGAGGTCTATGTGATCCTTCATCATTGTCAAGTCATCTTCTACCCCCATGTCCTCCTGCTTGGCCTCATCCGGGAGCACCGGAGGCACCGCCTTGATCTCGTCATCTTCTTGTTCGAGCGATTTAGCTTCTGCTATTGCTGTTGCTGCTATTGTCGCCTCCTCCTCCTCGACTTCAGCTTCTCTGAATTTTTCTTCTTGCACCTCCTCTTCTTCCGCCCCCTCTTCTTCCTCTATAGATTTGATCATAGGTGCTGCCACACAGGGATCGAACCAGTGGCTCCAAGACTCCACATCGATCTCCCCTCCAGCATCGGCATTGGCTTCGGTGGGGCAGCTTGGGGGCGGGAATAGGTTGGAAGCTTCCGCCGCCCACGATGCTCCCGCCGTTGAGGTGGAAAAGGGACCAGAGTGTTGTGCACCTAGACGTCGTAGTACTTGCGTTGCGGCTCCATCACGGACACAAATGGCCCCCCGCCCCCCGGAGAAGGACCTTCATCGGCGAAGCTCCGAGAGGAACTATGACCTGCATCTATAGGAGGCCAGGTGGATCTAGATCTTCCGATCTACCGACTTTTAAGTGTGGAGGAAGGGGTCTGCTCGGAGGGGGGGGGAGAGAGAGAGAGAGAGAGAGGGACTTTTTTGTCTTTAGGTCTGTCCGTTAACAGGTGTAAGCGGAATATTCTTAATTTGATGCCTTTTTCAAATGTCCTCGAACTGTAGGGATTTATTTTTGAATATTGACAGATTGTAAGGAATTCTTAAGAAATATGAAAATTATAGGGACATATCTAGAATTAGCAAAGATTATAGGGACTTATGTGTAAAAATCCCATTTTTTTCACAAATGTTAACTTCCCTGAAAAGTACATGATTAAAACATGAATTAATTTTTATTCTAATTACAATTTTAAAGGTTTCATATAAATTACTTTGAGATGAAAATGTCATGATTAAATTGTGATTTTTCAAAGAAACCCAAAACTCGCAGATTTTTGTGACACTAGTCAAAGCTGGATGACAGATGTACCATTTTTTTTCAGGAGGTAGACATAAAGGTTCATGATAGAACCAATATACTTGGTAGGGACTAAATGCTGATGTAAGATCATGATGGTGTGTGTTTTTTCGTTGTTTCTTCTTAGGGATCGTGGCCTTATATTCGCCTTCCATAGATGAAGATAGCATGCTGCAATGGTGCCTGAATAGAAAGCAGCAGCTTTTCTGTGGAGTAAAGTGGGAAACACTAAGTGGGAGGTGTACATGAGTTTCTTGCGCCAAAAACAAAAGGGAATTAACAATGTGAGCAGAAAAAAGATAAGTTAATCGCAGACTATCTAATTTCCATGCCAATCTGCCACATGTTTAGATATGATTTTGTTAAGACATCTACGCATCATTTTGAAAAGGAAATATTTACTGTTTTAGGGGTATATGTACTTTATACATGCAGTTTATTTAAAGATATATATTGTTCTCATTGAAGAAATTACATATAAATTCCATGAATGCAATATGCAGAATATTCTTCAAGGGCTGATGTTACAATTGTTATGCTCTGCCTTCTCCAGGAACACAAATTTTTGAAAATTGAGAATTGTTCTTAAACATGAGGCACTTGTCAGTCCACTTCTCCTTTCCATCTCTTTGGCCAGCACAGGGCACGCAGCTTGTAGCTTAGCTGTGAGAAAACTGGAACTATGAAGATTCTTCTTCCAGTCCCTATTGCATGATTAGGTTGGAGATTCTTTTGTTTGTAAATGCGATAGAATATGCAGCATCAATTTTTGGATCAAGGCAGTATGGCCTGGACCCACTGATGTGCTGCTTGGTCACCAGGGGTTTATGAATGTATGTCCTTGAATAATGTTTGTGCCTGCTTCGAGATCTTGTTGTCCAGGTATGGAGCCAGTTGTTAGATGTGTGCTTCCATGATCTGTATATGCATTATCTTGAACACTAATAATGACAACATGCTAATTTCTGACAGTGTATGTGCAATTATACCAGGAGGCATTCTCTTAGAAGGTCTTGCGGCAGTCATAAGGCATTCTCTTAAAACCTCAAAACTTACAAGGCATAAGCCTTGATATATGCCATTGATATAGTGACCAACCTGTCCACATCCCCAGCATGGCTTCTTTTTGGGTGAAAAGGAAAAACAAGAAAAACAGGGTCTCAGTAGCAGGTGGATGAGGAAAAGAGAAGAGAGGGTGATGACATATATTTTTCTTGTGGGTAGGGGGACATGAATGGTGCGACAAAAAGAATGGGAGAAAAATGCTTATGCCACATCAAAGATGTAGCTTGAGGATGCCTAGGCAGATGCAACTGTCGTAAGAGGATGTTGGACAGCCATAGCTAGTTACCTTCATTGCTGGAGGTAATTGAGGCAGCAACAGGTGCTACCATACTTTCTAATAGATTGTGCTTTAAGAATAGCAAAAGAGGCATATACCTTAGCTCCACCTTTAAAGTGCTTCACTTATGCACCTCAAGATCATGTTCTAGTGGCTCGATTTTGTGCATGTGTCAGCACTTCTAGGTCCCACCTTTTAAACAATGTTCTCTACGAAGTTATTATGAGCAATAGCCTTTCAAATAGAGTTAGTAGCATGCAACATCTTTACAATATTGTATCCTTTTAAGGGCCGTAAACTTTTTTGCCTTGCCTCTACAGTTTGGTCGTTGGAAAAGCATCGAGTGGATGAAAGAATTTGCAAAAAGGTCCTGACTGAATGAGGTGCATGCTGGTTTGCTAGCTGTTGGAGGATCTTTTATTTTAGTTTCTTCTTTCAATTTGATCTTCTGTTAGAATTGCAGATCAAATTTTGTATGTGAGACATTTCCTCTTCAGAAGTGCGGCTTTTGAGATTGTTTTGTCTGTCTTCCAAGTTCTAACTGTGCGAAGGATCGGGATGAACTCAATTTAGTGAATGGAAACCTTTTTATTTTAGTTTATTTCTTTTAATTGACTTGGATGGACTTGTTTTGCTTTCAATTGTTGAGTGGTATCTAACTTGAGAAACGTTTTTAGGCATTTACTTTCTGTATCCTAGCTACTTACAAACTAGAGCAGAATATTGGACTATATTCATCAGGTTAGTTGGAATATCTGAGACCAAAAAGCTTACTTGGGGACATAGCAACCCAATGTTCTTGATCGATTAAGCGTGGCTAAGTTGGCAACAGGCTCCTGAAGAAAAGAGGCAGGTGTCATATGCTTGAAGCCAGATAGGCTGTTGTGGCATGAAAGGAGTAATACTTGCTGCACCGCCAGGTGCAACTCCACCACCTGGCAGTGCAGCTACACTGATAGACCAAAAGAAATTTGTTCTAGGTCGGGTCTTACATGTCCCACATATTTTTATGGATTGATCTCCGATTAGATGACTTATAAGATTGTAAAAAAAATTTAAAAAAATTTATCCCCATTAAATCGTAAAAAAAATGAATACCCTTAATGGGTTGATAACAATAATAGATTTTTATTTTTTAAAATTTTTGAATCGTCCCATAGAAGATTGGACTATACGGACATGCAGAATATGTGGGGATCAACCTAAAAATATTATTACTTTTTGTGTAGCTACACTGCCAGGCGGTGCAGCACATATTACTCGAAAGGCAAAGTGTGCTGGGTGCTGTTCGTGGAAAACCAGAGTGGACCTCAGTTGAGACTTAACATCTCTCTCCTCACAGTATAGTATTTTATTCAAAAGAAATCTTAGGTTGTACCATCAATTTTATTCAATAAATAGTAGAGTTCGATCACTTAAATGAGGAGAGATTCCTCATCCGCAGACAATACAACTGTCTACAAATAATAAAAGTTCTAACCAAGAATTACGAGCTTCACAGATTCCTCCGACTCCATTCATAAAACTTCTACCTCAAAATGGAAAAAAGAAAAATACAGAACAATGATCAAAATTAAAATCAAGAGAGGACTTTCTCCTGTGGTTGCAACTGTGGTCATCTTCTCCGCTTTTGGCGTCACTAAGAGAAGCCTTGAATGGAACGGCACCGGCACCCCCGAGCAGTGTGACAAAAATCACGATTTAGTCACACTTTTTTTATTGAAAATTTTTAAAATCTTCCTAAATTCAAAAGGCTGTAGAGACTAAGTTCTTAGTAATGGAATGGCATCCTCGTTGATTAAAAAAAAAAAAAAAAAAAAGAGGCTGTGCTTGTACCTTATTTGCTACACCAATCCAAGGGGAGGATGCTAGACAAGTATGGAATCTCTTTGAAAATTAGATGGCTTTTCTGGTATAGCTATATCGGGAACTTCGCACTGCGTAAGTAACATTAGATGAACATATCAGAAATATGCTAGGAGATCTCATGCAGCAATTTGCAAGCAAGAGGCTACTCACATCAGAAGGAAACTGTGCAGACAGCGGGCTTTGGGACAAGAAACAAGCTCGGTAAGGGAGTGGCCGACGTGACAAAAAGCTGGTCTCAAGACCCAAAAAAGCTTCACTAGCAAGAGGCTATTCACATCCAGCAGCAGCCACAATATCTAACTGGGAAAAGCGTTTGAAGATCTGAACGGGAGAAAATTTCGGCACAGACCACTCGGTTGATCTCCAAGTATTATACACTGGTGGGACGGATCACATGAGATCCAAAATTTGAGTGTCTAGAAGTTAATATGATGTTTAAACATATTTAATCATGTTCAAGGAGGGGCAACAGAACTCGTGGTCCAGATGCTGTCATGAGCAAGCTGTAAATCTTGAGCAATGACAACCTGTAAAGCATAATACATCAATGGTAGCCTAAAATGGTACATGGCATTAAAGTCATCTTATAGTGGAGGCAATGCATTAATCATATTACATAATCCATATCATGCCTGTTCAAGCATTTTAAAACAGTAAAACCTCTGTACTTTACAGTGTACAGCTGCACATATAGATTGTGTGATGTGACCACATAATCAGAATCAGGAGGGTTGTTGTAGCAGCACAATACAAAATGATGACAAATGTTGACAAAATCCATATCAGAAGTATATCCAATTTCTACCTATGCAACTGGGAGCAAAACTGCTTACTTTGCCAAATCTACAGGCTGACGGATGCCTTCATGCAACAAAAGCAGATTGAGATTCTTTGAGACACCACCCTATACACACGGTTATATTTCAAACTCTGGCTGTCGAACATATACACTATTAATAAACATGGAGAACAACACAGTTTCTCACAATCCAAATGGACATCACTTTTTCAAAAGGCTGAAAATCCCCTTGCAATATGGGTTGGCTCGAAGGACGGCATGTGGACAAATCGCATCTAGCAATGAAGTACGAACATGACCCTGAAATTTTACCATTGAAAGAGAGCGAAGATAGGAAGAATCAGACACCAATTCGTATGAACCAAATTATTTAGATTATTAAATGCCAAAATGATTAGGTTGAGGGGTAGAGACCTTGCAAACCACTAATGCAGACTGAATGACATAATTTGCATAGGGATCTTGCATTAAGTGATCAAAGCAGGTCACAGACAGTAATTCAGTGATGACCATCCTCCGGCCTACTTCATCAAACACACAAAGACACTTTTCTACAACGTTACTGCTGAATTTCTGCATTGAGAGTTGAACAAAATGTCCCTTGAACTTGGACTTAAAGTTCTCAATAACCAATGGGTTTTTCATATCTAAGACATATTGAACAGCATAATTCCTGAAGACATGAAACAGCGTCACTAAGCTGGAGGAAGCAGTGGCAACAACAAGAAGAACAATAACAAAAACAGAAGATATCATACAGAACTTGCTGTAGAATCTTAGTGTTAATCGGCTGACATGAGACCGATTGCATTGTAATACTATATGAAACTGCATAACTGAAAGGAAGCAGATAAAAAGCCAAGATTGCCTACTAAAAGAATGAAAAAGCTTTTTTAGAAATAGAGAGGTGCCTATTTCCAACAAACAGATGAGAACAAGAACCAAGCATGAAACCAAAGATCATTGCTTAGCAAAGAGGGGCCCTCCAAAAAGGAGGAAAAAGGATGACTGAAAACAGCAGTGTTCAGAAATAAATCACGTAAAAAAAAAAGGTACGCTTAGGATCAGTGAATTTGAAATAGTCTCTCTCCAGACATGCATCACAAATGTAACAAATGTGACTGAGAAAGACAAATGATCATTCGGCATGGCAATTGTCTTTATCAGATTAAGAAGGAAAAAGGATAATAACAATTATAAGTATGAACTGATAACTTACTGTTTTTTTTTTTTTTTTTTTGAAGGTGATCAATTACAGATCACTGATTCATTGATAATAAAATGCAGAAATTGCAACAAGGAGCAAAATTGCTCAGAGTACACACAGGAAATCCCATACACAGAAAGACAATAAACCCTTAAATATCTTATCAAGTGGATAAGATAAAAATACAGGACTAAAAAATACAGGACTCAAGGAAACACTAACAGCATATCATCCTCAAAGCCTTCCTCAAAGCAGACAAGGTAGGAGAGAATTTTGGATCCCCTACAATCCTAGCAGCAATACCCCACTCCCTGACCCATCTAATAACCCTGCACATAATATTATAAAAGCTGTCAAATTCATCTCTGAATCTTCTATAATTCCTTTCACTCCACACTCCTCACAGAAATGCAGGAAGAATTAGAGACCACAATTCCCTCTCAATTGGGTAAGGGCATAGCTTAGCCCATCCCTCCAACATAAGAAGTATAGAGGAAGGTTCTTCCCAGCTGATATTGAGACTTCTGCAGCATATCATCCACCAGGCTTGAACAATACTGCAGTAGCAAAACAAGTGGCCCATATCCTCAGTAAATGAACCGCAGAAGCAGCACCTGAAATTCTGCAGAGGGAGGAAACGACTCAACCTGTCCATTGTTGGAAGCCTTCCCAAAGCAATTTTCCACAGGAAGAGATTGATCTTACACGGTAAATTCTTGGACCAAACTACATTTCCCCAGGGCACTTTAACTCCACTATCATTAATAATTCTTACCAGAGCATTAACGGAAAAAATGCCTTTAGTATTCCAACCCCATAATCTTGTATCATTACAGTTTCTCTGCAAGCCAAAATTGTAAATGATGTTCAGCACTGCCAACAACTGTTGAAACTCAAGAGTTGTAAGATTTCTTCTAAAGCTCAGATTCCATGGATTAGAATGTCCATATGAATACATTTCAGCCACAACCTTGTTCTTGTCCTCAGAAACTAGATATAAATCTGTGAATTCCATTGCCAAAGACTAGTTCAACACCCACTTATCTTCCCAGAATTTAACCGAGCACCCGTTACCCACTCGAAAAGAAATTTGGGGAACAATCAAGTCCACCATCCTACTAATGTTCCTCCAAATTGGGGCCACATTAGATAAGAATGTTGGGTGCAAATTCCATCTAGATGTACCAAAATGGTATTTCCCCTTAATGATTCTAGACCACAAAGCATCTTTCTCCTCTCCCAATCTCCAAATCCACTTGGGCAATAAAGCTTGATTAAAAATATCAATCTTTAGCAAACCTACCCCACCTTGATCCTTTCTCCTGCAAATCTTATCCCATGCTATAAGGTGCAAAGCCCTTGATTCTCTCTTCCCTCCTTCCCAGAAAAATAGACTTCTCTTGGCTTCAAGAATTCTTTCCACCTTTTTTGGAATTCTGAAAATTGATAGATAATAAGTAGCCAAAGACGAAAGAACTGTTTTAGATAACACCCATCTTCCTCCGGCTGATAACTTACTGTTAACTTACTGTTAAGAACTACATAATTTTTATGCAACTAGCTAAACACTTCTGGCATGTAAACAAAATTTAATTCCAAAGTAATAGGATTAACAGGGTCATTTTAAGTTGCAAATAAATCTCATTGACACTGGGGAGTGGAACCAGAATGAACACTTTACCATTGATGGGAGAAATAGCCCAATATATTTGAGTCAATGGTTCATTCTGTAGTATGGTGTGGGTCACCAAACCTAAATACAATATATTCATGTGGAATATACCCAGGCACTGTATGTACACACTCTAGCACAACCAAGATCAAACATGTCGGCTGGGATTCAGGTGGGGTGTGGGACCAACCAAATTCTACCAATTATAAAAGGGAAAAAAGAAAGAATAAGGATATTGGTTGGAGTTTTATGGTAAGAATGAAGCAATAAAATGAAAATATTAAGGTACACATAATTGGAGAATGTTCTATATACAACCATATAATGTGCTTCAGAGAAATATAGGTATCTTTGAACCACAAGTTCATGATCAAGAGCATAGTGAAGATGGCACGTTTGCATTACTACTAGCAAAATTGCATTGGTTGTGCATCTGATTTTGTCATGGTGGACGAGGAGACCACATCAGGAAACAAAAAATATAACCAATTCCAATACGTTGTATGACTTCTGGTCCATCTTCAACTCAAAGTAATAGGTTTTGTGTCCAAATAAATTACCTACTGATTACTAGAAACCAGACACTTTATAAAACTTTGGCCGCCAATCTAATGCTAAAAAATAGAAATAGAAACAAAATACACAGATTCAAATCCCAATTGAACAACCGAATTATAAATCACCTCCTCTTTGGTTCGGCATGGAAATCGTCTTTCTTTTCTCCCCTTATGTACTCTATTTATGTGTGCATGCATGTGCTTTTTTCAGTCCTTTAGAAACTATACCTTCCTCCTGCTTCTTCTTCTTATAACTTGGCTCCTCAGCAATGTAAAGGCACGCGCAACAATGTTTAGCACAGCCTTCAAATTAATGCCAACACATTATATAATCTTTATATTATGTTATACACCCAAATCATACTACCTGTTATACAATGTTTAGTCTCCTAGACATGCCTAAAATCCTATATATTTGACGTTATACACCCAAATCATACTACCTGTTATACTCCTAAATGTCATATAAAACCTGAATATGTCTCTTTGATCTTTTTTTTTCTTTTTCTTTTTTTTTTTGGCAAACTTGGACTTCTATTTAGTTTAAAAGACTCAATTGTTGCCCCTTTTAGATGCTAACTGTTAAATGTATGAAGATCATTATATGGACACCTAAACGTCATGTGTATATGCACACTAAGAAATCTAGAGCATCAACCTATGTATTGCTTTCTGTATATATATATATATATATATATATATATATATATATATATATATGTATATATATATATGTATATATATATATATGTATATATATATATGTATATATATATATGTATATATATATATATACATATATATATATACATATATAGGGGGAGAGAGAGAGAGAGATGTTTCACTGAAGAAACCAAACAAGTGAAGGGATGACAAAACACCACCATGAGAATGACATGATAATCGAGAGACACATAAGACCAAACCCAATCTGTTCACTTCATCTGACCCAAGAAATTAAAAACCAGCCTGTTTGAACTGGGAACTGATGAACCTGATCATAACTGGCCACATGCAGTCTGGTTTTGCTGGTTTTATGCTCAACTGTTGGAACCAGCCTGAATCCAAATTGAACTGGCCTAAGGTAATACTTGGTTAAATAAATAAAAAAATCATGGTTTGCCATATGGTGTTGGATCGTGCCGACTTGTATGAGTCAACTTGTATTTGGGTGAATCCAATGCATTGGGATGCATGGATTCGCCGATATGCATCCGACTCGAGCCGACTTGATGCGACTTAGACCTACTCGATGTGACTCGCATGTGGCTAGTGCCCAGTCATGCGATATGCTGTGATCCGGCACAGGTCATTGCCATTTGGCTCGAGCCTACGTGATGTGACTTGTGTCCTATTAAGTACATTTTTTTTTTCTAATTTGATAAGTAATTGGATTTTTTTCTCCAATTAGTAAATAGTTGGACTTTTCTCTCCAATTTAATAGGTAATTTACACTTTTATATTAATTAATAGGGCAGATTTCTCCTAAATTAGACTTAAAGTTATCATCATTAATAAACCACTAGAGTTAAAATTTGGAAAAAAAACAGACAGACCTAAATCGGCCTAACTTATGTGACTCGTGCAAGTCAGACCAAGTCGCCCCGAGTCGGATCAATACCATATCGTATCTGGGAAGATATGATTCAACGGTAGGGCTAACCTTGAACAAAATAAGGTTGAGTGTTACCGAATGAAATTTTGGTGTCATCCTGTCAAGATTCAAAGCATTTAAACCTTCTTGGCTAGTGCACTGCTGAGGTGTCAGTTCCTCATTCACCCACACCACACTTACCCAGATTCTCCCACAATATAAATTCTTTTGGATAGTAGGAGAGTTTATTGATTGCTCTTCTTCAGATTTCCCCCCCCACTTGGTTACTAAATGTCACGCAAAATGGGTCAGAACTAACCCAGATAAGGCTGCAGGCAGTCAAGAAAGGGCTTTTTTTTTCAGGGTTTTCAACTATTTTTAATATATTTTAGTGAACTGGGCAGACCTGTCAGTACAAGGTTTGAGCCAGCCAATTCTCAAGCAAAACCAGAACTGAATCTGGAACCGGCCAGGACCAATTTGGCTCCAAATACTGTTTTCCACTTGGCCTAAGAGGTGCAGGGTTCAGTCAGGATATTTTTACTCGAGATTTCTCTCAAGTCAAGGTAGGGACACAACTTTCAACCCAACCTGCCATGAATCTGTTTCATCAATGCCTTCTGTCCTTTAACCCATCGTGACCCATCTTAACCTCACTTGACCCTTCTATGGATATGGATCACGAAGTTGAGTTTTTTCACTGATCCCAAGATGATAGGATCTAGGTCAAGTTTCTTTGACTCAAGTCCATCCTTCTGAACTTGAACCTGATGCAACCTACGTCACCATTGGAATGCAGAATCGGCCGATCCCGATCCAGATCGGCAGGTCCCAATTCAGCCGATTCTGGCCGATCCCGGCCGATTCTGGCCGATCCAGGCCGATTCCGGCCGATCCGATCCCGATTCGAATCGGGATCGACGGGTCCCGATTTAAGGACCCGATCCGATCCGGAATTCCTTGACGTCACCTGTATCAAGAACGATGGAGCAGTGATGCAGGCAGGATCATTGGTCATGTGGGGAAAATGCATTAATGTAGATGCAAGTAATAGAGCATCTTATACAAAGATGGAAAGAAGCTTGGATAGACTATATGGGTGATGGGTGGGGTAAGCCACTAATTTGATGCCCTCATTGGTCTGTCACAGGGAGAACGTGGGATATGATCTAAGCACTTTTAACAATGACATGTGGCCATGGAGCCCAAGGGACGAGGCACTTTAAGACGTCATTTCTTTTCTGGGTGTCGCTTCTTAGTGTTGCACATAGTCATGAGGCCATCTCTTTTGTGGGTGTAACTTGGCAGTGCTCCTCATATTTGAAGATAGTAAGATATGGTGGTTGGTCCTTCAAGCCACTTTCTGGGCCATTTGGTGCGAAAGGAACATGAGGATTTTCCGTAGAGCAGCTTTAATTCAAGATAGGCTTGTATCTTTTGTTTGTGCGCATGGGAGAGAATGGGTTGTGCTTTTTTGTCATGTATTTGCACTCACTTTTTTGATCTTTTGGGAGAAGGGTGACTTCTACACTATCTTGGTGCTTTTTGTATAGGGAGGTTTACAAGGGCTCCGAGTATACTCTTGTACATTCTCCTACCTTTTTGAGTATATAGAGTGGTACTATCCACTTTCAAAAAAAAACTTGACAGTGCTCCTCATATTTGGAGGAGGTGATGTCATAGGTGAAATATATCATATAGCATGCTAGTAGGTGTCTAGGGAATGAGAAAAACTACAAACCTGCAGGATCACGGTAGACTAAAGAGATGGGTCATTGGGATAATATTATATTTCAGTGTGCATGATGTGCAGATGTGAGACTTCCTTTTTCGGATTTATCCTATCCTTTCGTGATTTTGAAAAAAAAAAATCTTTGTTGGATTTGGAAACCTTTGTGGAAATCTTATCTTTGAAAAGAGAATTTTAAGTTTGAAAATATGTTCTCTTTTCTTTTAGGTAGATTTTCAGGATTAATCCCCAAAGTCTAAATTATTTCTAGATCGATCATGGATCCGTATTCTTGACCTCTCCCCACTGATCTTGGTCAGTGTTAATTACACCAATCAATGATTGGTAACCCTTGATTAACCATCTAATAAGGCTTAGAATGAAAACAAGGAACAAGCAAAGTTGGATGCGAACATGCAAGTTTTTTTTTTGTTCCTTTATCAGAAAAATTCATGAGGTATCTTTTAAAGGATATTTAAAAGATCATTGAATTCTTTTGAAAAGACGCGGACTATTTGAGGGATGCCCTTAAGCAATGGGGCATGAGGGCCACCATTTTCTTTTCCTCTCTTTTTTTTTGAGGCCATTTGACCAGTATAAATGAACCAGAGTTTAAGGGTTATTCCACCAGTAGGAAAGAACCAAGTTAATTGATGGTTACCCTATTGATATAAAGTGAAAAAAGAATTATTCTTATTGGTTCTTCTATGAATAGGTTAACCACGACTTCGCTGCCCATTAGTAGGACCGAACCATAAAAGTCATTGATTACCTTATCGATAGGGATGAATCAATAATTATAACTTTTGGTCACTCTATCAATAAGAGTGAACCATTAACCAAGTGGTCAATCCAACAATAAGAGAGAACTATTAAACTTAGGCCATTCAACCAGTATGAATAAACTTCTTTTATTATTGTTATTTTTTTATTTCTCTCATTATTTATTTTAAAACACTTTGGTTACCTCATCAATGAGGATGAACCAATTTTTATTAATCTTATAAAATATTATTTAATATAGCTCATTTTTAATAAAATAATCCTTAGATTATATGGCTGCTCTACTAATAAGAGAGAACCATATGATCTTATGGTTACTTTATGAAAAATAAATAAATTTTTTTATTTGGAATTTTGGTCATCCTATCAATGAGGATGAACCAAATTTTTATGTTTTCTTTATGTTTTAAATTGACTAATGGCCGACCAAACTGTACGGAAAAACCAATTAAATGATTTTCTGATTTTTTAATTGATTAATTAACAAATGGCCAACCAAATAGTATGGAAGAACCAATTAAATTATTTTCTAATTTTTAATTGATTAGTTAATAAATGGCCAACCAAACGGTATGGGAGAACCACTTTAATTGTTTTCTGATTTTTAATTGGTTAACTAATAAATGGCCAACCAAACTGTATGGAAGAACCACTTTAATTGTTTTTCTGATTTTTAATTGATTAATTTATAAATGGCCAACCAAACTGTATGGAAGAACCAATTAAATGATTTTCTGATTTTTTAATTGATTAATTAACAAATGGCCAACCAAATGATATAGAAGAACCAATTAAATTATTTTCTGATTTTTAATTGATTAGTTAATAAATGGCAAACCAAACTGTATGGAAGAACCACTTCAATTGTTTTCTGATTTTTAATTGTTTAGTTAATAAATGGCCAACCAAACGGTATGGAAGACACACTTAAATGATTTTCTGATTTTTTTAATTATTTAATTAATAAATGGCCAATCAAACGGTATGGAAGAATCAATTAAATTATTTAAATCACGTGAAGAACATAAACAATTTCATTCTAAAGTTCTCCCCAAAAAATATACAATACAAGCCTTGAAATAAAATAAGCCTTTCTTCTTCCTTCTTTTTCTTTTTTAGCCTAGAAAACTGGGCTTCTCTGGGGTGTGTTTGCTTTGAAAGCCTGGTGGAAACTTCTTTCTTAGTGCAGATTTGGCCCTGGTTGGAGGCCTTTTTGCTGCAGTTTTGGCTGCTGGTTGGAGGCTTCATCGGTGTGATTTGCTGCTTGGTGGAGGCTTCATTGGTGGCTAAAAGAATCAGATTATGCGATGATAAGGATGAAAAGGAATGCTTACCTAAAATGTATGATCCTTTATTAAACGGACCATATCGCAGAAAAATCACAGAATTAAATTCAGGTCCAATCGGAGATGATTTAATAACTTCAACAGATGTAGAGGAGTCCATAGCAAGAGTCTGGATAAATCAAATTCACAGTCTACTTCCTAATGATTCCAAAGAATTTGAATATCAAAGTTATCTTTTTGATGATGAATTTTTATCGACAAATGTTGGTCATTTCTTAACCTCAAACAATGAAGTCCCAAATGATCAAAATGATTTTCCTGAGATAGAAGAAATAAGAAAAGAAGTTCCTTGACGGGTATACAAATACAAATTCGTCGACGAATTGGCTGGTTTTGCAGCAACTTTGAGGTATATGCATTCCTTTTTTTTTTTTCTTTGCACACACATACACATCTATATGTGTTTGCATGCACCTAAAAATTTATGCATGCATGTATACACATTGCAGATTTCTTCATGAGAAAACTAGGTCCATAAACCCTAGTTTTTCATGCAAGCATATGTGATGATTTTTTTTGTTCAACAGCAGACTTGTAAAAAGGGCTCTGCCAAGATGGGTCATTGGGATAATATCATATTTCAGTGCACATGATGTGCAGACTTGTAAAAAGGGCCCTGCTAGAGGTGGTGCAGTGTTACAGTATGGACCTATGGTGAAATAAAGTTGTCACCCTTCTCCCCACCTTTTTTTCCCATGCAATTGTTGAACATGTGAAGTCACTTCTTCAGGTGGGGTCATCCTGATAACTACTCTAGTACCCTGAGAAAGGCAGTTGATGAACAAGACAGATAAATGCAAGGAGGATGTAGGAAAAGAGGAGAGTAGAATTTGGATGGAGTAAAAGACTGGAAGTCTTCAAAAGCACAATGTGGCAGGTGCACACTAGTAACTTGGTTGATCAGAACAGTACAACAGTTTGATTATTTGAATCAGATGAATAGATCATATGCCAAAACTCAACTTGGGAGCCCTAGTACAGTTATTAGTGATTGAGCAGCATCCAAATGTGTGACATAAGATTACAGGTCTAGGTGTACATTCATATGGACAGATAAAGATCACTTGAAGGGGAGTAGGGTCACTAAGTGATTCGGAAAGCTTGGGGCTAAAAGGAAAGAACTCCATCTGTTGGATGATGTGAACCTGGAAGGTGAGGGCATCATAAGTGCTATACATATCCAAGAATGTTTTGAAGGCAGCTCAGGCACTCTTAGGGTTTTAGATGAACTTAAGAGATTCAGGGTGCCACAGCCAGTTCCAATGCTGCACCCAAGGGATGGATATGCAGATTGGAGGAGCGCCAGCATGAAGGCATGTAAAAATCAGCTGGCTATTAAATCATCAGCATCATGAGAGCAAGTGCCACCTGACACCAGATGCAATGAGAAACAGGAGCTGTTGCTTCAGAGCTGGAGCTGCCTATAAATCAGAATGCAATAGAAAATACTTGAGCTTAATGTAGGCTGTGTCTTCTTCCAGTCCATTTAAAGGCAGAGACTCACTAGTATGGGAGAAACAAGCCATTTGTGCCAATTGATGGGATCATGCAAAATGCTTCAAAGTTTATCACAGCTGCCGCATGATAAAGGAGAATCAATATAGCATCATCAGATGGATGCCATTGCACTAGACACAAGTGGAGATATTCATAAAACAGTGTGCTTCTTAGTCTACCAGATGACGTATAGGCTGAATGTTAAGCATAAAGATAAGCAGGGTTTGAAACTCCCAGGAAACAAATAAAAATTTAATACTCTGTAAAAAGGCCATTAAACAAGGAAGAAAGAGTAAGAAATGTTTGGCAGAACAGGAAAGAAGGAAGAAAAAAACCGTATTAGCAAAAAGGTCAGGCACTTGCAGAAAATTAAGGGAAAAGGAGCATGATGGCAAATGCTTTTGCCCTAATATGTGAAGTGGAATTTTCAAGTTCCAAGGGACCATTTGCATTGGTTATGTCAGTCAGGGAAGTGGGTTATTCTTTCTTTTCAATATTTGGATTGCACTCAATTGATTTTCAATTAAGTGACTGACAAGACTTTTCAATCAGATTTTAAAAGAGAGGAAAATGCTAAATGAAAAATAAAGGAGATATTCAAAATTGCATGTGATCTTGCTAGGCGATTCTAACTTGCTTGAAGTATTTATATGCTTCCCTCGCTGCTAGGAAATCAGTACCATCTCCAGGTCACAGTCACCAAGATCGAAGGGACGACACTCATTAAAGCTAGTAATCGACCGGAGCATGGGAAGGCATATTGGTTATCACAAACCGGAAAGCCAGGAAAGGAATTAAAAACCGTAGAAACAAACTTATGAACCACACTATGAAACTTTGGGAGAGAGTAATAGAGAAGCGTCTCAAGCGTGTAACTAATGTCTTAGAAAATCAGTTTGGGTTCATGTCTAGTAGATCTACTATGGAAGTTATTTTCCTATTAAGACAATTGATAGAGAAATATAAAGAGATGAAGAAAATATTTATATATGGCTTAAATTGATTTAGAGAAAGCTTATTATCATGTACCTGGGAAGTTAATTTGGTGAAATCATAAAAGAAGAGAGTATCTAAAGGATATATCTACGTAATTAGAAACATGTATGAGAGGACTTATACTAGTGTGAGGACTATTGTTAGAGAGATGTCTGAGTTCCTTATTACTATTGGGTTACATCAAGAGCCAGGCTTAAGTCCTTATCTCTTTACTTTAGTTTTAAATGAGGTTACTAAACACATGCATGGTGATATCCCTTAAATATGTTATTTGCATATGATATTGTTCTAGTTGAAAAGAATATTGAGAGTTTGAATGATAAATAAGAAATGGAAGTCCACTTTGGAATCTAAAGGCTTTAGAATTGGTAGATCTAAATCAAAATATATGAATTGTAATTTCAATAACATAAAGGACAATCAGGTGAATTTAGTTATATTTGAGAGTCAAGTTATTCCTAAAAGTAGCAACTTTCGATATCAATGATCTATCATTCAATATAATGGAGAGATCTACGAAGACGTTACATGTAGAGTCAAGGTAGCTTGGCTAAAGTAGAGAAGTGCGTGAGTCCTTTGTGATCGATGAGCCCCCTTAAAACTCAAAAGATAAGTTTTATAAGATGGTTGTGAGACCAGTTACGTTAGATAGTACTAAGTATTGGGCTGCAAGAAAGGATCATGTGCAAATACTATGTAATGTTGAGATGAGGATGTTGAGGGAGATGTGGATGTGTGGTAAGAATAGAAAAGATAAAATTAGAAATGAACATATATGCAAGGATTTAGATGTACCTCCTATTTATATTAAGCTTAGGGAGAATAGGCAGCGATGGTTTAGTCATGTATGTCGCCCAAGTTCAGCACCGATTAAGAGGGGTGATAAATTTACAAAGTACAAGATAAAAGGCATCGAGGAAGACCTCAAATGAGCTGGTTAGATATTGTTAGAAAGGACTTGATATTGGGACATGCTATCACAAGTATAGCATTGGATAGATTAACATGGCGAGACAAGATTCATATAGCTAACCCTAAATAGATGGGATAAGGCTTTGACGTTGATGATAATGATTGATAGTCGAAATCAACTTTAATTTGATGTGCAATCCAACCTTTCCTAAAATATGTAAAGCCCTTTGAGCAGAAAGTTTGTTTGGTTTGGAAAATCTAAACAATGATTAGTTTTACTAATCATATTGTAAATAAAATTTACAAATAATTTAGTTAAAATCATCATACTTGATAGGGAATTTGCATGAAGATTGTCCAAGTTTATCAGCAAGTGCCATAACTGGAGTCCATCCAGGTATGATTAAGAAGACATTCACATGAAAGAGAAACTAAACAGATCATCACAGCTTAACATTCTTTTCGACAAGGCTTATATGCTTTCTCCAGTTACCCGTATGCATCTTGAGCCAGGATGAGTCCATTCCGTGAAACTTCTGCAAGCAATTTTGTTTGATGCTGCCCAGTTGAATAAGCTATGCAGCGTTGCAAAACACAGCAACCATGCCTATGAGTAGCAATATCCATACAATGCCTTGCAGCAGCATCAAAAATAAACTGCATAAGATACACAATATAATGTCAGAGAACTATAAAAGAAGATAGTGGTGTAGGCTGAACAAAAGATGGTGGAATAATAACAACTGATAGAATATAGCATATATTAGCACGCTATTTTGTGTGGAAAGAATAAAAAACAAGTATCTTTTGACACAACAGACATACTTGTAGTAGAAAAGTGTATGAAGAAACATATCAAGGATTCAAGATACGAAGTTTAAGTGTCCTTTCATCAGAGTTAACACACCACGCACTTGGTAAATCTGTACATACTCCTGAACTTGATCAGAATGCATAATACAGCAACCAGATTAGTTGTCTCTCCTACAACATAGTCCTAAATTATCTGGAAACTCGTGCATTCCACATTCCTTATTATTTGAAAGGACATCCCCAAACACACACTCCATAACCACAGAAGAAAGGTTGTTTGAAAGGACATCCCCAAGTAAAAGGCACCATAAGCACAGAAGGAAGTTACCAGATAATGAAAATGAGAAAATTGAAGATCGCTTGGAAGGAAAATTGTGAATTAAGTGAAGACAACTCTGTCTGACAGGGCTGTGTTACACATGTCTTCTTGTTGTCAATAATAAGATGTTAAAGATTGCTATAGGCTAACAAGAAAGTGTACATCAACAAGATTTTCTAATACCAACCTTATAATGATACACCAAACTTGTAATTCACAGTATGCAGCTGCAACTGGCATGTTTGATTGTGGGAGGGGAAAAAAAAAACACAAAAACAAGCTCATCCAATTCATTTGGACATCAGAGTCTTCTTTAACAGGATGGTCGGTGTGACACACGTACTTACACAAGTAGCCTAAACCTTAAACCCTGAACAAACTGTGAAAAGTACAAAATTGTAGATACATAAGAAGCCTGCCTTTGCTCATGTGCATGAGTAGATAATCGGTTTCATTATACAAGGTATCTTGTGGATACACAGGAAGCCTGCCTTCATTCAGGTGCATTATTAGATAATTAGTTTCATTGCACGAGGCACTATTTTTTCATCCACAAGGACAATGCTTCCCGAGAGACAGTTCTGTAAAAATCCTCATTTACACACCCATCCAAACATCTTCCCTGATGTACCCATCTAAACATCTTCCCTCCTCCACCAATCAAAAATAAAAATAAAAAAAATACAGAAGATATCTGGACTAAATTTATTAATACAAGAAACTCCGATCCTATGCAATAGGACTATCTTAAGAAATATGACTACGTAAGAGATGATCAAAATGAGAAACACTCACTTAGCACAATTACCTGGGATTTAGAAACAGCACCCACATCTGAAGATGCTGAGGTGATGCAACATGAGACATTGAAGGCGGAAAAGTAACTACGTGTGAAGGCGCTGATGTGATGTGAAACGAGACATTGATGGTAGCAAAATATGTTTTCAACATTACAGTTTACCTTTTTCAAATACAAACACATACATCAATTTGAAGGCATTAAGTTAAAACATAAGGAATTTCATGAGTGAGATGATATTGATACCATTAGAAGAGATGATCAATAATCTTGGAAGAACATCAATGAATAGTTTCGTTTTCTTATATTTTGTCTGTTGTTCTGTCATTGGCCTTTCTATTCAAGCTCTCTTTTCATTCTTGTATTCATTTATTTTCACCATGCCTCACACCACAACTTTCAGCATTACTTTTGTTCAAGTCCTGCAACCATTTTAATTTGAGATTACATCTGTAGGATACCTCTCTCATAAAAATTTAAGAATTCAATAGTGAAAACCTGCTTAAATTATGGAAACATCTGTAAGGAAATTGATTTATGATAAGTGCCAATGAAGAAATCAGTGAACTCCAACTGTTGCAGCTCACTTCAGTAACCCTTATGGTTACATAGATAAGCCTGCATAAATAAACAGGAAACCAACATCCATAACTGCCAAAGAAGAGACAACTACCTTATTCTGTTCATGGCTAAAGTATTGCAAACAACGCTGTATAACATGGTTGCCATTTTGATCCATGACAAGTTTAAGAAAACCGGGCTGGAGAGCTGATGCAACAAGTACAGTTTCCTTCTTGCTCTGAAGCACCTCAACCAACCTTTGCACAGCCCTTGTCCTGAAGCAAATCAACCAGATGCACTTAGTTATTTTAAACACGTTACAAATAAATATACTATACAATGGAAAAGAGATAATGGCGTTAGGCAACAGGGAGCAATACCCATGCATGTTTAATGATATCCTAACAAGTTCATTAGGAACTTTTGTAAGGACAAGGATGATCTCCAGTCTTTGTCCTTCGGTGCACATGTCCAATACCTTCTGCATGAGATAGTTCCCAAAAGGATTCACCATAAGATCTGGCACATGGTCTATGATCTCACAGAATATCATCCCCCTTTCTTTCTCTGTTCCCCCCTCAAATATGTGCTGCAAGAACCGGCACCCCTGCTGGTCCTTTGCAACAACGGATACAAGACCCCGGACATCCATTAAAGACTCGTACTTTGGTGGAACAAAAGAAAGACAATTCAGCCCTGGATTCTGCAGATGGTCCACAGTCACCAGAGGAACTACCCTGGCACACAACTTGCCATCCATCTTTGACCCTTTCTTTTCCCTCTGAACTCCACACACATTGTTGCTAGCCGTGGACCACAATTCTTTCCCTTGAACGATGAAACTGTCTTCCCAAGTGAATGTATCAATACCTCTGGGAGTTAACAGTGCTGTCAGATACTGAAGATCATAGCCATTGGTGGACAACCCCTTCTGCTGGGCAAGAATGGAAAAACCTGGTGGTGAATTGGGCAGCACCGTCTGCGGGGAAATGGGCGGAGTATCCACATCCCAATTCTCATCAAAATCAAAATTCTGCTGGAGAGCCTTTACCTCATCCCCATTTTCGACTTGTATCGATCTTTCACAAGGGTTGCTACCCAAACCAGAATTCTGGTGGTGCTGCAGGTCACTCCACACACCACCATTGCTCAGAAGGCGAATGGGCACAGAACAGGTGCCACCAAGAGAGGACACTGGAGTCTCCTGGTGGCTCCATATTCCATAAGGATCGACCAAGTTATTCCCAGTGGTGGCAGTGGCTGCCGCGCCCTTCTCCTTCCCAATGCCCATGGGGCTAAGCGAGCCGCGCAAGCAGGGCGCCTCTTGTTGTTCCCGGCCGAGGGCAATCCAGGTGTCCAAACCGCCATAGCCAGGGATACCACGGCCGCATACGCTCTCTCCTTCCACGGGAGGCGCAAAAACCAGTTTCGATTCCTCTAGCCGGTCTAACTCCAGGCGCCATTGCTCTTCCCGTCGGCACTGCTGGTTCTGGAGAAGGGCGGACGCTGTACGAGGGATCTCCATAAGCAGCGTCTCCATCTCCGCCTCCTCCTGCCTCCTCTGCCTCATCCCACCTCCTCTGCTTGCTCCCTCCTCTTCACCCAACAACATCCAACCCAAAACCAACCACAATCCAAAATCAAACCCACAAACCAGTCACAGAAACCGGCAGAAACAAAAAACCCACTTCGGAAAAGATCCAAAAACAGGCACTAGGAGGGCTTCCGCGGGGCCGGGGTGTGGATCTCCCGCGGCATGCAAGGCATCAAAAGCTGCACAACAACACGACCCACACCGCAGAATGCGAAACCAGAGCAGCAAAACGACCACGGAAACCGGCAGAAACCAAAAACCCACTTCGGAATCGAATCGAAGGCCGGACTAAGAGCCCTTACCACCGCAAAAAAAGGCATCAAAACCTGTAGAACAACAACGCACACCACCGGATGCAAAGCCAGACCGACAAAACGATCACGAAACGCGAAACCAACGAGAAACCCACTTCGGAAACGATCCAAGATGGAGTCCTCAAGGCCTCCCGCGTCGCCGGGGTGAGGATTTCCGCGGCATGCAAGCCATGACATAGATAAGAAGAAACGAATTCTGACGAACAAATGCAGGACACAGGTCGATGGGAGACGCTAGAAACAGTACGGGGTTGGAGGAGGCGATGGCGTGGGCCCCCGCATGGCTCTCTGGGGATGGCGAAGGTTCTCCTGTCCATCCGCCATTAGCGCAGCAGCACCACCACACCACCACCACTCTGCTCTGCTCTCTGCCTGCGTTAATATCTTCTTTTGTTCAGATATATGCACACTGCGTGTCAGGGAGGCCACCCGCCCAGCGTCTTGTAGTAGCAAGATGGTTACGGACACCTCCCCGTACGGTGACCTCCCGCGCGTTTTGTTGATGCTTTCCTTTGCGTAGGTTGGGACCAAATTCCAATTTCCGATGCGGGATGGAGGCTGAGCGTGGGGACCACAGGCGGGGAAGGACGGGGGCACCGTTAGAATCGACGCGCTTTTACCAGTTTTATGGACAAAATTACTGTTTCCGATATAAATCTAAATCTGAAAAATACAATTTTTGGAGATCGGATCCATCGTATCGGACATATTTATAAAACTTAAATATCTAATTAGATTGAATAGAAATTTATAAAAAATAAAAATCAAATCTTAATAAATAATAAAAATAGTGTTAATTGATATTTAGTTTTAAATTTTAAAATTTTTAAGTTGACCAAAATCGAATTGTGCTGACATATCAAACATAGTGAACTCGACCTTAAAAAATTTCAGTTTGGAGAAATGTTTAGACTTAAGAGTGCACCTTTTTTGTCACTGGAATTTTGATCTTAAGATCCAATCATCCAACAACTGAGACATACATTCAAAATGTTGAATTTAAATTTGGTAGTGTGATTGAACTAAAAAGTGAGAATGACAACACAGACCACAAAAAAAGTGCTGTAAAATTCTTCTTTCGAAAGGAAAACCCTTTACTTGATAGGAGATCAGTGAAATGTACGATAGTACTTCTTGTAAGATATGAAATTTTAAGGGGATCTTTAAAATTTTACACTTCCTTTCACAACACTTGCATGAGACCATTGTACGTGTATCGGGAACAGTCCATCTTGATCTAATCTTAACAAGAGACTTTGATCTTTATTTTGACTAGAAAAAAAAAAAAAAAAGAACAAATTGACTTGAATCAGCCAGAATGAGTTTGATCTCGGTCGATCTTTGACAGTTAATGTCGATCTCAATCCCAATTTAGATTCTAAGATCATATTCAAGTGTCTCAAATTCCAATCCAATTCACCAATCCTTCGTTGAGACTTCCAAAACAGACCATCCATGTTATTAAGGATCTTAAATACACTCTACTCTTCTTACATCCAGCAGCTAGGCATGCAACCATAATTGTAAGGGAGAACCAACCTAAAAAGGTGGCCTTTTATATTCTGAAATATCAAAGGGTTTCCATTTAGAGATAAGAAATAATTCAGTGAGTTCGACCTTCCCGTGAGTCAAGTCCTACGGAATCAAACCTCTTCCATTTATGTATTCCTCTTTAAAGATAGTCCTTGCAAAAAGCCCTCGTTAGAAGATATTTGCTTTCAGAATATCTTCCATGGTGGGGACGTACGCCGAGTATCGACGTTAAAATTGACGCGCCTTTACCGGTTATAAATTGCTATTTAGTACGGGTTGTACGTGCCCAACTTTGATGACAAGTTTTGATGACAGCGTTACGAGATTAATGAGAAGTATAGTAGTTCTTTCTGCAAATATCAGAAATGAGGTGGGCTATTTAGAACTTTGCTATTGCTTTTTGAAGTTTTATTCTAACCATAAAGAGCATGCATGTAAAAGGCATCTGATGAATTTCGTAATATTGCTTTCATGTTATAAATATTTGAGGGGTTTTCCATAAATGTATAAACCTTAAGAGGAGTACCTCCAAAAGAGTCATTAGAAGATATTTGCTTCCGGGATGTATTCGTGGGCCCATGACCCAACGGGCTGATCAAGCCATGTGGGCAAGCAAATATCCTCCGGCTAGCACGATATTTTGTCCAAATTTACAAAAAGAAAAAAAGGAGAGAATAGGGGGGAGCTATATCAGGTTGTTCATTTGGTTACACGTAAAATAAAATCGGATAAAAATATTAAGAAAATATATTTACAAAGAAAATGAGAATAGAGTTCATCATTTGGTGTTTATGAAAATATTTTCAACTCTTTTGAAAAAAAGCATTCGGTCTAATTCGATGCCAAAATTAAGAAAAGGAAGAGTCAGTGAGTTAAGTTCTTCGTAGACTTGAGTTTTATGGATAACCAAATGAGTGATTGTGATATATTTTATGGAAAACACTTTTCATGTAGCCTATTTTACGTGAAAATAAATAGATCCTTAACCTTTTGATATTTGAAACCCATAGTTTTAGGTGTTATACACATAGACACTAATTACTGAATTGGAAGATGATGAAAAATAACACATTTATTTAAATGACAAGAAAACACATTTATTTGACACTTGCTATTCTATTCGCATACACTACAAAAAATGCTTAATATTTCTTTTTTGGTACTTCATATTCTTAAACAAAGATAAATGTATAATTAATTAAATCTCACAAGTTATGAAATTATATGATCAAAAACATATATCTTCATTAAAATAAGTTCACAATTTAATCAATATCTATTTATTATATAACTATGTTTTTATTTCAAAACTTTAAGATCTTATTAGATGAATTCTACGTGTACTTTTGTTTAAGTCTTTCTTGCCATCTTCTGGCTATTTGATCTTATTTTCTATTGTCTTATTTAAAATTCAATCGGAATTATATCCGAATGCACTTTCATTCGTTAGTCATGCTGCATCTAAAGACTAGAAATAAAAAACTTTGAGTTGGTAACTCATCTCATTACGTACATCAGCCACTTCTATGAAGGTTCATCCATGTTACGAAATAGTGAGGGGTTTTTGTGTACAGTGGTGGATCTATTTTAGTGTAGTAGAGTCTCATAATTTTATTGAATTTTGTAAAAGTTACAAAGATCCATTAATCTTAAGCTGTTAGGGTGTTGGCTTTTGTAAAATTCATAACGGCCCATCGATCTTGATCCGTTCAAGTGACCCACTAATTCACCGATTAAAATTCAATAGAATGATCTTACTAATTTACTATTCTAGTAATCCTATTAAACAAAATTTTTACCATCTATGTATGTATCACTCGTTAAAAGAAAAAAGAAAAAAGAAACGCATTTGGAGATATTTGTTTATCTTTGGATCTTCCTTGTGCCTAAAGACCGACGGGCCTGATCAAACCACGTAGACAGAAAAAATCTCCCCGGCCAGAGTGGACCACCGCCTTTGCCAACCCCCACAGCTGCAGAAAGAGGTGGCTGTGGAAGGTGCCGCAACCGGAGGCTAGCAAATGATACCCCTGTGATATCTTCACAAGGAAGACAACAAGGTGCCACATGGCATCCTGTCCGCCTTCTTTATCCAATAGTAGCTTGCCACGCTTCGACCACAAACATTGCATCATCACCGTTCCTTCTCACTGTTTCCAGCGGGATCACCATCTTCCCATTTACGATTCCAAGGGTGAACCAAGGGGCCATGCTTTACTTTCATGGTTCTACAAGCGGATAGGGGTGTGCATAAAAACTGAAAAACCGAAAAACCTAACCGAACCGAATCGAACCGTTCGGTTCGGTTCGGTTTGGAGTCAGGTTCGGTTCGGTTCGATTTCACAAAGTTGTGAAACCGAACCGAACCGAAAAACCGAATAAATCGATTTTTTAAAGTAAATAAGTATTTATATTAACATTATGCATATAAATGTTTTAATATTTTAATATCATATACATATTTATGTATAAATAAGTATTTTTTAAATATAATTTTAATGTTAAATATATATATATACATTTAATATCAATAAAATATGAAAATTCGGTTTGAACCGAACCGAACCGAAAAATTTCGGTTCGATTCGGTTCGATTTCAAATGTCAGTTCGGTTCGGTTCGGGTTGAAGAAATTTCCTCTAAAACCGAACCGAACCGAACCGTGCACACCCTTACAAGCGTACGATCATAATCCTACGTCGGCTCTCATCTGCTTCCTGGGAAGGATAATGTTCAGGAGCAGCCTGGGAAGACCAAGGGGCCATGCCGATAAGAACGCAAATTTGGGTAAGTAACTTACAATTCAACCAAACCCAACCTAGATTGGATTGGTTTGTTTTAGAGATTGTGCAAATTGGATCCGATTCAGATTAAATTTTACTTACATAGATTGAATTGGGTTGGCCCAAATTTACTTAGGGTCCCAGTAAAATAACTTACATAATCAAGTTTTCAAAAAAAGTGTTTTAGGATTAATTCTTTGGAACATATTTCTCCTTATAAAGGTTTTACCCCAACCAAATGGGCCCTAGATAGTGGATTTTTCAGGAAATGAAATTCTTTTACAAGAGAGAATTAAGAGTGGGAAAGAAAGAGGAGAAAAATTCCTAAGAATATTATTTATTAAAAATAGTATTGGATGAGTGCAAAGGAGGGAGGCCAACTGAGAGAGAAATTAAGAATGGAAGGCTCTTAACGTACACTTTGACCACGTTGAGACATGTATTAGATTTACTATAAGAATGCACTTTGCTAATGCATCAATATCGAAATTGATAAAACACAACTAAATACCTACTATTAGTAGTGATGAGACAGAATCCGATTCGGCCCATTAAAGCAAGCCCAAACCCCGTTCAGCCCAACAGCAGCAGTACCAGGCCCTCCGGGAGCCTTCGACCCGTCAGCGGCCCAGCAGCCTTCGGCCCGTAAGCGGCACCGTCGCTCCCGGCCCAACAGGCTTCAGCCCGTCAGCGGCCCACTAGCCTACGGCCCGGGAGCAGCGTCGCAGCCCAGGGTCCAACAGGCTTCGGCCCATCAGCGGCCCAACCCCCTTCGGCCCGGTAGCCGAATCCGGCCCACTCCGGTGGCGGATCGGGCACTATGGCGGTTTATCAGTAAGCCCTCATTTAGTCCTATATCGGCTGCCACCGTTAACCATCCGCTATCCTCTGCTATAAATACCCCGCTATTTATTGCCAAAGGAATGCGATGGATACTTCCTCAAGCCTCCAAGACCCTTAAAGGACTACTGTCCGAAAAGCATTAAAGCTACTCTCTTTGCCTTCTGAATCGAATCTTCTTCAGGAGCTAACTTGACCGTCGGAGGGGGTTCCCCAGGGCTGAAGCCCGGGACTCCTGCTGACTGGTTTTTCTTCTCCTTTCCCTCCTGCAGGAGCTCGGTTCGAATCTTCGCCGACCTTCCCGAGTCGGTATCGGCCGCCGACCTCGGATTCCTCTCCCTAGTCTCGACGCCGTACGCCGGCTGCCCCAAGACAGGAGACTCGGTCTCGCGCTGAAAGGGCTTTTGGGCTCACTATCCAAGAGCAAGCCCACTCCGAGTCACCTCCGGCCTCGGACCTTCGGCTTCGGCTTCGTCGCCCGTCGACAGCAGACGGAAGAAGATTCATTCGCGCCGCTCCTTCGTCCGCCGAAGGAGCTTCGACCCAAGACAGGAGACTCGGTCTCGCGCTGAAGGGGCTTTTTGGGCTCACTATCCAAGAGCAAGCCCACTCCGAGTCACCTCCGGCCTCGGACTCCCGGCTCCGCCTCTGCATCCTTCGCCTTCCGGATCCCCGTCGGGCCCCTTCAAACACCGATCCGGCCCAGCTCCGGATCCTCTTCTTCGGATTCCAGCTCCGGAATCCGGTCGTGATAGATCCAGTCTACATCACGTGGCGCCGTCTGTGGGAACTAACAAAACAAGTCATGTCTCAGCGACCTGTGACCCGACGATCCGGACAAAGCGAAGCAGATGCGCGGGAGGCCTCGGCGCAGATGCTGCCTTCCGAAGGTGCACCTTCTGCCCCGCCGAACCTGCCTCTGCCGACCATACCGGAGTCCCTCGGCTCGGAAGATCGAGTGGGGGTGCTCCAGCAGCAGATGGCAACGCTGGCCGCTGCCGTCACGTCCCTAGCGCCTCTTCAGGAGATGGTGTCCGCCATCGCCCAACGCATGGGACTGACGGGGCAACTTCCTCAGCAGGCGCCGCTCCCCCCACTCTACCCAGTACAAGACGCCCGGTTCCGACCGGTGCCTGCGCCGGTTTCTCTCGACGAAACCGCGGCGGCGCGCAGCGAGCCCTCGGCGCTACCTGCCCGAGCTCCCCGCGCCGATCGTCTGGCGGAGCAGGATTATGCTTCGTCGGAGTACCGTCCGGCCCGGACCGGAGGACAATTCGTCGCCACCTCGACCGCCCCGGACCTGGACCGGCGGCTGACGGCGATGCGCAAAGAGATGCAGCAGATGGTGTCCCGGCCTCACGGGGCGCCCCTCGCCAGCAGCATCCTAGAGCAGACCCCGTTCACGGCGGAGCTCCTGGCCACTGAGGTGCCCCCCAGCTTCAAGCTACCGAAGGGCCCTCTCTACGACGGAATGACAGATCCCGTCTGTCATTTCCAGAGATTCAACGCCTACCTTCAGGTCCGAGGGATCTCCGAGGCAGTCCGCTGCCGTCTTTTCCCCCTCACCCTTGAAAAAATCGCCCTCACCTGGTTCGAGACACTGGCCCCCAACTCCATCCACTCCCTAGTCCAGTTGGGCCAATTGTTCATCGACCAGTTCTATGATGCCACCCGGCAGTGCAAGACCTCCGCCAGCCTGCTGGCCATCCGGCAAGGCCCCGCCGAGACTCTCCAAGAGTACTTCACCAAGTTCCGGACCGAGGCCGCCCAGATCCCGAACCTCGACAGCTCGATCGCGGTTTCGGCCGTGATCAGCGGGTGCCGGGACGAGGGGCTCCTCGGCTCCATTGGGAAGCGCCATCCCCCTACCTTCCAGGACCTCGTAGCCCGGGCCCATAAATACATCAACCGGGAGGCCCTGATGCTATCCAGGGGTAAAAGCGCAGCCGAAGCCACCTCGGCACCTGCTCCCCAGGTGGTCCGACCTCGGCCTGAAGACCAAGAGCCCTCCCGAAACGGATATCGCCGGGAGGACTGGGACAGGGAGAGGCGACGGGACCCGCAGCCGCGGTACTTACCCTTACCTGCTCCCCCTTCCCGAATGCTCATGGAGGTGAAGGGCATGCTCCGGCGGCCTGATCGCATCAAAACCGATCCTCGCCGAAGGGACCCCGGCAGGTACTGTGAATACCACCAGGAGATCGGCCACACGACGGATGAGTGCCGGCAGCTCCGGGAGGAGATCGACCGCATCATCCGGGAGGGAAGATTGCCGCAGTATCGACGGGAGCAGCCGCCGCAACAGAACCGGGACGCCCCTGCAGCGCCCAGGCAACAGCAACCCCCGGCGATAGAAGCCGCTCCTCCGCCAAAAGCCACCTCGGCCCCGGTAGAGTCATCCCATCAAAGACCCAGTTCTGGGTCTATCATGATGATATTCGGATGGCCGGGGGAAGGATCCAGGCCGCGGCAGCGCAACACCGTAGCGGCGGTTGACGGCGAACCGAAGTGTCCTCGTCTGGAAGACATCACCTTCGGCGCCGAGGACCTGACTGATATTCAGGTCCCACATGATGACGCCCTCGTCGTCAATGTTGTAATAAATAGCTATGATGTACATAGAATCTTTGTGGATAATGGAAGTGCCCCAAACATCTTGTTTTATGACTGTTTTGAGAAAATGGAATTGAGTGAGGCTAATATGAAGCCTCATCGGGGCCCCCTCTTCGGTTTTAACGGCTCGCCCTGCCGAGTAGAGGGTATTGTCCGACTTCCTGTAACCTTAGGCTCCACCCCCCGGCAATTAACCGTTGAAACGGACTTTGCCGTTGTAAAGATCGAGTCAGCCTACAACGCCATATTCGGCCGAAGGCTCATCGGCGGAGTCGGAGCCGTGCCTTCGTCCTTCCATCAGAAGCTGAAGTTTCATACCAGCCATGGAATAGGCGAGGCCAAAGGGAACCAAGAAGCAGCCCGGCAGTGCTACATGATTTCGGTCAAGGGGAAGACAGCAGCCGAAACCCTAACGATCGAGTCGTCGGCCGAGGCATCTCCAGGAGAAGCACTCCTCTCCGTCCCTATTCCAGGAGGCGAAGGACGAGTCCTGATGATAGGCTCCGGCCTAGAAAAGATTGAAGCAGAGAAGCTTACCGAGTTCTTGAAAGAGAATCTCGACGTCTTCACCTGGTCTCCGGCAGACATGCCCGGGGTTGACCCGGAGGTAGCTGAGCACATACTCCATACCAATCCCGACCAGCCCCCGGTAAAACAGAAGCGGCGCACCTTCAGTCAGGAAAGGAGGGCCGCCATCCAAGCCGAAGTGCAGAAGGGGCTGGACGCCGGACACCTCCGAGAGGTGCACCATCCAGACTGGATTGCCAACGTGGTCATGGTGCCCAAGAAAGATGGCAAATGGCGTATGTGCGTGGACTTCACCAACCTCAACAAGGCCTGTCCGATGGACAGCTTCCCGCTGCCTCGGATAGACCAGGTGGTGGACGCGACTTCCGGCCATGAGCTTTTAAGCTTCCTCGACGCCTATTCGGGCTACCACCAGATCCGGATGCATCCGGACGATGAGAGCAAGACCAGCTTCACGACCGATTTGGGCCTGTACTGTTATACCCGAATGCCCTTCGGTCTGAAGAACGCCGGCGCGACATATCAGCGCCTGGTCAACAAAGTGTTCGCCCCGCAGCTCGGCCGAAACATGGAGGTCTATATAGACGACATGTTGGTCAAAAGCCGCGTTGCTGCGGAGCATTTGGCCGACCTGGCCGAGACTTTCTCCGCCCTCAGACGGTATAAGATGAAGCTGAACCCGGCCAAGTGCGCCTTCGGAGTAGCCTCCGGCAAGTTCCTCGGCTACATGGTCACTCACCGAGGGGTGGAGGCTAATCCCGAGAAGGTTTCGGCCATCATGCAGATGCGCCCCCCGGCAAACCTCCAAGAGGTACAGAAGCTGAACGGGAGGATCGCAGCCCTCAGCCGCTTCATGTCAAGGGCGGCCGACTACTGTTTCCCCTTCTTCAAGCTGCTGAAGAAGGCTAACAACTTCGATTGGACGGAGGAGTGCCAGACAGCCTTCAATCAGCTGAAGGCCTACCTCTCCAAAGTCCCCATCTTGTCCAAGCCGGTTCCCGGGGAACCTCTAAGCTTGTACCTTGCAGTCTCCGAGACGGCTCTCAGCGCCGTCCTCGTCCGAGAGCAGGATGGCGTTCAGAAGCCCGTTTATTACACCAGCCGAGCCCTTCAAGGAGCAGAACTCCGGTACCTTGCCCTGGAGAAGTTAGCTCTGGCCCTCGTCTCGTCAACGAGGAGGCTCCGGCCGTACTTTCTGGCCCATCCCGTGAAGGTCCTCACCGACCAACCCCTAAGGCAGATTCTTTCCGGGCCGGAGGTGTCCGGCAGGCTGGCGAAATGGGCGATCGAGCTAGGGGAGTTCGACATCTCCTACGCCCCTCGGGTAGCAATAAAAGCCCAGGCGTTGGCAGACTTCATCGCCGAACTTACCCCCGGCGCCCCCGCGGCACCTCAGCCGGCACCCGACGTGGTCGAAGCCGAGGCTACTTCGGCTCCTGCGCTACCAGACGAATGGCGACTCTTCGTGGACGGCTCCGCATGCTCCACGGGCAGTGGCGCCGGATGGATCCTGGCATCACCCGAAGGGGTCGTCACGGAGTACGCCCTGCGCTTCTCCTTCCCAGCAACAAACAATGCCGCCGAGTATGAAGCTCTCATCTCCGGCCTCCGGGCCGCGAAGAAGCTCGGCGCCTAGAACCTGAAAGCCTTCAGCGATTCCCAGTTGATCGCCAGCCACATCTCCGGGGAGTACGAGGCTCGGGACGCGGTGATGGCGTCTTATCTCCAGGTGACTCGCAAGATCCTCACCCAATTCGATTCTTATGAAATCGTGAGGATCCCGAGAGCCGAGAATACCCGGGCCGATGCACTTTCCCGGCTGGCGTCAACTCAAGACGGGGGTGGAGGCCGAATGATCCTCGTCGAAAAGCTCGCCGAACCAAGCCTCGGCGAAACCGAAGTCATGCAAGTCACTGAGGTCGAGGCCGAGACGTGGATGACCCCCCTCGTCGCTTTCCTTCTCCAAGGAGAAGTCCCGCCATATCCGAGGGAGGCGAACCACATTCGGCAGCGCTCATCCCACTTCCTCCTTCTGGACGGGGTGTTGTACAAGAAATCCTTCGGTCGACCACTGCTGCGGTGCCTCGGCCCGGCTGAAGCCGACTACGCCACAAGAGAAGTCCATGAAGGAGTCTGCGGGGCGCATGCGGGAGGAAGGGCCCTGGCTCACAAGCTCCTGAGGCAAGGCTACTGGTGGCCAACGCTCCGAGAGGACGCTTTAGCCCTCGTACGGCGCTGCGACCAGTGCCAGAGGTTCAGCTCCCTCATTCACCAGGCAGCCACCCTTCTGACCCCCTTGTCCGATCCCTGGCCTTTCGCCCAATGGGGAATCGACCTCCTGGGACCTTTTCCCGTCGCCACCGGCCAAAGAAATTTCCTCATCGTGGCGGTCGATTATTTCACTAAGTGGGTCGAAGCCGAATCCCTCGCGTCAATAACCGATAGCAATGCTTGGAACTTCGTGTGGAAGTCCATCATTTGCCGGTTCGGCATCCCTCGGGCCATCATCTCTGACAATGGAAAGCAATTCGACAGCCGACGATTCAGCGACAACTGCGCCAGCTTCGGCATACTTCACAAATTCGCTTCGGTGGCGCATCCTCGAGCAAACGGCCAGGTCGAAGTCACTAACCGAAGCCTCCTGCAGGGATTGAAAACCCGCCTCGGCGAAGCTAAAGGCCGATGGGTGGAGGAGCTGCCAAGTGTTCTGTGGGCCTATCGGACGACAAGCCGAACCCCCACCGGCGAAACTCCCTTTCGCATGACCTATGGGATAGAGGCCGTTATTCCGGTGGAAATCGGCCTTCCCTCTCCCAGGGTCGTTGCCTACAGTCCGGAAGCCAACGAGGAAGGATTGACAGACCACCTGGACCTCATCGAAGAGACCCGAGACAAGGCTCGTGTCCGGCTGGCAGCTTATCAGCAGCGCATGGCCAAGTACCACAACACTCGAGTAAAGCCCCGAAGCTTTGAAGTAGGAAGCCTCGTGTTGAGGAATGCTCATGCTTCCAAACCAGCCGGAGCCTCAGGGAAGTTTGCCCCCAACTGGGAGGGGCCCTATCGGGTCAGGGAGGTGATCTGGCGTTGAGCTTATCGGTTGGAGACCCTTTCGGGCCAACCTCTTCCGCGCACCTGGAATGTAGGTCGCCTTCGGCGTTACTTTATGTAAGTCACCTCTCCCCAGGCTTTTAGCCGGAGGGTATGAATAAAGATCCCTTTTTCGGGAAATCCGTTGGTATTTTCTCTAAGTCCGTGTAAACCGTACCGGGAGTGGCTTCGGCCATGCAAACTGTATCGGGAACGGCATGGTGTTCTCTCAAAGTCCGCAAGTCCTTCGATCCGACGAATGGCTTCGGCCATGTAATCCGGATCAGGACGCGGCAGGGTTTTCTCAGTCCGTGTAAACCGTACTGAGAGTGGCTTCGGCCATGCAAACCGTATCGGGAGCGGCATGGTATTCTCTCAAAGACCGCGAGTCCTTCAATCCGACGAAGGGCTTCGGCCATGTAATCCGGATCAGGACGCGGCATGGTTTTTTGTAAGTCTGTGTAAACCGTACCGGGAGTGGCTTCGGCCATGCAAACCATATCGGGAGCGGCATGTTCTCTCAAAGTCCGCAAGTCCTTCGATCCGACGAATGGCTTCGGCCATGTAATCCGGATCAGGACGCGGCATGGTTTTTTGTAAGTCCGTGTAAACCGTACCGGGAGTGGCTTTGGCCATGCAAACCGTATCGGGAGCGGCATGTTCTCTCAAAGTCCGCGAGTCCTTCGATCCGACGAATGGCTTCGGCCATGTAATCCGGATCAGGACGCGGCATGGTTTTTTGTAAGTCCGTGTAAACCGTACCGGGAGTGGCTTCGGCCATGCAAACCGTATCGGGAGCGGCATGTTCTCTCAAAGTCTGCGAGTCCTTCGATCCGACGAATGGCTTCGGCCATGTAATCCGGATCAGGACGCGGCATGGTTTTCTCTAAGTCCGTGCAAACCGTATCGGGAGTGGCTTCGGCCATGCAAACCGTACCGGGAGCGGCATGGTTCTCTCAGAGTCCGCAAGTCCTTCGATCCGACGAATGGCTTCGGCCATGTAATCCGGATCAGGACGCGACATGGTATTCTCTAAGTCTGCATAAAACGAAGCGGGAGTGGCTTCGGCCACACGAACCGCATCTAAAGCAGCCGTATCTGCTGGCGAGATTCTATCAACGCCCTATCCGAACCTACATCGGGTCTCGGCTTCGCCAACTATAGTGAACGACGGAAGGATCTCGGATTTCAGAAAGGCCAGATCCACTCGTCATGCAGAAAACAATGAGGTAAAGCCAAAAACATTCCTTATATTCACAAACGAAAGGAAGTACAAACTCGGCCATGTGCCTGGCCGAAGGCTTACATAAGTGGAAAAGCAAAAATCGGGGGGCGGGACCCTCGTATCAGCCCTCGACGACCCCTTCCTCCTCCGCTTCGACTGCGCCTTGGCCGGGAGAGGGAGAGGGAGAGTCGACGATCTGCACCGCTTCAGGAGCGGCAGCCTCGGCGGGGGCCTCCTCGGCGGTAACGGCTTCGTCTTCAGGAACTGGAGGCGAGGCCCTCTCGGCCATGAGATCCTTCCACCAGGATAGGAGCTCCCTGGCTTCCGCGCCCATCGGCAGGGTGACCCCAGTCAAGTCAACGCTCGGGTAGGCCCTCTGGGCGACAGCCAGTCCGAGGTCGAAGACCGAAGAAGACGCTAGCAGCTGGGCTCGGAGGATCTCTTGGGCGTAGTCGCGGCCGGCTTTGTAATCGGCTATGGCCGACTCCGCCACCTCTTCCAGTTCCTGCTTCAGAGCCAAGACCTCCTCGGCGTGTCGGCGCTTCTCCGAAGCCCGCCGGGACTCCTTGTCCTGGATCTGGGCCTTGAGGGCCCGGATCTCAGTCTGAGCCTCAGCAAGCTCGCTCTCGGCCTTCTCCTTCTCCCGCGCGGCCTTCTCCTTGGCCTCGACGGCAGCACGGGCCTCTGCTGCCCTCTCCTCCAGCTGCGCCCGCGCCCGGGCGCTCGCGGTTGCGAGCCTATCGACTAAGGGCTCGACACGGGGCACCGCCGAGGTACCTTCACCCGAACCGGCCGGATCCTCCTCGGCCTCCAGGAGCTTGAGTCGGAGCAGCTCCTGATGGTGCATCAGGACGCTACCCGTCACCGCAGCCTGCAGACCGAAAGCATATAAGGGTCAGAAAATCAAAAGACAGCTAAGGAGAGATAAGTTGAGACACTTTCAGACTTCTTACCTGGACCGCCAACCGAGCGCTCATCGCCGCCAGGTCGGTGATGGAATGGTCCTTCAGCTCTTCAAAAGCTGAAGGGAGAGTGAGGCTGCTGAGCAGACGGAGGCACGTCTGCGGGTCCTCCATGCTCTCATCCTTGTACACCCCCGGCTCGGTGTGCCACCACTCGCGTTGCGTCCGGGGCGCCTGCGACCCGGCGCCTTCGTCGTCGGCCCCTGCCGATACGGCTGGAGGGGAGTCGCCCCTCGTCGCCTCGGGGGAGGCCAGCCTGGCGGCCCTTCGGGCCCCGACACTTTTTCTGATCAGCAGAGCCAACTCCGCCTCTTCGGCCTCCTCTACCCGGGGGCGCTTCGACGCTCGGCCGCCCCTTCGAGCGGCGAACTTAGCCTTCTGCTCCCTCTCGAGAGCAGCGGCGGCAGCACGGCCCTCGGCGGAGGCCGCAGTCCTTGGGACCCCGCCTCTGGTCCTCGGAGCTCCAGCGCCTCGGCCAGACCTGCCTGCCGCTTGCGGGGCCGGTGCCCGGCCTAAACCGCGCTGGTCGGATATCAGGGCGAGGAGGTCGTCGAGCTCGGCCATTACTGCAAAGCAAGAAGAATATGTTAGAAACAAAACGGCGATCAAGTAGCAAATTTAAAGCCGACTTACCCTCGGCCGAAACTTCATCAGCATCTTCAGCCGGAAGAGCTTCGGCCGGAGGAGCGGCAGCCCTTCCTCCGCGGCCTTGCGGAGTCTCCCCGGGAGGAAGATAAGGGAAGGCCCGCGCCGGATCGGACCGGGGATCCGGCCACACCCCGGCGTTCACCAGCCGCTCCGACGCGCTGAGGAGCCCCCAGATGTCGTACGGGGCCATAACCTGGACATGGCCCACGAGAGTGCTCTGCACAGGGGTCAGAGCAGGAGGGTCCGAGAGGCCTGTAGCCAGCGGCGCCCATTTGGTGGGAAAGGGCCACACGCCCTTCTCGTTCTACGGCAGGGAGACGAAGATGAACTTCCTCTTCCAGCCGTGGATGGACGAGGGCTTCCCGGAGAAGATGCTTCGGCCGACCTGAGGGACGAAGCAGTACCACTCGGACTTCCCCTGCCATTGGATTTTGAAGAGATAACGGAAGACATTGATGGAAGGGTTGATCTTTATACGAGCGAAGACGCTCAAAAATCCGTATACAGTGCGCCAAGAATTGGGAAAGTGCTGAGACGGAGCCAGCCCGTAGAAGCTAAGGAGATTAATGACGAAGGTGGGAAGAGGAAGACGGAAGCCCGCCTCGAAGCTATCAACATAGATAGAGAAGGAGCCCGGGCGGACAGTATTGGCCCTGGTGGCGGAATCAGGCCGATGGGGGGTCGTCCAGGAAGGAAGCTGAAAGTAAGAAACTAAGTTCCTCACCTCTACGTCCGAAAGGGCGCAGGATGCTTCCGAAGCAATGTCCGGAAGGCGGCGTTCCGAGGTGGAAGCCTGGCCTGAGTTCCGGACCTCCTAGGTAGCCTCGGCCTCGGAAGCCTCGGCCCCGGAAGCCTCGGCCCCGGAAGCCTCGGCCCCCGAAACCTCGGCCTCGGAGACCTCCGCCCCAGAAGTCTCGGACCCCTCAGTCCCGGAGTTTTCAGGCTCCTCAGACATTGCGGAAGCAAGAGAATCCGAGGCGAGGGGATCTGACAGAGAAGATTTTGGAGAGTGGGAAGGAGTATACTCCTCGTCCGAAGGAGTAATCTCACTGGAAGGACTCCAGACCATAAGGCCGCGGAAGGAAGGAAGAAGGCCAAAGCTTACTCGCAGGAAGGGGGAGGGAGTCTCTCCTGAACCGAATGTTGCCTCAAGCCTCCAAGCTCCACCAGCGATGCGCTCTGAGGAACAGAGAACTTCCCACGGTGGCCGGCGAGCTCGGACGAAGCCTTCAGGAAGCTAGCCTTTCGCTGGAGAAGGAAGAAGAGCTTGGATGATCGTAGGGGAAACGCAAGCGCAGCAGCAGGAAGAAGAACAGTGCCCTGCTGAGGGCTTGTATTTATAAGTCCATTCGAAGCGCCTCCCGCCGAAGCCAACGGCCGAGATCATCCCGCTCGTCCCCTCGCTCCTCTCGGATGCCCGCCACGTGCACCGTCCTTCGGCAATGATGACGGGCCGGCTCCGGGACTTGAAGCAGAGCGATCAACGGCCGAGAGCGCTCCGACCCTTCGGCTAACCTCTCGGATGCACGCCACGTGTCCCGATCCGCGTGCGACGAAGGGAACGGCGGTAATCCGAGTGGAGCCTCGGGCAGAGAGCCAAGGCGATCCGCGACCCACGACCGGTCAGGATCCTTTTGTGTTTTTGACGGAGCGGCTGGATGCGCGACGCGTGTCCCGTGCTTCCTCGCGAGGCGACGCGCCATCCCGTCCATTTAATGAAGCCTGACACGAATCAGAGGGCTCGGCCCTTCGGCTTCTGAGGTTTGAGCCTTCGTCGCCACTCCGAGCGAGGACGAAGCAATCACGTAGCCCTCAGCCGACCGAGGGCACCCTCTTCCCAGTGAAAAGAGAACAGAGCTTCAGGTAAGACACCTGTTATGATATTCTTCTGACAGCTTCGGGCTATACTCTCGCCATCTCAGAACTGAGGAAGACAAGAGTGGGGGGCTATGTGATGAGGCAGAATCCGATTTGGCCCATTAAAGCAAGCCCAAACCCAGTTCAGCCCAACAGCAGCAGTACCAGGCCCTCCGGGAGCATTCGGCCCGTCAGCGGCCCAGCAGCCTTCGGCCCGTAAGCGGCACCGTCGCTCCCGGCCCAACAGGCTTCAGCCCGTCAGCGGCCCACTAGCCTACGGCCCGGGAGCAACGCGGCAGCCCAGGGCCCAACAGGCTTCGGCCCATCAGCGGCCCAACCCCCTTCGGCCCGGTAGCCGAATCCGGCCCACTCCGGTGGCGGATCGGGCACTATGGCGGTTTATCAGTAAGCCCTCATTTAGTCCTATATCGGCTGCCACCGTTAACCATCCGCTATCCTCTGCTATAAATACCCCGCTATTTATTGCCAAAGGAATGCGATGGATGCTTCCTCAAGCCTCCGAGACCCTTAAAGGACTACTGTCCGAAAAGCATTAAAGCTACTCTCTTTGCCTTCTGAATCGAATCTTCTTCAGGAGCTAACTTGACCGTCGGAGGGGGTTCCCCAGGGCTGAAGCCCGGGACTCCTGCTGACTGGTTTTTCTTCTCATTTCCCTCCTGCAAGAGCTCGGTTCGAATCTTCGCCGACCTTCCTGAGTCGGTATCGGCCGCCGACCTCGGATTCCTCTCCCTGGTCTCGACGCCGTACGCCGGCTGCCCCAAGACAGGAGACTCGGTCTCGCGCTGAAAGGGCTTTTGGGCTCACTATCCAAGAGCAAGTCCACTCCGAGTCACCTCCGGCCTCGGACCTTTGGCTTCGGCTTCGTCGCCCGTCGACAGCAGACGGAAGAAGATTCATTCACGCCGCTCCTTCGTCCGCCGAAGGAGCTTCAACCCAAGACAGGAGACTCGGTCTCGCGCTGAAGGGGCTTTTTGGGCTCACTATCCAAGAGCAAGCCCACTCCGAGTCACCTCCGGCCTCGGACTCCCGGCTCCGCCTCTGCATCCTTCGCCTTCCGGATCCCCGTCGGACCCCTTCAAACACCGATCCGGCCCAGCTCCGGATCCTCTTCTTCGGATTCCAGCTCCGGAATCCGGTCGTGATAGATCCAGTCTACATCAAGTAGTAACATAAAAATTAGTATTAAAAGAACTATCAATCACAACAACAAAACAAACTTTCATTGGGTTTCAGGTGAGATGACTCGTTAACTTTAACATTGTGTTAAAGGCTAAAATTATGTCTTTAGACTACGTATCCTATGTTTGTCATTGTACATATAACAATCTTAAGTCAATCCCTATATGAGAAGACATGCTAGAATAACCTTATAATATGGCCCAATTTGATAGCCCGATTAGTTGCTTAACATAACCAATTCAAGATTGTTTACATAGGAACAAGTTCTAGTTTAGTTTGGTAACCTTATACTATTACTACCCAAGACAAACAATTATAATGAAATTAAAAAAAAAAATGTGAGAAAGGAGGTATCGTTAATACTTACTCTAGGTAGAATAGGTAATTCAACATTTTTATTTGAAATACTTGTTCTCCCTTATTTCGAAACAAGCCATTCTAACTCGGGTTATAGAATTTACATAATTAAATTGAATAAGAAGGAATAACACGGATAAGCCATCTTAATAATACACATAAGCCATCCTATTCTATTTTATTATGCAATCAAATTGGGCCACATATTGAATAAGAAACAAACACTACAAGTGTAACGACCCGCCATCCTATGACCGGGGACCCGGTCACTAAATGGATGTCGGCCTATTAACTGCGGGTTCACACCCGGATCTCACACAATACGTCTGGAGGAATAAGTGCTAAACAAGGTTAAATATGACAATCTCACGGACTACAAGGTAAGCAAGTGCGCAGGAAGGAAAATAATAATGTCCGTATACAGTCCAACAATAATTACATGTCCAACAATTAAATAAGTACAGGCAGAAGGAAGTACAACAACAACATCGGGGCATACCCCGGAACTAAGACAGCCGCTGGTCCGCACACCAAGAAGACACCACGCTCCCGCTCGCCTCGAGGTCCACACCTGAAACCGCAGGGAGTGAGCCACACCAGAAATGGGCTCAATAGGGATCATCCGATCCCCCGCCTCCCACTCACACACCCACAAGTGTAACAACAGGAATATATAGCAATTAAAGCACAGCAGTAAACACAGCACCCAACTCTGATATGAACGCACGGTAAGCAGTGTAACAAGAACTATTCTAAGTAACCCGAAGAACCCAACACAGAGTCACGACTCACAGTCAAAGTCCACGAAGCGACTAAACCACACTGTCGACCGAAGTCGAACGTCGCCTCCCAACACTACCACCACTACTCACGCCTGTCCACCCCTACAGTGTTCCGGGGCACTGTAGGGTGAGGCAGTGAGTCAAACTAGGACTAGCTGGACTCAGTGTACCGCCACTGCCAGCTACGTGTGCACACAAGCAGTCTAGACTACTGTCCTACCGTCCGGATTGCCTCTACGCTAGGCCTCAGCGCTTCAGGAGGGCCTTGGGGACCGGCGAACCCCCGTCAAGCCGAAGCTACAGGAACTACCCACAAACCCAACTCTCCCGGGCTGCGTCAGGCCAAGGGCTATAGGTACCACTCGTAACCTTGATCAAAGGTCACATCAGGCCCACTGGCTAAAGGGTAAACCAACTCCCACCAGAAACACCACCAGCTCCACAGCAAGAAACACGCCGGAAGCTGTCACGACAACCAAGGGAAACCCCGACCCGCTGAGACCAAACAGCAACCCCTCGGATAGCCTACCAGCTACTCCGGCCCGACGGGCTCAAGGTGGTTCTGCTTGTCTCAGCCAAGGGTGAAACACAACAAGCACCACTCCACAGACACCATGACCCTATCCTCACCGGTCCATGGTGACACACGTAAACCACAGTTAACCCGATCCACATTCGCATAACACGAACACACATATAATATGATTCCAGTCGCACAGTAAACCTCAGTCTCAGTATATAGCTAAAGCACATACACACACATCGGTGATGTAATTCCACTCACGCAGAAGTCCTCCGTCTCAGTATACAACCCGAAACATGCATTAGAATCATCCCCCCCGTGAAACATGCACGAAATCACAGCATTAAGCATTCATGTCTTGAATCGCGTCGACCGAGGTCGACGCCATTCAAGACCCTTAGACAGGTTTATTAAAAGCCCGATTTATCCTTAAAACGCGTCCACCGTTGAAGTCGCCATTTAAAACGCGTCTGGGTGTCTCGACGCCATTCAACCCAGAAATCCAGATTTTTGCAGAACCCTTAAACGGGGCATTTCCTGCCTAAATGGCGTCATGATGGCCCGACGTCCTTCTGAAAGGCGTCGTCCATCCATGACGTCATTTAGCGCAGAACCCCTAACTCAGGAAACCTCACACAGGGAGGTTTCTACCCTAAAACGCGTCGTACTGACCCGACGTCTTTCGGAAAGGCGTCGACCAGGTACGACGCTATTTAGCGCCAGAAACCAGGTCTCCTGGTTCAACCCGAGGGCTTCACCCTTGAACCCCGGGCACCCCGAAAAGCCCCAAAACCAAAAGGGGAAGAAAAGAAGCTCAACCACATAATCATGCTACGAATCCACGATCACAAACACCGCTATACCCTCAAGGAAACCCCCTAAACATGCTCAATCTATCCCCACACACGCCACATCACGCCGAAAGCAACGAGCACACATGCAAGGTTTCGTCCCCCTACCGGTTCTCGAACTCCGCCAAGCTCCGTGCCGCCGTCCCGCCGCACCTCACACCGCCGCCGGTACCCTCGAGGACGCCGCCACTCCGCCGGGACGTCGGCCGCCGTCCGGAGAAGGGAACGCCGCGAAGGAGGTGGTGGAGGTAGAGGTGAGAGGTAAGGAGGCTATGGAGTGGTTGGAAGAGGAAGAAGAGGAAGGGAAGGGAAGAAAATCGCCGAAGAGGGCGGAGAGAGCGAAGAGAGAGAGAGTGAAGGTGAGAATGAGGGAAAGAAAGGGAGGCTCGCGGGGTCAACCAGAATTCCGCTAAAACGCGTCGATCGAGGCAGACGCCAATCAGTCTGACATGACGGCCATACTGACACCGCTCTGAAACGCGTCGCCCACCGCGGACGCCGTTCAGATGACAAGACAGGCCGTACTGACAACGCTCTGGCGCCGTACCCCGACACCGCAGGTGTCGCAGTCTGAAACGCGTCGACCGAGCTGGACGCCGTTCAGACAAATCTGACAGGGGCCGTACTCTCGCGGCCCGAAACCCGCCCACGTGGCGCACACGTGGCACAACAACCAGCAGACCTAAATGGCGTCCACACAACCTGACGCCTTTTGAAAGGCGTCGAGCAGTGCTGACGCCATTCAGTCAGCAATCACAAGACCCCCCCACAGGGTCCAAACCAAGGGTTCCGACCCGAACCCGACCCGAAAACCGAACCCGAAATCTCAGTCATTACAATCTCCCCCCCTTAAAAGAATTTCGTCCTCGAAATTGCAACCGCTCAACGCTCAACTCGGCTAACCATCACATGCCGACACACACCGATCACAACAATCGATCTCACCAATCACACACACAAGGCTCCACATAATTAGCCAATCACATCACATCACATCAAGCTAACCAAGATTCTCAATTCTGACAAAAGCTGATAGATCAAAATATACACACACTAGCAAGACCCAAATCACGAAACCGATTTCTCTATCAATCCAAATACATACAAGTGCCACACCAGTTCACAACCACCTCAGAAAAGGATAAGACAAAAGTGCTCTCCTAGCACAACCTCTCGGGCCTTCACAAGGAGACGCGACTCCAAACACACCTCGAACACTCACTAACCGCTCGGTCCCTGACCTGCCTGGTTCTTCTGGGGACAATTCCTCGCGAGATGTCCCTTCCGACCACAAGCGAAACAGCTACCAGTGATCAAGGGACATATCCGGTTGCCATGAAACCTGCTACATCGGGGACAACGATCTGCAGCGTCCTGCCTCGCCTCCTGCTGCCAGCTGACCTCTGTCTCCATCTGCTGAACCGAACCATCCTCATCCTCGTCATAAGGTACCTCCTGGAACTCGACCTCGAAGGAACTCGGATCACCTGATGAAAAAGTTGTCGATCTATCCCTGCTCTGTTGCTTTCCCTGTGCCGAATGCTCCGATTCCCTCGCCGTGTGTTGGAACTGCATCTCCACTGCTGCCGCGCACCGAACCGCTGATGCCAAATCCCTACAACAATGGGCCGCTACCAACTCTCTCAGATCATGCCGAAGTCCATCCACAAATTTCTCTGTCCTCAGATCCTCACGCTCAGATATGTGAGGAGCAAATCTTCCCAGAGCTACAAATTTCATCTGATAGTCTAGAACTGACATATCACCCTGCACAAATTCCATAAACTCCCTTTCCTTGGCCCTGCGGACATGCCTCGGAAGGTACTGCCCACTAAACTCTCTCACAAAACCTTCCCAAGGAATCTCTCTCAAAGATCTATCTGGAAACAACAACCCCTTGGTGGTAACCCACCAATCGTACGCATCGCCCTTCAGCAAGTAAGTTGCCAACAAGGTCTTGTCACTCTCCGCACATTCTAGGACATCGAACACCTTCTCCACCTCTTTAACCCACTGCGCTGCTGCATCTGGAACAGGCTGACCCGTGAAAGAAGGGGGCTTCAACTTCAAGAACCGCTCCACCACCGTGGATTGGCCACCTCGGGAACTGGACCCCTCAGTTCCATCCCTCTGCTGATATCTAGCCATAGCCCCAATCATGGCTTCCATGAAACGTTCCACATTATGGCCTTCTGCCCTCGAACTACCACCATCTGCTCTCGCACCCCGAGCCACCGGAGCTCTCCGCTTCGGCGCCATCGCTGCCCCACAACACACAAATCGAACCAAAACACGTCAAATCCTATCAATCTACACCAGCAGCCATCGCCTGTACAGACTCGCACTTATTGTTGTACTATAATATTTAACCCAGTTTATCACATACTCGACCAGACCGAGCTCTGATACCAACTGTAACGACCCGCCATCCTATGACCGGGGACCCGGTCACTAAATGGATGTCGGCCCATTAACTGCGGGTTCACACCCGGATCTCACACAACACGTCTGGAGGAGTAAGTGCTAAACAAGGTTAAATATGACAATCTCACGGACTACAAGGTAAGCAAGTGCGCAGGAAGGAAAATAATAATGTCCGTATACAGTCCAACAATAATTACATGTCCAACAATTAAATAAGTACATGCAGAAGGAAGTACAACAACATCGGGGCATACCCCGGAACTAAGACAGCCGCTGGTCCGCACACCAAGAAGACACCACGCTCCCGCTCGCCTCGAGGTCCACACCTGAAACCGCAGGGAGTGAGCCACACCAGAAATGGGCTCAGTAGGGATCATCCGATCCCCCGCCTCCCACTCACACACCCACAAGTGTAACAACAGGAATATATAGCAATTAAAGCACAGCAGTAAACACAGCACCCAACTCTGATATGAACGCACGGTAAGCAGTGTAACAAGAACTATTCTAAGTAACCCGAAGAACCCAACACAGAGTCACGACTCACAGTCAAAGTCCACGAAGCGACTAAACCACACTGTCGACCGAAGTCGAACGTCGCCTCCCAACACTACCACCACTACTCACGCCTGTCCACCCCTACAGTGTTCCGGGGCACTGTAGGGTGAGGCAGTGAGTCAAACTAGGACTAGCTGGACTCAGTGTACCGCCACTGCCAGCTACGTGTGCACACAAGCAGTCTAGACTACTGTTCTACCGTCCGGATTGCCTCCACGCTAGGCCTCAGCGCTTCAGGAGGGCCCTGGGGACCGGCGAACCCCCGTCAAGCCGAAGCTACAGGAACTACCCACAAACCCAACTCTCCCGGGCTGCGTCAGGCCAAGGGCTATAGGTACCACTCGTAACCTTGATCAAAGGTCACATCAGGCCCACTGGCTAAAAGGTAAACCAACTCCCACCAGAAACACCACCAGCTCCACAGCAAGAAACACGCCGGAAGCTGTCACGACAACCAAGGGAAACCCCGACCCGCTGAGACCAAACAGCAACCCCTCGGATAGCCTACCAGCTACTCCGGCCCGACGGGCTCAAGGTGGTTCTGCTTGTCTCAGCCAAGGGTGAAACACAACAAGCACCACTCCACAGACACCATGACCCTGTCCCCACCGGTCCATGGTGACACACGTAAACCACAGTTAACCCGATCCACATTCGCATAACACGAACACACATATAATATGATTCCAGTCGCACAGTAAACCTCAGTCTCAGTATATAGCTAAAGCACACACACACACATCGGTGATGTAATTCCACTCACGCAGAAGTCCTCTGTCTCAGTATACAACCCGAAACATGCATTAGAATCATCCCCCCCGTGAAACATGCACGAAATCACAGCATTAAGCATTCCTGTCTTGAATCGCGTCGACCGAGGTCGACGCCATTCAAGACCCTTAGACAGGTTTATTAAAAACCCGATTTATCCTTAAAATGCGTCCACCGTTGAAGTCGCCATTTAAAACGCGTCTAAGTGTCTCGACGCCATTCAACCCAGAAATCCAGATTTTTGCAGAACCCTTAAACGGGGCATTTCCTGCCTAAATGGCGTCATGATGGCCCGACGTCCTTCTGAAAGGCGTCGTCCATCCATGACGTCATTTAGCGCAGAACCCCTAACTCAGGAAACCTCACACAGGGAGGTTTCTGCCCTAAAACGCGTCGTACTGACCCGACGTCTTTCGGAAAGGCGTCGACCAGGTACGACGCTATTTAGCGCCAGAAACCAGGTCTCCTGGTTCAACCCGAGGGCTTCACCCTTGAACCCCGGGCACCCCGAAAAGCCCCAAAACCAAAAGGGGAAGAAAAGAAGCTCAACCACATAATCATGCTACGAATCCACGATCACAAACACCGCTATACCCTCAAGGAAACCCCCTAAACATGCTCAATCTATCCCCACACACGCCACATCACGCCGAAAGCAACGAGCACACATGAAAGGTTTCGTCCCCCTACCGGTTCTCGAACTCCGCCAAGCTCCGTGCCGCCGTCCCGCCGCACCGCACACCGCCGCCGGTACCCTCGAGGACGCCGCCACTCCGCCGGGACGTCGGCCGCCGTCCGGAGAAGGGAACGCCGCGAAGGAGGTGGTGGAGGTAGAGGTGAGAGGTAAGGAGGCTATGGAGTGGTTGGAAGAGGAAGAAGAGGAAGGGAAGGGAAGAAAATCGCCGAAGAGGGCGGAGAGAGCGAAGAGAGAGAGAGTGAAGGTGAGAATGAGGGAAAGAAAGGGAGGCTCGCGGGGTCGACCAGAATTCCGCTAAAACGCGTCGATCGAGGCAGACGTCAATCAGTCTGACATGACGGCCGTACTGACACCGCTCTGAAATGCGTCGCCCACCGCGGACGCCGTTCAGATGACAAGACAGGCCGTAAACACAGCACCCAACTCTGATATGTCATCCTTTAAGGCCTCTTTCAGGGTTAAAGACCCATTGTTGAACTCATCAACTCCTACATAAATATTCAGGGTGGCATATCAACAATTAGGCCATTTTCAAATATTAATTTAAGGGCATGTGAAAGAAAATAACCTTTTTTGAGTCATTAATCAATCTTACCATTCTCTGTAATGTAGATGAGAGGGTTGATACTTTTTCTGAGTGTAAAGTAAGAGTTCTCTTATCCCTGGTGGGTATATGTAGAGCCAACTAGAAGCAACCTGCAGCAAGGCAAAACCCCCCACTTTATTAAAATAGACCAATAGGATGAAAGTTTTTGCTCATCACCAAGTTCAATACACAAGATATCTCCCATGAGAAAAAGAAATCTAAATTCACATCTACATCTAAAGAAGCCAACAGAGAGACATAACACATAAAACTGATGACCATACAAAAATACAACAAATAAGATATAATATATCCTAATCACCTGTGGAGCAGCCTCGTAGTTCATGTAGGCACCGTGTAAAAGGTTGCTTGTTATAACAACAACAGAAACCCCGTTGTCTTAACCTGCACCAATGTGCACAAAACACCAAACATGGTACAACAACTCATAAAACTAGATCCAACCCAGTGGGGCAGAGAAAAAAAGTTAACTAGATGCAAATGCTAACAGATACAATTAACAGATAGTCATTTTAAACGGATATGCACAAAACAATTAACAGATGCAAATGGTAACATATACAATTAACAATGTGAGACATTAAAACAAAGATTTTAGAACAAGCATTGACACTGTATGAGCAAAGAAGATCACCAAGCACACCTCCATCCTAACCCTAAAATGAACTTTCTACCACTTTCCTTCTTCTTTCCACTTTTGGGGTGGGCTTGGAGTGGAGAGGTTAGTGGCCTTAGATCACTGACTCACATGAAAGAAATAATATCACATGAATTAACATAAATTTGAAAATTTTATCAAATTATGACACTCTTAATGTAAGCAAAACATGATAGATAATTAATGACATATTTTAAAAAATCAAATAAAATGGAAGTTCCCAACATTTTGCGGCATTTCGCATTGAATTAACTCTGTCAAATTGTTTTCTTAATTAAAAGACGCAAATTTGAACTCTAGCCATAAATCATGCTGTAATAACATGTTATTCACTAAAAGAAGATAACGGCGAGAAGAAGCCTTAGCAAGACGCATGCTCATCGTTCCCCCACCCTTAGCAACCACATCTAGTTCAACCCAGGGAACTCACCAATGGAGTTCAAGATATTAATTTGCCCTTAACACCTCATCAAGTTTTTTTCCTACCTCTTTCTTGGGAGACTTGGGGCTCAAATCTGCCCTTTACACTTCAGAACCACAAGGTGATGCAAAAACCATAAAAAAATCTACAAATAGCAAAATGTCTCAAAAAGATGAGCACCAGATCCCCTGACCCACAACAAAAAATAAATTATAAAAAACAACCAAATTGTGAACAAAAAATTGGAAATAGAAAACAAAGAAGCGCAATTAGAGTAAGCGCATGCTCTAACAAACTAAATTCTCGAGACAATTCCAAATGCACTCATGTTTCAAACACGCCGCTGCACAGCTACCACTACAGATAGATCGCATGTCGATGACACACCCAATTCAAGCCAAATTCATCATAATCATTTAATCAAAGGAGGGGGGTTGAGTGTTCAAATAAAGAGTTACCCCTTCTCGTTCGTTATCCATTCTGATCTTTTTCAATGCCACAATTTCTCCTGTACGAATTTCTCTAGCCATATACACCTGCCTACGATCCAGAATGTCAAAAGTTAATATAATAATACTCATCATATCTTGCATCGACAAGGTATAAGATAGGCAGCCCTAAAAACACATTATTCAGGCATTTACAAATCAATAACCAAAGTGATCTGCAGATGGAACCCACCAATTGCATGTATAACTAGATAAGGATTCCAGTTAATAACATATGTCTGCATGCTGTGGCAGTGAGACCAAAACAAGCTTTTGTCCTTGCGCCCTCGTTCAGTGATAAACATGGAAAAGTTCTCATTGCTTAAATACAGTAGAAAAATCATTTTTTTTTGGACTTACTGCATTTAAGCATGTAAACAAATGAACTGGCATTCTAACTAGCATGGTTAGATGGATATGTCAGAGGAGATGAGGTAAGGCAAAATTTAATGCTTATTTAGAAAGTGGATGGAAACACAATATTCTTTTTGAAAGTGGATGGAAACACAAATGTATTAAATAAACCAAAGAAAGGGATATACAACTATAAGAGCAATCAGCTCACAAAAAACCCCATGTACAAAAGACATCATGAAGGTTTAAACATCACCCAAAGCCCAACATGGCAAAAAGGGAGGAGGAAGGTCACTATTGCAGTCCCACAGGGCTATGAAACAGCGCTGGGGCTAGAGCCATGACCCAAAGCTGTGGCTGACCGTATAACAGCTCAGGAAATCGAAGAGGACTATGACATGTGAGGATTATCAGGGAGCAGGACTGCAAGATGTCATTGACGTGAGGAATCATGCCTGCTCCTTGAGAGTGGTGGATTGTGTCAATGACTGGGCTTGTAATATCAAGGATGTTTGCACCTCATTGGAGTGGGAGACCTTAAGGATTCACCAAGAGCTCAGAGGAAACGGCCCAGGGCATTGGATGGGCCACGGGGTCGACTAGAAGGCAACTACTCAAGGGTCTTTGATCCTTTTCTTCACTAGTTTTTGTAGGAGTGCTTTTGTCGGAGAGGGTTGAGACCATGTAATGCTGTGGGCTTTCTTCTGGGCATCCTCATTTAGAGAGGGTTCAGACTTGCTTCTAATACCGCAGGAGACTCTCTCAGTGAACTTGGATTATTTTTTGAGTGTTGAGGGTTTATCAGGGTTTTTCAACCTCGCAACTCTTTTGATTTTATTTTTTTTATAGCAATATGAACACATCACCAACTACCTCAAAAAAAAAAAAGGAATAGGAGATGAGGACACTAACAAAGGAGAAGAAGAAGAAGACAATAGAGGAGGAGCTCTCCAACATGTTGAGATGGCATTGATACCCGAGAAAGCAATCCTTGCACGTGTGTAGATGCACTAACCTAATCAAATTGAATGGCTAAAGTTGTAAGATATAATTTTTATCTTGACAAATATAAGAACATTGTGATCCCAGGTCACTGTTCCCAATCTCCCCTACTTTGAGGTCTCTTCTCTTTGGCTTTCCAAGACAACGATGCTATCCAATATGGCATTTGTTGCAGATATCCACTTGAAAATTGACACATGATAAATAAGATAAGACAGATTCTAACATATACTTTCCATCAGCCAAATGCTTGCTTTCCATCATCCATCCCAGTCCTATTTTTTTCATTTTACAAACCCAATCTTTGATTCTAAGCGGGTCATCAGATAAAAAAGAAATTCCATATACTTTGTAGGAAATTTGATTCCCCATGTCCGAATCTGGAAGCTAAATTTTCAATTTGTTCTTAGGCATTATGACTCCGCTGCTGTAGATATAGTGAAGTAGATTTTGAGAGCTGTTACATGAACAGGATGAAAGTGGGGATCTTCTAGTTTACCATTCATATTTCTATTAGGATTAAGTGCAGGAACGGGAAGCGGAAGCTTTTTGGGAGCAGGAATGATGGCAAATTGAATGCTGCCAACCCTTGCCTCCATTTTATTTCTTCCCTGAGAACTCGCACTTGAGAGTCTTTCTTGAGTTCCTGAAGTGTTCTATACTCTAATGCAAAAAGCCCATGTCTTTCTCGATTTCTAGTTCCTCAATTCTCTTCGATGATTCATGTCTGATTTCTGCATTCTGGCCAAGGACATGAACACTCCATTCTTTTTTCCAAACAGTTCCTGACTCATTTCATCTTCAAAAAGAACTCCAAGCATGCAAATTCAGAAGATGTAAGCTCCCTCCACTAACCAACTCTCTAAGACCTCTGTGACTAATCCACAAAAGTTCATTCTTGAACAACCTCCCTTAACTACTTTTTGGAGCTGTGTTCAACACAATAGGAACATACACTTTGGCTCATAGGTCCTAGATAAAGTGCATGCATATTTGTAACCATGAAGTATGCATGCTATCTGAGGACATCTTGGAGACTACCCAAGCGAACCAAGTAATTAGCAAAATATGAAAATTCTAACCTATGCAGGAATTGTAATTATTGAGTTGATAGTTGGAAAAGTAAATAAGGCACATCCTCGAAGACTTGACAAAAACATATGATCCAGAAGTGTAAGTGAAAATGAATGTCATGTCCAGATGTCCTACTACATGATGTGTGCATGCTGAAAATAATACAATCATGAAGCCTGAATCTGATATCACATGATTGCATCACCAGCTACATGGAGATAAATGGGGCACACAGTGTGATGTGGAAGTAAAATGGGAGCTCCTTATGGAATGAAAACCAAGCTAAACTAATAAGCATTATCCTGTATTCCTGAAAGTGGCCAGAGATTTAAATGCAACATTGCCAACCTCAACTATAAGAAAAGATTAGCTTGTGCCTTTGTTTTCTTCTTTTAAAAGCACAAGGACACTTTCAAAACTAAAGCAAAGCACTTGCAAAATATTTCACCAATGACAAGAATGTAAGGAAATTAAAGAGATGTGGAATGTACCAGAACTTCAGGAAGCCATGTCTCCGGAAGTGCAGCGTGATGTAGTTTCTCTCCAAGAATGTCTGCACAAATCACAGTGCGGTCAGAACAATGAGACGACTGGGTTTAATCAGAGTCTCACACTTGTGAGCTATGGGGCCTCCTGGTTGCATCACCCACTCTTCCTCCACATCTGCATAAAACATGTCCCCGATGGAAGAATTTCATAATCAAACTTGGGGCTTGGGATGATCAAAACACGACCCAAAAGTGATGCAAAGAACATATGCTTATGTAGGCAAATCAAGTGGTTAGACATCTGCCCAGACACACAGATTGCATACGAGAACCTATCCTTCTTGGGTTTCCATTCTATGGTCCTCCTATCTGCAGGCTTTTTCACCTTCCTACAAACATCAACACCGCCAGAACCACTTAACAGATCACCTACATTGTCACCGGCCTCCTCCGCGGTAACGTTTCCTGCCACCGGCCGATGAGTAGACAACAAAGCTTTCTGGATATGCTGGTTCAACTTAATTTGCTCGAGCAATGCCGACCTGAACTCCTCGAAGGAGACGGGCGACGGCGATGGGGCAGCTTGACTGCGCGAGGCGGTCTGGCTGGCATTGGGCGTGGAATTGGAGCTCGACATGGGAGGAACCGAAGAAGGAATAGAGGCAACGCCGCCAGATCTGGGTTCCACAGGCGCAAAAGCTCTAGCTGTTGGTTCCTGAGCAAGTACAACGTGCGGAGCTCCCCCTCCCGTGCCTGATGGTCCTCCTCCTCGACAGGAGGCGCAAACCGGATGGGGGAGATGCCGCGAAAGAGACTCCCGACGTCGACAGAGAAGAAGACGACAATGAGGCGGAGTGGGACGCAGGCCACGAGGAGGTACTTCCTGCCAGAGCCGAGGCCACGGCCGATCCGGGCGGGGAGGTGGCCGATCTCAAACCTGGCGACGAGAGCAGCAGATGGTGGCAAGGCAAGCAGCCGGGAGGCCATTGCCGGCGATCTAGCTGACTATGGCAGGCCGAACGGGGGGAGGGGCCGAGGGGGGGAAGGGGCCAGTGATGGGAGTAGCAGCTGATTGTGGTCGGCCGAGCGGGGAGAGGGGCCGAGCAAGGGGAGGGGCCAGCGATGGGGTCGGGCAGCTAGAGGCGGCGATGTGGTCGCCGGCGGTTGGAGGCGGCGACGGGGTCGCCGGCGGTTGGAGGCGACGATCGCTGGTGCCTCTGTGAACGACGGGGGCGCGGGTTTGAGGGGGGAAAGGGTGTGGGTTTGGGGGCGTCCTGTGAACGAAGGGTGTGATTTAGGGTTATGATTTTTGTCCGCGGTTAATAATTAGCCGTTGACATATAGCAGATATGTCAACGGCTAAACTGATAGCCGTAGATATATCATTTTAATCAAATTTTTTTTATTTTTTTATTACTTATGTCGACGGATTACTCGGAGCCGTTAACATATATGCTGCATATGTCAACGGCTATAGTCCAGCCGTTGACATATATCACGTATGTGTAAACGGTTGGTTGAGCCGTCGACATATAAGTCTATTGTCAACGGTTTTCTCTTGGCCGTCGACTAATATATTCTTTGTCGATAAGTGCACATAGCCGTCGACATATACTCGCCGACAAAACCTATCTTCCTTGTAGTGAAATCAAGATATGTTCATAAGAGTGGACTCCATTTCACTTAATATCATAAGGTTTTAAGTTGAATAGTCTATTAATTTCAATATCTGCTGTCCTCAATATTTACGTGCAACATGCATGCTTTCCTTTGTTATTTAGCATATTCGCAACCTTCTTTAGGACTCCTACATGGGTTTAAGAAATTGTACTTTCCTATCTTGAGATCGTTGTAATAAATATTTTCATATGACATAGAGTATATAATACAACTATTGTTCGATCAACGGCTCAGATGGTGTGTAGTCACTATAGTGTATATACACTATATATAATTGCTTAAAAAGCATGTGTCATTTGACCTATCAATCAGACAGTGATTGAAGTAGCAATGCCTAAACATATGTCAACATGACAAAGGTGCAATCTTTTCTCCAAAAAGGATAGTAACACATATTAGTTAAAGATAAGTCTCTAATCTTACAATGAACTTCCTTCTCTTGATCTAGAGCATGTGTATTAGACCAAAACTAAGCAAAATATATATATATATATATATATATATATATATATAATATTATTTAAAAGACGTATCATTTGACCTACCAATCAGTAGTAGCAATGCCTATATATTTGTCAACATGACAAAGGTGCAATCTTTTCTCCAGAAAAGATCGTAACACATATTAGTTAAAGATAAGACTACAATCTTACAGTGAAACCTCCTTCCCTTGATCTGGAGCATGTGTATTAGAACGAAACTAAGCAATCAAACCAAATTCTATCTACAATTCTCTTACAAAAGATGTCTTTGAATCTAAGAATCCACTTTTGGGTCTTATTCTTAAAATAACACTAATTATAATTTGATAAGTTGAATAACTTATACAGCATTAGAATTGTTTATACTATAATAAAGAAAATAAACAATTTTACTTTAGACCTAAAAATTACTTATTTTTTATGTTCCGTCAATAGATCTTATAGAACTATCAAAGTTAAATACCTCTTATTTTAATATATACTATTCTAGCGTACCTAATTTTGGATAACCTATTTTGCAAACAAACTGAGGTGCAAAAGACCCAGACCCGATACCAACCAGGTTGTGTTCCAGGCCATAACTCTGCTGCCAAGTATGGGAACTCACTCTCGTAATGCTCATAAAATCGGTGAACATCACGGAGCCACAATCTCACATCGGATAGACGTTAGTAAGACTTTAAGAAACCATGCATCATATCTCTCTTTAACTAGAGAGGAAGGATGCCAAAACGAGGTACACAAGTACTACCATCCTAGAGATCTCATACTCTTCCTCTTCATTTCCGGCAACTGATGTGAACGTCGAGGACTTTTCCCCAACACGCAACTAATTGGGACCCTCTGACCATCTCTCTGTTGTTGCAGGCCTTACTTTATATTCCTTCTACAAGATTGGTAAGTTTTAATCACTGTGACTTGAGATTAGAAGGTAAGGAGCTAGCACTGACCAATTTTCTACCTCTACGATTCTAATTATAAGATGGCTATTTAATTTGTCTCAAGTCTACAATCAAAGGAAACAACTGGTCCTCATTAGTAAAAGCATAAATATATTTTGTGGTCTTAAACATGTGACATTCATAAGAGGTTATGAAAGACTAACTGCATGAACCATGGCCGGTGGTTTGGTATTATTTATGGTCAGCACCGCAAGGCAGTAATCAACAGCTAAAAGTATAATTTCAACTCATTGAGCTAGGAATTAATAGGATCACTCTTATTCATATGAATTATTTTATGTTGACAGACATCTGAACTTAAGATTAAAGATACATGCTTCGTTAAGCAAATGGTTCAACAATGCTTCTGGTATGCTTGTTGCCTATAAATTATCATATCAGCTCTCAGCCGACCAGAAGACGGCGTTGTGCTCTTAAGCAAGTGATTAGGAGTTGATGGCAGCGCAGACCGTCCGGATCTCCCCCGCTGTGCCGGTGTTCACCCCGATGTTGCTCATCCTCACCATGGACGCAGCAAATTCCGCCCCGAAGGCCCCCACCAGGCCGCCGAGCAGCCCGGTGTAGGCCTGGATGAACCTCCTGGTGGAGGGGTCCGAGAACAGCATCTGGTCCGACTCCAGCACGCCCCTCCCATCCCTCAAGTTGCGGAAGAAGCTGTCGTCGAAGTTACCGCCGCTGCCGTTGTCCAGAGCCACCCGCCTGGTGCCGTCGCCGTCGGCAGGGCAGAGGGTGCGCAGCTGAGGGAGGAAGCTGGCGACGATGGTTTGGTCGGGGCGGCCGTCGCTGGTGAAGTTGTAGAGTCGGTATCTGAAGAACTGGCACTGGCTGGTGCCGATGGTGTGCCCTCCTGCAGGTACTATAATTGGTTATAAAAAAATAATTAATGATCGAGGAAGCAAATTATTAATTAAGGGCCATAATTAGCGTGCATGGCCAACTTACAAGATATGGCGTCGCTACTCGTAAAAAGGTTGCTTTGATCGTTAATTTTGAGGGATCTCATGGGACTAGCTAGAGCTAATCATCTTAGTTAATACTTAAACGATCGACCAAAATGTACTATACATAGGTTTCTGTATATATATATATATATTAACATCACTTACCAACGAGGGTGACAAAATCCTGGGCGGTGATATTAAACTGACGAAACTTGCGTATCTCCTCCTGGATGGAGTCGGTGAACGCAGGGAGGTCGTTGGCATCGGAAGCGACGGAGACGCGCCCGTCCCGCCGTCCGGTGGGCACTAGCCAGCTCGGTCCCCCGGCCTGGATGACATGAGATAATACCAAATAATTATACAGATGATCTGCTAGCTCGCTGCTTCACGGACGGGTCACGGACGGACGTAAAGGACCAACATATCTGGTTATAAATTAATGGGGGACAGATATACTACGTACGTAATAGCGAAGGAGTTTGTCATCAACTCTCGGCTCTGGTCAAAGAAGTTTGTCATCAATTCTCGGCTCTGGACGAAGAAATTTTATCAATTCTCGACTTTGGACGAAGATGTTCGTCACCAACTCTCGACTTCTAGCAAAAGTTAACTATCGTCCGAATCAGAGTATCCATGCGAATTCAGATTTTACTCTCTACGTTTCACAATAGTAGAGAACGACGAGAGTAGGGGGCCATGTGATAATAGAGAACCAATAGGGGCCAGTCCAACAAGAGAAGATGCCAAAATGTACTCGGCCTACGAAGTCAAGTTAAACAGATTTGGCCCAGGCGCCTTATCGGATCAACACATGTCCGGCCCACTCATAATGGGCTCAAAAACCAAACGGCAATATTCGGACAAATCCAAGCACTTGATAAGCCGAAATGGGTCCGACCCATTTCGGCTGACTGCCAGCTGGCCTTCAGCCTATTAATGGGGTATTTTGACCATTTCCTGTTAAACTGCCAAATATAGTCCTATATCGGCTGCCATGAGAAAGGAACCATCATCCCCTTCTATAAAAGGAAGGCTATTCAATGCGAAAAAGATAAGTCTATAAACCTCAAGCTTCTTCTTCTTCCTTTTAAATAATCGGTCTTTTTGCCGGGCCTGACTTTACCATCGGAAGGAGTTCTCCTATGCCGAAACTCAGGACCCTTCTTAACTGGTTATTTGTTTCCGCAAAAGTTTCGGCCTCGTTCTCTGCCCACCTCTCGGTCTGGATCCTTCTCGGCCACTGGTCACTCGGCTGACATTCGGATTCTGATTCCGGAATCCGACAGTGATAGCTTCGGCTACATCACAGGGACTGTCCGACTGCTCAGCCTATACAGGGACAACCGATACCCTCCTGTGATAGGGGAGAACTCGATTAGGCCCAATAGTTGGGGGCTAGTCCAACAAGAGAAGAGGCCGAAATGCACTCAGCCCACGAAGTCAAGTTAAACAGATTCGGCTCAGGCGCATTATTGGATCAACACACGTCCGGCCCACTCATAATGGGTTCAAAAACCAAACGGCAGTATTCGGCCAAATCCAAACACTTGATAAGACGAAATGGGTCTGGCCCATTTCGGCTGACTGCCAGCTGGCCTTCAGCCTATTAACGGGGTATTTTGACCATTTCCTATTAAACTGCCAAATATAGTCCTATATCGGCTGCCATAAGAAAGGAACCCTCATCTCCTTGTATAAAAGGAAGGCTATTCAATGCGAAGTCTCAAACTTCTTCTTCTTCCTTTTAAATAATCGGTCTTTTTGCTGGGACTGACTTTACCATCGAAGGGGGTTCTCCTGGGCCGAAACCTAGGACCCTTCCTAACTGGTTCTTTCTTCCCGCAGGAGTTTTGGCCTCGTTTTCTGCCTACCTCTCGGTTCGGATCCCTCTCGGCCACTAGTCACTCGACTGACATTCGGATTCTGATTCCGAAATCCGACAGTGATAGCTTCGGCTATATCACAGGGACTGTCCGACTGTTCAGCCTATACAGGGACAACCGATACCCTCCTGTGATAGGGGAGAACCCGATTAGGCCCAATAGTTGGGAGCCAGTCCAACAAGAGAAGAGGCCGAAATGCACTCGGCCCACGAAGTCAAGTTAACCAGATTCGGCCTAGGCGCATTATTGGATCAACACACGTCCGGCCCACTCATAATGGGCTCAAAAACCAAACGGCAGTATTCGGCCAAATTCAAGCACTTGATAAGCCGAAATGGATCCTGCCCATTTCGGCTGACTGCCAGCTAGCCTTCAGCCTATTAACGGGGTATTTTGGCTATTTCTTGTTAAACCGCCAAACATAGTCTTATATCGGCTGCCATGAGAAAGGAACCCTCATCCCCTTCTATAAAAGGAAAGCTATTCAATGCGAAGAAGGTAAGTCCATAAGCCTCAAGCTTCTTCTTCTTCCTATTAAATAATCGGTCATTTTGTTGGGACTGACTTTACCATCGGAGGAAGTTCTCCTAAGTCGAAACTCAGGACCCTTCATAACTGGTTCTTTCTTCCCGCAAGAGTTTCGGCCTCGTTCTCTGCCCACCTCTCGGTCCAGATCTCTCTCGGCCACTGATCACCCGGCTGACATTCGGATTTTGATCCCGGAATCCAACAGTGATAACTTCGACTACATCAAAACCTATGAAAACTAAAAAATTAGTACAAATTTGATGCTGTGCGAAACACACTTAACATTTCCCATGCTCAATATAAGCGATTCAAAGTTATAAAAGCCTTTTTTTTTATTTTTTCTTCTGATGTAGCCTAGTCGCTAAAGGCCCGAAAGAACCCCTTGTGCCCACCAAAGATCAAACACTGGTGGACTCCCACGGCGTCCCATGTCCCAGCGCTCATGCTCAATATAACCGCTCTGTGCTATCTGCCTATAGGACCAACCTAGGTGCGCTCTGTAGTTCTCCATAGCGTCTTTGGGAAGGTTTTATTTGATCCTATGTGGGTCCTTGGTGATGCGTGTTGGAGCTCCAGATTGTGTGTGTATCCCGTGTGCTCTCGTCAAATCTTTAGCTAGCTTCTCTGGGGAAGCCCTCCTCCGTTCTGTGGTCCCAATGACAACTTGGTGCAAAGCTCGCCTGACAACCAACGGTTCTTCTCTGCAGCTACTGTTACTCTTATGTTGTTGTCTATTTCAATCTCTTGTGTGTGATCCTCTTGCCATTGTGTGTCTACTTTGTGTATTTTGTTTTACATAATCTCTGGTGTAATCTTTCGTTTTGTTATATGAAAAAACAGTTATGTTTTATTGACAAAAAAAAATTGTAGTGCTGTACTCGACTTGACTAGGCTTGCACCACGCACTCCCCTTTGTTGGCCCTCGGACCTTTTCTTCCTTCCTTCCCAAATACCATTACTGCAACAAAGGAGAGTGGCAGTGAAGATGGACTAGGCAAACCTACGGCAACTGCGAAGTCCGACTTGCTGCACTGCACTGCCGAGGCTATTACACCCTATGGCGGTGAAGCAAGTTATTTTTTGAAATCTTTTTTTGGAAGGCCTCAATCCACCTTATCCGACCGTACAATTTGATCGGATGATCTGAAAAAAAGATAAAAAAATAAAAAATCGACCCCAAATGAACAGTAAAATTTTCGGATGATCACTGTTCATTTGGGGTTGATTTTTAATTTTTAATTCTTTTCGGATCGTCCGATCTAAAATCAAATTGTATGGCTGAGTACCATGGGGCCTTCAAAAAAATTTCATTTTTTTTTTTCACTTGCTGCACCTCTAGGGGGATAATAACCCCCTGCAGTGCAGCAAGTAAAACCTATTTGCTTTTCCACCTTGAATGAGCTTCTTGGGCTGCATCCTGCTTTGCAGGTTGATTTATAAAAGAGTGATATTTGCTGCAGCGGGGTGCAGTTCAAAAAATATTTTTTTTGAATTTTTTTTAAGGTTGGTTTACTATGCCCAACATGCTTATATAACTCCACCTCCGATCAAATGATCTAAAAAATAAAAATAAAAACAAAAAATTGAGTCTCATGTTATGGGGCTTGGGTCATTTAAGGGCACTTTTTTAGTATTTATTAGGACTCGATTTTTTAATTTTTAGAATTTTTTGAGTTGTTCCATCGGAGATTAGATTGTACAGTATAGAACCTGATGTAGACTGGATCTATCACGACCGAATTCCGCAGACGGAATCCGGAAAAGAGGATCCGGAGCTGGTCCGAACCGAACGATGGAAGGGGACCCGACGGGGATCCGCAACGAGGCGAAGACGGGGCTTCTCGGGACGAACTGGATCCGCCCGCGGGGGGCGCGGTCTGCCGCCGGAGCTGCTCTTGGATAGTGAGCCGCTGCTCCTTCAGCGGACGGAGGCGCGGCGCGAACAGGAGCTTCTCTCGGCCGAGCGGTCGGCGAGCGTCGGAGCCGAAGCCCGAAGGTCCGAGATCGGACGGGGGAACGGCTCGCTCTCCGATAGTGAGCCCGAAGGCTCCTTCAGCGCGAGACCGAGACTCCTGGCGTGGGGCAGCCGGCGGGCTTGCCCTTGGACGGCGAGCCCGAAGGCTCCTTCAGCGCGAGACCGAGTCTCCTAGCTTGGGGCAGCCGGCGTTCGGCGTCGAGACCAGGGAGAGGAATCCGAGGTCGGCGGCCGAGACCGACTCGGGGAGGTCGGCGACGATTCGAACCGAGCCCCTGCAGGAAGGAAAGAAGAAGAAGAACCAGTCAGCAGGAGTCCCGGGCGTCAGCCCTGGGGAACCCCCTCCGACGGTCAAGTTAGCTCCTGAAGAAGATTCGATTCAGAAGGCAAGAAAGAGCAGTTTTAAGGCTATTCGGACAGAAGTCCTTTAAGGGTTTCGGAAGCTTGGGGAGGCATCCGTTTTTCCCACCACCCTCTTGGCCACAAATAGCGGGATATTTATAGCAGAGGATAGCGGATGGTTAACGGTGGCAGCCGATATAGGACTAATTGAAGGTTTGCTGATAAACCGCCATAGCGCCCGATCCGCCACCGGAGTGGGCCGGATTCGGCTACCGGGCCGAAGGGGGTTGGGCCGCTGACGGGCCGAAGCCTGTTGGGCCCTGGGCTGCCGCGCTGCTCCCGGGCCGTAGGCTGGCGGGCCGCTGACGGGCTGAAGCCTGTTGGGCCGGGAGCGACGGTGCCGCTTATGGGCCGTAGGCTGCCGGGCCGCTGACGGGCCGAGGCCGCCGGAGGGCCTGGTACTGCTGTTGTTGGGCTGAATGGGGTTTGGGCCTGCTTCAATGGGCCGAATCGAATTCTGCCTCATCAGAACCTTAAAAAATTTGACTTTTAGAATTCTTTTGCATATATATATATATATATATATCTAAAAAATACCGTATTTGCATCTTTATCTCCAACTCTCACATCTTGTCGCCAATACCTTTGAAATCTTCAAATATTATATTTATACCTCTATGTCAAAGTGATGTGAATTTCAAAGAGAGATGCCAAGAATATTCCATAAATCATGATAATATCGGGTGTCCGAGGGTACATATACAAAATTTTAGTGAATTGAGGGATATATATGCCAAATATTAGTACATTTAGAGACATTTAGGCAAAATCTTTAGATGGAGGAATATAGATGTAATTTTTCTGAAGATTTTAGAGGTATTAATGATGATATGTGGGTTGCGTTATATATACAAATATGATGTTTTTTGGATGTATATATACAATTTTTTTTTTTTTTCGGCTGCACCTCATGTCGGGGCAGCAACTTGCGGTGACTAAGGTGTGTCTCACTATGTCCAACGTGTCTGTACAATTTGATCTCCTATTGAACCAGCCCATTTTTTTTTTTTCAAGGGTGGCCCCACCAATTCCCCACTTCAGTTGCCTGTTCCTAGAAAATCCGTACCCGTTATGGGATCTTGTGAAAAATAAAAATGTAGACTTTGATTCAAGCTTTTAGTATATCATCATAGAGTAGTATTTGCTGCACTGCGAATGCAGTGCGGTAAAATTTGTTGAGCTGGGGAAGACCTCCAGCTTGGTATCTGTACGGTTCGATCTCCGATTGGACAGTTAAAAAAATACCAAAAAAAAGACCACTCACTCATGCGATCTGAACTGTCGGATCGTGCAAGCGTGCGATCCGACCCTGCGCCGTGTTAAAACTCATTATCTTAACTTCAAAAAACATGTTATTGGCGCTAGTAGTACCTTGAAGCAAATAAAGAGTCACCGTAGAACAAAGAAGCATGCAGATTTCAGGAATTAAATGTAGCATACCGTTTGTCGATGCAGCACTCGTCAAGAGATGGTTAGATACATTTTTTTTCTTAATATGTGGCTCCATTATAAGGTGCGATTTTGCACAAAGTCCAATCCTCCCTCTAAATAAACAGATAATTTCATACATCATTGATAGTTCTGCATGCTTAGTTAGATAATAATTTTAGGCTCAAGTCGATCTTCTTACGGATCAAGAGAAATAATCTCGCGACATATCTTAGCCTACCAAGAGGAAAAATTTTAATCTTCCAACTGACTTGAACTCAGATTTTCTAAAGAGATGTCAAAGAGGCAAAGTCAACGGAACTACTCTCTAGTGCATGACAATAAGTTAATGGCAAGGTTACCCACTCTTAGATCCCAGCTAAATAGGTGAGAAGAGACTAGATAGATGGTGCAGGGCTCGTGTTGCAGGGAGAAGAATGGAGCAAGCTAGGGAGAAGGGGAAGCTGCAGAAGGTGTAAGTTGCCGTTGTTGGAAGGGAGGGAAACTTCTGCAAATATATCTTTTTTGTATCTGTATTTGTTTTGATTTTATTAATTTGAATTATATTTTACATTTATTTTAAACATGAATGGAAATATGGTACATTAAAATATCTGCATATATGATTCTAAACTATCCATATTCAAATATGAATTAATATTTCTATAATTCTTAGACTTGGAGAAAAATCATACGTTAAACATAGTTTTTATCCCCGGGATCACACAAAAAATCATCTTTAAGGTTATTTTTCACTAGGTATGAATTATCCACTATATCTGATTTTATTCGTATTTATTCATCACACATAAGGCTTTTTGTACGCATATCCATATGAACTACTGTATTTGCTGGTGTACTCTTAACTTCCATAGATTGTTATAAATACTCCAGGCATCTTCAAAAATGTTGTGATTATATTCTTCATTAAAATGTCGTCAAGTCCAATCAAACATGTCAAAAAGATTTCGTCAATTTCAACAAAATTAAGAAGATATATGCAAAATTTGGGTAGACTAAGAGGTATACATGCAAAAACATTCTAGTTTACGAGAATACACATACGGAAACCACTTCTAAATATGGATATCAAATTTTTTTATTGAAGATTATCCACTTTCAAATTTGTCTTATATAAAATATAAATATAAATATAAATATGTATATATATACTCTGTCTACATCCTACAGACGTCATTGTGTAGGTTGGACTGTGGGAGCTGGGGGCTATTGGTGAGACATGGACGTTTACCTGCCCTGCTCTATCGAGACTCCTCAACGGTTGGATGGGATAAATCCGATGGTCTTGCTTTGGCGCCCCTTGACCCCCTCCCATATATCTGCCATTTTCTCTCTCCCCCCCCCCCTCCTTATGAACCACATGCTCTCTCTCTCTCTCTCTCTCTCTTACACTTATCCCTATTAGAGATCAAACTTTTGAAGTCTCTCTCCCTCTCTTTCTGAATTGTCATATATCAACTAATGCATAGTTATTTTCTTTATCTTATTAATGTATGTACATATACGTATATTACATCTTATATTATTAATTGTTGGATGTTGGCCCATGGTGATTTTAGACAATTAGTCTTATATCGGTTTCTAAATTATAGTTCAAGTGCATATAATCATGTCCCTCTGAATCTCAATACTGCGGTTTTGAGATTTCATCTTAATATCAGAGCGTCGATCCTGGTCCTGACCTCTTTTGCCTCTTCTTTCATTTTCACGGCCCATAGTGGCCGTGAGGGGGAGTGTTACCTGTTGGCCCATGGTGATCTTAGACAATTGGTCTTATATCGATTTCTAAATTATGGTTCTAGTGCATATAACCCTATGCCTCTGAATCTCAACACTGCGATTTTGAGATTTCATCTTTAATAATATTAAGCTTAATATTAGGAGCACCATCTGATATACAGATCAAACATCTTAAGACTCCAGAAGCATATCTTCAGACGCTCATTCTGTCCGTGCCATTTTGGACAAATTAACTGCCTAACATGTTAAAGGACAATCTTTTTAAACTAATATATATATAATGCACATAAGATAGAGAATACACTGATAATCCAATTATCTAGCAAATTGGTAACTTGTAAGTCAATAATAGACAGGTCTCTTTAAATCGATAATATAACTAATAAAGTCACAAGTCTTCCTTAAATCTACGTCTGAATCCGATCCATTACAACTAGCACACATACACCTACCACATGCATCGACCAATAGTTCCACTTATTGTCCCATTCCCATCAAGAACAAAGGAAATGTAGAGGGGAACACTGTGGTCTGCGGGGGCTCGTCGGTGGAAACCTTCACATAAGAATAGAGATCTTCTACATACAGGTTTAGACTGAATTTAGTCAGTAATCAGAGGGAAAAGTTTAAAAAAAATCCCTCATATGGTGCCTTTCTTATTCCCGAAGAAGATTTTTTATGAAAGACTTCTTCTTTTTCTCTCTGTATTGACTGAGTTTAATCTAAACCCGTACTAAGAGGAACCGCACTCTCCTCACGTAAAGGCTGAATTATTGGCAGCTTCTCACCTAAAGCAGACAAAAGTCTCCAGAGCTAAGGACTCGAGGACTTGTGTGGGTTGATTAAAAAATATAAAATCATTTTAAGACTTTGTCATAAGGGTACTCAGAGTATAAAACAGCTTAAAAACGACATTTCTCTTAAAATATCATGCCCATAACAGATTAAGTAATATTATTTTTCACATATTACCAAAAAAACTCGTTTTTATTCAAGAAAAGATTACGCTATCTTATATGGCTTTTGTGTTCTTCCTCATGAAAATCTAAAATATGTTCTGCAGTTTTTTTTAATTAGACATTAATGTTATACAATATTAGAAAAAGTCCTTTATTTTAATATTTTATAAATAGAATTTTAAAGAGGCTTGTAATTTTTTGTTAAGTACTGAAAAGTTACTAAAGAGATTCTAATATGTAAGAATAAAAAAATGCATTTTAGTTTGAAATGTTGCTTGAAGGAGATACCAAGATTCACTACCAAACACAAGTCATTCATTTTACTTCAGAGTCTTATAATTCATATATTATACAATAGGACTGACGTGACTATCCTGCTAAACATGGGTAAACAAGCACGGTAACGACTTACATACACTACAAGGAAGATAGGTTTTGTCAGCGAGTATTTGTCGACGACTAGGCACACTTGTCGACAAAGAGTATATTAGTCGACGGTCAAGAGAAAATCGTTGGCAATAGACTTATATGTCAACGGCTCAGCTAACCATTTATACATACGTAATATATGTCAACGGCTAGACTATAGTCGTTGACATATGTAGCATATATGTTAACGGCTTCGACAGATCCGTCGACTTAAGTAATAAAAAGAAAAATTAAATTTGATTAAAATGATATGTCCACGGCTATAATTTTAGCCGTCAACATATCTGTTATATGTCAACGGCTATAATTTTAGCTGTCGACATATCTGTTATATGTCAACGGCTAAGTTTCTAGCCGTGGACAAAAATCATAACCCTAAATCATAGCCTTCGTTCACAGGGCACCCCAAACCCACGCTCTTTTCCCCCTCAAACCCTCGCCCCCTTCATTCACAGAGACACCGGCGATCGCCGCCTCCAACCCATTGCTGCCTCCGGCCGCAAGCGACCCCATCACGTCCTCCAGCTATCGGCGACCCATCGCTGCCTCCAGCCGCCAGCGACCCCATTGACGCCTCGACTACCCGACCCCATCACCGATGGGGTACGTGGTATACCGGTGGGGCTTGACGGGCCGATGCTGCTCGACAGGGAGCTCTACCACGTGCCCATGGCGACCACGGAAGGTTGCCTGGTGGCGAGCACCAACCGGGGGTTGAAGGCCATTAGGGACTCTGGCGGCGTGAAGAGCGTGCTCCTCCGGGACAGTATGATCAGGACGCCCGTAGTGAGGTTTGGATCAGCGAAGCGGGCGCAACTCAGGATGTTCCTGGAGGACGCTGCCAACTTCGACACCCTCTCCGTGGTGTTCAACAAGTGCGTTCCAGTTCCAATTTCTCTCTCTCTCTCTGTCACCCTGTTCCTGTCTTCTTCCCCAATCTGTTTCTAGGGAAAGATGAAGTACTAATCCGTTTAGTTCTGCATTTCATACTTTTCTCGACATTTAATTCTTATTTTGGTGTTTGATCGGTATTTTCTTCCATTTTTCTGATTGTAGATGAGTTTGTGAGATCTCATGTGGGTCGCACCTTACATGTTTGTTGTTATGCCTGTAAGAAATGTTCATTTGTCTTTTCCCCCCCATGGATTCATACGGGATCTTCTAGAATAACGAAGTGCATTGATACTATACTTTTATAGGGCGGTTCAATGTTCTTGCTGTAACTTTTTTATGAAATACAAAAATCGTTTTATTTTCTGGATGTGCTTGTTCAGGTCGAGTAGGTTTGCGAGGCTGTAGGGGATCCACTGCGCGATGGCGGGGAAGAACCTATACATGAGGTTCAACTGCAGCATCGATGACGCCATGGGCATGAACATGGTCTCCAAGGGCATGCAGAACGCCTTGGATTTCCTGCAGAACGACCTCCCCAACATGGAGGTCATCAACATCTCTGGTGGGGTGCTCTCTCTCTTCCCAATACTCTTTTAATCACACAATCCAAAAAATTTCGTTATAATAGCATATCAGATGCAATCTTCTCAGAGTTCTTGGATGCCCATTTCTAGTTTACGTCAAACAACACCACCTTCAAACTCTGCAGTCTAAGACGGTTCTCCCTTTATTAGGATATTAACAGATGCTAATATATCCCTTATTGTCGTAATTCCATGTATGATGTATCCCCTCGGATAATGCACTTTGAGTAGTTATTAGGAAAACTAGCTTCGCGCCTCGGGTACATAACAGTATACCAGTGGAGAAGAGCAGTTTTGAATTGAGTGCTAGCTTCGCGCCTTTTTGGGGGTTTATTGAGTCGTGATGAAGGTCATGGACTCTTGAGGCCATTTGGATCTTTAGTAGATTCTAACCTAATGGGAGACTATCCATCCTTTTCTCAAAAATTGTGAGAAAAAGTACAAGCTACCGTGAAATTTAGTCTGTACGGAATACAGAAGAAATAAGAAACAATTATGTATGCTATTAGTTGCCAACCTGGGTACAGTGCACATGATCTGCTCTGCTTGCTTTTGAGGTTGACATGCTTGAAAATCTACTGGATGAAGGAAGATGGAATTCTAAGTAATTGATACAAAAGTAGTACTGTCAAAATCAAATTTCAAGTCTACCATATCTCTACCTGAAAAATTACCAAAAGTAGCAATTTTTTGCTAAAACTGGACTGTTCACTAGGATAATGATAAAATTTGAATGGTAAAATGACGCCATATGGTCGCAGGCGGTAAAAGCCACGTTGATCCACTCTAAATGACGTTTCCCGGCCAATTAGAGTCCTAGGCAAATATGACATTCGGGCAAAAAAGTTATGTCAATTTTACCGACAAGGTGTTAAACTTCTTGTCAAACTCTTATTTTTCTCCTTGTCCTCGCACTTGAACCACGTCAACGCCACTTAAGCTGCATCAATATAGATCCCATCATTTATTTGGCTTAAGAACTATGCACTTTCTCTGATTTTCCTTTTTTTTGCGGATAACAGGTGGTAGTGAGAGGATGCAGATCTCGTGGTTCAATCATCCCAGGCCCAGATCATGGAGTCAACAAGTTTGATTGGTTTTCCAGGGCGTTTAATCCAATTGTATCAGACACGGAAAATACACACGATTCCATTGAAGATGGCCTGCTATTTTCTCGGTTACATGAATGGAGATTAAATATGGTGACTGGTGAGGTGAAGGAGAGAGATCTAACAGGAAGAGACTTCTCCATGGACTTCCCTATGATCAATGAGAACTTCACGGGTCTACATAATAAATATGCATATACACAGGTCGTCGACTCGGCAGCAAGCTCTATATCAGGTATTAGCAAAGCCTATAATGACCACTTGAATATTGCTTATAAATTATAACCATTGGTTAAATTAACTTGGGATGCACTCGTCTAATTCTTGATTGCAGCTTTGCCCAAGTATGGGAGCTTAGCCAAACTATACTTTGAGGAGAAGGAACATAAGATCCCCAGGGTACGTACGCACTTCCCCAGTTATATCTAGATTCACCTTCCTCTTAATTAGCTGATATATATGCAGATAATTGCATGCTTCATGTCTGTTGTTATGTTATAATTTCAATTTTATAGTTCGGGGAAGAGAGAGGGGAAAACTCTGGATATCCAGTCAAAGTGGAGTACCATAGACTTGGAGAAAACCACTTTTGTTCAGGTGCAGCATTTGCCCCAAAGCCAGGTGGTCATGCAGAAGATGATGGGTGAGTCATCTCCTTTGTTCACAATGAAGGCTCCAATATTTCTCATGTAAGTTCTTCTGTTTTTATCTGTTTGGCACTCGTTGTTCTAAAATCCTTCTAGTTAATTGTAGTCCCCATTTTATGTTTCAAAATCCTTTTGTTTTCAAAGAAATGACGAGGTCTCATTCAAGTCATTCAGTTATACTCCATAAATATAATATGCCATCATTTATGTGACGTTCTTGGATCTGTTTCCACTTCGCCAGTAAATTTTTTTGGTTAGCTTAATGCTTCATATTTTGAACAATTAATACGGTTAATGTGCTTGCAGGTTTACATTATTGACTCTAGAAGGTTTGGAGAGGATCCGGTTGCCAAAATAACACTACCGAAAAGAGTAGCCTATGGATTCCGTGGCGGTTTCTTCTCCACAAGGGAAAATTAATGGGAGATGCGAAAAATAATGTAGCAGGAGACTTGTCCTAGCACATAGGTAGAAACAGTCAGTGCTCTAGAAATGGGCATACTAACAATGTTTTTTTCTTTTAATTTTCTTTGTTGGGTTACAAGAAGCTAGCAGTGTACTCTGTTTCAATGTATGTTGCTTAGAATGTTTTGTCCCTTGTTGGACCCAAAAAAAGGTTATGTCCTTATTACAAGAGTTAGATTCCTGTAAGTGCAGGTGAGCATTGGATTGGGTAAGTGCAAAGGGGGAGATGAAGTTTTTCAGGAACAATCACTCATGGGTAATAGAAAAAGTTTCATGTGAGGAGTTGATTTTGCAAACTCCCTTTTCTACACTTACCTCGAGTCCCATCCTCACCTGCACTTAGAAGATTCTGATTCTTATTACAGTGGTAACTTCCTTAGGAAAGGAAGATCATGAGTACTATCTTATATTGAAATTTCTGAGCCATGTCTAGAGAATTGTGATGATTGCTGCTTTTTTTTTAGATGTGCTTGTATGGATGTACTTATTAGTTAAGTTCATACTGTGTATGGATGTACTTGTATGGATGTGTGTATTTGTTTATATATAGGTTTGTATATCTATAGATTTTTGTGTATTGTTTAATATTTTTAAATTTTTTTTTAATTAATAATTGTTTGTCAGCGGCTGAAACCGCTGACAAAAACTTATGTTACTATATGTCAGCGGCTAAGAAACCATAGACATATCATATTTGTCAGTGGCTGCTATGCATGGCCGTGGACAAATGTACCATTTGTCAGCGGCTACAACTGTTAACATTAACAGCATATGTCAACGGCTTACAGTCGTGGACAAAAGCATTATTTGTCAGCGGCTTATAACCGTTGACAAATACCCTATTTGTCCACAGCTAGAAGCCGTTGACATATGCCTTATTTGTCCACGGTTTTTAGCCGTAGACATATAGGATATTTGTCAACGGTTTCTCATTAGCCGTTGACAAATATTTGCCAACGGGACTTTTGTCCACGGCTTTGTCAGCGGCCGGCTAGCCGTTGACAAATGGTTTTGTCAGCGGGTCTGTGCGATTTGTCAGCGGCTCTTAGCCGCTGACAAATCCTCTTCTCCTTGTAGTGATAGGATAAACATAAATAAAATGGCCAACTAGTATTGTCACTTGGGCTGTCATTGCAATTGCAAAAGAGTAATACTTGTTGTAATGTGTGCGATCTGATGACTCAAATCACACGAGCGTTTAATTTATATATATTTTTCATTTTTTTTCTGACCATCTCATCAAAAATTGGATGTTACGAAGGTCGAGTCGGTGTGGTCCCATTGGCTCGGCATTCTATTTTAAATTACACATCTTTGTTCCGCCATCCGATCAATGTAATTAGATGGCAGTACCAGAACAGCTCTAGTGGTGCAGCAAATGTTACTTAATTGCAAAAGTTGTTGGAGTTTCACCTTTTTAAGGGCAAGATTTTAGCTGAAACTTCTAATCTGACCGCGGTTTCTAGTTATTGCGTCTAAGGCTATGCTAACAAACTCTTTTCTCATAATTACATCTTTCTTCCAACGATTGAAACTTACTTCAGAGCTTTGTAGTCAAAAGGTCAAGCAAATACATTTAGTGACTTTATGTTGTGGTGGATTGTTCTCGCTTGCCTATTGGCCGGATCAATTACATGCAACAATTAAGTAAACACACAAATCATAAAAGGTAGGGAGAAAGGAAGAGAGAGAAAGCGCAAATTGTCACACCCACCCGTATAAGAAGATATTGTCATATTCCGTATAAGAAGATATTGTAACACCTCATATAAGAAGATGTTAAATAGATTAAATCAGTAGACTACTAATAACACCGGCTAGTCATTTTCAGAATTCGAATTGGAAAGAACTTCGAAGTTAAGTATACTCGGTCGGAAGAAACTTTAAGATGAATGACCTTTTTGAGAAGTCTACCAATTAGCACAGTTGTTAGGTTAGTTAGTTGATTGGTCGTTATAAATGATATCAGAACTTGACACTAACCGGACCACATATGGCAAAGTGCTACACTATAGGAGCCATCTCTTGAACCAATATGGGACAAAATGTTATATGGTGAGAGTCACCTTTTGAATACGTAGAAGTCATCTCTAAAACTCTACTTGCCTGGTGATTTAAAATAGTTGTGATATAGCGACGAGGACGTTACCTATTTAAGGGGAGTAGATTGTCACACCCTGTATAAGAAGATCTTGTAACGTCCTATATAAGAAGACGTTAAATAGACTAAATCAGTAAACTACTAACAACACCGGCTAAATATTTTTTAATTCGAATTAAAAAAAATTCTGAAATTAAGTATGCTTAATTGAGAAAAATCTTTAGATGAGTGACATTCTTGAGAAATCTATCAATTAGCATAGTTATTGGGCCAGTTAACTGATTGTCATACAATTTGTCCCTTTTGTTGTATTGTATCAAAGAACATAAGTGTTAAGAATGGAACCTTTGCATTGGAGAGGTATTCACACCTTGAGCAGAGGTGTTGACTCCTTGTAGATCCTCCTATGTGGCATTTTGGAACTGCCCAGGGCGTCGACGCACCGAAGAATGGTGTTGATGTCCCAGGCCTCCGGCTTTTATCAGGTGAACACCAGTGGTGTTGACACCCATATGCTCTTCTTCTATTGTTACTATGCGGTTGTCAAAGTGTCGACATATATATCTGAACACTTCGGATGTATTTGGCAAATGTATTAATTGAAGATTATGTATGGCTTCTATTAATATGCAAGCAAAACATATTATGGGAGAATAAATGCATCTGAGTTTGGACAATTATGTTACTTCTCCCTAAAGCATTTTTATTCAGTCTACCGAGTTTCCCTTTAAAGCTTTTGTTGGAAGTCATAAATCACATAAATGTGGAAGTCATAAATCACATAACTGAGTGTCCTCTCAAAATGTAATGAAACCTATGAAAACCAAAAAATTAGTACAAATTTGATGCCGTGCGAAACACACTTAACATTTCCCATGCTCAATATAAGCGATTCAAAGTTATAAAAGCTTTTTTTTTTTTCTTTCTTCTTCTGATGTAGCCTAGTCGCTAAAGGCCCGAAAGAACCCCTTGTGCCCACCAAAGATCAAACACTGGTGGACTCCCACGGCGTCCCATGTCCCAGCGCTCATGCTCAATATAACCGATTCAAAGTTATGACAACCCTTTTTTTTTGTTCGGTATAGTTGAGTGGCTAAAAGTCCGAAGACACCCTTTGCACCCACGGGGTATCGAACCCTGGTGATCTCCCCACCTCCAGGCATCCCACGTCCCAATGCCACTACACTAGGAGTGCACGGACTATTCAAAATTATGAAAGCCCAAACGATACTTTCGGCTGGAAGTGATATCAACGACAAGCCTAATTTCTCTGTAAAGCTCCAGTTTCTCCGTCACGCTATGCTTCCTTGATCAATGAAAAAGGGTTAAGGCCACTTGCATTTGAGATGGAAATCGGCCTCTAGAAGCACTTTCATACAGGTTTGCTCTGTCAAAAAGGAAAACAAGAAAAAACAAAATATTAAAAAAGACTTTCTTGTATTCATATATTTTTCCAAAGAAAATAGTGTAAAGGGGTAGTGAAAGAGACGGGTTTTGCAGATGCGCTAAACCACATAAATTTATATATTATCTCTTTAATTTCTTGTTTTTTTCTTTTCAATCTGTTGCTTGTTTGCTTATTGCATGCATACGAATGATTCCATCGGCAAGACGCATGAAAATGATCGATCCAGAATAGGGCTAGCACTCTGTTTCATTTTTGTTGAGAGTGGTGCAATGATTGAAGTATTTATATGGTCTTTCAAAAGAGAAAACTTTGAGTATCACACGTGCCTATTTATGGAAGATTTTTCTATAATGTGATCATCCTTGAAGAGGATAAAGTTGGACTGGGCCAATACAAAGCCAAAAAAGGGCCTTGACCGCACTTTTGGTTCATGAGGGACCCAGTCGAGTCCGACTTGCTGCACTGACCCAGTGTTGTACTGAGGGTCAGTGCAGCGGTTTAAAAAATTTATTTATAAAATTTCTTAGGTAATTCTCCAGGTGTTTTACAGGTCGATCTTTGGTCGGATGACTTAAAAAATTTAAAAAGTTAAAAAACATTATTAAACTTGATCCATTAAAAATAATTTTTACTGTTTATCAGGGTTCGATGTTTGATTTTTATGAGAAATAAAAAAAGCTTCATGTGAGAGGTTGATTTGAAAAAATTTCTTTCCCGTGCTTACCGAGTTCCATCCACACTTGCACGTAAAGAATCCTGATTCCTGTTGACGTCCAAAGAAGAGCTCTTGAGCAAGGAAATTAATCACAGGTTCAGTTCACCGGAGAAGAATCACAGGTTCAGTTCACCGGAGAAGACAGTGGAAATTGCTAGTATGACGGGAATGGTTCCCGTTTTTCTTACCCACTTGACATGAATATATTTGCTGCGTTTTCTTTTTAAACACAACATTAACTGTCTCGTGTAAAATTGTGAAAAATCCTTTCGTTCCTTCCTTTCCCTGTAAGTGAGTAAGAAAAGAGAGCAGCTTTGTGAGCTCATAAAATCAGATGGAGGGAGTCAACTCGATCTCCCCACAGCCCATCTGGTGTGCAGGATCAGGCGTATCAGTCTAGATCAGTAACTTACCAGTTTTCCTTTTTTGTTTTATTTTTTCTCAAAGGTGATTCTCAGTTGACATATAGCGGGGAAATGTTATGCCAGGCAGCGCTCTTAGATTGTACTGTTTTCTTTACTGCATTTTTTCTGATGTTTCCCAGCCCTTCTTTCACAGTAGAGTTTACTAATCGGATAATCCGCAAGTAATGCGTCCGAAAGCAGTGTGGTGTGGGGATTATTTCTAACCGTAACCACTTGGCCAAGCAGTAAATCATGCTAACAATTGAACAATTTCTGTGGCAGCCTTACCGAGATGCTAGCGCCAAAATAATTATAGTTCGATATGGTGTTTAGTTTTTTATCTGGTATAAAAGCATGCCATCGGCCACCAATTTCATGTCAAACGATTTTTGAGGCAATATTACCAGTATGATACAGCCAAAAATACTTGGTAGTTCGATGTGGTGTTTGTTATTCTTAACCTTCGTTGATGAGACTAGCACCATGATGTTTGTCAGCCTCAGTTAATTTGTTAGCTGTTGGAGATGTAAACAGGCTGGATTTAGTGCAAATTTAACGTAGATTTATAACCATATCCATTAAGCTATTATTTTAGAAAATGCTGTTTGTTGACTGTTATATAAATTAATAATCGGTCGGATAATTAAATTTTAATATATCATATGTATTCGGTCAGAAAATTTTGTTAGTTACCTTATTCACCGTGCGTATCCATTTATATTTGACCTCTAAGCTAATGATCAGTGTACCTCATATGGATGCGTAGGCCACCTTATTTTGAAGTCTATTTTTTTTAAAAAAAATTATAAACCATTATTATTATTATTTTATTTTTTTTAGACACCGAAATATGATGTACATTATACGGATGTGTAGGTCAACTCGATCCCAACCTAAAAACATACTTAAGAGGTTATGAAAGACTAACTGCAAGAACCATGGCCGGTGGTTTGGTATTATTTATGGTCAGCACCGCAAGGCAGTAATCAACAGCTAAAAGTATAATTTCAACTCATTGAGCTAGGAATTAATAGGATCACTCTTATTCATATGAATTATTTTATGTTGACAGACATCTGAACTTAAGATTAAAGATACATGCTTCGTTAAGCAAATGGTTCAACAATGCTTCTGGTATGCTTGTTGCCTATAAATTATCATATCAGCTCTCAGCCGACCAGAAGACGGCGTTCTGCTCTTAAGCAAGTGATTAGGAGTTGATGGCAGCGCAGACCGTCCGGATCTCCCCCGCTGTGCCGGTGTTCACCCCGATGTTGCTCATCCTCACCATGGACGCAGCAAATTCTGCCCTGAAGGCCCCCACCAGGCCGCCGAGCAGCCCGGTGTAGGCCTGGATGAACCTCCTGGTGGAGGGGTCCGAGAACAGCATCTGGTCCGACTCCAGCACGCCCCTCCCGTCCCTCAAGTTGCGGAAGAAGCTGTCGTCGAAGTTACCGCCGCTGCCGTTGTCCAGAGCCACCCGCCTGGTGCCGTCGCCGTCGGCAGGGCAGAGGGTGCGCAGCTGAGGGAGGAAGCTGGCGACGATGGTTTGGTCGGGGCGGCCGTCGCTGGTGAAGTTGTAGAGTCGGTATCTGAAGAACTGGCACTGGCTGGTGCCGATGGTGTGCCCTCCTGCCGGTAATATAATTGGTTATAATACTGAATTAATGATCAGAAAGCAAATTATTAATTAAGGGCCATTATTATTAGCATGCATGGCCAACTTACAGGATATGTCGACGTCGCTACTCGTAAAAAGGTTGCTTTGATCGTTAATTTTGAGGGATCTCATGGGACTATATGTAGGTTTCTGCCATATATCTATATATATATACACGTTAACATCACTTACCGACGAGGGTGACAAGATCCTGGACGGTGAGGTTAAACTGACGAAACTTGCGTATCTGCTCCTGGATGGAGTCGGTGAACGCAGGGAGGTCGTTGGCATCGGAAGCGACGGAGACGCGCCCGTCCCGCCGTCCCGTGGGCACTAGCCAGCTCGGTCCCCCGGCCTGCATGACATGAGATAATACCAAATAATTATACAGATGATCTGCTAGCTATAAATTAATGGGAGACAGATATACTACGTACGTAATAGCTAGCTAAACCTGTAATTAACAGGCTATAACGTACATACTCTTACCAGGACAACAGAGTCCCGGGCAGCGAGGGCGAGGATGTCGGCGCAGGAGACGACGCCCGGGCACGCGGCCTCGACCTGGGCCTTGGCGTCGTCGATGACGTTGAACCCCCTCAGGTTCAGGTTGGGCAGCGCGTTCCGCTCGGTGGAGGAGCCACTGATCAGAATGGAGGCATCGCAGCCCCTAACAAAGCAGTCGTGGAAGTGCATCCTCAGCAGGCCGGGGGCCACTGTGGGGTCGGCACGGTAGTGCGTCTGGACGGTCGACCGGACGATGGTCTCGGCTCGGGGGCACGACGTCAGGTAGAACCCCACCCTCGTGCCTTGGCCCAGAGCTCCGGGGACAGCCATGGTGATCAGGACTGGGAGCAACACTAACAGGCGTAGGGTATCAACACAGTGAGAGGTAGAACCCATATTTGCCGGTCAAGCAAGTTAGTTACTATTATGGAGGGAACGAGGGCTTGCTAATTAACTAAGAAGAGCAGTACTGCTTGACAGGACAGTAGAAGCTCTTATTAGTTTGGATACGTGCAGAAATGGAGGAGGAGATGGTGGGTATTTATAGGGAGTTATGGTCAGATCTTGATAAGTAAGCAAAGGCGGGTTTAGCGATTGGTGCAATGTGAGCTCTGTGGGGGCATGTGCATGGAGTTTCTTCTAACCCGGTGTTTGCTTGCTCATCAGTTGACGTGCCTGGAAAGTTGTGCGAAGGTCATTTCGATACATGAAAATGATGCATACCAACCATAAAGTTTGATTTTTATTTGCCTTAATTTGTCTTCTTTTCAGGAGACCAACTTCATCTTGGACCTTGCAGTATTCTTTTATTTTTTTATTTTTCTAACTAATTAGAGAGAGCATTTTGTGAGAAGAAGAAATTAAGGTTAATACTTGCTGCACACCCCCTACCCTCCTGGGGTGTGCAGCAGCCACGCACCCAATGGGGTGTGCGCCAACCAGAGAATAGGTCGATGACTCATTAAAAGTCACCCCAAGTCGTTATTTGTAAACAAAACACAAGTTCATGCAAGTCTTTTTGCAATTTTCTCTTATCATGTTGTCCTGTTCTCACCTACCAAATATTGATATTATTGTATGCACGTCGGAGTATTGTCAAATATTGGACTTTTTTTCCAAATTATTTCTTAAAGAATCTTATATATACACGTAATAGAAAATCTCCTGTAAAATACATACATGCAAAAAACCCTTATAGAATCGGTGTATACGTAAATGACCCTTATAATCAAGCAAAAATCTTCTTGTAAAACAAATACATGTAGAAAAGTTTCTTTGTAACCATTGTACACATAAAGAATCTCTTATCGTCAAGTCTATAGTCACTTCATCATTTATGGGACTTACTTAAAATAAAAAAAATTAGTGAACCTTTTGTACATTTGTATGCATAATACATCTGGTTTTTGGTATGTACGAGATTCTTTAAAGTATTATTATAAAAAATAATAAAATATTTGATATGAATAAGAGTGATTCTATTCCTAGATCAATGAGATGAAATTATATATTTAATTGCAAACTAGTTCCTTGTGATATTTGGCCATAATATAACATGGTTGATCAGTTATAGCAGTTGATATTGCATTTCGTTAATAAATGAGTATATCATGGAGAAATGGTAATTAGGGTTGTGGTTGATTTACTTTCAATTGAAGGTATGGTTTGAACTTTTATAACTAGTCTGCAGCGGAATCATAAAATTTTATAAGGACAGTACTATAAAAATTGATATAATAAATTAACTTTAGATAATAATATATAAATAATAATATAAAAATATGTAACATAAGTTAAAATTATTTTAAGTGACTTTCATATAACTTCGTTAATGACTAGAAGATGCATGAATGCCATTGTACTGACTTTCTCAGAAAATTTGTAAGGACTATTGCTTTGCTGCACTCATATGACTGCATCCATCTGTTCCCATCCAAGTGGGTCAGATCGCATTGGAGCAAAATCCTTTTCTTTCTACAATCATTCAATCAATGATCGTTGGTTGGATTTTGAAAGTTTTGGACCATCTTCATATATCATAACAAACATAAAAAGGAAATACTGTCTTGATGCAATATGAACCATTAATGGGGAAAAAGACATAATATGAATAGCAACAGACATGACTGAGAGGTCATTAGTTTGGCGAAAAATGCAGTAAATTTTTAATTTTGATACTACTAGTTTTATAAGTTAGATAAAATAATTTTTTTGATTTTAAAACCACAACTAATCATGATTCAATAGTTTTAGAGTGAAGCCTAAATCAGCTTAAGAGAGTATTTTATGAGTCAACTAATTTTGAAATTAATAATGTATGACGTTCCAAACATATAAAAATATTGTAACATAATTTATAACATTCTAAACATAATGAAAATTAGATTTCAACATTTTTATGATGCACTTAGACTACGCTTAACTAACAAGAATTTTGAAATCTTTTTCTTATGTAATGGTTTTTCGGATGGAAGTATGTGTGGATAGACAACCTTGATAAAAATTTTAAAATAATAAAAGAAAAAATTTCAAGGACTTTTCCTACAATGCAATGCTTTGGCTAGACTAATCATCTCTTGTATCCCTATGAAGTTTTAGATAATGACGTTCTAGTTGGAGTAAAAAATTTAAAAGTTTTACTTTTGAAACATTATAGGATTATTCTAATTATCACTCCAAGGAGTGATTCTTTGGAAGTGCGAAATCTATTAAGCCATTAAAATAAAATCATTAAATATTAATAAGGGAGATTTTTGAGAATAAAGCACTTATTGATTGACATTAGTGAATTTATAAAGAGCTTAAATTCTTGGATAATATCATGTCAATGGCTAAAAGATTCACTCAAAGGAGAACATTAACTATGTCATTGAGATCGTTTATTTGATTTTTAGAAGCTTTCATCTGTGTTAGTCATATTCATGAGACTATATTTAGGTGATGTATTTGAACAATTGATATGGTTTGTGTTACCTATATGTTGGTGAACTTAATTATGTTACCTATATGTTGTTCTGTATAATTTAGTAAACATTGTGAATTTCATATTTTAAGGATATACAAATATTTTTACATATATACTTAAAGGCCAGTGAGAATAAATTCATAATTAATTTATAGGGAAGAACAATGTTATAAAAATTAAAGTAATAAATTAATTTTGAATCAAATATGTAAATAATAATATATATTATATACTTATATTAAAATTATTTAAAGTGCCTTTCACACAAGTTCGTTCATTACTAGAAGATGGAACTACAACTATTGTAGTACCGAACGTTAATTGAAGACAAAATCTAAGGCAAATTTGCAAGGGCTGTTGCTTGTTGCACCTATGTGACTGTAGCGGTTCATCCGGTCCAGGTGGATCGGACCTTTTATTGGTGCCAAATCCTTTAATTTCTATAATCACTCAATCAATGATTGTTGGCTTGAGATTCTAAGAGCCTAGGACCATCCAAGCTTGACCTTGAAGCTATCCCAGCAACATAGAAAAGAAATCCTACCCGATGCAAATTTAAATCATTAGGATAAGATATTTAATAAGAAGAGCAAGCAACATGACTAAGAGATCATTGGTTTGACAATTTTTTTTTATAGAAATTCTCAATTTTGAAACCACTAGTTTTAAAGCTAGAGCAAATAAAAATTCTTGATTTTAAAATTCCTATTAATTTTGATTTTTAGTAATCTTAGAATAAAGCCAAAGTCATCTAAAAAGCGAATCCTATGAGTTAACTAACTTTGGAATGTAATAATGCATAACACTCCAAACATATGAAAAATATTGTAACATAATTTATAATACTCTAAACATAAAAAAATGACATTTTATGACATCTTATGATACACCAAACTACGCTTAACAAATAAGAATTTTAAATTTTTTTCCTTACATAATGATTATTTCATGGAAGTATATGCGGATAAACAACCTTGATACAAGCTTCAAAAGTAATAAAAGAAAAAATCTCATGGACCTTTCTAGCAATGCAATAGTTTGGACAGACTAATTGTCTCTTATCTCTATATTAATTATTAGATAACAATATTCTAGTGGGAGTAGAAATCTTACGTGTTCAATTTTTTTAAAACATTATAAGATTGCTCTAATTATCATTCAAAGGGGTGATGCTTTAAAAGTGCAATCCATTAAATCACTAAAAGGAAAAGCCATTTAGTATTGATAAGCATGATCTTGTAGAATGAAGAACTCATCGATTGGCATGAATTAATTAAGAAAGAAAATAAATTCTTGGATAATATCGCGTCAATGGCAAAAATATTAACTCAAAGGAGAACATTTACTACGTCATTTAGATCTTTTATTTGATTTTTAGAGGTTTTCGTTCAGGTTAGTCATGTTCATAAGATTATATTTGGTTGATGTATATGAATAATAAACATGTTTTATGTTTCAGAAAATGAATACTTAATATGTAGTTGATAAACTTAATTATGTTACCTACATGTTGTCCTGTATGATTTAATATTGAAAATTCTGAAGTTCAAATTTTAATGAAATATAAACATCTTTACATACTTGAATGCCAGTGAGAGTAAGTTGGTATTATTTACATGTCAGTAGCATTCCTTTACATATTATATGAAACAAATAGTCTCTTGGTAATTAAACACTATTTTTATATGTTCAACGTTTGAAATATAGTGAGATAACATTACAATATTTTATACTTTTTTTGTGTAGTATATATCTTAGGATATTACAAATATTTATGTACATTGATAAAATAATAAATTAATTAGTGATTATAGTGTGATATCATAACTTAAAATTAGAAATTAGTTATCTGTATTCAACACATTTAGTGTTTGTGGAATACTTATATGATGACATATGTGCTCTTAAGGTGTGGGCATTCAATAACTCCCAATAAATTGAAAGTATTTATATTTTGCATACTAATATATATCATTTGACTATAGAGTTAAATTTATGGTATATGTCACACTCACAAAGTTCATTTATCTTGTATTCTTTTGTTGGCTAAGAATTTATTTATTGGTGCAATTGAAGTAATAAGACTTTTACCATTGTAGTTGAATCTTGTCATCTTTATGAGGCTTATGTATAGGCCATTTAGATGTGGAATTGATCATTAGCCTACTATTTATAGACTTACTTTAGGATCGTTATGATATAGTTGTACTCTCTAGCACTTTCTAAAGATAGTATAATTTTATAATGGTTGTATTAGAGAGAGAATATGAAAAATTATTTACTGTTTGTAATACATATTGGAAAAGGACATTCTATGAAAAACTCAAAAGGTCAATAATGAATCTTATTGGTTCTTTCAATATGCTAATGACACATTTAGTTGTACTTTTGAGAGATCACATTAAGTGGATGGTGATTTTTCAGTTCTACTAATTTCATGTTATATTGTGTATATATACATGGTGATGGATTAAATTTGACAAAACGAATGTTGTAGAGAGGATAGAATGTGGCATCCACATTGGACGGTCAGACATACGAGAGATGATACGTAGAGCTCGCAACTAATTGAGAATGATCAACTCAACTTCTTTTCTCCTGTAAGGAGTGTTAAGCAAACGTAGTTAAGGGGCTTTGGGTTTGCCGGGTTAACTATTAAACCCTAGACTTAGACCCATTTAATTTAATTAATAGATTATGATTAGTTAGGCCATTTATAATTTTTATTATTTTAGTGAATTAAAGATTCATTAGTCGTTAACTAAGTGAAATTAGACCCATTAAGTCTCATAGAAACAAGCTCATTAGTGTTAGAAGAAGACTAGTCATGCGTTGTGGACAAGTAAAAAATATGGGCTCTGGACTGTGTTAGTCTTAGGTGGCCTACAAGCCAATATGACTTTGTAATCTTGTTCATTTACTAATAAAATGACATAATATTCATTATGTATAATTCTTTTTAAATTTCGTCTCAGGAGACACCAAGGACACCTTGTCGGTGGACTTCTGTGCTTTGACTTTGGTTTATGAATCTCTATCCACGGGATTCTAAACAGTCAAGGATCGAGTACGGCGGAATACCGTCGAAGGAAATTGAGTGTCAATAAGGAATTGTTCGCTCTCGGTACTTAGAGAGAGAATGCTCTAGGGAGGATGCGCAGAAGTCTCTGGCCAGGACGGACGATAATATCGGGAAATGAGTTTTCTGATATTATACGGCAGCATCCAATTCAAGTAAGTCAGCTGATTAGGGTTTGACGGTACACTATACCCTGAGTTGACTCGAGAGTATTATACGAATGAAGGATTATATGCACGAGATAACTGTTGGTGGAAAGGTTCTAAGAGTGAGTTACTTAACCCCGATACCTTCCGGGTTCACGCGGTATTGCTTGGCACCCAATGTGATCGGAGGCCCGATCGAATTTAATATGTGATATTAATTTGATTGATTAATAAATTAATAATGAGTTATTAATTGATTAATTAGGTCAGTGAGGAGTCACAGGACTTATTGGGCCATTAACTAGACTAGTTATTGGGCCTAGAGGGTCACACGCAAATGATTCTCAAGACGATTGATTAAAAAGTAAGTTTTATATGAACCGAGGGTTTTTATGAAAAATCGCGCGGTTTATAAAAAATGTAGCGAACGGGCTGAGTAGGCCAGACTGTTGTTCAACCCTAGCCGCCCCCTGCTCTCTTCCTCTCTCTCTCTGGCGCCCCAGGCCGGCCCCATTCTCCAGGTTTACGTCGCCGCTTCTCCGACTCCCGTCTGACAGAAAATCGACCGCACGTCGCGGCAGTCATTGCAGAGAACGGCGAATGGTTCATGGGCTACGACGAGCGAAGAAGGTGAGGATATTCATCGCGAGGGGGATCGCGTGGACTTCGCTAGAGGCCTGACATCTGTGCGGCTGGCGGTGTCACACCAACGGAACCAATCGGTCGAAGATTTGAATCCGCGCAAGGTAATACCCAATTATCCGATAATTCGGTTTTAGAATATTCGAAACGGGAACGGATCGTTATATTTATTTTGTTTATTCTGCTGCATGGGCGATCCGGAGAAACACGAGAACCCAACAGACTTTGCATAATAGGAGCCCAATAAAATAGAGATATCTCCGTGTACGTAAGTCCAAAAATTATGAACTTGGTACTATTAGAAAGAGGGTAGAAAGATATAAAACATTGTCTGAAGGAATGTTTACTAATTTTGATAGAATTAGGGTCGAATCTAGGAGTTTTTAGATTAGAAAACTTATTTATGCGAAAAACAGGTTCCTAGTTGCACTAGAAAATGGTTTGACTCGGAGAGGGAACTCTCTATCGTTAGAGTTCAACTCCAGCACAAATAGGGGGTGTTAGTTGTTGGATTGGGAAGCCAAGAGACTATAAATAATCTCTTAAGTTTGTGGTTAAGGCTTGTAGAGCTGAACTCCAAGTTGTAAGATAAGAATATGGTATTTTTCATGAAGAACTATAAGTGATCTTGATTTATTCTTTTGAGAATTGGTTCTAATGATTGAATTGTGTTCTTGAAGGTTTAGAGAATGTGGAAGAGACTTTAAATCAAGGAAAATTTGGGGTTGGATCTCAAGGAAACTAAGAAGAAGGGATTAGTCTTTGTTCTTTTCAAAGGTCGATGGTGATGATAACCCATCAAATGATAATTTATATTATATGAAAAATCATGTTTTTGATTTTGGAAGTGGTCAATGAAATTTCTGAAATAATAATCTTTAAGTCCTTGATCTCAATTCTCCCTTTATTCTATTAATCATATACTAAATTCATGAAACTCATGTGTTTTGGACACTTAGGTTTAAAGGCGTCATGCTCGGATGACGTGATTTAATCTCTCTAAGAGGCGTTAGCCCGATATGATGTGTTTTAAATATAATTAATAGACCAATATTTCGATAATGTGCTCTGGTTTGAAGGGCATCACTATAGCATGCCGCGATTTAGCTACAGATTTTGAAAGGCGTCACCTTACCCAGACGCATTTTATACACTCATGTAGACTTTTGTCTAATTTTTTGAATGAACTTTGAAAGACCATATCTCAACAATACGATGTCTAATTGACCTAACATTTTGACCAAATCTTGATCTAGTTGTATAATTATATTAATTTTTTTATATATTTTTATGAAATTGTTTAATGTTTATTCTACAAATATTTTTTTAACCTATGGAGTCCGTCTTTTGAATTTTCAATTTTTGGACTTTGTATCTCACTCAATTTATGTCTAAACCTTACCAAAAATTGTAGAGATATTTGTCATGATGTTTTTGAGTTCTCCAAGTAATTTAATTTTTTTGAAATCATTTGATAATTATTTTATCATGATTTATAAGTTACTAGAAATTTATTAAGTTCAAATTCCTAGGATCAAAGCGAGAGTTTAAGATTATTTGAAACCAATTCGTAAATTGATGAAACTTTCTCCACACCTTACATATGACTAATTTGACATGTTCACCAAGTTTGATTAATTTTTGAATATGTTTTCTAGTTTTGAATCTATTTATTCAATTTTCAGTTCTAAAAATTAGGTATAATGTCTGAAAAATATGTTTAATATTTCAAAATTTGTAAAAAAAATTTAGTAGCTTACATTTCTGTCCAGTAACCTATTAGAATAAGTTTTCATCTGATTATCCATCTATGTGACCATGTTGACTCTCTAAGTAACTATTTTATATGTAAAAGCATGTATTTTAACTTGTATATATATATTTAAAACTTTGATAATAAAACTTTCAGATATATGCTTATCATCTAATATTTTTTATCTGATTGTACCATAATTATTTGACTTTGTTTAGACATTACCATCTTAAGAAAATTTTGTGCCCCGATTCTATTATAAGCATGCATATTTGATATGTTATTTTGTGTAATCTGAGGGCAACGGATGGAATCCCGATTTTCGACCGAGTAAACCAGGAGATGACGATATGTAATATCATGGCGGTTTGGAGTTGGATGGTACTTAGGCTCCCTAGTTTTGCGCAGTTAACTAAGACTTTTGCATCATTTACTTAAATGCTTTGATATTTGTTTGCTCGACTCTTTATGTAGTGGTTTGAGTATATGTCCGTTATAATATGTGATTTGATTTTTTTAATTAACACATAAAATATGAGATCTTTGCTCTAATATGTCTATTTGAATTATGCTTAGATATTTCTTTTGAATCATATTAAATCTGCTTTAATCATGCAAGCCATGATATGAATATAACATGATAGTTATTATGCAATGATAACTTGATATGTGATATGTGGTCAGAATTTTGTTCAGTTTAGTATGTGATATGTTTAGTTCATGGCTAGTAGAATTTGATATGTCAGATATGAATCTGATCATGCTAAGTAAGCTACATGTTATTCGATTTGATTATGTTATTAAAAAATTTATGTGATATGATATGTTCATATATGTGACCATGTTTTGTATTATTTTTTTATTTGTGATATATATAGCATTGTCAATTCATGATATTAGTTATCACTTAATCTCAATTGTTATATATTTAGCATTTGGTGGGTTTGATGCCTACTAAATACTTGTACTTACAAGCCTACTGATAACCACATAACCATATGAGGAGGAGACTTTGAGATTTGAAGAGGACCTTACTTGAGGGCTCGAACTCTTAGAAGGTTATCTAGTTAATTTGATTTTTCATTTAGTAGTATGATGTAGTAGGGATAATGGGTGAGATATGTATTTTTCTTTTTCTTTAGTGAGATGAGTGTCTGCTTCCACTGAAATATTGATGTAATTTCTGAAACTTTAATATTGGCAATGAAAGTTTAAATTTAGGTATTTGATGGTAATTGACATTATATATTGTTTTAGTTATTTGTCCCTCACTATTCATTTAAGATTTGTATGCTGGGTTGTTCCTACTGTTACATAACTTAGATTCGAAGTGAGTCATTGAACTGAACCAAATTTGGGGTGTGACATTAACCCTCCAATGCCTAATTTAAAAATGGCTTTAAGGAGGAGAGTTAGATGGAGTAATATGCTCAGAGAGAGTTGGAGTCAGCGTACGTAAATAGATAGAAGGGTTAAGTAGGGGTGTGCATTATACAGTTCAAATAGATAATCCAAACCAAACCGACTGATTCAGTTCGGTTAATTTTTTAAAAATTCAGATTTATGACCCGACCCGAACCGAACCGAAATTAATACTTTGGTGTGGTTCGATTTTAGTCTCTTGTAACCCAAATTTGTGCATTTACGGTCTGCGGCGGAAGGCAGAAATGCATGGTGGCTCGGCTAACACCAACAACATCCCCTTTCCTCCCCTTGGCCGATGGCCGTCCTCCTCCATTTCCATCTTCTCTCTTCTTCTCTCCAGTAGCACTCGACGGCGGTAGTAGCTGCGAAAGAGAAAAAGGATCGTGGCCTACCTCTCACGCACCGGAAACAACGCTTGATGCTCTGTTCCCCGAGTCCCTCCAATGACAATCTCGTCTACTCGGTTCTCCCTTCCCTAACTCCCTTCGATGAAGTGATCCCTTGGCAAGCTGCAATTGAAGGTATGCACATATATACATCGTTTAGTTTGAGCAAAGATGAAAACCCTTCATGAAACACTTGCTTGCCTTGGTACCCTTTGATGTTTGATCCAAGTTGTTCTCTACTATTATGGCGGTGGGAATGGAATGGCTTGTCGCTCCCCCCTCGGCATTCCTTTCTCTTGAAGACGAAATGTGGAAATAGATAAAGCCCAATCCGACTGTTAAAACAGAACCGAACTGAACAATTTTGGTTCGGTTCAATTCGGGTTGATACTTGGATTGGGTCGGTTCGGTTCTTTTTTTCAAAAAATTCTTGTAATCTAGACCAAACCGAACCGTGCACAACTGTAGGTTTAAGGCTTTATAAGATTCCTTCGGCTAGGAATAAGCAGTCACATACCCCACAAAGGGCCGGGGGCATGTGTTTAGTCATTAGAGTGTCATGGGGGCGCCATGCAAGGCCCTCGAAGCTTAGTAGTGTCAAATCCTCTCCTATTTTGAAGCAAGTCCTATCTTAATGGTGAGAGAGCTGGCCGGATGATGGTGGGGGCACATGATGACTCTTTCCACCCTTGGATGCCATGTGTCTTGCCTTCGTGCGGCTTACGGTTTTGAGATGTGTAAAGGTGTGTTAGGGAGCACGTGGGCATCAAGATTTCTCAAGGTCTTTCTTGGTCCTTGGTTATCATGGTAGGGAGGTATGGGAGTGCCTCTAGCCTTAGGGAGCTATTTGCCAAGTGCCCTAGATTCTCGAGTCTCCAAGATTTAAGGGTGGTGATGTGTGCCCTTCGAGGGCAACAACTTATCCGTGCATCTTGTGATCTTTTTATGGACTCGGATCGTCTACTGCGAGTTGCCTACTCCAAACGTACTCCACTACTTATTATTGGTCCATGTGTCAACTTATTTACATGTCATCTATGAGTCATTGCCTCCCAAGAAACAAAAAATGGAAAACAGAGTTCCTCCCGTCACGCACGCACGGGATCAAAAACGGGAAACTGAGTCCTCCCTCGTCTTTCCCTTCACGCGCCCTCTCCGACTGAGTCCTCCCCTCTTCCGTCTTCCTCTTCACGCGTCCTCTCCGAGTACCTGCAACGGCTACCGACACTCCTATGAAAATTATGTGAACTTATCTGAAAAGGGCAAAATTTAATAATGGTGGGGTGATGTTAAACTAAAAATCTGCATACTTGGAGCTTGAAGGGGTTTGGTCTCTTCGCAGGATTTGCCACCCTGCAACAGCAACCTTCTCCTGGCTCTCTGACCAACATGGATTTATGGGTCCATATCCACTGGTTTTTGAAAGTGCTCAGCCTTCTCCCAATATCTTTCCTAATCAATTCTTCTCTCTGTTTATTTCTGTGCCACCTTAGGTAGCCCCTACTCCAAGGAAATCTATGAAGGAAGATGCTGGAGTGGCTCCATATTGGTGGCTCTCCTCCACAGACAACGACTCGGCAGCAGAGCCCCGGGATGTTGCTGATGCTGTGGAGTCTGAAAAGGAGGGAGGGCAGCTGGAGTACAATGGCGTTGAGGCCACTAATGGAGGGTGGTGGCAGAAACCCTGGAGGAAGGGCTCATTCGGGGGCCTGCGCAACCTGCTGCCGCTGTTGCTGTGGAAGCTCGTCCCTTCATGAGAGCCCTGGCCGTTCGGTGTCTTCGTCTCCTTCGGCCGTTCGACGAGGGGAGGACTCAGTTTCCCTTTTTTTGATCCCGTGCGTGCGTGACGGAGGGGAACTATGTTCCCGTTTTTGGTTTTTTGGGAGACAGTAACTCATAATGACATGTAAATAAGTTGACACATGGACCAATAATAAATAGTGGAGTACGTTTGGAGTAGACAGCTTGGAGTAGAAGATCCAAGTCCATAAAAAAGATCACAAGATGCACGGATAAGTGTTGCCCTCGAAGGGCACACATCACCACCCTTAGTGCCGAAGGTGAAGGCGCTCTACATTCCAGGTACGAGGGAGAGGTTGGCCCAAGATAGTCTCCAGTCGATAGGCCCCTCGTCGGATTACTTCTTTCACCCGATAAGGGCCTTCCCAGTTTGGAGAGAGCTTTCCTGCGGCTTCGGTTGGCTTGGAAGCATGGGCGTTTCGCAACACAAGGTCTCCGGCTTCAAAACTTCGAGGCTTCACTCGAGCGTTGTGATATCTCGTCATGCGCTGTTGGTATGCTGCCAGCCGAATGCGAGCTTGATCCTTAGTTTCTTCTATTAGATCAAGGTAATCCCTCAGGGCTTCATTATTATTCTCCGAATTATAAGCAAGAACCCTCGGCGAAGGCAGGCCGATTTCAACAGGAATAACTGCTTCCACTCCATAAGCTATTCGGAATGGGGTTTTTCCGGTAGGGGTTCAGCTTGTTGTTCGGTAAGCCCATAGAACACTCGGTAACTCTTCAACCCATTGGCCTTTAGCTTTGCTGAGACGAGTTTTCAGTCCTCGTAATATGCTTCGGTTAGTGACTTCGGCTTGGCCATTCGTTTGAGGGTGAGCTACCGAAGTAAATTTGTGTAGAATGCCAAAACTTGAACAATTGTCTTTGAACCGGTTGCTGTCAAACTGCTTGCCATTATCTGATATGATTGCCCGAGGGATGCCATAGCGGCAAATAATAGACTTCCATACGAAGCTCCATGCATTATTATCAATGATAGACGCAAGGGGTTCGGCTTCAACCCACTTTGTGAAATAATCTACTGCTACAACAAGGAATTTTCTCTGGCCAGTGGCAATGGGAAAAGGTCCCAAAATGTCAATCCCCCATTGGGCGAAAGTCCAAGGGTCTGACAGAGGTTTTAAAATGGTTGCTGATTGGTGAATGAGAGAACCGAACCTCTGGCATTGGTCACAGCGGCGGACGAGAGTAGCTGCGTCCTCTCGGAGTGTCGGCCACCAGTACCCTTGCCTCAAGAGTTTATGGGTCAAGGCCCTTCCTCCTGCATGCGCTCCGCAGATTCCTTTATGTACTTCCCGAAGGGCATAATTGGCTTTGGTCGGGCCGAGACATCGGAGGAGCGGCCGGCTGAATGACTTCTTATACAACATATCATCTAGAATTAAGAAATGAGAGGAACGCTGCCGGATGCGTCTTGCTTCTTTTGGATCGGACTGGAGCTTCTTTTGGAGGATAAAAGCAATTAATGGAGTAATCCAGGTTTCCCCTTCGGAATCATTCACTTGCATGACCTTGGATTCTTGAAGACTTGGCTCAAATAGCTCTTCTACCAAGACCATTCGGCTCCCTCCCCCACCATGTGTTGATGCTAGCCAAGAAAGGGCATCGGCTCGAATGTTCTCGGCCCAAGGGATACGCACGATCTCAAAAGAAATGAATTCATCAATGATTTTGCGAGTTACCTGGAGATAGGATGCCATCAATGCGTCTCGGGCCTCGTACTCCCCGGTGATCTGGCTGGCGATAAGCTGAGAGTCGCTGAATGCCTTTATCTTCTGCGCACCGAGCCTTCTAACGGCCCGAAGGCCTGATATGAGGGCTTCGTACTCAGCGGCATTGTTAGTGGCCGGGAAGGTGAAGCGCAGAGCATACTCTGTGACGACTCCTTCTGGAGACGCCAGGATCCACCCGGCGCCACTACTCGAAGAGCATGCGGATCCGTCAACATATAGTTGCCATTCATCCGCCGAGGATACCGGAGCCGAAGTGCTTTCGGCTTCAGGATTTGTTCCGACTATTTCTGGTTGAGGGGCTGAAGATGACTCGGGACTAAGCTCAGTGATGAAGTCGGTTAAAGCTTGAGCTTTTATTGCAGTCCGAGGTCCATAGGAGATGTCGAACTCCCCTAGTTCGATCGCCCATTTTTTTAGTCTCCCGGACACTTCCGGCCGAGAGAGAATCTGCCTCAAAGGTTGATCCGTGAGGACCTTTATTGAATGTGCGAGGAAATAGGGCCGGAACCTTCTCGCGGAGGCGACGAGGGCCAAGGCCAGCTTCTCAATAGTTGGATACCGAAGCTCCGCTCCGTGAAGCGCTCGGCTTATATAATAAACTGGCCTTTGAACACCATCTTCTTCTTTGACAAGGACGACACTGATAGTAGCTTCTGAAACGGCGAGATAAACAAACAGTTGTTCTCCTTGGATTGGCTTAGACAAAATAGGAACATTGAAAAGGTAAGTTTTCAGCCGATCGAAAGCCGATTGGCATTCGTCTGTCTAGGAGAAGTTATTGGTATTCTTTAGTAGCTTGAAGAAAGGGAAGCAATGGTCCGCCGCCCTCGACATGAAGCGGCTCAGTGCAGCGATTTGTCCGCTTAACCTTTGAACTTCTCGGATGTTCGCCGGAGGGCGCATTTGAAGGATGGCCGCAATCTTTGCAGGATTCGCCTCCACCCCTCGGCGGGTGACCATATAGCCGAGGAACTTCCCGGAAGCTACGCCGAAAGCGCACTTGGCAGGGTTCAGCTTCATTTTATACCTGCGCAAGGTAGAGAATGTTTCGGCCAAATCGGCCAAATGATCAACGGCGACGCAACTTTTTACCAGCATGTTGTAGACACGCTAATTTTGACATCACTTCGAGTAAATTTCATATCATATAATAATGCCTCAGAATGGTCTGATATTTAATCATTGGTTAATTTTTATTAATCATTTTTAAATAATATCGAGTCAGACATACATGATTTAAGTTAATTAATTAAATTGATTTTAACTCAAATTTCAGTTAAAATATGAAGAAGTCTAAAAAACGTCGACCTCAGTAGACGCCATTTAGAGTTTATTCTTATTTTAATGCTTAAATTTAAATTTTAATCAGTAGATTAATTAGTTAAAAGACGTCTGCATGTCACGACGCCGTTTAGGTTTCCTAAGTTCTTTCTACTTCTCTTCCGGATGTTTATCTTTATCTTAATTAGTTTAAAAGGCGTCTTCAAGTGGCGACGCGTTTTATCTAATTACAGATAAAGATAATTTTTTTCCGGATGTTTATATTTATCTTAATCAATCTGAAAGGCGTCTTCCAGTGGCGACGTATTTTAGATAATTACAGATAAAGATGAATTAATCTGTATTTATCTGTTGGTTAAGCTGGATAAATCTCAAGATTTCTTCATGTAAATCCGCGAATGCAAAGAAGTTTATAAATACCCTGTCTCTAGAATAAAATAAAAAAAGAAGAGAGAGTGATGTTGAGTAATTATTCTGGTGGCGATTGGAGCAAAGAAGCTTGAAGACGTCCAAACGCTGAAGCACTGCTGCTTCCAAGAATCTTTATCCGTCCAAGATCTATTGAAGACCAAGGCTTCCAGGGGCCATCCAGCTTAGTTTTCAATTCATTTCTGCATATTTCTTACGTTTTCATCACATTAGTCTTACATTCTTCATCACATCACTCTATGCAACACACACAACACTAGCATCATTTTTCAAAATCTATTTGTTAAAGGGGTTTAAAAGATCATCTCAACAAGTGAGTTTACCTGCTTAATTGCATGTTCAAAATTTCTTCTGGAATGGATACTGCTTCTTCTTAAGTTCTCATCATTGTTCTTCATTTCTTTCTATTTCTTGTAAGGTACAAAGGAGAATCAAAGGGGAGGGAATAAACAGCGAACAACAAGGAATTTGGACGATCCTCAGAATTCAATAACAGCCAAAGCAAGAACAAGGATAAGAAAGGGCTCTCTTTCTTCGGCCGGCTGAAGGAGGGGAACCAAGAGCTCAACATCTCCCACATCCAAACAGGTAGGCGATCAAATCTTATTTTGGAACTTTTAAGTCAAAAGTTTCTGGCGATCACATCACTTATTTTTTTTTTAATAGGTTTATTTTGCACTTAAACAACATAGTTTTCATGATAATCATACACTCATTTTAAGCACTCACACATGTCGTTGATGTAAACTTCCATGTTTCGGTCGAGTTGTGGGGCGAACATTTTGTTGACGAGGCGCTGATAAGTTGCTCCAGCATTCTTCAAGTCGAAAGGCATCCGGGTGTAGCAATAGAGGCCGAGGTCTGTTGTGAAACTTGTTTTGTCCTCATCCATGGGATGCATTCATATCTGGTGATAGCCCGAATAGACGTCGAGGAAGTTGAGTAGTTCATGGCCGGAAGTGGTGTCCACCATCTGGTCTATCCGAGGCAGCGAAAAACTGTCCATCATACAAGCCTTGTTGAGGTTAGTGAAATCAACACACATTCGCCATTTACCGTCTTTTTTGGGCACCATCACCACATTGGCGATCCATTCCGGATGATGTACCTCTCGGAGATGTCCGGCATTCAGCCCCTTTTGTACTTCAGCTTGGATGGCCATTCTCCTTTCTTGGTTGAAGGTGCGCCACTTCTGCTTGACCGGAGGTTGATTGGGATTGACGTGCAACCGGTGCTCTGCTACCTCCGGGTTGACTCCAGGCATATATGAAGGAGACCAGGAGAAAACGTCGAGGTTCTCCTTCAGGAAGTTGATAAGTCTTTCGGCTTCAGCTTTCTCAAGGCCAGAACCTATCATCAGTGTTCGGCCTTCTCCTCTTGGAACTGGGATAGTTACAAGCTCTTCTCCTGGAGATGCTTCGGCTGAAGATTCGATCGAAAGGGATTCGGACGCAGCCTTCCCTTTGACCGAGATCATATAGCACTGTCTGGCAGCTTCTTGATTCCCTTTCGCCTCGCCGACTCCATGACTGGTATGGAACTTCAGTTTTTGATGGTAGGACGAAGGCACAGATCCAATTCCTCCGATAAGCTTTCGGCCAAAAATAGCGTTGTAGGCTGAATCAATTTTCACGACGGCAAAATCCATCTCAATAGTTAATTGCCTCGGTGCTGTGCCGAGGGTCACAGGCAGTCGGACGATGCCTTCCACCCGACATGGTGCACCATTAAAACAGAACAAGGGCCCCTGGTGAGGCTTCATATCAGCCTCGGTCAGACCCATTTTCAGGAAACAGTCATAAAAAAGCACATTAGGTGCGCTTCCATTATCAACAAAAATACGATGAACATCGTAGTTTTTTAATACAACATTTATAACAAGGGCATCATCATGATGGACCTGAACGTCAGTCAGATCCTCCTGGCCGAAGACGATGTCTTCTTGACGAGGTCGCTTCGGCCTAGCATCGATTGCAGCTACATCTGATGTTGCCTCGGCTCGACGACGCCGTGCTCCCTCTTTCGGTCCTCCGGATATCATCATGATTGACTCGGCACTAGGTCGCTGGTGCGATGCTTCTGCCGGGGCCGAAGTAGCTTTCGGTTGAGGTGGTGCTTCTTTATCCGGGAGTTGGGGTTGTCTTGGCGCTGCGGGGGTGTCTCGGCTCTGCCGCTGCTGAGGTTGCACTCGTTGGTATTGCGGCAAGTGGCCTTCCCGGATGAGGCGATCAATCTTCTCTCAAAGGTGCCGACATTCGTTAGTTGAATGCCCAATTTCCCAATGGTACTCACAATATTTCCGGGAGTCCCTTCGGCGATGATCAGTTATGATGCGCTCAGGCTGCCGAAGCATATGTTTCACCTCCATGAGCATCCGGGAAGGTGAAGCAGGTAGTGGCAGATACCGCTACTGCGGATCTCAGCGCTTGTCTCGGCCCCATTCTTCTCTCCGGTATCTCTTGCAAGAGGGTTCATGATATTCAGGGCGAGGACGAGCCGCTGGAGGGGTAATAGCCAATATTATCTCGGCAACACTCTTGCCTTTGGACATCATCAGGGCCTCCTAATTGATATATTTATGGGTCCGAGCCACCAGGTCCTGGAAAGTAGGAGGATGACGTTTCTTGATAGAGCTGAGAAGCCCCTCGTCTGTGCATCCGCTGATGATGGCCGAGACCGCAATTGAGCTGTCTAGGTTCGGAATCTAGGCTACTTCGGTCCGGAACCTGGTAAAGTATTCTTGAAGAGTCTCGGTCGGCCTTTGCCGAATAGCAAATAGACTGGCCGAGGTTTTGCATTGTCGAGTGGCATCATAGAATTGGTCGATAAACAATTGGCCTAGTTGTACTAAAGAATGAATAGAATTGGGAGCCAATGTTTCAAACCAAGTTGAAGCTGTTTTTTCTAGAGTGAGGGGGAAGAGACGGCAGCGGACTGCCTCAGAAACCCCTCGGACGGAGAGGTAAGAATTAAATCTCTGGAAATGACAGACTGGATCTGTCATTCCATCATACAGAGGACCTTTTGGTAATTTGAAGTTGGAAGGTACCTCAATGGCCAGAAGCTCCAGGGAGAAAGGAGTCTGTTCCAGGATGGTGCTGGCGAGAGGTGTTCCATATGGCCGGGAGACCATCTGCTGCATTTCCTTCCTCATCTCTGTTAATCTCCGGTCCAGCTCCGGAGTGGTTGAGGTAGCGGCCGAACGCCCTTCGGCCTCGGTCGGATGAAATCCGGACGAAGCATTGTCCTGTTCCGTCATAATATGACTGGCGCGAGGAATTCGGCTTGCGGCCCGAATGGTTCGCTGCGTGCCGAAGCTATTTCGTTGTGAAACGCCCGCGAGGGTGTTGGCTGTCCCTTCGCAGGCTGAGTAGCAGGACAATATTGAGGAAGAAGCGGTACTTGCTGTGCGGGCTGATTTAGCAACCCCATGTGTTAGGTGATAGCAGACACCATATCCCGCAACGGTGCCAAAGAAGTAACAGTAGCGGTCAGTGTGGCCACTTGCTGTTGGAGTTCCTCCACTCGGTCATCCCTGGGAGCGAGAGGCTCCGGTATTGCTGGGAGAACGGAACCTTGCGGAAGGACGGACGGAGCACCTTCGGCGTGGAGTGACTGCGCCGGAGTCGCTCGTGTCTCTGCCTCGTCTTGTCCGGATCGTCTGGTCACTGGTCGATGAGACATGGCTATAACGCTTCTTTCCCATAGACGGCGCCAAGTGATGTAGCCGAAGCTATTACTAATAGATTCTAAAGGCAGAATCCGGATGTGAACCGAAAGACCAGTTGCCGAAGCGGACCCGGACGAAGAAATTGACGAAGAATCAAGCCGAGACTCCTGCGAGAAGAAGAACCAGTCAGCGAGGGTCCTGGGTTTCGGCCCAGGAGAACCCCCTCTGATGGTTAAGTCAGCCTCTGAAGAAGACTTAATTTAGAAAGAAGGAAGAAGAAACTTGAGTACTTAATGTGTACCTTTTCCGCAATGAATCGCCTTCTTTTTATAGCAGAGGATGGAGGTTCTCTTCTTGTAACAGCCGATATAGGACTATTTTGGGGTTTGAGAGGAAATTGCCGAAATACCGCGTTAATAGGCCGATGGCTAGATAGCAGTTAACCGGAATGGGCCGGGTCCATTTCGGCCTATTATTTGCTATGACTAGGCCGAATATGGTTGTTAACAGAGCCCACTGCTTGGGCCGAATCTGTACCATTTCAATAAGGCGTCTGGGCCATTTCTGTTCGATTGTCTTGATGGGCCGAATGTGATTCGGCTCTTTCTCTTACTTGGGCCGGCCTCCTAGTGCCGTGCCTAATCGGATTCTCCCCCATCCTATTTAATAATGATCCAAGTGACTCCACTGGATAAAGTTTCTGGATCCGCCACTGGTTAAACCCAGACTCAGTTCGGTTTGGTCAGGTTGTAAAAAATTTCGGTTCGGTTTAATTTTTTATATAAATTTACGAACCCAGACCAAATAGAACGGTGCACACCCCTATCTCTGATCCATGGAAGTATATCTAAGCGGGTTGGCATGCCATGAAGGTCATAAGTTTAAGATGGAAGTCAACTGGAGGATTAGTGATGACCAAGAGAGTGTTGTCAAGGTTGAGGACGTTTTCAACTCAAGCCTCAATTGCAACACGTTGGTACAGCATTTTAGTTCTACAATATTGCAATCCCTTGCTAAGGGGCATGACAACAAGTAGAAGCCGACCCTCGTGCCTTGGCGCAGAGATCCAAGGACAACCATGGTGAGGAGTAGGAGAAATGGGGGGAGGGGCAAGAACACTAGAGAGAAGAACCAATATTGGCGAGCAAGGGGGTTATTGTAGAGAAAAGGGCTAGCTAGAAGGAACTACAGTGCATGGTAGAATAGAACGTTCAATTAGTTTGGAGGTGCAGAAATTGAGGAGGAGATGGTGAGGTGTTTATAAGCATTTATGGACAACCAAATGAGCAAAGGCAACTCAGTGATTAGTGCAATATCAGCTGGCTGTTTGGCCTTGTGGGAGCATGTGCATGGAGTACTACCTAGTGGTGCTGGGATTATCTGACTCATTGTTATGTGGAAAATGCTAAGTAGACGGGAAATGCTCGTCACTTTCTTTATCCAATTGACGTGGGTGCATGGGATAAGTTCCCATCATTAACTATTTTGCAAAGAAGTCTCCAACTTGTATCCTTCCTTTAAAGAGGTAAACAAATTGAATAAGATCTCCCGTCGTACTAGCATTGCTCTTGTTATCTTGCTTATAGTGTCCAGGCCAAGAAAGCTGTGCGAAGTTCATTTCCACATATTAAAATGAAGCGTGGTACATAAGCATAACATTTGATTTTCCATTTGTTTTAGATTGTCATTGATCATCTCCTAGGAACTAACATCATCTTAGATCATGCACTGTTTTATTTTTAATTTTCCTGGCCAGTGACACACACACACACACAAAGAGAGAGGGTAGAGAGTAGGAAAGATATACAAGGAAAACTTTTGTGAGAACATAAAATGATCACCTTTAATTCCCCGAGGGATGTCGAATTCATACAAGTGTCACCATGAGGTATCCTTTTTTTTTTAAGATGAAACTGTGTGAACTGAGTTCACAATAGATATTTTCTCCCAGAAGTTAGATTGACGAGTCACAATCTCTAGCTACCCATTAAAAGTCACTCCCCAAGTCATTAATTATAAATAAAATACAGTGTGATGCAACGGTCTCTTACAATTTCTTTGTTTGAGCAACCATCAACTTCTCCTCACCTACCAAATATTGGTGTATATGCACAGTATGATAAAATGTCACTTGCCATTAACCGTTCACAATATTCTATGACTAGTCATACGACCTATATATAGTACCTCATCTGACTGATGTCGGCATGGAGGAAACTAGATCTTCTTCATTTTTGTGCCACCAGTATATTCAATAAGAAAACACATGAATTTGTTGTTTTTATATCCCGTCTGAGCTAGGTTTAATCAATAAATGACACTATTTTGTTGGAGATACTAGTATGTTAAGATCAAATTAATTAAGTAATTACTAAGAGAGATATCATCATCCAAGTAAAAATCTTTTTATTAACTCCTAGCTGTAAAAATGTGCCTTCAGTCATATGAGTTTTATCAAATGGATCAGTACTACTATCCTTATTACGCTTATTAGGTTGTTTGAATTCAAGAATAAGTCTAGAATAGGATGGCACACTCAAGTTATCTGAACTTGTTTGCTTTAATTAATAAGTTACATGTGCAGGCTATCAGTATTTTTAATTTACAAAAGATTCAAAATTTTTTGGAGGTCCCCGTGGTGTCCTAATCCGATCTTTGATCGGACGACTTCAAAAAAGATGAAAAAGAAAGAATCGAGCATAACAGTAAAAAGTGTCTTTTTGGATGGTCCAATTTAAGATTGTGTGACCATGTAAATCGGGTGAGGGGCCTCCGAAAAAAAGTTTTAATTTCTTTTTAAAATAGAAATATCGGCAGGTGCAGCAGTCTCATCTAAAAAAACTAATATCCATGTCAAATCAATGACACTATAAGACCATTGTGCAGGTACATGATTTATTGGTTAAACCTCAGGCTGGCTAGCGGTCTACAAATTCACAGTAGCATGACCCATTCCACATGATTTTCATTGACCATAAGGAAGTCATAAAATTCAAGGAATAATACTTGATGCAATTTTTCTCTGGCTTGTAATTGTAATTGTTGTCCAAATTTATAATTATATGTCACGTGAACTTAAGTTCCGCAACATTCTTTTTGAACTGGTATAACGACGTCTATGCATCGATTGGACGCTAGTTATAGTTACAATGTCTTATGTGACTTCGATATCAGAATAACTTATTATTTGAGATAATTAGTTATTCTGAGATTGTTTAATTATGTTAGAATTCAAGACATTTAAGTTTGAATCACTTTTAACTTATGTAAGAATAAGTGAATGAACAATTCTATCCTTTTATCTCGAATGATTTATTCTGCTTATTGCAAGGACAACTCATTCTCACATAAGGCACACACGAAATAAGAGTTTCCACCTATCAAATTAGATGTTACCTTATTATGCAGAATAAGCCACCCTCTTCCTTCCCTATTCAGTTGTCGAAGAACCAAAGTATTACAGAAAGTGTTATTACCCAAAATCAAGAAGATCTGGTTCCCTGCATGTGGATGTTACTCAGATGAGGTAATAGCGTTTACGACCCGTCAAAGAGCATACTGAAAGTTTGACCCAAGTCTTGACATTTTATTCCCGTGTACATATATACCAATATTTGGCAGGTAAGAAAAAGCCAATGCATGATCATTATAATTAATGACTTGAGGTGACTTTTAATCGGCATTTGTGATCATGACTCATCGATCTAAATCTATTTTGGGCTCACACCAATCGGTTTCATCTCCAAAAGGCACGCCAATGGTTATGGATCAAACTAATAAATACCACACCATCTCCCCCATTTCTCCACATCCAAACTAATAAGAGCACTCTATTCCTTCAAGCTAGCTGTACTGGTAGCTCTTCCTAGCTCTCTTGCCGTCTTCTCTATACATAGTAATAACCAACTTGATCCACTGCGCGCCAATATGGGTTCTTCCTCTCACCGTGTTGCTGCCCTACCCCTGTTAATGTTGCTCCTAGTCCTGATCACCATGGCTGCCCCCGGAGCTCTGGGCCAGGGCACGAGGGTTGGGTTCTACCAGTCGTCGTGCCCCCGAGCCGAGGCCGTCGTCCGGTCGACCATCCAGACGCACTACCGCGCCGACGCCTCCGTGGCCCCCGGCCTGCTGAGGTTGCACTTCCAGGACTGCTTTGTGCGCGGCTGCGATGCCTCCATTCTCATAAGTGGCCCCGCCACCGAGCGGAACGCGCTACCCAACTTGGGCCTGAGGAGGTACGATGTCATCGACGACGCCAAGGCCCAGGTCGAGGCCGCGTGCCCGGGCGTCGTCTCCTGCGCCGACATCCTCGCCCTCGCTGCCCGGGACTCTGTTGTCCTGGTGAGTGATTAGTTAATTGTAGGCTAGCTAGCTGTTACGTACGTATATACGCATAACCTAAACATATGTGTCGGTCTTTTACGTATGTACGTGAAGCAGCAGCTAGAGACTAGAAGATCATCTGTATGATTAATTGATGTCGTTAGCTAATAAAAATATATGCATGCATGCAGGCCGGGGGACCGAGCTGGGAAGTGCCGACGGGATGACGGGACGGGCGCGTCTCCTCGGCCGCCGAGACCACCGACCTCCCTGCGTTCACCGACTCCATCGATGTGCAGATAAGTAAGTTCGCTCAGCTTGGCCTCACCACCAGGGATTTTGTCACCCTCGTCGGTAAGTGATGGATAGCAAATAGTACTTTACTGTCTGATCATTATATTACATGCTAATAGATTTTATGATCTGCAGGGGCGCACACCATTGGGACCAGCCAGTGCCAGTTCTTCAGGTACCGACTGTACAACTTCACCAGCGATGGGCGCCCCGACCCCACCATCGCCGCGAGCTTCCTCCCTCAGCTGCGCAGTCTCTGCCCCGCCGACCGCGACGGCAACAGGCGGGTGGCACTGGACAACGGCAGCAGCGAAAACTTCGACGACAGCTTCTTCCGCAACGTGAGGGATGGGAGGGGCGTGCTGGAGTCGGACCACATGCTGTTCACAAACCCCTCCACTAGGAGGTACGTTCAGGCCTATTCCGGCCTGCTCGCCGGCCTGGTGGGGGCGTTCGGGGCAGAATTCGCGGCGTCCATGGTGAGGATGAGCAACATCGGGGTGAACACCGGCACCGCAGGGGAGATCCGCAGGGTCTGCTCTGCCGTAAACTCCTAAATTTTAATTACGTACCACTTAAGAGCAGAGTACCATCGGTCGTCGAACTTCTGGCTGGGAGCTGATCTAATAAATCTTTATATAAGGACGACCAGAAGCATATATATATATATCTACTAGAAGCAGTATATATATACTACTACTGAATCAAACGCAAATTAAGCTATTATAATTTGCTTAATATATATATATATCTACTAGAAGCAGTATATATATACTACTACTGAATCAAACGCAAATTAAGCTATTATAATTTGCTTAAGTACGAATAAGCATGTATCCTCAACCTTAATTAATTAATTTCGGATATGTATCTTGTCAGCATAAAATATAAATTTGGTTTCGTATGATGAATAAGAGTGATCCTACTGCTCCCAGCTCCATCTGATGAAATTATATAATTTGGCTAGCTGTTGATTACTGCATGCCTTGTATTCCCGGCCATGATATAAACTTGGCATGGTTCCGCTATAGCTAGCGCTTCCTCACGAAACTAGCTTTAGGCTTGTGGTTGATTTCACTTCCAAGTGAAAATATATAGCGTTGGGAGTTCTACGTACCCCCTTGAATTTAGTCGTCAGAAAATTTTAGAAGGAAGGGAAATATTATCAAAATTAATTTGTTTAAGTTATAATATAAAAATCTATATATATGATAAATTAAAATTATTTCAAATTTGAAATAAAATGCATTTCATGCAAGCTAGTTAATGACTAAATGATAGTGATACCAGTACCATTGTGCTGTCTTTCTCAGTGAATCAGTCATGTGCAATGTCATGTAATTAAAGGCAAAATTCAAGCAAATTGTAAGGACCATTGCTTGTTGCAGTCCATTCCTGTGTAGGTTTGGTCAGATTGCGTTTGGGTGTCCTTTTCTTTTTACAATCACCTAATCAACGATTACATGGTTCAGCTTTTGAGAGCATAAGACCACCCCAAGCTTGGCCTTGAAGCTATCAATCAACGTAAAAAGAAAATACTACCCGAAGCAATAAAGGTACTATTAGGGTAAAAGACATAATAAGACTAGCAAGCCGCATGACTAATAGGTTGTTGGTTTGACAAAGAATAGGGTAATTTTTAAATTTTGAAACCACTAGTTTTTTAGGGTCAAAGAAAATAAAGTTCTTGGTTTTAAGGTCATTGACTTTTAAAACCCCTAATTTTGATTTTCTATAATTTTAGACTGAAACTGAAATCACCTAGAAAGAGTATCCCATGGGTCAAACGATTTTTGAAATGTAATAATGTAGCTACTCTAAACACATGAAACATATTGTAGAATAGTTAATAATATTTCAAATACAAGGAAAATGATATTTTATGATATTTTACAATGCACCAAACTACTCTAAACCAATAAGTACTCCAAAAAATTTTCCTTACATAATGATCACTCTGATGGAACCATATGCAGGTAAAACACCTTGATAAAAATTCCAAAAGAAAGAAAAAAAAAGCCTCTCAAGGACTTGCCTCGCAATGCAATGTTTTGAATTACTTGTCTCTTCTCTCCTAAGTACATTATAGATAACAAAAGTCCAGTGGGAGTGAAACCTGTGGGAGTTTTACTTCTTGAGTTATTATAGGATTTGATGAGGGGTGATTGGGGTATGGCCCAATTTGACCCATTTAGCCAGAAGCCTAAGGGCATGTAGTCCGTAGGTACTTACACAAAGGCACCACGTAAGCACTCTTGGTACTCCGATTGATGAGTCGAAGGCTGGGATCTAGAATGCGTGGGCTCTAAGTCCTATGATCGCTATGCCTAGAAGACCGACACATTAGTCGGTAAGCTCCGAAACCAGCAGTGTAACGACCCGCCACCCTATAATCGGGAATCCGATTACTAAATGGGTACCGAATCATTAATTTGGAACCAAACCAGGATCTAGTAAGTCTGGGAAATAAATAATAAACTAAGCTAAACATCAACATCGCATTGAATTGAAATGAAAGTGCAGGAAATTAAAAATTATTACAATGCGACTCGATTACAGCAAATAATTACATACTCCTGCTGAAAGGAAATAATTAAACATACAGGCTAGAAATAAATGACAACTACATCGGGGCATACCCCGGAACAACTGCCGAAGAAGCACAACACACGGCCGCACGCGCCGCTCTAAGTCTGCTGGGAGTCCTCACCTGAAAACCGCAGGGGTGAGTCTCAAGAACAAGACTCAGTAGGGATCCTTCGATCCCCACTGCCCACGCACACACCCACAAGTGTAAAGTACAGCTAACGGTGGAGTAACAAGTGTAGTGGCAGGTACAATTCCTAATTCTCTACGTGAGAATACATGCAATCGTTATTATAATAATCATGCACATTCTAAACCAGCCGTTAGAAAGTCTACAACCGTCATCTCGTTAGAACTCGCCGACCATGCAAACAACGGTGGGAAAACCTCGACCCGCCGAGACCAAGGAGTAGCCCTTCGGATAGCACGCTCGCTACTCCGGCCCAACTGGCTCAGGTGACTACCCCTTCCCCCAGCATGAGTGACTCTCCGAATGTACCACTCCGACACCGGTACTAGCTGACCCCGGGGTTCACCAGGTGACCCTCTCTCACTAGGCGTCACCCCGCCCACGCCCCCACCGGCGCTGTGCTCACGCCCCCACCAGCACAGGGTGATAAAGTGCTACAATGTCACTCCAGGTCCACAGTAACTGAAAACCCAACACAGTGCGATCCGGTCACGTGAAAAAGCCCGCGATCGCATAACACATATAGAACCATCCGATCATGAGGAACCCATCTCTTTCGGGTGCATTAAAACATGTGCTAACCATCTAACTAGCAGTATGAACATGTTTTACAGGCATGCATTAGTGAGATTCTGTCTTGAATCGCGTCGACCAAGGTCGACGCCATTCAAGCCTCAAGTACAGGTTTATATAAATCAGTCTTCAGATTCTGGCCTTAAAAGGCGTCGACACCAGTAGTCGCCTTTTAAAAGGCGTCGACATCCCCAGACGCCATTCAACACGAAAATCCGGAATTTCCAAGAGCTTTACTCAGGGGACTTCTGTGGTTAAAACGCGTCATGGACGCCTGACGCCATTCAAAAATGCGTCGTTTACCCATGACGCCATTTAGCCACAGAATCCCCAACCGGGCAATCTGCCTGTCAGTCGATTCCTGTCTTAAAAGGCGTCGTGATGGCCCGACGCCCTTCAAAAAGGCGTCGTCCATGCACGACGTCTTTCAGCCCCAGGAACCAGGGACGCCCTAAACCCGAGGGCTCCCTTTCCAACCCCAAATAACCCCAAAAATCGACTAAACTGGAGGGGAAACGGAGAGCAAGGCAATTCATAGGCAAACACCCCCATAGAAAACCTAAACATGCTCATTCTAACCCCCAAAACCGAAGATCTACCACATGCATATCGAGGAAAAACATGATTTTAAACACAACGCTACGGGGAACGTCACCCTACCGAACACTCGAACTCCTCCAAGCTTCACGCCGTCCACCCTTCTTGCCCCACGCCGCCGCCGGTACCGCCGTGGTCGTCCTTGCTCCACCGTGACGTCGGCCGCCGTCCGGAGAGTAGAACGCCACAGTGGAAGTGGAGGTGGTAGTGGTATGAGTTAGGTAGAGGATGGAGTGGAGGGAGAGGCGAAATGGTGGGAGGAAAAGAGGGAGGAGGAGGTGGCCGCCGCCGGTCGCCGGAGGAGGAGGAGAGAAGGAGAGTAGGAGAAAATGAGGGAAAGAAGGAGGGCTCACGGGGTTAACCAGAAACTGGCTAAAACGCGTCGACATCTACGGACGCCAATCAGGTGATGTGACGGCCGCTCTGACAAGATTCTGAAACGCGTCGTCCTACACAGACGCCATTCAGACAACTTGTCAGGGCCGTACTCTGACACAACCAGAGTCGCAGTCTGAAAGGCGTCGTCCTCCGCAGACGCCGTTCAGACGACCTGACAGGGTCGTACACACGCGGCCCAAGGCCAACCCCCGTGGCACCCACGTGGCAGTACCTGAAAATGCGTCTGCCAAGGTGGACGCCGTTAAAAACGCGTCGCCAGGTCCTGACGCGATTCAACTCATAATTTCCGCCCCCCACAAGGGTTAGAACAACAGGCTCTGACCCGAAAACCGGATCCGAAAGTCTCGATCCTTACATTCTCCCCCCCTTAAAGAAATTTCGTCCTCGAAATTGACTGCTAGAATCAACAAGGTCAAAACAAGGATACAAGTTTACAATAAGACTCACGAGAAGAGGTAAGGGAATTGCTCCCGCATCTCGTCCTCTCGTTCCCAGGTTGCCTCACCTCCGGAGCGGTACTGCCAAATCACCTTGACCAGCGGTACGACCTTGTTCCGCAAGACCTGCTCTCTGCGATCTTCAATACGAACCGGGTACTCTGGAAATGACAGGTCCTCAGCGACCTCCAACTCTGAAAAGTCCAACACATGGGACGGATCCTGAACATACTTCCTCAACAAGGACACATGGAACACATCGTGCACTCCTGCCAGACTGGGCGGCAAGGCCAACTGATACGCGGTTTCCCCGATTCGAGCAAGAATGGAAAAAGGTCCAATGTAACGCGGACTCAGCTTGCCTCGCTTCCCGAATCTCATCACACCCTTGGAGGGTGAGACTCGGAGAAACACGTGGTCCCCAATCTCAAACTCAAGTGGTCTCCGTCGGATGTCGGCATAACTCTTCTGTCTACTCTGAGCTGCGGTCAACCTCTGCTGAACTGTCCTGGCGACCTCAGCACACTGCTGTACCAACTCGGGTCCTGCAATCTGCCTCTCACCGATCTCAGACCAACACACCGGTGATCGACACGGCCGCCCATACAAAGCCTCATAAGGCGCCATGCCGATGCTAGAATGGTAGCTGTTGTTGTAGGCAAATTCCACAGTGGACAAATGCTGCTCCCAAGAACCTCCCCAGTCTAGACAACAAGCTCTAAGCATATCTTCCAATGTCTGAATAGTTCTTTCCGACTGCCCGTCAGTCTCGGGATGGTAAGCTGAGCTGAAAGCCAACTGAGTCCCCAATGCCTGCTGAAAGCTCTTCCAGAATCTGGAAGTAAACCTCGGATCTCGATCTGATACAATGGACAAAGGGACCCCGTGCAGTGAGATGATCCGGTCTACAAACAACTTTGCCAACTTGCCGACCGACCAGTCCTTCCTAATAGCTAGGAAGTGTGCCGACTTGGTCAGCCGATCTACGATGACCCAGATAGCATCTCTCCTGCTAGGAGATGTAGGCAATCCCATCAGGAAGTCCATAGTCACATGCTCCCATTTCCACTCCGGGATCGGCAAAGGCTGTAGCAATCCACCAGGTCTCTGATGCTCGGCCTTGACCTGCTGACAAGTCATGCATCTGGCCACATACTCAGCCACATCTCTCTTCATACCGGGCCACCAGAAGTGCCTCCTCAAACAGTGATACATCTTTGTTGTCCCGGGATGCACTGCATACCTCGATCGGTGCGCCTCATCAAGAACACATCTGCGCACATCTTCCTCAGTCGGGACATAGAGTCTGCCTCTGAATCTGACGGTACCATCATCCCATAACTCAACCTCAGACCTCTGGAGAATTTGGGGTAACTCCGCATCTGCCCTCTGAGCCTCAATAACTGCATGATACACTGCTGGTCTCACAGTCAAACTGACCAGCACAGCTCTGTCACCTTCACGTGGAACCCTAAAGGAAGATTCCACCACTTGCTCGAATAATTTCCACTCCTGAATCATGAGGTATGACATGACCGTCTTCCGACTCAAAGCGTCTGCCACCACATTCGCTTTGCCCGGATGATAAGAAAGGTCAAAGTCATAATCTTTAATGAACTCCATCCATCTTCGCTGCCTCAAATTCAGATCCCTCTGTGTGAACACATATTTCAAGCTCTTGTGATCTGTAAAAACCTGAAATTTCTCCCCATACAAGTAATGCCTCCAAATTTTCAGTGCAAACACCACAGCCGCAAGCTCCAAATCATGAGTGGGATAGTTTTCTTCATGCTTCTTCAGCTGCCGAGAAGCATAAGCAACTACCCTGCCATGCTGCATAAGGACTGCTCCCAAACCTCGACGGGACGCATCCGAGTAAACCACAAATCCACCTGACCCAGATGGAAGCACCAGCACTGGGGCTGACGTGAGACGAGTTTTTAGCTTAATAAAACTCTGTTCACAATCCTCTGTCCACACAAAACGAACTCCCTTTCGAGTCAGCCTCGACAAGGGGATCGCTATCGAAGAGAATCCCTGAACAAACCGTCTGTAATATCCAGCAAGCCCCAGAAAGCTCCGGATCTCGGTCACTGAAGTCGGCATGTTCCAGTCCATCACTGCCTCTATCTTCGCTGGGTCTACTGCGATACCTTCACCAGAAATAACGTGCCCAAGAAAGTGCACCTCGCTCAGCCAAAATTCACATTTGCTGAACTTGGCATAGAGTCGATGCTCCCTCAGGACCTGCAATACTGCCCGAAGATGGGCGGCATGCTCTTCTTCAGAAGAAGAATAGATCAGGATATCGTCTATAAACACAACCACAAACTGGTCCAGATAAGTCCTAAAGACTCGGTTCATCAGCTCCATAAAGGCCGCCGGAGCATTGGTCAGGCCGAAGGGCATAACCAAAAACTCATAATGTCCATACCGAGTTCTGAAAGCCGTCTTGCTGACATCCACATCCCGGATCCTCATCTGATAATATCCGGATCTCAAGTCGATCTTGGAAAATACCCTCGCGGACTGCAGCTGATCCATCAAATCATCAATTCTTGGAAGTGGGTATTTATTCTTTATTGTAACCTGGTTCAGCTGCCTATAGTCAATGCACAACCTCAGAGAACCATCTTTCTTTCTAACGAATAGGACTGGAGCACCCCATGGAGATGTACTGGGGCGAATGAAACCCTTATTCAACAGCTCCTGCAACTGTGCCTTCAACTCAGCGAGTTCAGCTGGCGCCATCCGATACGGGGCCTTAGACAAGGGCGCCGTACCTGGTGCAAGCTCGATGGTGAATTCGACCTCTCGCTGAGGAGGAAGGCCAGGCAGCTCCTCAGGAAAAACATCAATGAATTCACACACAACAGGTACCTCCTCAGGGCTGAGACTAACCCGGACATCGGAGACAACAACAGAGGCAAGGAAAGCCTCACAGCCACCATCAAGCAACCTCCGTGCCTTACAGGCAGAAATAAGAATACCTCGGAAAGAAAGCCTAATACCTTGGAAGAAGAAGGTCGGGATGCCCGGAATGGAAAATCGCACCCTCTTCTTGTGGCAGTCCACCTCTGCATAAAAGGCTTCCAACCAATCCATACCCAGGATGACATCAAAGTCTCGAATGGCAAGCACAACCAACTGGGCAGGGAGCACATGACCCTCAATGGTCAAGGGAACATTCCTCAAGCAGTTATAAGATATCATATAGTCTCCAGAAGGAACCTCCACCCTCAAACCATCAGATAATTCAACAGCAGGCGCAGAAAGGATATCTAAGAACTGCTCAGAAATAAAAGAGTGCGAAGCTCCTGAATCAATCAATACGTGTGCAGAGTTCTCAAGGACAGAAAGTGTACCTTCCACCAAGTTGGACGCGCGAGCCTCCCTCCTGGTGATAGCTAACACTCTCCCCTGGGTCCTCGGCTTCTTCTGCTCGCCTGAACCATGACCCTGACCATACCCCTGCGGGCACTGCCTCGCCAAGTGGCCCTGCTGGCCGCAAGCGAAACATCTCCTGGGAAGAGTGGGACACTGAGTCCCACCATGGGTACCACCACACTGCTGACAAACTGCCGGAAGCCTCTGAGCTGGCTCCTGCCGTGCACTGGACACTGTCTGACTCTGCTGCCCCTGTCTGGGCTGGCTGCCGCCGCTGCTGCCGCTACTGCTGCCACCACCCCTGAAAAACCTCCTGAATCGAGAGCCGAGAAAGGACGATCCCGATCCGACTGAAGGAGCCGGTGCCGCTGCTTTACCCCTGCCCCGAGATGGCCCCTGGACAGTCTGCCCTCTCTCCCGGGCCGACTGGATCTGCTGAGCTTCTACAGCTGCTGCACGCCTAACTGCTGACGCCAAGTCTGTACAACAATGGGACGCCACGAAGTTCCTCAAACTGAGCCTAAGCCCATCCACAAACCTCTCCGCGCGACGTTCCTCGTCCTGAGATATGAAAGGCACGAATCGTCCCAGCGAAACAAACTTCGCCTCGTATTCAAGTACTGACATGCTCCCCTGTGTCAGATCCATGAACTCCCTCTCCTTGGCCCTCTGGACATGTCTAGGAAAATACTGTGCATTAAACTCCTTGACAAAGGTCTCCCAAGATATCTCCCTAAGACTCCTGTCCCCATAGGACAAACTCTTCAAGGTGGTCCACCAGTCGTAGGCGCTATCCTTCAGCATGAAGGTAGCTAACAGGGTCCGCTCTACTGCAGCACAATCCATGGTGTCAAAGGTCTTCTCTATCTCTCTAAGCCAATGGATGGCCTCGTCAGGGTCGGGACGACCGGTGAAGTGAGGTGGCCTCAGCTTCAGAAATCGCTCAAGTGTAGCGGTGGACCCTCCCCGCGCACTGGAACTCTCACTAGGGTCTCGTGTCTGATAACGAGCCATAGTGTCCATCATCGCCTCCATGAACTGCTCAACACTCGGCCTCCCGGCCTCGGACCCACTAGGGACATCTCCCTGCTCTCGGATAACTGGCATCCTCCTTCTGGGAGCCATCTATTCGCCTACAATTACAAAATCAAAAAATTCTAATTAGAATCCTAAAACCTATGCTACCGACGTGCCTGTACGGGATAATGTATTTATTTGCCGAATTTACAACATTTAACCTAGTTATTTATTTATTTGCCAGACCGTATGCTCTGATACCAACTGTAACGACCCGCCACCCTATAATCGGGAATCCGATTACTAAATGGGTACCGAATCATTAATTTGGAACCAAACCAGGATCTAGTAAGTCTGGGAAATAAATAATAAACTAAGCTAAACATCAACATCGCATTGAATTGAAATGAAAGTGCAGGAAATTAAAAATTATTACAATGCGACTCGATTACAGCAAATAATTACATACTCCTGCTGAAAGGAAATAATTAAACATACAGGCTAGAAATAAATGACAACTACATCGGGGCATACCCCGGAACAACTGCCGAAGAAGCACAACACACGGCCGCACGCGCCGCTCTAAGTCTGCTGGGAGTCCTCACCTGAAAACCGCAGGGGTGAGTCTCAAGAACAAGACTCAGTAGGGATCCTTCGATCCCCACTGCCCACGCACACACCCACAAGTGTAAAGTACAGCTAACGGTGGAGTAACAAGTGTAGTGGCAGGTACAATTCCTAATTCTCTACGTGAGAATACATGCAATCGTTATTATAATAATCATGCACATTCTAAACCAGCCGTTAGAAAGTCTACAACCGTCATCTCGTTAGAACTCGCCGACCATGCAAACAACGGTGGGAAAACCTCGACCCGCCGAGACCAAGGAGTAGCCCCTCGGATAGCACGCTCGCTACTCCGGCCCAACTGGCTCAGGTGACTACCCCTTCCCCCAGCATGAGTGACTCTCCGAATGTACCACTCCGACACCGGTACTAGCTGACCCCGGGGTTCACCAGGTGACCCTCTCTCACTAGGCGTCACCCCGCCCACGCCCCCACCGGCGCTGTGCTCACGCCCCCACCAGCACAGGGTGATAAAGTGCTACAATGTCACTCCAGGTCCACAGTAACTGAAAACCCAACACAGTGCGATCCGGTCACGTGAAAAAGCCCGCGATCGCATAACACATATAGAACCATCCGATCATGAGGAACCCATCTCTTTCGGGTGCATTAAAACATGTGCTAACCATCTAACTAGCAGTATGAACATGTTTTACAGGCATGCATTAGTGAGATTCTGTCTTGAATCGCGTCGACCAAGGTCGACGCCATTCAAGCCTCAAGTACAGGTTTATATAAATCAGTCTTCAGATTCTGGCCTTAAAAGGCGTCGACACCAGTAGTCGCCTTTTAAAAGGCGTCGACATCCCCAGACGCCATTCAACACGAAAATCCGGAATTTCCAAGAGCTTTACTCAGGGGACTTCTGTGGTTAAAACGCGTCATGGACGCCTGACGCCATTCAAAAATGCGTCGTTTACCCATGACGCCATTTAGCCACAGAATCCCCAACCGGGCAATCTGCCTGTCAGTCGATTCCCGTCTTAAAAGGCGTCGTGATGGCCCGACGCCCTTCAAAAAGGCGTCGTCCATGCACGACGTCTTTCAGCCCCAGGAACCACGCCCTAAACCCGAGGGCTCCCTTTCCAACCCCAAATAACCCCAAAAATCGACTAAACTGGAGGGGAAACGGAGAGCAAGGCAATTCATAGGCAAACACCCCCATAGAAAACCTAAACATGCTCATTCTAACCCCCAAAACCGAAGATCTACCATATGCATATCGAGGAAAAACATGATTTTAAACACAACGCTACGGGGAACGTCACCCTACCGAACACTCGAACTCCTCCAAGCTTCACGCCGTCCACCCTTCTTGCCCCACGCCGCCGCCGGTACCGCCGTGGTCGTCCTTGCTCCACCGTGACGTCGGCCGCCGTCCGGAGAGTAGAACGCCACAGTGGAAGTGGAGGTGGTAGTGGTATGAGTTAGGTAGAGGATGGAGTGGAGGGAGAGGCGAAATGGTGGGAGGAAAAGAGGGAGGAGGAGGTGGCCGCCGCCGGTCGCCGGAGGAGGAGGAGAGAAGGAGAGTAGGAGAAAATGAGGGAAAGAAGGAGGGCTCACGGGGTTAACCAGAAACTGGCTAAAACGCGTCGACATCTACGGACGCCAATCAGGTGATGTGACGGCCGCTCTGACAAGATTCTGAAACGCGTCGTCCTACACAGACGCCATTCAGACAACTTGTCAGGGCCGTACTCTGACACAACCAGAGTCGCAGTCTGAAAGGCGTCGTCCTCCGCAGACGCCGTTCAGATGACCTGACAGGGTCGTACACACGCGGCCCAAGGCCAACCCCCGTGGCACCCACGTGGCAGTACCTGAAAATGCGTCTGCCAAGGTGGACGCCGTTAAAAACGCGTCGCCAGGTCCTGACGCGATTCAACTCATAACTTCCGCCCCCCACAAGGGTTAGAACAACAGGGTCTAACCTGAAAACCGGATCCGAAAGTCTCGATCCTTACAAGCAGTGTCTCGATTACGTCTATCGAATACCGAGAGAAGCCTAGTCTCTTGGTAATCCTAGGTTAGTGACTTGTCCGAGGGGAGGCAAGGGGCCTGGACTTATAGGCTGCCTTTTCCCGATTGTCCGAGAGATTGAAGGCTCCCCAAGGTCGATCCATAACTCTTCATCGCCATCAGATGGGTCTTGCGGGCTAATGGCATTATCGCCCACTTAAGTCAGGTCCTCACGATCTTTTTCCTCGATCACAAGAGGAGATCTCTTCATCCAGCCCAATATCCCACGATCTCCTCGATCAAGGAAAGCGAATCATGGGCCAATTAACTCTCTAAAGGCAACAACCCCCTTGATGCCGTACTAGGCAGAGACTATATATATCCTTGACCCTCTCCTATAAAAGGTATGTTCAATACGACACTGAACTGAACTCCAAAGAATCCTTTCCTTTTCAGAACCTGATTTAAGCGTCGAAGGGTCTTGCTCCCCGAGAGAACAGGAAGCCCTTTGACGTCTCTTCTTCTTCTTGTAGGCTCTATCCTGGACATTTTTAATGCTCTTTAGTCAAATATTTGGATAATGTTAAACAACGGAGCAAGATACTATAATGTCCGCACTATAGTCCTATGGCATTGTGGTACAAATAAGGTGATATGTGACTTAAGTGTGTTTACCATTATGATTCATCATTTGATGTTTTTTTTTTCTTCTTTTTTAAACTTTTAGATCCAATTAGGTAGAGCCGAGGGTAGTTTTTCTTCTTTGCGTGATTATTGGTTTTCTATTCCGGTGTTGGCCTAAGGAACAAAATTTTTGTGATCTCAATTTTAAAATTATAAATACTACATGTATGTTTCTCAAAGTAAATTTTTTTTGTGATCGTGACAAGTGGGCCAAGTAGAAGAATATTGAATTTCTACCATTTGGTGGCACACATGTGGGTTATGGACCTAGGCTACATGACTTAGCTGCACACATACAGTTTAGTTGATGGGTACCTCATTGGCTTAAGTTGTATTGAGGGAATAACCCATATATGGCACTATAAGAGTTTTGTTATGAGTGAGACACTTAATTCAGGTTCAAATTAGAATTGATCCCTCTTCTCTATATAAGCAATCCTTTCTTGTAGGCCCCTATATGGTTGCATATGTATGGTGGCTAAATAGGGAGAGGAACTAGTAGAGGACCTCACATAATTACTTGATTCTCTATTTGTCGCTTGCACCTTGACACTGTCCCTCCGTATGTTTTGTGCAGGTGGAATATCCCTTCTGCTTCAAGTATGAGATCTGGGATCTCTTTATGTTTTCTTCTAACTCTCTGATCTATGGAAGTATATTTATGTGACACTACCTTCTAGGTAATGCCACCTTAACTCGTATGAGGATCATCATCCTACCGGTTAACTAAGACTCCTCTCGACTCCCATGGAGTCCTCACGTGATGGAAGCACTACCGCTAAGCCGCTATTGCGATGCCGGTTAGCCTCACGACACCGCCACTCATTCCCCCTCGTCGCCTAGCCACTGCACCTTCAATGCCGAATCCCCATTGAGACATCAATCGCCATCTAGGGAGAACGAGATCGCGGTGGAGATGGAGGTGGTGGATGTGGTGATTGGGCTTGGAGAGGTGGAACTAGTGGAGGAGGAACTTTGAAGATGAAGGGAATGGAAGGAGAGAGGAGAAGAGAGGAGGGAGAAGGGAGAGGTGAGAAATGAGAATAGAAAGGAGGAAATCGGAGCCAAGACCCCCAAGACCCGCCCTTAAGTGCCCTCAACTCAGCCTGGGGCTGCTACAGGGTGGGCACAACCATGCAAAAGCAACCTGAATCGCGTCGACCATGGCAGATGTGATTCAACCAACTAAGTTGGGGGTCAGCTACGTATCCCCCATGCATGGTCGTGGGGCGCATGAACGTCTCTGAATTTTGTTAAGAGACGCATGGTAGTTGGAATAAGCAATTCAGCTAAAAATTTTGAATTGTTTATTGTAATTGGAATAGGTATTGATGATACCTAACTGTATGTGTTCTTTTTTTCACTTATGTATTTATTTTTTTCTTATTGTATGTAGAGTGCGAATGTGGTTTTCAACACAAAACGTGTCTTATTCGGGTGTGAACAATCCTAAATCACTTACTCCAAGAAAAACAATCCCATTATCAAAAAGGGCTAGGCATATTTGATAACTGAACAATAACCTATCACAGTCACTTCATCTGATGATCCTTAAACAGTTGAAGATGAGAGGAGAGAGGTGTTCCTTCTCTTACTCCCGGTTATGATGTTCAAAATTAAGGATAGGGAGAGGTCATTTCACAAAAAAAAGAAAGACTAAATGACATTTCACAAAAATAGGAAGTCATTTCTTCCTATTTCATAAGTTGTATCAAACAAACTGTTACGTATTGGCAAAAATAACTTATGATGGGGTGACTTGTATTTATCTCTCCCTTGATTTATGCTGATATCACCCGGCCCTTACAAATTTCTCTTCGGAGATACATCTTCCTTCTTCGTTGCATGATTTTGCCTCAAGATCATTATGACAAATATAAGTGGTTAATAATCGAAGGTCACCCTAAGAGGGGATTTTTGAGAGCATAAATAATATTTTGGAATTTTTGTAAATAAATCCAGTATAATTCATATTTCTGTATAACCCCTTTAGGTATGGTGAAATTCGCGTATAATCCCCTCTACTATTTGTTTTGTTTTGAATTTCACTTGAACTAAAATATTTTCACTCTACATAAAAATAGAACTAAGTTTTTTGATGCCAAATATATACAACAAGCTTATTAGTGAATGTTTATGTGATTTTTCTTATAAGGTATTTGTATTTTAACTAAGGCTATTATTAATTTTTTTATCTAATGCAAAGACCCCTAATATTTTCATGGATAAGTTGAACAAAGCCCGAGTTCAAGTAACGTCTTGAATTGTATGTGTTTGTTGAGAAATACTTGTTTTATCACTTTGAGTGCAGTAAGGATGACATGGAATGCGGCCCCCAACCTAGAGATGTCACGTACGCACCCTCTATATGTCCTTGCAATGCAATGATGACGTCGACGTTAGTGCGCGTCAGTGCACATGAATGTCACAAAAAAAATGCTTAGGCTTGAAGAGCATATACATATTCTCGGGAGCATGTTCGCGCTCTCGAGAGCATATACAAGGTTTGAGGAGCATGTCATGCTCTTGAGAGTACAAACATGCTCCTTAGAATTTCTACAGCTCTAAATTCTTACTCTCGAGAGCACATGCTCTCGAAATCTTGTACATGTTTATGAGAACGCATACATATTCTCGAGAGCATATACATGCTCTCAAAAATTTAAAGCAAAAATAAATATTTTTTTTAAGGGCACTCAGGTGTACTGATGTCAACATGCGTCAGTGCCATCCTTGTGCTGAAGGGGCATATAAGGGACGTATATATGGCATCTCCAAGTTAGAGGACGTGTTTCACATCATCTTTGTTGCACCCAAAGTAGTACATCAACTATTTATCTTATTTATTTTTGAGCTACTTTCACGTTAGCAATGTTGGGCTAGCGTGAGTGTTATGATTCTCGATGAAGATGATTAACTAAAACAGGAGTATATAAATATAGGATGTGGGTATACATTGCTACGGAAATTGATCGTACGTGTTGGCATCCACCATTTTACGGGATAAACTTGAATTGGAAAGGCTCCCCCAAGCATGAATTACTGTATGATTTAAGATGTATCAAGCTAAAAAAAACTGAATTAGGCGATAAGCATGGATCATTATCTCAGCTCATTGTCAAATTATCTGGTTGACGCTCAATTCAATAAAAGACACATTCCTCTAATTGAAAGTTAGACTTAGGGGTCATTTGGTGTGCCCCAAAATACTGTACAAAACATCACTGAAAGCTATAAAAGGTCTTTTTTTAATTTGAATTGCTATAAGTCATTTTCCAGTACGTTTGGAGTGTCTCAAATTGTTATATTTTAAAAAAGTTGAGTCATAAGATCCTCCTTTTAGCTGATTTTGATTTGCACTTCAAAATCACCCTAAGCTAAGGCCTCGTTTGAGCACAATTCTACGTCAAATTTGATGAATCTGAAAAGTGTCAAATATTTTTCAAATGAAAAAAAGGCAAACTTATTTTACTAGAATTTAGATTTTGTTTCATGTTAAAAAGAGACAAATAGATAATACCAAAATTTAAATTTTGTTTCATGTTGAAAAAGAGTCTCTTTTTAATTCTTGATGTACCTTTTAAAAAGGAGACATGAGAGAGTTTAAGATTTTAAAAAGTAACACCTGCTTTATTTTTCTTTTTACCTTCCTAAAGTTCCTAAATTGGAGTAATATAAAGATAAAAGTATTTTTTTATGTCTTCATATTTGAGCTCTCATATTCTTTACAAATGAGATTTTAAAAAGTAAATAATTGTTCTTAAAGTTTGAATTCAAAAGATGATGACATGACTCTTTTTAAAATCTGAATTCTTCTAAAATTTAGAGTTTGCAAAGTATTCCCAAACGAGGCCTAAGAACGTGTTTAACGTAACTTCTAATTGGAAGTACTTTTAAACTTTTATTTAGTTATTTTATAAGAAAAGGTGTAGTTATTGGAAATTACTTTCATGGTATGTAGTTTATTTTTTGACTTCCAACTAAAAACTACAGTTTGAAACTTCCTGAATTAGAGAAAAGTAGTATTATTAGGAGATATTTGACTTTCATAATAACCTAAAATTAGTTATAACCTTGCATCCATCTTTTTTTTATATTATAAAAGGAAGTCTTTCAATTAAAAGTTGCACCCAAACACGCCCTAGGACTGGTGATTTTGAAATCATATATTTTAGTTTTACTGATTTTATAACCAATGATTTCAAAACTGAGATTTTGAACCATCTCAATAAAAATTAATATCAAGCCAAATCGGTGACGTTATAAAACCATTGTGCAAGTACACCCATGATTTTTCCTCAGGCTCGCTGGCACATAAAATCGACAAATTTACAGTAGAAAGACCCATTCTGTCGTGATTTTTGAGAAGAGATCTTCTCAGTATATAATTAAAAAGGAGTCGAATCCAACGGTATTGAGAAGGAGATAACCTAAATATTTATAAAATTTTTAATTCATATGAGAGATTTTTTTGCAATATTTGACCTCCTCCTTTTCTGTTAGACTCTTCTCCAATCTGAGAAGATCTTTTCTCATGATTTGTTATCGACTATCAGAAAAATCAAGAAGATATAGCCAGTTTCCTGCATGCTGATATCACTCGGATGAGGCAATAGGGTTCACGACTTGTCACCTACATACTGTAAAGGGTTGACCGGAAGTCTAAAGTGTGACCCATGTCCTGACATTTTGTTCCGGTGTGCATACAAATATTTGGTGGGTGAGGCGAAGCATGCTCGGAACATTGCAGAAAATTCGTTCTATCAACGAGTATTTTTGTTTATAATTAATGACTTGGGGGTGACTTCCTCCCAAGAGAAACGATGCGTTTGTCCAAGATGAAATTTGTCTCCTATAAAGATGACAAACTCAAACAATTCGAAATCAAACTTTGCGGTTGGCATTTTCCTGTATAGAAATGACCTTCGCATAACCTTCTTGGCCTGTCAACTGATGAGCAAGCTAACGACGAGCTGTGCAGTCTCATCTAGCACCGGTAGAGAAGCTTCATGCTCATGCTCCCACGTACAGGCCTAACCAGCTAATATTTCGCCGATTGCTAAAGCCGCCTTTGCTTACTTGGCTGACCATGAGAGCCTATAAGTACCTCGCCATCTCCTCTTCCATTTCTCCACACCCAAACTAATAGGAGCCTTCTATTATATCAAGCACTGCTCTTCGTAGCTTGCTAGTCCTCTTCTCTATAATAGTAACTAACTTGCTCGATCGCCAACATGGGTTCTTCTTGTCACTGTGTTGCTTCACTACGCCTGTTAATGTTGCTCCTAGTCCTGATCACCATGGCTGTCCCCGGAGCTCTGGGCCAAGGCACGAGGGTGGGGTTCTACCTGACGTCGTGCCCCCGAGCCGAGACCATCGTCCGGTCGACCGTCCAGACGCACTACCGTGCCGACCCCACAGTGGCCCCCGGCCTGCTGAGGATGCACTTCCACGACTGCTTTGTAAGGGGCTGCGACGCCTCCATTCTGATCAGTGGCTCCTCCACCGAGCGGAACGCGCTGCCCAACCTGAACCTGAGGGGGTTCAACGTCATCGACGACGCCAAGGCCCAGGTCGAGGCCGCGTGCCCGGGCGTCGTCTCCTGCGCCGACATCCTCGCCCTCGCTGCCCGGGACTCTGTTGTCCTGGTAAGAGTATGTACGTTATAGCCTGTTAATTACAGGTTTAGCTAGCTATTACGTACGTAGTATATCTGTCTCCCATTAATTTATAGCTAGCAGATCATCTGTATAATTATTTGGTATTATCTCATGTCATGCAGGCCGGGGGACCGAGCTGGCTAGTGCCCACGGGACGGCGGGACGGGCGCGTCTCCGTCGCTTCCGATGCCAACGACCTCCCTGCGTTCACAGACTCCATCCAGGAGCAGATACGCAAGTTTCGTCAGTTTAACCTCACCGTCCAGGATCTTGTCACCCTCGTCGGTAAGTGATGTTAACGTGTATATATATATAGATATATGGCAGAAACCTACATATAGTCCCATGAGATCCCTCAAAATTAACGATCAAAGCAACCTTTTTACGAGTAGCGACGCCATATCTTGTAAGTTGGCCATGCACGCTAATTATGGCCCTTAATTAATAATTTGCTTCCTCGATCATTAATTATTTTTTTATAACCAATTATAGTACCTGCAGGAGGGCACACCATCGGCACCAGCCAGTGCCAGTTCTTCAGATACCGACTCTACAACTTCACCAGCGACGGCCGCCCCGACCAAACCATCGTCGCCAGCTTCCTCCCTCAGCTGCGCACCCTCTGCCCTGCCGACGGCGACGGCACCAGGCGGGTGGCTCTGGACAACGGCAGCGGCGGTAACTTCGACGACAGCTTCTTCCGCAACTTGAGGGATGGGAGGGGCGTGCTGGAGTCGGACCAGATGCTGTTCTCGGACCCCTCCACCAGGAGGTTCATCCAGGCCTACACCGGGCTGCTCGGCGGCCTGGTGGGGGCCTTCGGGGCGGAATTTGCTGCGTCCATGGTGAGGATGAGCAACATCGGGGTGAACACCGGCACAGCGGGGGAGATCCGGACGGTCTGCGCTGCCATCAACTCCTAATCACTTGCTTAAGAGCACAACGCCGTCTTCTGGTCGGCTGAGAGCTGATATGATAATTTATAGGCAACAAGCATACCAGAAGCATTGTTGAACCATTTGCTTAACGAAGCATGTATCTTTAATCTTAAGTTCAGATGTCTGTCAACATAAAATAATTCATATGAATAAGAGTGATCCTATTAATTCCTAGCTCAATGAGTTGAAATTATACTTTTAGCTGTTGATTACTGCCTTGCGGTGCTGACCATAAATAATACCAAACCACCGGCCATGGTTCATGCAGTTAGTCTTTCATAACCTCTTATGAATGTCACATGTTTAAGACCACAAAATATATTTATGCTTTTACTAATGAGGACCAGTTGTTTCCTTTGATTGTAGACTTGAGACAAATTAAATAGCCATCTTATAATTAGAATCGTAGAGGTAGAAAATTGGTCAGTGCTAGCTCCTTACCTTCTAATCTCAAGTCACAGTGATTAAAACTTACCAATCTTGTAGAAGGAATATAAAGTAAGGCCTGCAACAACAGAGAGATGGTCAGAGGGTCCCAATTAGTTGCGTGTTGGGGAAAAGTCCTCGACGTTCACATCAGTTGCCGGAAATGAAGAGGAAGAGTATGAGATCTCTAGGATGGTAGTACTTGTGTACCTCGTTTTGGCATCCTTCCTCTCTAGTTAAAGAGAGATATGATGCATGGTTTCTTAAAGTCTTACTAACCTCTATCCGATGTGAGATTGTGGCTCCGTGATGTTCGCCGATTTTATGAGCATTACGAGAGTGAGTTCCCATAGTTGGCAGCAGAGTTATGGCCTGGAACACAACCTGGTTGGTATCGGGTCGGGGCCTTTACTAAGGGAATTGTCTTCGGGGAATGCTAGCATGAAGGGAAGTTTTTTTTCTCTTTTCTTACTCACTTACAGGGAAAGGAAGGAACGAAAGTATTTTTCACAATTTTACACGAGACAGTTAATGTTGTGTTTAAAAAGAAAACGCAGCAAATATATTCATGTCAAGTGGGTAAGAAAAACGGGAACCATTCCCGTCGTACTAGCAATTTCCACTGTCTTCTCCGGTGAACTGAACTTGTGATTCTTCTCCGGTGAACTGAACCTGTGATTAATTTCCTTGCTCAAGAGCTCTTCTTTGGACGTCAACAGGAATCAGGATTCTCTACGTGCAAGTGTGGATGGAACTCGGTAAGCACGGGAAAGAAATTTTTTCAAATCAACCTCTCACATGAAGCTTTTTTTATTTCTCATAAAAATCAAACATTGAACCCTAATAATTTATTAGTAAAAATTATCTTTAATGGATCAAGTTTAATAATATTTTTTAACTTTTCAAATTTTTTAAATCATCCGGTCAAAAAGCGACCTGTACAAATATGTAAAACACCTTGAGAACTACCTAAGAAATTTTAAAAATAATTTTTTTAAACCGCTGCACTGACCCTTAATTAGTACAACACTGGGTCAGTGCAGCAAGTCGGACTCGACTGGGTCCCTCATGAGCCAAAAGTGCGGTCAAGGCCCTCTTTTGGCTTTGTATTGGCCCAGTCCAACTTTATCCTCTTCAAGAATAATCACATTATAGAAAAATCTTCCATAAATAGGCACGTGTGATACTCAAAGTTTTCTCTTTTGAAAGACCATATAAATACTTCAATCATTGCACCACTCTCGACAAAAATGAAACAAAGTGCTAGCCCTATTCTGGATCGATCATTTTCATGCGTCTTGCCGATGGAATCATTCGTATGCATGCAATAAGCAAACAAGCAACAGATTGAAAAGAAAAAAAACAAGAAATTAAAGAGAGAATATATAAATTTATGTGGTTTAGCGCATCTGCAAAACCGGTCTCTTTCACTACCCCTTTACACTATTTTCTTTGGAAAAATATATGAATACAAGAAAGTCTTTTTTAATATTTTGTTTTTTCTTGTTTTCCTTTTTGACAGAGCAAACCTGTATGAAAGTGTTTGATCTTTGGTGGGCACAAGGGGTTCTTTCGGGCCTTTAGCGACTAGGCTACATCAGAAGAAGAAAAAAAAAAAAAAAAAGCTTTTATAACTTTGAATCGCTTATATTGAGCATGGGAAATGTTAAGTGTGTTTCGCACAGCATCAAATTTGTACTAATTTTTTGGTTTTCATAAGTTTCATTACATTTTGAGAGGACACTCAGTTATGTGATTTATGACTTCCACATTTATGTGATATATGACTTCCAACAAAAGCTTTAAAGGGAAACTCGGTAGACTGAATAAAAATGCTGTAGGGAGAAGTAACATAATTGTCCAAACTCAGATGCATTTATTCTCCCATAATATGTTTTGCTTGCATATTAATAGAAGCCATACATAATCTTCAATTAATACATTTGCCAAATACATCCAAAGTGTTCAGATATATATGTCGACACTTTGACAACCGCATAGTAACAATAGAAGAAGAGCATATGGGTGTCAACACCACTGGTGTTCACCTAATAAAAGTCGGAGGCCTGGGACTAGGGCTGGCAATCTCGCGACCCGCTCGTGAGCCGCTCGGGCTCGGCTCGATTTCAGCTCGGTTCGGCTCGACTCAAAATGTCAAACGAGCCGAACTCAAGCTTAAGTAGAAGCTCGAATAGTTTAACGAGTCGAGCTCAAGCTTACTGTAGTTCGGCTCGTGAGCTCGTGAGTCGACTCGAAATATTTAACATGTTTTTTTTAATTTTTCCAAACTAGGTCAAAGTGACATTCCATCCGTGTCCCGCGTTTAAATTTTCATATATGTAGTTAGTATTATCACAAAAGGTCTATATTTATGTTTAATTGAGTTCAAAATCTGCCTATTAAGGTTCTTGTTCATTTTTTATTATGCATTTAATTGTCTTCCTTAGGATTTTAATTGAATTGATTAGTTTTTATTTTATATGTCTTGATAGAGTATTATTACACAAGTTTGAATATTTGAATAAGAATACTAAAAAATTCTCATTCTGCATCAAATGATTAAAATTAAATCGCATATGTCCAGATTTCATTGGTTCGAGCTCGAGCCGAGCCGAACTCGAGCCTGGCGAAAACGAGTCGAGCCGAGCTCGAGCTCGAGCTCGAGCCAAACTCCATTGACTCGAGCCGAGCCCGAGCCATGCAAAACTCGGCTCGGCTCGGCTCATTGCCAACCCTACCTGGGACATCAACACCATTCTTCGGGGGGTCGACGTCCTGGGCAGTTCCAAAATGCCACATAGGAGGATCTACAAGGAGTCAACACCTCTGCTCAAGGTGTGAATACCTCTCCAATGCAGACGAGATAAGGGTATTTTGGAGCTTTGCTTTGAAAGGTTACGTATTCTAACTTAGAAAAACATGCCCTGGGAATGAAAAACACCGGAAGATGGTTGAAGGTTCCTTCTAAGGTTCCATTCTTAACACTTATGTTCTTTGATACAATAGAAAAAAGGGACAAATTGTATGACAATCAGTTAACTGGTTCAATAACTATGCTAATTGATAGATTTCTCAAGAATGTCACTCATATAAAGATTTTTCTCAATTAAGCACACTTAATTTCAGAATTCTTTCTAATTCGAATTCGAAAATAGTTAGCCGGTGTTGTTAGTAGTCTACTGATTTAGTCTATTTAACGTCTTCTTATATAGGACGTTACAAGATCTTCTTATACAGGGTGTGACAATCTACTCCCCTTAAATAGGTAACGTCCTCGTCGCTATATCACAACTATTTTAAATCACCAGGCAAGTAGGGTTTTAGAGATGACTTCTACATATTCAAGAGGTGACTCCCACCGTATAACATTTTGTCCCATATTGGTTCAAGAGATGGCTCCTATAGTGTAGCACTTTGCCATATGTGGTCCGGTTAGTGTCAAGTTCTGATATCATTTATAACGACCAATCAACTAACTAACCTAACAACTGTGCTAATTAGTAGACTTCTCAAAAAGGTCATTCATCTTAAAATTTCTTCCAACCGAATATACTTAACTTCGAAGTTCTTTCCAATTCGAATTCTGAAAATGACTAGCCGGTGTTATTAATAGTCTACTGATTTAATCTATTTAACATCTTCTTATATGAGGTGTTACAATATCTTCTTATACGGAATATGACAATATCTTCTTATACGGGGGTGTGACAATTTGCACTTTCTCTCTCTTCCTTTCTCCCTACCTTTTATTATTTGTGTGTTTACTTAATTGTTGCATATAATTGATCCGGCCAATAGGCAAGCGAGAACAATCCACCACAACCTAAAGTCACTAAATGTATTTGCTTGACCTTTTGACTACAAAGCTCTGAAGTAAGTTTCAATCGTTGGAAGAAAGATGTAATTATGAGAAAAGAGTTTGTTAGCATAGCCTTAGACGCAATAACTAGAAACCGCCGTCAGATTAGAAGTTTCAGCTAAAATCTTGCCCTTAAAAAGGTGAAACTCCAACAACTTTTGCAATTAAGTAACATTTGCTGCACCACTAGAGCTGTTCTGGCACTGCCATCTAATTACATTGATCGGATGGCGGAACAAAGATGTGTAATTTAAAATAGAATAACGAGCCAATGGGACCACACCGACTCGACCTCCGTAACATCCAATTTTTGATGAGATGGTCAGAAAAAAATTGAAAAATATCTATAAATTAAACGCTCGTGTGATTTGAGTCATCAGATCGCACACATTACAACAAGTATTACTCTTTTGCAATTGCAATGACAGCCCAAGTGACAATACTAGCTGGCCATTTTATTTATGTTTATCCTATGTAAGTCCTTACCGTGCTTGTTTACCCATGTTTAGCAGGATAGTCACGTCAGTCCTATTGTATAATATATGAATTATAAGACTCTGAAGTAAAATGAATGACTTGTGTTTGGTAGTGAATCTTGGTATCTCCTTCAAGCAACATTTCAAACTAAAATGCATTTTTTTATTCTTACATATTAGAATCTCTTTAGTAACTTTTCAGTACTTAACAAAAAATTACAAGCCTCTTTAAAATTCTATTTATAAAATATTAAAATAAAGGACTTTTTCTAATATTGTATAACATTAATGTCTAATTAAAAAAAACTGCAGAACATATTTTAGATTTTCATGATGAAGAACACAAAAGCCATATGAGATAGCGTAATCTTTTCTTGAATAAAAACGAGTTTTTTTGGTAATATGTGAAAAATAATATTACTTAATCTGTTATGGGCATGATATTTTAAGAGAAATGTCGTTTTTAAGCTGTTTTATACTCTGAGTACCCTTATGACAAAGTCTTAAAATGCTTTTATATTTTTTAATCAACCCACACAAGTCCTCGAGTCCTTAACTCTGGAGACTTTTGTCTGCTTTAGGTGAGAAGCTGCCAATAATTCAGCCTTTACGTGAGGAGAGTGCGGTTCCTCTTAGTACGGGTTTAGATTAAACTTAGTCAATACATAGAGAAAAAGAAGAAGTCTTTCATAAAAAATCTTCTTCGGGAATAAGAAAGGCACCATATGAGGGATTTTTTTAAAACTTTTCCCTTTCATTACTGACTAAATTCAGTCTAAACCTATACGTAGAAGATCTCTATTCTTATGTGAAGGTTTCCACCGACGAGCCCCCGCAGACCACAGTGTTCCCCTCTACATTTCCTTTGTTCTTGATGGGAATGGGACAATAAGTGGAACTATTGGTCGATGCATGTGGTAGGTGTATGTGTGCTAGTTGTAATGGATCGGATTCAGACGTAGATTTAAGGAAGACTTGTGACTTTATTAGTTATATTATCGATTTAAAGAGACCTGTCTATTATTGACTTACAAGTTACCAATTTGCTAGATAATTGGATTATCAGTGTATTCTCTATCTTATGTGCATTATATATTAGTTTAAAAAGATTGTCCTTTAACATGTTAGGCAGTTAATTTGTCCAAAATGGCACGGACAGAATGAGCGTCTGAAGATCTGCTTCTGGAGTCTTAAGATGTTTGATCTGTATATCAGATGGTGCTCCTAATATTAAGCTTAATATTATTAAAGATGAAATCCCAAAATCGCAGTGTTGAGATTCAGAGGCATAGGGTTATATGCACTAGAACCATAATTTAGAAATCGATATAAGACCAATTGTCCAAGATCACCATGGGCCAACAGGCAACACTCTCCCTCACAGCCACTATGGGCCGTGAAAATGAAAGAAGAGGCGAAAGAGGTCAGGACCAGGATCGATGCTCTGATATTAAGATGAAATCTCAAAACCGCAGTGTTAAGATTCAGAGGGACATGATTATATGCACTTGAACTATAATTTAAAAACCGATATAAGACTAATTGTTTAAAATCACCATGGGCCAACAGCCAACAATTAATAATATAAGATGTAATATATGTATATGTACATACATTAATAAGATAAAGAAAATAACTATGCATTAGTTGATCTATGACAATTCAGAAAGAGAGGGAAAGAGACTTCAAAAGTTTGATCTCTAATAGGGATAAGTGTAAGAGAGAGAGAGAGAGAGAGAGAGAGAGCATGTGGTTCATAAGGAGGGGGGAGAAAGAGAGAAAATGGCAGATATATGGGAGGGGGTCAAGGGACACCAAAGCAAGACCATCGGATTTATCCCATCCAACCGTTGAGGAGTCTCGATAGAGCAGGGCAGGTAAACGTCCACGTCTCACCAATAGTCTCGATAGGGCAGCTCCCACAGTCCAACCTACACAATGACGTCTGTAGGATGTAGACAGAGTATATATATACATATTTATATTTATATTTATATTTTATATAAGACAAATTTGAAAGTGGATAATCTTCAATAAAAAAATTTGATATCCATATTTAGAAGTGGTTTCCGTATGTGTATTCTCGTAAACTAGAATGTTTTTGCATGTATACCTCTTAGTCTACCCAAATTTTGCATATATCTTCTTAATTTTGTTGAAATTGACGAAATCTTTTTGACATGTTTGATTGGACTTGACGACATTTTAATGAAGAATATAATCACAACATTTTTGAAGATGCCTGGAGTATTTATAACAATCTATGGAAGTTAAGAGTACACCAGCAAATACAGTAGTTCATATGGATATGCGTACAAAAAGCCTTATGTGTGATGAATAAATACGAATAAAATCAGATATAGTGGATAATTCATACCTAGTGAAAAATAACCTTAAAGATGATTTTTTTTGTGATCCCGGGGATAAAAACTATGTTTAACGTATGATTTTTCTCCAAGTCTAAGAATTATAGAAATATTAATTCATATTTGAATATGGATAGTTTAGAATCATATATGCAGATATTTTAATGTACCATATTTCCATTCATGTTTAAAATAAATGTAAAATATAATTCATATTAATAAAATCAAAACAAATACAGATACAAAAAAGATATATTTGCAGAAGTTTCCCTCCCTTCCAACAACGGCAACTTACACCTTCTGCAGCTTCCCCTTCTCCCTAGCTTGCTCCATTCTTCTCCCTGCAACACGAGCCCTGCACCATCTATCTAGTCTCTTCTCACCTATTTAGCTGGGATCTAAGAGTGGGTAACCTTGCCATTAACTTATTGTCATGCACTAGAGAGTAGTTCCGTTGACTTTGCCTCTTTGACATCTCTTTAGAAAATCTGAGTTCAAGTCAGTTGGAAGATTAAAATTTTTCCTCTTGGTAGGCTAAGATATGTCGCGAGATTATTTCTCTTGATCCGTAAGAAGATCGACTTGAGCCTAAAATTATTATCTAACTAAGCATGCAGAACTATCAATGATGTATGAAATTATCTGTTTATTTAGAGGGAGGATTGGACTTTGTGCAAAATCGCACCTTATAATGGAGCCACATATTAAGAAAAAATATATATCTAACCATCTCTTGACGAGTGCTGCATCGACAAACGGTATGCTACATTTAATTCCTGAAATCTGCATGCTTCTTTGTTCTACGGTGACTCTTTATTTGCTTCAAGGTACTACTAGCGCCAATAACATGTTTTTTGAAGTTAAGATAATGAGTTTTAACATGGCGCAGGGTCGGATCGCACGCTTGCACGATCCGACGGTTCAGATCGCACGAGTGAGTGGTCTTTTTTTGGAATTTTTTTAACTGTCCAATCGGAGATCGGACCGTACAGATGCCAAACTGGAGGTCTTCCCCAGCTCAACAAATTTTAAAAAAAAATAAAAAAAATACTGAATGACTCATTGCCATCCGATCTCTCTTAGATCGAACGGCAGTGCGGCACGCACCGCATTCGCAGTGCAGCAAATACTACTCTATGATGATATACTAAAAGCTTGAATCAAAGTCTACATTGTTATTTTTCACAAGATCCCATAACGGGTACGGATTTTCTAGGAACAGGCAACTGAAGTGGGGAATTGGTGGGGCCACCCTTGAAAAAAAAAAAATGGGCTGGTTCAATAGGAGATCAAATTGTACAGACACGTTGGACATAGTGAGACACACCTTAGTCACCGCAAGTTGCTGCCCCGACATGAGGTGCAGCCGAAAAAAAAGAATTTTTTGTATATATACATCCAAAAAACATCATATTTGTATATATAACGCAACCCAAGGACCCACATAGGATCAAATAAAACCTTCCCACAGACGCTATGGAGAACTACAGAGCGCACCTAGGTTGGTCCTGTAGGCAGATAGCACAGAAACAAGAAGCAAAATAAAATCGCCGAGAGGCGAGAGATGGCCAAACTATCCTATACCCCTTCAACAACCCACAAGGGTAGAGGCAAAACGAAGGGGAGAAAGGGTAGGCCGGAAGCGTAGGAGGGGGAGACTAGGTGAGCATACAACATGGGTGGTAAGAGCAGGCGACAAGGGAATAGGTGGCGTCTGCGCAGGGGGGGAGGCTGGAGGAGGGGGCAAAAGAATGGGGAAGGTCGGCAGCACGAGGGGAGTGGTTGAATGGAGGGGAAACAAGATCGATGGCGTCGAGAGGGAGGATCGATGGGCAGCACGAGGGGAGTGGTTGAATGGAGGGGAAACAAGATCGATGGCGTCGAGAGGGAGGATCGATGGGCAGCAGGCGGGGTGGAGGGCAACCGAGATGGAGGAGGAGGGGGGAAGGGGGTGATCTGGGCGAGGACAAAAGAAAGGGGAGCAGACGAATAAGCAAACAGCATGCGTGCGGGGAGGTTGAGCGGGCAAGGCGAAGGAGGGAGGGGGAAGGGGGCGCACAGGGCAGGGAAGTTGGAAGAGGGAGACTAGGAGAACAAATGACTAGAAAGGTAGGAACAAGTGATCGGAGGTGAGGACGACAGTAAACGGGGAGATGAAGGAGGTGGCGGCAATAGGAGTAAAAAACCTAAAGGAGAAGAACTAAAAAGAGGGAAAAAAATAGGAAGCAAAACGGAGAAGGAGAAGAAAACTGGAAAGGGGTAAGGGGAGCGGGGAGCCACCGGCAGTATTCCGACAATGAGGTAGCCGGAGCTCCGATCGCCGTCGAGCAGTCCCCGAACGAAGCTTCCAGAGAGAGGGACCCCTAACTCTGACAGAGGACAATGGTCGGTGGCATGGCAATAGGAGTTAAAAACCTAAAGGAAAAGAACTAAAAAGAGTACAGCACTACTTGATTAGAGCTAAGTGTCTAACACGGCTATTCGATGGCTATTAAAACTTGGCTCATTTTAGATAAACTCTAAACTCGGGCTAAATATAGAGCGGTTCACAAGCCCAGTAAACTTATAAAGGACATACAAGACCATGCTCAAATCAAACTTCTCGTCTTAATTATTACAACATATTCTGTTCAAGTACCCAAGCAAGATTTTTCTCCTTACGGGGCTTTGTAATCCTTAATGTTTGCATTCTCAGTTTTTCTTTATCAAATGTCTTCTTTTCCTTCAAATTCCATCTTCCCACCACCCTCACAGGGAAATAGATTCATTTGACGAGTATCTTGTGTCCTAGATTCAATGCCTCGGAAAAACCAATGACTGGTTGTATTATTTACAGTTTAACACAAATCCAAAACAAAATCAAGGTTTAAAACACAGTTAGAATTAAAACAACAGTTCGCCTCCTATTAAGCAAGGAAATGTCGTCTGTTTCATCACAACAGAATACAAAAGAATATAACCATACAAGGTAAGGACCACATCTATAATGAGCACCATGTAAGAACCACCACATAAGATTTCTGCATCATAAACACTACTAACACTCGTAGTCCTCAAACCAGAGTTGGAGTTACTGTTGCCTCGGTGAGACCTTCTGCCGATTTTGAGAAGAAACCATTCATTGAACTGGACTTGTCTGAAGCCGACACAGCATCCACAGGCTCCTCATACGCAGCTGCATGAACCCCTAGGGCAGCACGACCTGAAGGGTCAGGATTTTTCGACCAAGCCGCATCCCATTCTACCGCTTTTGCAGTGCTACAAGCTACACTTGGACCTCCTGGGACAGTTGCTCTTGCAGCGTTCTGCTCATACAATTGATTGATAAACACAGTGAGCAAATAGAGGGGTTCCAGGATTAAATGTGTGGATTTGAGCCTATGCCATGGCTACACTTATTTGGTGATGGCAAAGACAAAAATCGCTTAAAAGTGAACATGAAATCACATTGTGCATAAATGCGGCACAAGCAGAATGAGATAAAATATGCTCCAATTCGCGCACACGCATGTGTATGAGAGAGAGAGGCACTACTCAAATGAATTAGCCCCTATTTCAAATGCAAAATGGATCATGAGTTTATATACCTATCAGATAGGAGCAGGAAGAGATTATTTCATGGTCAAACATGCTTCCTAGAACCATCTGGTCTTCAAGGCTAGAGCTTTCGGAGGTCATTCAACTAGCTTGAAGAATCCGCCGGTTCCAAACCAATTATGACACGGCCAGCAGATTCGTTATCATATGGAATCAGTGGACATGAATTAAATAGGCTTAGGAATTCTTCAGAATTCACTAACTAATCAGTGAAAAAGGATACAGAATTACGTTCATGAATTAAATAGGCTTGCACTTCTTCAGAATTCACTGACTAATCAGTGAAAATAGTTACAAAATCATGCATGCTGAATATAAATATGACAAATGATTGAGTGAAATGGGAATGTACAATTTGAGTACTAGGCCCCAGTTCGTTGGGATCATGTTGTGCCGGATCGGCACGGATCAGACAATCCGATCGGTTTCAGGCCGGTCCGATCCGATCCCCCCATGCCCTGATCCTCTAGTCCTAGATGGGAATCGGGAGGATTAGGTAGGATCCGTGCGTATCACCCGATCCCCGGTCCGGATCGGCTGATCCTCACTGGATTGGGCCGACCTGGACCCCAACTGCTAGCTTTTAAACTTTGAAACCTAGCCGTTGGGGAACATTCCCAACCCCCCAAGGCCACTCTCCACCCCATCCATCCAAGTGCCCTCCTCTATCTCTCTCTCTCTTCCTTCTCTCTCTAATTTGTTTCTCCCTCTTTCTCTAAGTTTTTTTATCTAATTATTAATTTAATATATCTCTCTCTCTTTAAATTTTTTCTATCTAATTAATATTTCTCTCCCTCTCTCTCTAAGTTTTTTCTATCCCTTTAATATTTCTCTCTCTCTCTAAGTTTTTCTATCCCTTCAATATTTCTCCCTCTTTCTCTAAGTTTTCTTTCTTCCTCTTTCTTTAAGTTTTTTCTATCTAATTATTAATTTAATATTTCTCTCCATATTTCACTAATTTTTTTCTATCTAATTAATATTTCCCTCCTCTCTAAATTTTTTCTATCCCTTTAGTATTTCTCTCCCTCTCTCTCTAAGTTTTTTTTGATCCCTTTAATTTCTTCCTCTTTATCTAAGTTTAAATTTTTCTATCTAATTAATATTTCTCTCCTTTCTCTCTCTGATTTTTTTCTCTAATTAATATTTCTCTCCCTCTCTATGTCTCTCTAAGTTCTCTTTCTAAAGTATTATAAGTATAAACTCTAAAGTTTAAATTCTCTTTTCTATCAACTTGGTTATGGGAAGTGGTACTCTACAGTAAACAGGTGGATTCTTCAAGGCGCTTTTTTTAGTAAGTTGTCTTTCTATAGCACGCATACACTCTCTCTAATAATCTCTCTAAAATTTTCTCTTCTTTGCTCTTTTATTTTTCCTTCTCTTAGATATATTAGTATTAACAGTCCTCAATAGTAAATAGAATCTATAAGTTACCAAATTATATTTTGGAAGAAAATTAAGAAATATGTATCATTTCTTTTTTTATTGAGGATTACCGGTTGTAGATATAAATGACAACAAGGACACTAACACTTTATTTTTTTTGGTCAACGATCAGAATCCATACCTCCTTTGATGCTAGCGCTATATTTAGTACCAAAGGACTATATATTTCGTCATTGATAAACAATTTGACTAAATGTTCAGTATCCTTATTGTCGCTTATATCCAAAACTGGGTAATCCTCAACAACAACAAAAAAAAAGTGGTGTCTATTTTTCAATTTTCTTTAGAAGCACAACATAATAAATTTATTAGTTTTATTTACTATTGAGAACCGTTAATACTAATGTATATAATAATAACAAATGTGAAGATAAGCATGATGACAGACACATAGATAAGCACGAAGACTTTGTCAACCACTCCTCAACAGTCCCCACACCTCACACATACGTCTATCACTGTTGTAACCATACCCCGCACTTATAGGAATATCAATCTCATCCATGTAACTCTTGTAACAGTTCACATCTATATATACGGAAGTTGTTGGAAAGAGAACGTGTACAAATCTCTCACCCTTTTCAAACTCATTCCACTCTCATAGTATCAGAGCCATACCTAACAACGTTGATCCTTGACCTTTAATCCCTGCATACCCACTCCTTTCTTCTTAGTCAGAAACAACAATCATCATATCATCTGAAACGTAGAGCTCTCATAACAGTGACAACACCAAGGTAGTTCCCCAAAATAACACCTCGTAGTGCCAACCCTGCACCTCCGTCCATAGTCATATCCAATATAGCGAACCTTGTCCCTGTCAAACTCGATAGAACAAACTACATTATATGGAAGGGTCTCTTTGAGCCCATCCTGAGAGGCCATCACCTCATGGGACATGTGGATGGCTCCCTCACAGCCCCACCGTCTAGCACTCCATTATATACCGAGTGGTATAAGAAAGACCAGATGGTCCTCTCTTGGCTCAACACCACTTTCTCCCTGTCAGCCCTTCCATACACTATCAAGCTTACAAGCACCAAAGAAGCATAGGCAACACTTACAAAGGTTTGGAACGACGTCCCCTACCCACGTTATGAATCTTCGTCGTCAACTTCATCACATTCATAAGGATGATCAATCCATGCAGGACTACTTGCAGCAGTTCAAAGTCAACGTTGACCAACTTGGTGCCGCCAGCTCGCTCGTGTCCGACGACGAGCTTTTCTTCTCCATGCTTGATGGTCTCCCCTCCAACTATGGTGCAGTCTCTACCATCATTAGGTATCGTGCCCAGACCTCCAGCATCACCCGTGAAGAGGCAGAGAGCCTGCTTCTCAACGAAGAGATCACCCTTCATCGATAAATCGAGATCAACACTGTCATTGTTGCCTTGACCGCCCAACACCAACCTCTTCCTGGCTACCAGCAACACTTTGGGCGCCCTGGATGAGGGGGTCGTGGTAGACGGGGATCTGGTCGTGGTTCCTCCCAACTCTGCCAACTCCTCTATGCAATGCAGCCCACGTGCTCGCTCTCCATCAGCGGCATCCCAACCACCCCCTATTGATTTGTCCACTACCTACTGCCAAATATGCAAGCGCCGCAGTCACAAAGCCATCGACTATTATGATCGAATGAACTTTGCATACCAGGGGAGACATCCTCCCGAGAGACTCGAGCCATGACTGCTTCATCCATGGCTGCTCCACCATCAGTGGCAAACCACACCTGGTACTCGAACACCCGCACAATGCATCACATCACCAATGATCTGGGTAACCTCACTCTAGCTTCTTCATATGAAGGATCTGATTCAGTTCGCATTGGAAATTGACAAGGTTTGTCAATCTTAAACACTGGCTCTCGCCTTCTTCCCATGCCCTCCACTACATTTAAACTCACCCATATACTCTACTGTCCTCAAGCTTCTTCTAACCTCCTCTCTATTTCTCGCTTCTCCAAAGACTATCACTGTTACTTCAACTTCAATGACAATGGTTTCTCTATGAAGGACAAGACACTGGGAGCAACTTTGTACCACGGGCACTTTGAGCACGGACTTATATCCACTTCGTTCCAGACCGTCAAGGAACTCGCCTCCAACCGCATTCTCTACTGTGTCAACTGCCACTTCGCATCATCGTCTAGGACATCCCTCCAGGGATATTCAGTCAATTGTTTTATCTCATCTTTCCGTTTCGAATAAACATGTTAATTTTCCATATACTTCGTGTCAACTTGGCAAGAGCCATAAACTACCATTTCATTCCTCTATGTCTACATCTAGTGTTGTTCTAGATCTTTTGCACTATGATCTCTGGGGCCTTGCCCCTGTGTTGTCCACAAATGGTTCTCAATATTATGCTTTGCTGGTTGACGATTACTCGCATTTCTCATAGCTATTTCCTGTGCACACAAAGTCAGATTTCTGACATTTTTGTTTCGTTCAAAGATGATGTTGAGACCTTATTTGATCAGAAATTTTTCAGGTCTGATGGTGGAGGTAAGTTCACCAGCAATGGCATGGCTTCCTTTTTCTCTCACCATGGCACCGCCCATCAGTTCTCCTGTCCATACACCCAGGAAGAGAATGGCATTGCGGAACGCAAACACCGCCATGTCGTCAAAAGTAGGCTTTCTTTACTTGCACATGCTTCCCTTCCTTTGTCCTTCTGGCTGGACGCCTTTTCCACAGCCATCCGTCTCATCAACCTTATGCCCATCTCGTCATTGTCCAAACTATCACCCTAGGAAGCACTCTTCCACAGAACTCCTGACTATCATTCTCTTAAAGCCTTCGGATGCTTGTGCTTTCCTTGGCTTCGTCCTTACAATGCTCACAAGCTATAGTTTTGCTCCAGCCCCTGCTTGTTCCATGGTTATAGTTCCTCCCCAGCTGGGTATCGATGTTGTGATCTCAAACAGGCAAAGTTTACATAGCTCGCCATGTGGTCTTCAATGAACTAGTCTTCCCTTACTCCTCTATTTCTGACCCATGTTCCCCACCCTTCACCCCTTCATCCACAACAGACTGGTTTGTTCCACCACCACGTCTTCCCCATAGTCCTATAGACCTTGTTTGGACAAGTAGTTCAAGTCCACCTGATGCTCCCGTGGACTCTTCCTCCACAAAACAATCGTCATCACCCAGTCCATGCACCATCGACCCTGCTCCCTTAGTCCACCCCATGTATCCACCATCTGCCCCACCTCCTCCCCATGTCCTCTACCCTTGCCTTCCACCCCCAACCACCTCCAGGCCCACCCGCCTCCACCATACACCTACATAGCACACACCCCATGCAAACTCGGTCCCAATCTGGGATCTCCAAAAAGAAGGTCCTTCAAGCCACTCAATATCCCTTGAACATGTCCATTGACGATACCAATGATGCTCCTTCTAGCTTTACACAGGCATCTAAAGAATCCCACCTGGAATTATGCGATGGACCACGAATTTAACTCCCTACAGAAGCAGTAGACCTGGACCCTTGTTCCATACTACCCTGACATAAACATCGTGGGTTGTAAGTGGGTCTACAAGGTGAAGCACAACCCCGACGGATCAATCCTGCGTCACAAAGCTCGACTCATCATTAAGGGGTACCAGCAGCAGCCAGGGGTTGATTTTCTGGAGACATTCAGCCCAGTTGTGAAACATACAACTGTTCATGTCACTCTCTCATTAGCGGTCTCTCAACATTGGCCGCTGCACCAACTCGATGTTGAGTGTGCTTTCCTTCATGTCGATCTGAAGGAAACTGTCTACATGCAGCAGCCTCCAGGCTACGGCGACCCTAACTGCCCCGACCATGTTTGCCTCATGAAGAAATCCATCTACAGGCTATGCTAGGCCCCCCAAGCTTGGTATGCCAAGTTCAGCTCTGCTCTCCTCGACTTGGGCTTTCGGACTTCCACCTCCGACCCATCCTTGTTCATCTATAATGACGGGAAATGCACTGCCTATCTCTTGCCGTATGTGGACGACGTCATCCGCACAGGCACCGCGCTCCCAGTCCTGCAGCGACTCAGCGGTACTTTACGCCAGCACTTCCACATGAAGGACATGGGCGCTCTCCTATTTCTTAGGCATCCAAGTGGCCCGGACACCTGCTGGGATCTCACTCAACCAAAGCAAATACATTTTGGATCTACTGCATAAGACCGATGTAACAGCCCCGCATTATAAATACTATCTAAATCTTTCTTATAATGTGGTTATGTCACCTGGATCTAAATGAAAATATAAATCCGTCTTTCATTTGGATCGATCAGTAAGACATAAAATTGTAGCAATAAGAAGCAATCACACCATATAGAAGTAAAGGAAAATATTATATTTCATTAAACATGTCTCTATATAACTGAAGTACAAAGAGTACAAAAGTAGAGTACTCAACTGATGCTTACAACAACAAGCGTTTACCTACTAACCGATATTACAAAATGACTGAGCTAATACAAAACTATGATTCCATGCCCTTATATTAGCACATGGGTCTCCTTCCTAAAAAAAATAATTTAAGAAACCTCAAAAGTCTCAGTTGAAAGCTCAGTAGGGATTATTTACTACCTACTGCAATTTTGAGCTAAACACATACCTTAGAGGAAGGAATAAAATGCACTGTTATCAGGAAAATGCATGCGATTGTATGATCTAGCGATAACTTTCGAAAAAATCTTTAACATCAAAATAACACAACATTGAGTTCTTTATAGGACATTAAGCTATTTTCTTTTAATTTGGTTATTTAACACTGTGTTTCATGCATGGTATAACTATGTGACTACAAAATAACGAAAGTTCATATATAATTTAAAATTCTTCTTTCTTAGAGCTGAACTACGATCATGTGTTACTCTGATCTTTTCATTTACTTTTCTTCCAGGTCCATCTTGATAGTCAGTCACCCCTCCGACTCTATAGCTCATTCATATAAAGAAGGTAACAAGAATATATCATTCATCAATAGTCTTTATCTGATTGAATTGGTTGCCCAAAGCTCTTCGTCTAACCGGAGCTCACACTTAAAGTTATATCATCTTGACTCCAATTCCGAGTGCAGTCAAGTGGTTTATCTAGCCACTGCCACAGAATGTCCCGAGTCTGGACTACTAGACCCTTTCATTAACCTAATCAGTCTCATACTAAGTCACTACCTAATTAGCCTTTTTCTTTTTTCATTCAATACGAGACACCCTGTCTTTCTTTCACTTGTGACAACAACCCATGTCCCATATCCCCAAGGACAAATATGAGGGCCTTACCTACCGGTAAAGTGCTATCACCTTGTTAACAATACGAAAAATATCTCAAGAAATTCATTAATAACATAATCTTTATCAGGAAAATATATTCATAAGAATCAAAGTCTTTACATAATCACGGACGTAATCGTATCCCCTTTATGAAGGGCCTTCTTCACAATTATAATTTCTCATGAATTAATTTTGATAGTATGCCCAGTCTTTACCTCTTCTTGTGAAAAAAGGTCTTTAATCTTTTCTCAATCTCATTCCTTCTTTTTTAGAAGGTCTTTCACCATCTTAAAATTTCATTTCATAGCGAGTATTTTAATTTCTTACGTTAAATCACAATACTCACTTCGTATATCACCACATAGTGTATATATACTTCTGTCATAAAAAATCGATCAGAGTAGGTCATTAAAATTAATCAGTGTGGATCGCAAGTTTAAAAATAAATCTTACATGACGTAAGAACGTAAAACCATCATCATATTAAAACACCGTTTAATATTTGAAAAGATTTTGACATAACCTCCCTTATTTATGACATGATATCAACCTTTCAATCCCAAAAAAAAACCCAAAAAGGAATGGGGAAAAAGAGTAGGTTGAGTATCACCCTACTTCTTAGGAAACCAGTTGCCGAAACCTTGCCCAGTTGTCCCCACTGGCTCTCCAACTGCTTCTTCTCCTATTCTTCTTCTTCTTCTTCTTCTTCTTCTTCTTCTTCTTCTCTCTCTCTCTCTCTCTCTCTCTCTCTCTTCTTCTTCTTCTTCTTCTTCTTCTTCTCTCTCTCTCTCTCTCTCTCTCTCTCTCTCTCTCTCTCTCTCTCTCTCTCTCTCTTCTTCTACTTCTTCTCCTCCTCTCTATCCCCTGTACTGCCCCTTTCTCTTTTTCCCTTTCTTGAGTTAGAGGGAAATGAAGCCAAGACACCTATATAAATAGCCTTAGGTCCCCAATTAAAAACTAACAAGTGTCTACTTAGGTGTCGTTATAATGATTAGATGAAAACATACTAGCATCATTACAGGTTTAGGTGCCTCCCTGAGGTGTCCACTTAATGATCATATCGAGACAAAATGGGATGATGACATGCATAAGTGTCTTAGATGAGGTGAAAAGTGTGAAATTCCCAAGAAGAAAATAGGTGGCAGCACCTTTACAATGCCCTTTCATAAAAATTTATTGCTTACATACCCCTATTTTATATTCTTCTCAATAAATAACTATAGAGTCATTCTTTTGGCAAACCGAAGATAGTTTTAAAATCTTAGAAAATTTAACTTAAGACCCTATAAAAAATGTCAATCACACTTTAATTCTTAAATTTCTAATAATTATATTTATACTTTTTAAGAATTTATAAATATGCCTTTTTTACAATTATATATATTTTAGTAAAACTTACTAACAGCTTAATCGCATCATAATTTCACTAAAATCTTAAGTAAACTTTTGCTTTGATATGTTTGATAGAAATATAAGGATTCTTTTGAATATCTCCCTTTTTCTTTATATAATTGTGTAAATACCCTTATTTTTGTAGGTCATTACAACCGACATGCTAGGCTACAAACTGGACTCTTCCCCAGCTGCCACAAAGAAACTTGATGACTATGACCCATATCTTCCTGATCCTCATGCCTACCGCAACATCGTTGGGGCACTCCAGTACGTCACACTCACTCAACAACATTACATTTTCGGTAAACCAAGCATGCCAGCATATGCACCGACCTATAGAAAATCACCCTGTCGGCGTCAAGCGCCTTCTTCGCTACCTTAAAGGCATTGTCAATGTTAGTTTGGTCTTGCGTCCTGGCCCTCTCCAACTCAATGCATTATGTGACGCTGACTGGGCAGGCTGCCCTATTGATCAGCATTCGACTAATAGCTTTTGCCTCTTTCTCAGTCACAACCCCGTCTCCTAGAGTGCCAAGAAGCAACCTACCGTCTCACGATCTTCTACTGAAGCAAAGTACCGGTGCTTGGCTCATACCACTACGGAAGTTCAATGGCTCTACTCGTTACTCAAAGAACTTGGTATGCCCCTTCTTCAACGCCCCACAATTTGGTGCGGTAACATTTCTGCCATTGCACTTACACACAACCATGTGTTCCATTCTCACACCAAACACGTTGAAGTGGACTACCACTACGTGCGTGAATTGGTTTCCAAGCAACTCATTGATGTCAAGTATATTTCCTCCGTTGACCACATGGCCGATATTTTCACAAAAGGACTTCATCTGCATAAAATCCAGTACCTTTAGGCCAAGTTGCGTCTCAAGACCCTCAGCTTGAGGGGGATGATGACAGATGTGAAGATAAGCGTGATGACAGACACACAGATAAGTAGGAAGACTTTGTCAACCACTCATCAACAGTCCCCACCCCTCACGCATACGTCTCTCACTGCTATAACCATACCCTGCACTTATAGGAATATCAATCTCATCCATGTAACTCTTGAAACAATGCACATCTATATATATGAAAGCTGCTGGGAAGAGAACGTATACAAGTCTCCCTTTTCAAACTCGTTCCACTCTCATATAAAAGAAGGAAAAAAAAAAAGGAGTAAGAGAAAGAAAATTTCAGAGATGAAAGATAGAGAGTGTGTGTGTATTATAAAGAGACCAGTTACTAAGGAAAGAAGATAAAGTTGACTTAGACAGCAAGGTAAAGTGAAGAAATCAAGGTTTGAACAAAGATAATCATTTGTACAATTTTTTAAAGATTTTTTATTTTATTTTTATTTTTTTTCTGAACCCTGGTAATTTATATAAGGGAGAAAGGGATCGGACCGGATCAGTCCAAGATCGAATCGTCAGTCGGTTTGGATATGGCTGATTCGTGTCCGATCCTCGATCCTTCCTTCGTTGGTTGGGATTATTTGATAAATTATGGTAATTATGACAATTAACCACCTGAATTGAATTATTTAGTAAATATGCTTGCTATGTTCACACACTGTTGTCAAGGCGCCCAGGCGCTTCTCCAGCACAAAGGCGCTGGGCTGCCTTTCCAACAGGTGAAAAGACGCCCAAGGCGCCCACATTGCTGAAACCCAAGGTCCCTGCCCCTCTCCCTTTGTATATATACATATATGTATATATATGCACATATAATTATATAAATACATACTAATACATATATATACACATATTACATACATATATTTAGATTTATATATACAAACATACATATATATGTATATGTATACATCTAAATATATATATCATGTATGTAATATGAGTATACATATATATATATATGTATATATACATATACATATTACATACATACATTTAGATATATATGTGTATATACATATTACATACATACGTTTATACATACATATATATGTATGAATGTATATATATATATATATATATATATATATATATATATATATATATGTATGCGTGTAAATCTAAATATATATACACATATATATCAAAATGTATGTAATATATATATATAATACATATACATATATATATATATATAATTAAAATATTATATTACGAAGTTGACGCCTAGGGGGGTGCCTAAGCGCTTAGGCGGTCCAGAACCCCAAGCACGCCTTGGTCGCCTTACCACCTTGACAACTATGTGTTCACAGAACATTAACTAAAATACTGATCTCTAAGAAATAGAAGTGTAAAATAAATTTTGAAAAGAAAAGAAAGCAAATCCTGCAGTGAAATTTATAAGAATAGCCTCAGAAAGTGGAATGTGGATATTAAGCATAGCTGTAAAGATATATATTTTATACATGGTAAAATCATGGTTGGTCTACACCATCATCATCATCATCATGAAAACAATAATATAGACAGGAAAAGGAAGAAGAGGATGGAGAGAAATGACATACTTTGGGAAAGAATTTCTCAAAAATTGTCCTGTAATAGTATGCCTCCTTTGTTGTAGGTGAATTTTCAGGGTAAACAAAGCTAGAATTCATCAACATCGCATCTGAAACCTGAAAGAGACTAGTGATGTCAAACAATGCCAATCCATCTTAGACTGTAAAAGGCCAGTGATTCATCCACTGTTTCAAAGAGTAGATAAAGCCTAAAAATCCAACTCATATCCTCAATTTTCAAGGAGTTGAGGAGATACATGTTCATTTGCATGATCTTTCAGACCATCGATCCAGCTATAACCTACTCCATCACTGAATTGTTCTTTCTGCCTGTACAGGATATGCTGAAACCAAAAGATACAAAGGAAAAAAACTTCATACCAGTTGTTATTGGAGCATAAAAATATTATTCTTTGATAGTGAGCACAGCATGACTGAAAACAGCATGCAGAATTATTGGATAAGTCCAAACCTTTGGAAGAAAAGGATTCTGCTCATCATCAAATGCATTACGTAGGACCCATTTCTCAATACGACCGAGATCAGGTCTGACCTGAAACCATTGAAGGCATTAAAAAGAAATATCGGTTGAATTCAACTCACTAGAAGATAATGTACTTTGTTTTGACCCTTTTTGCATACAAACAGCAGAAACTTAAAATTTACTGAGCATCCCAAAGATGAGATCTGAATTCGGACCTCAGACAAAGGAATGTTACTTGACTTTGACACTATCCTTCCCTTTTGTTAAGTACTTGGGTTACTTGAATTTTTAATAATTTGGGCAAGGATAGAAAGGATTGGACAACATTCATATATCCTTTCTGCCAAAAACCATAGACTGGGCATGGATAGAAGGGAAGGAATATGCATAATATCTCGAAGTTTCATACAGGTTACTGAGTATCCTTACTGCCAAATAACCATAGACTGGGCGTGGATAGAGGGGAAGGAATGTATAATGTCTTGAATTTTCATACAGGTTACTGAGTATCAAATCACCATAGATTTAGGGTAGCAACAGAATGTATGGAATATCACCCTTAGAACCACCTCCAACAACGCTTACCCATGAGCAGGAAGTGCAGTGAGCGAACCTACATGGGGATCATTCAGGAAAAAGGGTCAGGTTTGGGAAGAACTTTGGCATGTGACCTCTCATTTGATGCTCCATTCTAGACCTCTTAACCATCACATATAGGATATATATATATATATATATGCTTGTTGCAATGTACTCGGAGACATAAGGCAACTCATGTAACTGAAGTTGCCTCAGCCTCAAACACCAATTCAATGGCCTAGGCATGTAAGGTGTCATTTGTTTAGAAATACAGGGGTTTTTGTAAATGACCCATTAAAAGATTCCATATTTGTAGGTAACCCTATATGATTCATATTTGCATATAACTCCCTTAACTATAGTGTTATTTGCATATAACTCTCTTAACTATGTGGGTTTTACTTTGAATTTCACCTGAATTAAAACATTGTTACCTTATGTAGAATATGTAAAAGCTATTAAATGAAAATGCTAATAATACCCTTAGTTAAAATAAAACATCTAACAAGAAAAATTGCATAAATATCCACCTGTAAGTTTGCTCTATATATTTAGCATCGAAAAAATTATTGCTATTTACAGCACATTTTTAAATAGAAATACCTTTTTTGATGCCAGATATACTTTTAAAGTCGAATTAGTTGTTTACATAATCAATTGACAGATTAGCTACATCGCATATCCAAATAACAAGTAGTCACAACATATCCAAATAAAAAGTAGTCACAACCTAAACAAAAAGCTAAAAAATCAAAACATAAATTGATACTTTCTTTGGCACATTTCATGTCTTAATAAACATTACCCCATAGTTGACTTTTTCTCTATCCACAAACAGCAGAACTAAGACACGATGGTTGAAAGAATATATAACTCCCGCTTGAAAAGAGGCTTCAAGATTGCCTCTTACAATTTTTTCCCTTAACCTTTCTCTTTGTCGATCTATTGTTAGCAGTAGTCCAATCAACAGATTTAATCATTCTTCTCAAAATATCTTTACAATCATACAAGCTGATTGAGAAAGCTGTCAAAATAGGTCACCACTGTACATACAAAATTCTTTTGATTTGTGTGCTTTCTCATCATAATAGGCAACCTTGTGTTTTCATATATAAATGCGATAATATATGCTGTCCGGGGTGAAATCACACACTCTGTTCTGCGGTCTGCTTGTAGTACTTCTGCTTAACAATTTCCATGTAAATATTATCATGTACATTATCCTGTAAACTGTTTAACATCATACTTTGCTAGCCAAGGATCTGGTTTTAAATGGAATGCAACACCAGCTGGGGAATGGACAGCAGTGGCTATTTTGGGAGGACAAATGGTGTGATAATGTCCCTCTGAAAGAGAGATTTCCTGGGTTGTATTCAGTTTCGAGCTCTGTGTCGGCAGTGGTGGGGGAGATGTGGGAATCAGAGGGTTGGCAACCCAGGTTTCATAGAGATTTGACGGATGGGGAATTCCATCAGCTGATGGGTCTCTATGATGCTTTACATGGGTTACTATTGTCCAGGAAAAGGAAGATTCAGTGAGTTGAAGATGGGAAATCACCAGTAACTACTCAGTCAAGTCTGCCAACTCTTTACTTCGTGATGGTGGGGTGAGATCAAGGTTAAGAAACCCGGGATCGGGGCTCGGATCGGCCGGTCCCAAACCGATCGGATCGGCCGATTCCGATCCGAGTCAGTCCGATCCCGGCCGATCCTGGCTGAGTCAGGCTCGGCTGGTTCGGATAGCAGAAAAAAATATGAAAAAATGTGGAAAAAATATAAAACACAAGTCTAATGCATAATTGTGTTGAAATACATTGATTTGAAGTACATAAGATGTTGTTGGACAAAAAAACCTTGAATAAACTTACATATATGATTATGAACTTACATTTATTCCAAACGTACATTATACTGAATGAACATATGGCTAACATACTCAGCCCATGACATATAGCTCTGGTAGTATTGTTCATACTGCATCACATACCGGCTATAGTCATCCGTATTGGTATAAATGACTGAAAATTGTGGATATTCTAGACAACCCCCTGAATAGTCGGATGTATCATAATGTTGAGGAGGGTAAACTACATATCCAGTAGGCTGACTATATGAGGATGCATCTGATAGTTGCTCCTGATATTCCTGAGGAGCTTTACCTTTGTCCTTCCTCCTTGATCTGCTGAATGTTTGAATGGAAGATTCTTCACGTCCTCCTCTGCTACCATGATGTTCATCTTGGGTAGCATGTGTGAATTCTTCTTCTCCAGTGAATTGAATTGGTGGAGCTGGAGCTGGGGCATTGGTAGCATCTCCGCCATCCTCAGAACTGTCGGAGCTCGTCTTTGATGTCGAGTCATTTGAGGTTTGATATTGGACCTCATCACTTGGTTCTGGCGTTTCATCATCTTCCTCGATAGTCTCCAGATCAGCAATTTGAATTCCATGACCACTCTTCCTTCTGCTTGGTACTTGTTTTTTGCTCTTCTTCTGATGTTTTGGAGAAGGAGGTTGAAAATCAGTAAGTAATGGAACATTATCTAACTCACCTTCCACCCATTCCCGATCATTTGGGTAGAATTCAGGCTCATTTGAGGTGCTTGAATCAACCCATGCATTTAGTGGATGTTGCTCCTCGAACAGCTCGTCCAAGTCTATGGGTTCTTCTGCATGTGTCGTCTCTGTGGCTTGTCCGGAAATTCTCTCTTTCTCCTGCCTTTGAAGGTTCCTTATGAGCTCCAGATTCTTTAGCTTCAACCTCATGTTATAATGACAGAATACGAGCTTCTCTAGACGGCTCGACTTCAATCTATTCCTTTGCTTGGTGTGAATCAAGCCAAAGGTGCTCCAGTTTCTCTCACAGCCTGATGAAGAGGTTGTTTGACTTAAGACCCGAATTGCAACATAGGCTAGATCTTCATACCCATATGTTTTTCCATGATCTAGCCACCAGTCAGCTGTAAATAGAAAATTGGCCATGTCAACAATGTGCAAGTTATAATTAAAATTTAAGTAGAACATCTAGTTAATAATTTTCAAACCTGGACTCAAAATTTTGGCAACTCTTTGAGCAGTACTTGTCCCAAAGTGGTATAACATCATTCTGTAATCATGCATTTGCTTGCATGCCAATATTGCTCTGTCCTCATCTGCAAGCATACGCTTAATAACAGACTTAGCCCCCATCAACACTTCCGAACAACTATCATAGCTATCCTTCTTCCCATCAGTTCTGAACATGTACTGAGGGTTGAAAAAATAACCTAAATAAATAAGTCGAAGTTAGTTATTACTTAAGAGAAATGTGTATACAAATAATACATATAGAAAGTTAGTAGCTTACCAGCTGCATGAAGATCGTGATGTAAAGTGTGTTCCCAACGTCTGTCTATTATGTCCCACCACTTCACAAAGGTTGTTGGGTTGTTCAGTTGAATGAGCTCCTTAGCTCTGTCCATAGCTTCATATAAAAAACCCATATCCGATCTTCTTTTTCCATCACAAGATCGCAAGACACGGACAAGCGGTTCTACAACATTTAACACCGCTTGCACCCCCCTCCAGAAGGGTCTAGACTGAATTAGATCAGCCACTTTCTTACCTTTCTCTCTGACCTTAGTTGGTACATACCGCAATATGTGATTCTCCCAATCTTCCGATGCCACCATCCTAATCAAGTTGTTCTTTTGTTGACTTAAACTATCTAGAGAGATATATTGAGATGCAAACCTGGTGGCTCCCGGACGAAGCAACTCTCTTCCATGAGTATGTGTGCGCATGATATCCAGAATGTTGTTGTGGTTGTAGATGAATGTGGTGATAAATCGACCACTCTTGACCACTCCATCTACCATCGGATCAGAGCAAATGTCTTCCAACATCAAGTCAATACAATGAGCAGAACAGGGAACCCAGTATAAATGTTCTCTCTTCTGCATCAATATTTGTCCAGCTAACTTGAACGCCGCTGCATTGTCCGTAACCACTTGGACAATCCTTTTTTCGCCCACTTCTTCCACCATTTGATCCATTAATTCACACAGGTACTAGGCATTCTTTATCTTTCCAGATGCATCAATGGACTTCCAAAATACGGTTCCAGCTTTACAGTAAATTAAGAAGTTGATCATACTTCTTCTTGTTATCCCTGTAAAATTCCAAACGTGATAAGAAATCAGAAAGAGACCTATTCTGATTAAGAAAAAATGAAGATAAGATAAGAAACTGAATAACATATTTATGTACCTGTCCATCCATCGCACATTAAAGTGCATCCATACTCATCCCAGATCCTTTCAAATGATTTAATGTATGTTCGGATATCATCAACTTCCATATCCAAGTACTTGTTGTATATCTCATATGGAGAAGGTCCTTCAACCCCTTTGCCAACTTCTTGTATGGTCTCGATCATGGACTCATAATATGGCCCCTTGGCCGCATTAGCAGGGATACTATTATAGAAAAACCACCTAGATGTAGCTCTCCCTATCTTCTCCTTACAAAGTTTTAAGTTCTTGAATGCAGCACTAATAGAAGGTTGTTTATCCCTCTTCTTGGTGAGCAAGGGATCTATTGGACCTACTCTAGGATCTGCAGCTCTAGTGAACTCCTGAGGCAGCTCCTCGCATACATTAGTGCTCATGCCGGCACTAGTGCTCCCTTGTGCAGAAGGTGTGGAGCCACTTCCTTGTCCTCCGTATCTTCCAGTGTGCCGAAATAAGTCCTCATCTGCAAAGGACCGCCGGCTTGCTTCCATTGCACGTCGCAATTCAGCTTTAAATGTAAAAGAAAAAAAATTAATCTACTATAACTATTTGTCTGAAAACGTTAAGTGAAGAACATGAAAATAAGTTAAATAAGAAACTTACTTGTATCTCAATCATCAACATTTATAGGTTGATTACTTCCACCAAGCCGGACTCCAGCATCAGACCTTCGCGCTGGTTCAGTCAATTCCTCTCGAATTTCCTGTCTTCTTCTGGCAGTACTTGCTTTGCTTGATTCCTTCTCCTTCATGTAAGTTCGAAATTGGATCCTAACCTCTGAAGGAACTCGAGCACATGCTACAACTTCACCTTTTATTCCAGCAAGATGTTGTTTGAATCGGTAGACCCCGCCAGAGACAACCCGGTTGCAATATTTGCATTGTACCTTTCTTTGGCCCATGTCCACCGGCGTGCAATGACCCCAAGCAGGATCAGCACTAGGAGGATTCCCAGATGACCGCTCAGCAGCACCTTGAGATGCCATTCCTTCACAGCACAAGAAGATGAGAGATCGCGGAGCTTGTAGTAGACTAGAAGTGACCTCGTGGGAGAGATGGAGAGAGAATTCTATGAGGGAGAGAGAGCAAGAATGTTAGGAGGCTCAAAGGGCATTTGTGGAGCCTTAGGAGGGCCTTGGGGGGGTTTAAATAGACCCCGAAGGCCCAAACTAGCCGTTGCTGGCCGTTTGGGAACGGCCAGCAACGGCTAGTTTCACCCCCAACGGCTAGTCAAACTAGCCGTTGGGGGCCGGGTCGGGCCGATCCGAGCCGACCCGGCCCGATCCGGTCCAGGATCGCCCGATCCGGCTCGGACCGGCCGATCCGAGTCCTGGACTCGGCCAGGAAACCCGGGATCGGCACGGTCGGCCAAAAACCTGTCCGACTCGGCCGATCCGTGCCGATCCGAGCCGAGTTTTTGAACCTTGGGTGAGATATCCATATATGAAGCATGTTTGGAAGCCATGCAGTCCTTTGAAGGTTAAAGTATTGATTTGGAGGATCTCTCATGGGAGGTTGCCCACAAGGGATAGATTGGCAGCTTTCATGGATAACATCCAATCCACTTGTCCCCTTCGTGGTATACAAGAGGAAGATTTAGACCATCTTTTTTGTGCAGTGCCCATTTACAAAGGAAGTTTGGAAGCACTTGTTCATCAAGGCTAAGTGTAATCAGCCAATTCTGAGGACAGTGCAGAAACTGCTGGAAGACTGGCAGCAAAGATGGCATTCTAAAGGCAATGGCAAGGTCTGGTGGTTGGTCCTTTATGTGACGTTGTGGACAATTTGGGGTGAAAGGAATACGAGGATTTTCAAGAATCAGGCCAGGAGTTTTGATAGAGTAGTCACTTTCATTTGTGATGTGATTAGTGAATGGGGGAGGCTTCTTACTAATGTAGACTCTTCGCATTCCATTCTTTTGTCTCTTTTTGGAGGGAGGGTTGACTGACCACACCGTCTTGGTGTGACTTTTGTATAGGGGATTTTTGAGGGGTTTTTCTCTTATACTTGTATATCCCCTTTCTTTTCATTTATACAATTGTGGTACTACCCACTTCTCAAAAAAATTAATAGATGTCGTAGAGGTAAAATTTTGATGGGGTCTACACCAGACATGTGGATGAATGCGATGGTGTCACGTAGTTATCCGACCAATGAAGACGAGCCCTCTCAACCTCTCCTTTCTCGTAGGAGTAGAATAAAGGCTGTTAGGGATCCCCAGACTTAGCCGAGGTTAACCCTCCGATGCCTAAGTCAGCTTGGTGTTAGGAAGGGGTTAATGGAGATATAGGTGTTTAGTGAGAGGGTTGTGCTTACCTCGTAAGGAGGGCCATGGTTTTTTATAGGGTCCCTACATATGGATGAGAGTGCACATGACCTCCTGTGGAAGGGACACGTGCCATGCGATCGATCAAGTGTCAGGGGGTGCCATGGAAGGCCCCAGAGGCTAAGTCATGTCTAGTCTGAGTTAATGAGGCCTAATCCCTAGTTAGAGCAAGGATGGCAATATTGGTATTGGGGGGTACCGATACCGATGCGTACTAGTATCAATATCAATATCGAGTGCATTGACCCGCTATTGGTCCATTTTCGCCTAGTACCAGCCAATAAACGTTTCTTTACCTTTTTTTAATACAAATGATTGATATCATGCTATCCCCCAGTATCATATTGGTACCCACCAATATCGATACATATTAGTATGGGCATATTGCCAACCATAAGTTAGAGCGGGTCCCCATCCTGATGATGATGCAAGGTCTGCTTCATATCTCATGATAGAATTTTCCTGATGATGCCTTTCATTTTGGTCCCCATGCCCCTAGCATATCGAGTGGCAAGTTGCCAAGTGTAAGGGCATGTCAGTGGCCCTGCAGCCGCCTGGATTTCTCGAGGATTCATAGGTCCTCGATGGTCGGCAGTCGAGACAAACGGGGGACCCCCCTTGCCTCATGGGCACTTTGACCGATCCTTGGGTCCTCGGGTGGTTGGGAACTTTTAATGTTCGCACCTTTCATGAGTACATCGGTTGCTGCTAGGTGCGATCTTCTTAGGACTATTCAGTCTTCGACGCTTGGTGGTTGGGCTTGACTAAGGCCCTTTTATCCGGAACAACCGTTGTTCGTGGCCTGTGGCCTTTTTTGTTTGGGCTTCCTGGGCCATATTATTTTCTAGGCCCTGCCCTGCTCTTTTGATTTTTGGGCCGACGATTTAGGCCACCAATATTTTTCCCCTCTCCAGATGTCAAAAACATAATTCTAGTAAGCGAATTGACTAAAAAATTGACCAAAGTTCAGCCTTTCCCACATATCCATATCTTAAACATAATACTACAACCATAATTCACCAGAACTTGCTTTTTTGTAGATTTACCAACTCTTAGGTCCTTATTATATTCTTTTGTAAAAAGACTTCCCAAATCTCCTAACAATTAGGACCTTTCAATCTCAAACCATACGATCCAATATTGTCTAACATTATGTGAGAACTATGTAGACGTATGATATTAAACGAAACCCCAACTTGATACATCAAAACCATATATGGAATGACTCTTTCTCACATCTCTTTTTCATACTGCTTACTTTGATATTCTTGCCCTTTGAGTGATTAAGATTTGTAGTGAAAATTTACCTCAATAACATTTCATCATTAAAATTTTAAAAGATTGTCATCAATTTGAGGTGAATCGAACTAAGATGAGGTGAATTACAATGAGATGATGCTTTTAGGAACTCAGCTTCTAAGGGTTCAGGTATGGAGGTAAATCAAGTTGATGACATTCTATCTAAGCTTATGTAAGTCAAAAGTCCTCTGGATAGAATTTGCACTCCAAACTCAAAGGCTCAAAGGACAAGTCTATCAACAACAAGAAGCGTCAAAAAAGAGGAGCAAGAAAGGATCATCCGGTATATGGATACATCAAGCTGAATTCTCATTCAATACTATATCTGAATAGTTTTCAAATAATGCTAGAAGCTATAGAACAGTACAATCTAGAATGAAAAGATCCTAACTATCACGAGATCCGTGAAACCCTTGTATACAAAGAAATAGGATGGATTCAAGTGTTGGTAGATACATTACACAAAACACAAGTTAGATAAAACATGGTTGCAGCATTATGTCTGATGCATGAACATAGGAAAGGTTAAACTTTAATCAATTTTTTCATTAACTCATCCACTATAACTATGTTTTTAAAATCTATTGATGCATTGCAACATGTTAATGAGCCTAAGTTTTTTGTGGACATATTGGGCAAGATAGTCGTTGAAGTTGGTGTGGAGAACGTAACATAAGTGTCACATACAATGAGCATGTTATGTAGCTGCAGTGAAAATGTTGATGGCAGACCATCATTATTTGTTTTGGAGTTGGACACCGAGTGCAGCCCATTCATAGGCTTCATGTTTCAGGATATTTCCAATATATCTCCAATCTAGTTTACCATTCAGAAGGAAAAGATGGCTACTGCATTTATATGGGCATACAAAGAGTGGGCTACGATGAGCAAGTACACAAATTGGAAAAGATGGCTACTGCATTTATATGGCCATAATTCTTATAACTAGCTGATGAAGAAAACTAGCCATAAGATATGTTTACGAAGCCAAGCAACATGTCAAAGAAAATATAAAGAATGCTCTCAATGGAGAAGTGGACAAATATGGTCCAATTTGTGACTTTCAACTTCACCATCCTTTGCATGTAGTGGCTACTATCTATGATTTCAATCGAAACATTAATTCAGTTGATGAAGTCAAACAAGGGCTTTATTATTGTAGTGTAAAGCCAGTTCGGAAACAGAAAGTATAAAATAAGATCATGAGGGAATTAACATGTCATAGAAATGCCTTCAACTTCTCTGGGAGAGAAATGGCCACAAGGCGAGGTACCACAGCTAATCTCAATATGCAAACTTTTTTTATCAATTTAACTTTCGATTCATTAGCTTCTTACTAAGATTGTAATTAGTTTTTACTTAAATGTATAATGTAATTATATAGTAGACTGGTTATGGAAGCAAAAGTCTTAACCCATAAAAGATGGCAGTTCGTATCTTGAGTTAACTTATATTGCATCTAGCTATGAATTTAATTGGTTACACTCAAAAGCAGGTTACATATGTACTGAATTGTTTTGAAAAACACTTGCTATTTAAGTTTCTTTATATTTTATTAGTATGTAAAGAACACCTTTTGTTACATACTACCAAGAAAAAGAATAAATTGAAGCAAAAGAAGCTAAATGATCATGTCTTTATGCAAGACAATTAACGTCTTCGAGATCACTATATACATTTTCAATAATTTGATGTTTGATCCTATATCTATGGATGATATTGATGATTGCAATAGGTGGATAACTCATCCTCATGAAGATAAAGATCGTATATGAAGATGAGGACGTTACATGGTTAAAAGTTGAAATTATTGTGGGACTTAATGAAGAAGAAAGTCCAAGCATGAGGTTGGGATCAAAAAAGGCATTGTTTAGCAAAGGAAAAAGAGGTTGCAACAAGTTCCTTGTTAGAATTTATGGATGAAGTTGATATTGACTCCGATGAGACAAAATGAATGGTGCACTCAATTGAAGAAGATGATGATCCACAGAGTGCCGGATGAGTGAACTATGAAAAAGGAAATTATGTGATTAATATGTAATATAATGAATTTATTTAGATGTTGGTTACTTTATTTATTAAACATTTGTGTCATTGGATCATGTGATAACTTATTTAGTGACTTAATTGCGGGGTTGCACTTATTTGTGATATTACACATGATTTGTTTAAACTTTGTACGAATTTGATAGATTTTGCACTTGTTTAGTAGATTTTAACAGATGAGTTTGATAATTATATATCTTGACTTGGTTAAATTGTACATGAATTTATAGACTTATACTTATTTAAAGCATTTGAATAACTGAATTAGTAATTTTGTGATACTAAGCCCAGGGAGTGGGCTACAGCCTTTTGTAACATGGACCATTCCTCTTTTTGTGGTCTTTTGGGAATGGATTAAGTGCTGCACAAACCCTGGTGCATGTTGTACTGAGGGAATTATGAGGCTTTTTGCTTCTTTTCTGTACATTCAACTCACTTTTTGAATATGTAGTGTGGTGCTATCCACGTTTCAAAAAAGAATTAGTAATTTTTTAAGACTTATGCATGTATTTTTGTCATTTTCAATAATATACTTATATATCTGAATTTGTATACTTTTTAAATAAAATGTTGCCTCAAACACCTAGGCATTTGAAGCTGAGGCAATCAGTCACCTCACAACTCAGACTACATAGGATCAACTGAAAGTACTCATGGTCGAAAGTCTACTATTAATAAAAGCTAGGCAATATATAGACATGATCTACTAACTCAGTGTGACTCGGTATGACTTGTACAAGTCATATCGGTTTCTAATGTTTACAAGACATACTGAGTCAGCCTAACTTGTACAAATCATACCGAGTCAGACTGATATGACTCAGTTTTCAGAGAAAGTAGATCGTACAATCTAATGATATGACATCATTTTGCATAATTTTATCCTACCAATCACTTGTTTTAAACACAATAGATTAATATTCCAAGGCTGTAAAACAAACCACCACGAGCTAATCACATTAACATAATTTGGTTGACAAACGTTCAAGAAGCCTTGATGCATGTTCATCAATCCGTCTCAGTATTGCACTTGCATTATTGTTTATTTGTAGCATCAATCACCGGGCAAAATAGGCAAATATTTTATTTACTCTAAAGCTATACATACACAGTTTCACAAAGGTATACTATTTGAAACAAGCTACCACACTTCCCTAAGATAATAACCAATTATTTTACCAACCATTGGTTCATACAAGTATTTTCCATGCTCAGATTTAACAAGCCTTCAGGCTTTCCCACTCAGAATGCCAATGGTGATTTAAGTAAGCTTTCCATCTCTCAGTCATATAAACATGTGCAATCATCATTTTGTAATTATCCTCAACACAGATTGTTTCGCTTATCAAGAAATGGGTATACATGCTCTACATGACATGAGATCAAGCAACAATCACGAACTAGTTACAATCACAAACATGTTCTATAAGGACCTGTACTTACCATTTTCCATTCTGGATCAATGTCCATTGCAATATTGATAAAACTTTTATCCAAAAAAGGGACACGAGCCTCAACACCCCATGCTGAAGTTGCCTTGTTAGCCCTCAAACAATCATACAAATGAAGAGCTTTAATCTAACAAAAGAGTAAAAAAGTCATCAGTCTACAGATTACATATATATGAAGATTAAACTGTTAGTCAAGAATCATGATAATGTATAAAACTAGGGGTCAAGGGTCATGGCTCAGAAGAGGCCAAGGTCAGAGTGGATATGCCCAAGCATGTGGACAGCCTTTAAGAAGTAGAGTAAAGGCTAAAGACCAGGCTATGTTGCATCAGCTGCAGCATAAGTATCAGCCTTTGTCCATGGAGGCATGGACCTTTAAATTCTAAAAATGAAAGGACAAGCTATTCAGTTTTGAACTCGACATGGATGTAAAAAATTAAATGATAGCACACAATTTCATGTTTCCCTTTAAGCCATAATATAAATATAGATCATTTAGGCACTTGCCTAAATCTCATGCCTGCTGATCCACAACTTCTGGCCTAGGATTGGCGTGGTTGTTCAACCAAAGCATGGCCCAATGAACCAGGCATGGGCCAAACCCTGCCCACAATGGACCTGGGCATGCCAACCCAGTACTACAGTTGTTCAGAACTTTTGGCAGAAAGATGTGAATTCAACACATCCTCAGCAGAGTGACAGGTGTCCTTTGTTGGGGAATGAAAGACGATCTCTAAATGATGGTACCATCACATGATGGCAAATGCAATAAGCATGAGACAGGTGTACTACCTATCATTCATTCTTACTGTCATTTCATTTCTTTGACATGGAAGCTACCTAGCATTTCAGTTTTTACAGGAACCAAATAGAGAGAACAGTATAAAAGCCAGTTGGTTTTGGAACCATCTTTTTCTCTTCATAAACCACAACCACTTTTTCTTCAGAAGTCAGTTATTTTTTAACAGCAAAGAGTATCTCATATTAAAAAGCAGCGCAAATTTCCACAGAAACGTGAAGAATATCTCAGTTATGTTCTCAACAGCGAAGAATATCCGACATTAAAAAGAAGTTCAAGCAGAGAAGCAAGGACTGGATGTAGAGGGACCGAAGATCAGTATGGGAGATGTATTGTTTTTTGGGGTCCACAGTTAAAATGTCTTAGGAAGAAAGAGGGTACAGGAAGAAGTAATACTTTTGGGAGTTTGATTTACTCAGTTGATCCCAATTCTAAATATTGTTCTCAATTCATATTCAAAATAAATTTTATTGAAGTTAGTCCCAAATCAGATGAGAGCACCTGGGCCTTTTCATAGTGTTGAACCTTCTCATTCATTACCATATGGTCTTGGAGTTGAATGCTCAGCATAGTCACATAAAGTCTCCTGTTCTCTTCAAACACCCTTTGGACTAAATTCAGCATGTCTTATGAGCCCAACTATTGATCATAGGGGCCCATGACCATGTCTAGCATAAGTAGGATGGCCAGGACATGAAATAAGGTGTTTCGCCCACAATAAAAATTAACAGTGGCGGCTAGTCCCTTAAATAATGTTAAGCCTCTCCACTCCTTGCCACAGTTTTGGAGTCAAATGTTTAGCAATTGAAATAATGACAATGTACAAGTATAATAACATAAAAAACAAATGAGAAATATACCCAGAAAAGAGACACACTTATGTGACCACTTGACAAGTCTGGACTGATGACGTCCAAAGTGATAATAACATCAAACCAATTTCAATGACTGGCAAATTAAGTAATTCAGATATGAATAGGCCGATGAAAAGGATCTTGTTCCAGTCTGAGACATTCAATCACTGAAGTGGCATAGACTCAAATGCCACTTCACCGAAAGGATATCAGCATCATCTAATGGGGCCATAGCTGCATTATCTCTGAATTTTTAAACTATCAATTGCCTCAATCTTTTCTATCTCCTGTAGCTCAGTTATAGTTATGAAGACTTCATAAAGCATGCTTAACATTTAGTAATGCAAGGAACTCGCGTGCTAATCAACAAGAAGAATTAGTTATGCATAAAAAAACAAGCAAGCTAAACATCATCCACTAGTATGGATCAACAGAATACCTTCCTACATGTTTCTTGATGAAACTCCTCCTTATTAGGTGCCTTGTGAAAATATAGGTATCCTCCAAAAATTTCATCAGAGCCTTCACCAGAAAGAACCATTTTTACACCCAATGATTTAATTTTCCTAGACATCAAAAACATCGGAGTGCTAGCTCTGATAGTTGTGACATCGTATGTTTCAATGTGATAAATGACTTCCTCAAGTGCATCGATTCCCTCCTGAAACAGCAGACAAACTGGTGAATCACTCATGTTTGCTTCTTGTTCTTTTTTCAAAGGACATGGGGAAGACCTGGCTACCCAGGCCATACGATAGGACAACAAGCTTGGCTGCATGACATGGTTGGCAGTATCAGCCGATACCAATACATATCGGCCCGATACGTATCGGTATCGGTGGGTACCAATACCATACTGAGTGACCGATACTGGCTGGTACTGGCCCAGTACTAGGCCAAAATGGACCCGGTACCGGCCGATACTGGCCAATACGGCCGATACCTATAAGGTACTGGTACCCTTCGATACTGGTACCGATACCGGTACTGCCATCCTTGCGGCATGAGGACAAACTTCTGAAAATCCCAGCTGCACTTTGAACCAAGACGGTGAAATATATGCCAATCAAGTAGCATGCAAATCCTGTGGACATGTGCAGCAGGACTAGGTGGAGTTGAAACTCAAGTCCTTGAGAAGCAAACCCTAGTCTCAATTCTCAAGACAACCCAGCCACCATCTGGCTCTCAAGTAGGTATTACTTTGCTGCTTCACTGTAAGGTAAGAAAGCATTACCTGCACTGTGAAGTGAAACTCATGATGAAGGGTCCCAAGATAATCTGCAACCTCTCTAGCAGCTTTTAGATCTGGGGAACCCTGGAAAAATAAGCAGAACATATACAAGAAAATGTGAAAAAAAGTACTCACAAAACACATACATCCAATTTTTCAATAAAAGAATTAAAACAATCTTCAGCTGCTATTCACATGGATGCAGAAATTCAAAATCTTAACAAGAATGCATAGTATGACTACCAACCGCTAAGATAATGCTACACTTTTTTCCAAACAAAAACAAAAAATAGATAATGCTACACTTTCCCCAAACCAAAAAAATTTACCTCGGCTCAATCTGACTTTACAAGAAAATGTTTTATTCATTTCTGGAGTTGGTTCTAGGTTAACACAGATGAAATTTTCTTAGAATTATGTTCAATATGTACTGGTGCCTAGAAACAGACCTCATCATGCAGGTAAGTTTTTCATTGGAAACTTTGCTCAAATTCATCTAACAATATGCGAATGCATTCTGATGCTATCTACAACAATGGGTATTCTTCTACATGTGGCAACAAAACCTTACAAAAGGTTGTACTGAAATCCTTGTAAATGAAATTCTTTGGACAATAAGATAAGGCTACAAAAAAGTTGCTTCAATATATCAACAACATTCAAATCTCTCAAGTTTTGAATAGTTTTCACATAGTATGGCATGTGGTGCCATTGAAATTGTTGGATCAGCGAAGCTTCTCAAATTGTTTGATATGTTATTTTTACTTTTTAAAGGTCTGTATATTTCCAATTTATTCATGTGCTGAGTACATAATAGGCAACTAGTTGGAAACTCCCCATGACCTCACATCATATATTTGCAACTTTGTCATGTCCACATAGACATGGACCCATGTGTCCATGTAGACACATCTCTGGCATCACGACACATCATATGGCAGCCTGCATAGCATGGCCTCAGACCCTATCATGAAGTCTCCATGCACAGCTGACTTTCAAACACATACAGTTCAAGCACACATGTCATTTAGCCAGGAAAAGATTATAGGAATAAATTCATTAAATTTTGAAAGAAAAGTAACAAAAATGCTAAACAAATGTAAGAGACAAAAATCTCAACTTTTTTTTACTGTTATTTAAATACTCGAACAATTATGGCCATTTTCAGAAAGTTTGTAAATTAACATAATAATACTGAAAAGTACCTTGATATATCATGTAGGCAATTTTATAATGAAAAGATCACAAATTACATTTTGTTAGTGTAGGATGTGAAGCAGCTATTAAGATAGCGGCATCAGCACAGTAGCATAAGACTTGCCCCAATAATCTGGGATCAGTTAGACAATGAAGGATCCAGGTATTTGATGAAGTTTTGCAACTAGCTGCCTTTCTTGACATCAACCTCTACAACGTGATACAGTTAAAATATAGCATACAAAAATAAAGGGAAGGTATAAAAGAAGAAGAGGAAAATGCAAAAATAAAGGGATGGTATAAAAGAAGAAGAAGAAAAGGCAAAATGGGATCTCACAGCAGACTACAGCTGGTCTTCATACTGTGACTACCGTAAACCTAGTCACTAAAATGACACCTCCTCCTTTTTTTGCTCTTTTGGGGGTGTGAGTGAGACACCATCTTGGTGCTTTTGTATAGAGCGTTTTCATCTTTTTTACTATTTATAGTATGTAAATCTTTTCAGCTTTAATACAATTGCAGTACTATCCATCCTCGAATAAAACCCTAGTCGCTAAAAACTCTCAAATCACCCATACAAAGCAAAACTTTAGATAAACAAGTATTGGGTATCTGAAAAACAAGAAATATCACAAAGCAATGCTCACAGATTATTCTTACAAAAGGCTGTGCCATACTTATGATGAGCATATGATAAAAGTCATGCTTGTGTGGGGTGGGGGATGGAGAGGAAGCAAACTGACTTTTAAACCAATACAAAATGTATGAAGCTGAGAACCCCACTGCTTGGCCACTTTTGTTTCAGCCAAGTGGCGTGAAGCAACAGCAGCAACCAGTGATGAATCAAGTCCACCAGACAATAGTACACCAAATGGCACATCCGTCATAAGTCGCTTAACCACAGCCTGCAAGAGTTTTGACAATAAATTAGCTAGTAAGAATTATCTCCAAGTGAAAAATGTAAAAGAACAGAAACCAAATTCTTCCAATGTCCAGCAATAACTGAAATTCTAATTCTAGTAGCTAAGAAAGAATGGTAGTACTAAAAAATAAATAGGAAGTTAAACATAAGCTGACATATGAGAATACATTTTGGAGTTTATGCATAATGGCCATGCATATAATAGAACATGTCAGCAATTTAGGCCCTCTGTTTAGCGAGGATGAAAGAAGATATTGAACATTTGGAGAAAGCAAAGTGTAATAGATATTATCCTTTCAGACAATCTCCTTTTCTAAGAGTTTTTCCATCTCCAGCATGTGTGTAGCAGAAGTAAAATACAATGCTAGAAATTTTCAAAGCTTGTTTCGTTTAGTATTTTGGATCATAAATTCATTGACAGTGACCATTCACAGCACAAAGGTTGCACAATGAACAAACTGGAAGCATGCCATTCACTAGAAGCAAAAGCAAACTACAGGATACTCCTGGCATTAATTGCTAACATGAAAGTTATACAATTCCAAAGATGAAATGCAGAGAGAAACAGAGTACCTTCTCAAAGGCCTCGCGCAAAGCAAGTGGATCATAAGGAGTTGATGGTATATGCTCCGAGTACCATGGTGGGTTATACCACCTCCGGAGGCCTCCTGCAGATTAAGCGGGGAGAGAGAGGATGAATTTATAGCCTGTTCAAGAGGGAGTTATATCTTATATGTTCTTTATAGAGATGAAAATGATGAAGACCACAGCATTGCTCATGTCATCCCAGGAAATGGAATAAGATGCAAATGGTCTTCAACTTTTCACTTTGAAAACAAAAGTGACAAACATCTGTTTATTACCACTTTTGCTGGAATATACGTGTCCAGGAAGGAAAGACACAAATCGTTCACAGTCATCACTCAGAGCTTTCATTTCCGATGCAAACCAAATGGATCCTGCAAAAATTAAACACTCCCATCAAGTTAAAAAAAAATGAAAAAAGGAAATCACTGAGCATTTTCTAGAAATCATTAGCACATGACAAATGGAAAAGAAAAGACTACGTTCCTCACTAGGCAGTATGTAAATATGTACGAAGTAGATGTGTTCAAATGTAATGAGCCAATGCATGAGAGTTGGAACTCAACACTAAAAAAAATGCACTGGAAAAGACATCATGGTAGAATAATTCTAATGTAGTATGCCACTATATAAGGACAACTATAATGCACCATCAGGTAAGTAAACCTTGGGTTCCTATGTGCTATAGCAAAAAATAGATTCAAATAAACAAAGGGCATGACATAAAAAGCAAGAATCTTCAGTTGAAAAACAACATAGAATGGTACAATCTCCCTTTGTTGAATGGCAAATCAGTTTAGAGATTTCGTCTGTCTACCTATTCAAGAGCTTTGTTAAGACCCATGTTTTTTTTTCCTTCCTTTATCCATGTTATCTTGGTCCTAGGCAACACTCACTGCTATCACTTATATACAAGAGAATAATTAGTTGGTCCTAGTCTCTGGTGCTTTCACTAGCAAGTGCTACTCACGCTGATTTCGCATCAGATGGAACTTCATTGCCATGTGTGCACCCTACAAGCACTTCAAGAAGATCCATGTTGTTATTATGATCAGAACTAAGTCCCAAGGCAGCTAAGCAAGGTTTTGAAGGCTGGCTGCAACCTCCCAGCAAATCCTAAACTCCAGGAGTTTTCACTAGTGTTGCAAGGGGTTAGCCTGTAATGTTTTTTCCCCTTGAAATGAAATATTTTCACCTTTAGACCCCTACTTTGGAGATGGTGTGGTGGTAAATTGTCCAGGTCATTAAGGTTACTGGGTCCATTTGTGATTCTAAATACTGTATAATGCTTTTGATACACCAGAGACCATAGGAAAAGTCTGAAAAATATGCAAGCTTAAACTGATGATGGACTTGTACTCTACACCTTCAGGAAGCAACTAACAAAGGACTTAGGTGTGTGATCATCTTCTGCCTGTGCTTCCAATTCAATTTGCACCCTCATTGCATGCTGGCACAGTTTGAAGAACAATCAGGCCAGACGTCATGGCCAGCTGGACCTTGGAGCAGCTTTTGGAAGAGATGTGCATCAGAGGAGAAGAATTTGTTCCCTCGTGCATGTCTTGCACATGCTCACCCACAGTACAGTGAAGGACAGGGAGGCTAGGCTGCCTTGCCCACCTTATTGCCATAACAGAATTATGGTTTCCCAATCAGATGGGAAATCCCACACCCATATAAGTTTTCCAACACCCCTTACCAAAAGTGGAAAAGAGATAAGAAAGATGTAGAGGAGAAGGAGATGACGAGCTATAGGAATGGTGGTGGAACATAAATGATAATCATGCCCTGGAACATCAGAGGTATGAGGATGCTGAAGTGAAATGATAAAGGAAAACCGAAAACTACAAAGACCTATTAAGTAGATCCTGACGTTTGCAGGACAATATGCAAGTGAATGACAATATGCTGACAGAAAATAATAGGGCATAAATATTAGTCAAGCCTGGGAACATCAGAGGTATCAGGCTGTCAAAGTGAAATGACAAAGGCTGCCTAAAGAGGGCCAGAGGGCCATTAAGTAGATGTATTATTTTAAAGTAACACTTCCTGCACCGCATGGGCTGCCGCCCAAAAAGCAATTAAACATTTTTGAAATTTTTTTATGGTCGGCCCCATCTTGCCCAACATGTTCATACAACCTGATCTCTTGAACGGATAAACAAAAAAATGGCCACCAAAAAAAAAAGATAACCAAAAAATTCCAAAAATCATAAAACAAGCCCGAATGACTAGTGAAAAAACACCCTTAATGGGCTGAGTCCAATAAAATTGGGCTCGACTTTTTATTTTTTAGAATTTTTTGAGTTGTCAGATCGGAGATCGGGTTGTATGAGCATGTTGGATATCAAGGGGCCCAACCATAAAAATTTCAAAAAAAAAAAAAATTTGTTGCACCCAAAGTTTGTCGTATCGTACCGAATCGGCGACTCGTACGAGTCAACTCGTATCTAGGCCTACCCAATCTGCTGGTACGCTTGCATCAGACGATCCGGCTTGGACCGTCTCTGGATCACACCGACCCGAGTCGTATCGGGTCCGACTCGTGCCAGATCGCACAATACGGGCTCGAGTCGCTGCAATCCGGTGCGAGTCGATCGCGGTTCGCCTCGAGTCAGTGCGATCCAACCCAAGTCGGACCCGATACGCCTGGATCCAATATGATATGCCCTAAAGCCCCCCTTTTCCTGTCAGTTGCATTTCTGTTCCGACAAAAAACGCAACAGACGAAGCATCTGCACCCTTCTAGCCCTTCCCCCCTCTTCTTTCTTCCATTTTTCTTGGTGTTTTTGGGAGATCGAAGGGGTTTTTAAGCTTTGGAAGTGATTTTGTTGGAGGAGAAGAGGTTTTCAAGCTTTAAGGACCGTCTTCATCCGGCTTGAAGAAGGTAAGCATTCGAACCCTAAAATTTTTTTATTTTCATCTTCTTTCTTATAGCTTGATGTTGTTTAGGGTATTAAAACATGAACAATAGGTAGATCTATTGCCCCTTTGTAATTTTGACATGAAAAAACTAGGCTTTGTTTAAATTTTGGGTTGATTTATAGATTTTTATTAAATGTTAAAAAAGACAGAAAAATAAAAAAAATAACTAAATGATCTATTTATGTGATGATGGGCATAGATCTATGACTTAAACATGTTTGGTGAAATTTTGATTCAAAATCTTAGGGTATGGAGAATAATTTATTAATATAATTATTAAACTATTAAATAAATTTTAAAATATAAATATTTTATAAATTATCTACTCTAGAAGTAAAACTATCTATATAAACATGCAAGGCAACATGATTAGTCTAAATATAAAATTTTTAGTTCAAAAATTATTTTTAAGTAATTAAATTAATTAATGGTATAACATATAATTCCTTTTTTTTTTTAAATGTGATACTTACATACAAGTTTTAGACATACCTCAAATTATAATTATGTTCTTCATGGACATTAAAATTTAAATATGTTCAATTAATATTTATAATTTATTAAGTTTATTCTACTAATTTATTTAAACTTTTTTAAAATTAATAAAAAATAGTAAAAATTATTTTCATGTAAGGGTGTAAAAATGTTCCGAGGAAGGTCTAGACCCAGATGGCTCAACACTTGAAAAGTCTGAAGGAAGTTTGTTTAAAAAAAGGTTGCAGACAAAGAGAGGAAAGAAAAAATGGGATAATAACAACCAAATTTGATATTATTATTATATTAAAAAATTAATATCGAAATGGTGGTCCCATAGGATAACAATAACTAATTTTGATATTATTATTATTATTAAAAAATTAACATTAAAATGGTAGTCTCATAGGATAATAATAACTAATTTTGATATTGTTATTATTTTAAAATTATTATTATTATTATCATCATCATCATCCTTTTTCACATTTTTCTCTCTCCCTATTAATATTTCTCTCTTATTTTTTATGTCTCCTATTATTGTTATTATTCTTGTTGTTGTTGTTGCTGCAATCTCCTATTTTATTATTATTATTGTTGTTGTTGTTGTTGTTGTTGTTGTAATCTCTTAGGATAATAATAACTAATTTTGATATTATCATCATTATTATTATTATCATTATTATTATTGAGACAATCTCATGGGATAATAATAACTAATTTTGACATTATTATTATTTAAAGTACTTTATTATTATTATATCTCTTTCTCCTCTTTTACCATTTTTCTCTCTCTATTAATATTTTTATCTCCTATTTTTTCTCCTATTATATTATTACTATTATTGTTGTTGTTGTTGTTATTGTTCTTGCAATCTTTTGAGATAATAATAATTAATTTTGATATTATATCATTATTATTATTATTATTGAGATAGTGTTATGAGATAATAATAACTAACTTTGATATTATTATTATTTTTATTTCTTGTTATTATTATCATTATTATTATTATTTATGAGAACAATCTTTGTCTCACTTTTCTTACTCATATTATTATCGTTATTGTGGTTGTTGTTGTTGTTGATATTGGGGCAGTCTATTGGGATAATAATAATAATAAATTTTAAATATTTATTATCATTATTGAGATAATCTCATAAGATAATAATAACTAATTTCATTATTAACGAGACCAGTCTCTCTCTCATTTTTCTCTCAATCCATGTTTCAACACAACATTTATTGAGATAATCTCATGGGATAATAATAATAATAATAACCTTCAGTACACTTTTTAGTTTTCTCTTTCAAGCTATATTTTTATAGATACAATGGTTCTGAACTTTTAATATTTATCAAACAACTAACCTAATATTCATAGAAAAAAATGTTAGGATTTCTGAACATACATTCTTCTGTAATTATTTTATCCATTCCTTCACACAGAGTAAAAAATTAGCTTCACTTATATTAACTATAATTATTTTATTCAAATCTATTAATTCGCCGTGCATCACACGAGATTGGAACCAGTTTTGGGGAATTATTGAGGTCTGCATCATTTCGGTGCCTTTTCGTACAGGGGGTTTTCTTTTTGGGCTATTGCCCCCCAATTTGTACAACCTCACCTTTTCAATTTTATATATCATGTGGTACTATCCACCTTTCAAAAAAACAGGTGAGCATGGACCAGTCCTTTTTATTAAGGGCCAATCCCCCTCATGGGCTGGCTCCTTAATAAATTATAACTTTAATCAGATTATCCAAAAAACAACACAGTGCCAAGAGTTTTCTGATTTACCTTATCTGCTCTGTATCCAATCCATAGAGTGAGCTTAATTGGATTATCTAATCAACATAATCACATGGATCAGATATTCAGTGTATGTTCCACATCTGCCTCATTTGCAGCCCTAGTTCAGGAAATGTCCTTAATCCTAGGAAGGCCAATGGAGTATAATAATTTCAAAGCCCAAAGGACACTGGTTATTTAATAATTAATAATCAATAAGGGCTTCCTGTTCTCAGTTTCAATTATGCTTCATCTTTCAAAACTTTCATTGAAATAGTGCAGTTTGTCTGGTACTCATTAAAGCATATTTGATTGGAAGGCCACTCGCTCAAAAATGTATATCAAGATAAACATTTTTGTGGGGTGGACGGACAGATGTTGAACTGACACCAGATAAACCCAGGATGGAAAAACACCAATGGCTAACCTTGACCATTCCAGTTCCAGGGTGGCCTAAGAGTGATTCCTGATGATTGTAACATTTACTCTTAAAACATTATTAAGCTGAAGATCAACTATAGCAGACACATTCATCAAACAATGAAACAATGGAAATAAAGTTTCCTAAACAACAACTAATGCATACATACCATCTAAACCCCAGCCCATATATAATGGAGTAATGCCAATAGCATCACGAGCAGCAATGAAACTGTTATCACGTGTATCAAGAAGAACAAAGGAAAACATGCCATCCAACATGTCCATGAAATCCTCTCCATACTCTTCATACTGTTCATAAGAAAACAAATGCCAATTTATTAATCAATTGCGGATGACATCAAACTGAAATGTAGCAGATGTACTTGCTTCACAGTTCGCATATTATTCGCAGCAGTGTATTGAATGGTGAAATAAGACTCAACAAATTAAAATCACTCACAAGGTGAGCAATGACTTCACAATCACTACCAGTCCGGAATCGATGAGACTGAAGTTTCCCCCTCAGTTCCTCATGGTTATAGATCTCCCCATTAACCTAAAAATGACAGTGAATTATAGTACTCCAGGGAATCAATAAACTGGCAAGGAAAGGAGCAACAGAAATATACTAAATTTTGATGCAAACAGATAAAAGAAAGATGGTTCTAACAAGAGTTTAAATATATGCAGAAATAACTGATCAGTTGAAGCTGATAAAGAAACGGAAATTAGCACCAACTTGGTCATCCAATAATTTTAAGCTTATCTACCTGTCACACAACCAAAGTACCAGAGTACAAGCACAAATGGAAGAACTGCAAATTGAACCATCACCAGATTAATAAGATCTAAAATCAATGAAAATGGACAGTGCACCAACATAAGTACAAATTTGATATAGCCTCTATAAGGTCATAGAACCAGCATGAATACATGAATACACTTAATTCTAACCAGCATCCCACATTGAAGAAACTAGGTGCTCCAGGGAGCAGAGTCCAATCAGAACCACTGTTCATCCTGTAATATGTGAGTATTACAATTTTCAGGAGCAGCAAAACAATGTATTGTTGTACAGGACAAAAGGATCTGATGCTTGGTTGACCACATTTTATACAGTCTAACAAAATTTAAACATCATGAGGACCTTTAAACACACTATGCCATGTCCATTCCCAGGACACTGGCAGTCTTGCAAGCTACATATCTTTTCAATCCAACTAATCTACTCAGTGCATCCAGATGAACGAGGAAAGTTGGAGACAGTTCATCATGATGTTTCTCTTTAACCTACTTGCCATCTTTTTGAATTATAATGCATTTGAGGTATCTCACATCTATTGGGATTGTTAGATGTATTTCTCTATTTTCAAAAAAGAAAGTGACACATGGCATCCTTTCTTTAAGGAAAAGGATTCTTGGACTATCTTCCACTATGAAAGGACAGAATCTACATGGACCTGGCATCTATAATATAGCAATGTCACATCAGACAAAGAAGCACTGCATATCAAGTCCAAGTAATCTCCGTATTGGGTCATTATCTGGCAGAAGAGAAACCTGTGCTTTTACTGGAATGATTGTTGAAAAATCCTCATGGTGTATTTTACCAATTTCATAGCAAATCTAGATTAACCTGAACTCTGGCCTTAAAGCTATACTATTGTTAATTATATCACATGTAAAATACACTCACAGAGGAAGGACAGAACATCGCTCTTGAGTAATTATAAGGTGCAACTGAAACAGGGCATGATGCCACGAGATGAACACAAACCGTAACAACAATAGTTTTCTCCTCATTGTAAAGTGGTTGATCTCCCGAAGTTGGATCTACAATAGCTAATCGCTGGTGAGCAAGATAACAGTCCTGGTAAGAATGTATTCCACTCCAGTCAGGACCCCTATGGCGCAACCTGGTAAACATCAGCAGCAGCAAAAATCAGGTTATGTTATGGTGTTTTTGTGTGTGTGTGTGTGTGTTGGGGGGGGGAAGGAAGGGGGGAGAATAGTCACCCAGGTGTAACAATCACCCTTCACTCGGTAACCCAAAAAATCAGGTTACGTTCAAATATATAAAGGAGTTCATATAAAGCATTCAAGATGAATACTCTAAATTAAGTACCCACCCACAAAAAAAAAAACAAAAAAAATGTAAAAAAGAAACAATAAGAAAAATGTTTTCTGCAAGTTATTTGAAATATGCAGAAATATCTTGACTGAATGTTGTGAGGATCTACCGTTCATGTTATATGTAAAACAAGCTAACTGGGCTGCAAAAGAACATGTCTAGAGCCTTCTGTGGTCAAGCACCTAGACATACTAGCATCCAAATCCCTACCCTACATCGCACCATCAAATAGTGAATGAAAACTGAATACACGATGTGTCATTGCCCAATTGCATCAACTAAAGAATTGCCTTCTTTTTTTAAAGTGACACAAGTCACAATTTCATTAATGAGAAAAGAACAATACACTGAAGGACCAAGGAGGCCCCTAAGCCCATGCAATATAAATCTTCCAGCTCAGAGAGAGCCGAAGGTCACATACAAAAAACAAAATACCTGTTTTATGAGAAATATAAAGCAGGGATCATTATACTGTTCAAGCTACAAAATCCGTCCATCTCTTAGCGTTATTTAATATTCTGAGCATAGTGTTACCAGGAATCCCCCTAGCTCTTCCCCATTCCTCTGTACAGAAGATGGCCCTTCTCAGAATCTCAAAAACACTGTTGAACTACCCACTAAATCTCCTCTTATTCCTCTCTAACCAAATAGCCCATAGCATAGCAGACCCTAGGAGGAACCATCCTTCTTTCAGAATAGTCCCTGGACATGATTCCTTCCACCACTTTAAGAGCCCCATAACTGAAGAATGCTCTTCCCACCTGATACCAACTGCTTTGCAGAGCGGTGACCACACCGTAGAGATTATAGCACAATCGTAAAAGATGATTCTGGTCTTCATCAAACAAGGCACAGAAAACACAAGAGCATATCTGAATTCTGAAAACCTTTCAAAGCCTTCATCACATTCTTTTTGTTGAGTTGATCTTGGACCACTGATCCATCACCTTTTGACTATGGGCAATAAGAAATTGACAAATTCTTAGGAAACATATGAGAAATCCAATCCTCACCTATGTCATGATCTTCCCCATTTCTCTCTCACGTTTGCTCTCTTGCCTCCTCCGCCCTCTCAGTTTCACTGGTTATACCCTTCATTCTGAAATTTCTCTTCCCATGATACCATTTTCTTTGGTATTCAATTAGTGCTATTTTCTATTTATTTAGGGTTTGTGAGATGTTAGTGCTGTATCCAAATTAGTGCTATTTACTTTCTTCATTTTTACAACGTTGCTGCTTAGACACCATTTACGTGACTAAGCATGGAGGCACCCTGAAGACACCTTGGGTTAAGCACTTAGGCACCTTGAGGACAACTTCAGTCATCTTGCGGCCATGACAACTATGGATGGCCCTGACCTATCCCCAACCAAACCTCAATACACAAGTGACCTCAGAAGATCCACACCTCTAATTGCTGCAGTCCACCACTTTAGATGTTCTTTCCCATGTCTCACATGCCATGAACAATGTTAAAAACCTCGTGCTTTATACGCTTGTGACCTTGTGGTTAGATAAATATCATTGATTTACCAATTAGCCACGCCTACCCATTCAGCAATAAGATCTTACTCTCTAACTACCCAATGGTGGATGTCATCTTCAAATGATTCCATACAAGATTTTGGTGTTTGTCTTACAGCCAAAGCTAAGTTGCTAGGACGTTTTGGATGTGGATTGCAGATATGAGTTAATTTTATAAAGATTAATGACAACGCTGACATGATGTCCATAACCACCTGCAAAGAAATAGCACTAATCAAAATTATTGGAAATTGGCCATGTGTGCATTATTGTTAATATTCCAGTTGCAATTATTGCAATAATTTACCTCCATACATTTTCATCATTCCTGAGTCAATCACTATGGTGCTAGTTCATGCTTAATAGGCTATCCTTATCACTCATTTAGAAGCAGTCACTATGATGCCAAAGATAATGAGAAAAGTTGCATGCAGCATGTGCATGAACAAAACTGCATTCCTAGCTTGGATATTTCTGAGATGAGCATCTGCTGTTTACCTTTTTAGTGAAGGATAAACTCTACTCAAAAGGTTCAACAATCAATTCTTTAAAACGAATTGACTAAAGTAACCGCCAAGCCAGACAAAAAAAAAAAAAACTAATTAATTTTGGCAAGTTTCATTGCAGAAACAAGCAAAACATGTGAACATGCATCTGCACCAACAAACAACAGAATGCGTACTCTAGAGGTCAGAAACTCACTGTGGAGCCCACTTCATGGGAAATTCAAATTCACAAACTTAACATAGTAGAATGCTATTACTTCAGTATGAAACTACAAATGAATAAATTCCCATATGCATGACACTGTTGGGTTCTTTTTTTTAAAGAAAAGGGGGGAGGAGAAGCCCCCCCACCGGTTCCCAAACCGGTGGGGGCCCGGTGGGCACCCCCACCGGTTCCCCACCGGTTGAGGCCTCCAAGGCCTATAAATTCCCCCCAAGGGGGGAAGAACTCCATGCCCATTTGGCCTAAAATTACCTAGGGGAAACTCTACCCATTTGAAGACCAAATCCAGTGCTCTTGTCCGGGTTTGCTGCGTTTGGAGGATATTTTTCGTCTCGGAGGGCTCTCTTCCTAAGGTTTATTTCTAAGGGGAAGCTCTGCCGAATTTATATTGTAAAATTGCCGTTTTATAAGACGGGATTATGCCGAAATAATGAATGAAATGCCAATATTGTTCTTTGAGCATATATGTATGCATGTGTGTTTATAAATCTATTACTTAAGTAACATTATGTTATTATATTTTCACATACATAATTAAATTATTAATTAATTTAATAACTAATTAAAATACCTAAGTACATAATTAAATGTTCTAAAATACCCTTGGCCTCATCCCATACATAATTAAATCTAGATTCATAATCAAAACTCAATAATGAAACATTGAAACATAAAATAATATACTTAAGTTAAAAAATGACTTAAATACCCCTCCATGCTTAATTAATTAATAAAATCTGCAAAAATTATTTAAAATCAGTAAAATGAATATAAAAATCAAAAAAATTTGTAAAAACCAGTAATACTCAGTAAAAATTAGAAAACCAAATATGGAAATTACATAAATCCAAAAATATGACTTAAATATCCTTCACATATCTAATTAATTAATAAAAATCAGTAAAACTAATAAAAAATCAGTAAAATTCAGTAAAACCCAGTAAAAAACAGAGAACCAAATCTGAAAGTATATAAAATTTCCGAAATGACCAAAATGCCCCCTAGAACTTAATAAAATTACAAAAATACCCTCACCCATGATAAAAATTTGTAAAAATCACAGAAAATTCTTAAAAAATATCAAAATCTCTCCTATGCCCAAAATATCCTCCAAACCTTAATAAGATGGGTAAAATTATCAAAATACCCTCAGTATGATAAAAATAAATAAAAATCTCAGAAAAATATAAAAATAGACTCTAAGTCTAATAAACCCGATTTAAGGTAAAATTACCAAAATACCCATATAACTTAAATATGTCTAAAATGATCCTAAAATACATCCTAAGGGTTTTTAAGTTTCCTTAAAATGCTAAAAAACTTAAAGTGACCATAATACCCCTATACCCTCCAACTTGGCATAATTACAAAAATACCTTTATGGGTCTAAAATACTTGGAATCAATCCAGATAACTCGGAGTCAATCCAAAACTTTTTAAAGAGTCTCCCAATCAATTATAAACCCATCCTAAACTTGGGTGAGGCCAAGAACTTAACCTAAAACATATCTTCATATGCATGTGTTGCATGTAGTAGCAGTGTTGTATCTTATAAGGGCATCAACGGACGGTTAATCAAGGGTTGTCGAGCGGTTGCTTGACGTAATTAACACTGACTGAGGTCAGTGGAGAGAGGTCATATACTCGGATCTTCGCCTGATCCGAAGTCCCAGACTCCCTGAGGGCTAATCCCAAGCTCTCATAGTCCAAGAAATGAAACAAATAAAACCGACCTATATTTCTCTAGATAAAAACAAAAAGACCAAAACAACAGGATTTTTTCAAATAATCCGATAGGAGAGAGAGCTAGGTTAGGTTCTAAACAGACACCCATAGAGCTCAAATTTCAACCACATAGGGAAGCCAATTTGAGAAGAAACTGAAGGGAGTTTTTGGTGCAGCTTCCAATCAGAAGTACTTTTAGACTTTCACGAAGTTGTTTTATGGAAAAAAAAAGAAAAAAGACGTACGTGTTAGAAGCCACTTACATAACATGGTGGTTGTTTTAGGCATCCAAAGCTTCAAACTGGAGTTTCCTAAATTGAAGAAAAGTGGGGTTGTTCGAGGTTTGACTTTTATAACAACTTAAAATTAGTTATAACCACTTCCATCCTTTACTTTTTTATGTTATAAGAGGAAGCCAAAAGTGGCTTCCAATTAAAAGCTATGCCAAACATGCCCTAAGCAATGCTCGGTATAGCTTCTAATTGGAAGCACTTTGGGCTTCTTTTGACAGAGAACATTGGGCCGTTACGCAGGTTTTGGCTGTCTTTCTTTTGGTTTGCAATGAGAAGATACAACTTGGAGCTTCCTAGATCGAGGTGCAACAGTTGACTTGTCAAAATCAGTTATAACCACTCCCACTCAATATCTTTCCTGCTATACAAATGGAAGCCAAAAGTCGCTTCTAACTTATGTTAGTAGCCTGCTATCAAGTGGAGTATACGAGTTTAGGTTTGGACTTCCACCTCGTTATTTTGAGAGGGAGAAATTAGGTGTTGGGTGCCATTTTATGGTCTTTCATTTGTTTCTAGGCTTCCAACCAAAAGCTCCAAATTGGAGCTTCTCTAATTGGAGAAAAGTGAGACTGTGACGGCAGATTTGACTTTTATATCACCTTAAACTTATTTACAACCACTTCATTCAACTTTTTTTATGTTAAAAAGACGAAGCTAAACACACCCTGATTCAGCATGCAACCGCAAGCACATAGAAAAGACAACATCTTCAAACAATATATTATTCCCATATGCACGCGTAATTTTCGCTCCAAAACCAGAACTAGCCAAGGCAAAATTGGAGAACAGGGAGCTGGGAAGCCATCGTCTTTCTGATCTCCTCCCACTCGCATTGCCCATTAAACGTCGCAAGAACAGGAAGGAAGCAGCAGCAACAGCGACAACAACAACACGAGGGGGGGAGGGCCGAGGTGGAGGGGGAGCTACCTGCGAGAGAGCTCAATGATGCGGGACCTCTTCGCGAGGGAGGTGTCGGCGCAGCCGAGGACGGCTAGGATCCCACACATGGCGCCGCCGCCTGCGGTGATCGGAAGAAGAAGAAGGTGGCGGCAGTGGGGAGAGAGAGAGAGAGAGGAGTAGAGGAGGAGGAACCGAAATGGGTCGCTCTACCTCGTTCCCCTTCGCCGCCCCCTTAAAAAACCAAGAAAAATGGGGGCCCGGCCGCCGCCGCCTTCTTCTCTGAGATTCCCTTTTTAGGGTTTTTTTTTTTTTTTTTTAACATTTTTGTTCTGTTGTTTCTGGATTGAGAGGATTCTACTTTGTGAATTTTCTTATCCCTCCCCCGACCTGACCTGATCCCCACTTGGGATTCTAGATAGTGTACTGGACTGACAACTGCCTCTGGCCCAATAGAAGGTGACACAGTCTTCCTATTGACATATAATGTCATTTTGACAATTAAATAAAAGGAAACAATTGAAAAACTATCCTCATTTTTCTTTTTCTTTTTTGTGTACAATTTGGGTGGTGAACTAATCTTGTACTTGGAAGCATCAAATTTAAGTTTCTTAATAATCAATAGAATCTATCGAAAAAGTTTTGGCTTATACAAGTGGATGGTGAGAGTTTTGGCTTATACACTAGTTAAAAAGTTTTAAATACTCAGAAATATCTAATAAGAACATCGAAATCTTAGTTGACAGCACTTACTTTTATTCTATTCTTTTCCTATTTGTATTAAACTATCTCCAAAATCTAAAGATTGTAATATTATCAAATGTGACCCTGTAGTAATACTCTGATATCCCATCTTTTGTCAGTAATTTTTTTATATGCTTTTAATATGAATTTATATAATGATAAAGGAATAGGAAGACAACATTAGCATTATTTTATTCTCCAAGTAGTCAAACGTAAAAGAGATCGACTTCAAAAAAATTCTAGTCATTGCAAGTTCAGTTCATAGAAGTGATTCGTGAGTCGGAAAATTAACATAATCCTACTACAATTATACTAAAACGAAATTTGTTCGCAAAATCAAGACTTATTCTTCCGCTGTCAAGTTTTTTGTTTTTAAGACAAGATGTTATGTTGTACGGCCCATAGTCCGAAGTGAAAATTTATGATAGCTTGTACTATTTGCTGATAGCACAGGAGGATAAAAAAGGATTCCTGTCCAAAATGGATTCGGTACTTCTGCCCAAAATTTGCAGGGAATAATAAAAAAAGAATGATTTAGGATTCCCAGGTGAACACATCCAAATTGGATTCTCATTCCCCTATTAGTACAGTTATAATTCTTATTTTTACATCGTTCTGTATATTCTGTCCTACCAAACGGAATCTCGATAAGATTCTCTGACAAAGACATGTGATGGATCTGGCGACTCGTCATCTTTGGTTGCTGTTCTGACGATTTTGTCAACAAGGTAGGCGAATCTTGTCCACCAAACCCATAGATTCAGCAGACTTAGATTACTTTTTATAATAATCTGTGGGCTCCATCGAATCCATAGTTTTTCTTATGAGTAGATTCATAGATAAAAATTTTGTGTGCTCTCGGACATGTAAGAAAAAAAGTAACTAAATCATTTGTCATTAAAAAATATAGGTACATCTTAATTTTCATTTGTTTAAAAGCATACGAATCAGAGGAAGAGATTTGAGTTGAGATCAATTCAGATGAACGAATATCATTAAATTTTTTGTTCCTGTCGATATGAGCTCAGATCAACTTATTACCTGATTTAAAACCGTATATATTGGATCATGTATTACACTTCGCATGCAACTCGACACGGCATGAAGTATTAAGCTCGGCTCTGCCTTCGATTACATCGTATATTTGGAAGTGATTTGGCTTGGATGTTTTGTTTGATGATTAAGGCTATTGTCAAAACAAAACAGGGATGGCTAAAGAATGTTATAAAATAACATTTTTCACTTCCACGTAGAGATCAGTCTTAGTTTCTTTTTAATCGATAAAAATGGTTCATAATATATTGCAACTACGTAATTTCATGAGTTATAGGATTTGACTAGTTATAGTTTTATTTTTAATTAATAATTGAGACCGTAGAAAACCCAAGAAAGGAAACCCCCTAAAGAAGATTTGTACAATGAGTTTTTTTGCATATATACCCTCAAATACACCTTATTTATATGTATACCGCCAACTCTCATGTACTAGCATCAATACTCTTGAAATATTTAGCAAGTTGCACTTATATCCTTCAATCTAATAATTTGGCATAAGTACCCCTAAATTCACTAATACTTTGTATATATACTTCTCATTTCACTAAAATCTTGCGTTATCTACTCCCGACATCTCCGATGATATCTTGATTTATACAATGCTTTTGACATATTTTGTTGAAATTTACCAAAGTTTAACGAGAGTAGGGGTGTGCACAGTTCGGTTCGGTTCGATTTTGGAGGAAATTTCTTTAACCCGAACCGAACCAAACTGACATTTGAAACCGAACCGAAAAATTTCGGTTCGGTTCGGTTCAAACCGAAATTTCATATTTTATTGATATTAAATGTATATATATGTATTTAACATTAAAATTATATTTTAAAAATACATATTTATATATAAATATGTATATGATATTAAAATATTAAAACATTTATATGCATAATGTTAATATAAATACCTATTTACTTTAAAAAATCGATTTATTCGATTTTTCGGTTCGGTTTGATTTCACAACTTTGTGAAACCGAACCGAACCGAATCACTCGGTTCGGTTCGATTTTTCGGTTTGAACCGTATTATGCACACCCTTAAACGAGAGCGATATAAATGTAATATTTTGAAGATTTCATGAATCTTTATGATAACAATAAGAGTTGGAGGTATAAATGTAAATGTGATGTATTTGAGGGGTATATATGAAAAAAACCCTTGTACAATTTACAAGAAAAAAGATATCAAACTTAGGTCTTAATACCATTGTACATTACGACACGAGAGAACTTAAGGTACGTTTTCTATCAAATTGTGGTGCCATTTATTTTGTTGCAGTGATCAGCAATGAAAGGAAGACCTAGTTTCTTCTTCTCTCCTCTCTTTGACAACATGTGCCGTCTCTGGTAGAGCTTCATTCGTATTCATTGGTGATGTAGACTGGATCTATCACGACCGGATCCCGCAAACGGGGACCCGGAAAAAGGAGGGTCCGGAGCTAGTCCGGGTCGAACAGTGACGAGGGGACCCGACAGGGGTCCGCGACGGGGCGAAGACGAGGTCTTCTCGGGATGAAAAGGATCCGCCCGCGGGGGGCGCGATCTGTCGCCGGAGCTGCTTCTTGGATAGTGAGCCGCTGCTCCTTCGGCGGACGAAGGCGGCGGCGCGAGCAGGAGCTTCTCTCGGCGGAGTGGTCGACGAGCGTCGGAGCAGAGGCTGGAAAGTCCGAGATCGGACGGGGGGACGGCTCGCTCCCCTGCAGTGAGACCGAAGGGATGGCTCAGGGCGAGGCCGAGTCTCCTGCTCCGGTGCGGTCGGACGGGGGGACGGATCGCTCTCCGACCAGGGGGTCCGGAGCCACCTTCAGCGCGAGGCCGAGGCTCCTGACGCAGGGCAGCTGGCGGGATCGCCTTCGGACGGCGAGTCCGGAGGCTACTTCAGCGCGAGACCGAGTCTCCTGTGGTGGGGCGGCCGGCGTTCGGCGTCGAGACCAGGGGGAGGAGTCCGAGGTCGGCGGCCGAGACCGACTCGGGGAGGTCGGCGATGATTCGAACCGAGCCCCTGCAGGAGGGAAAGAAGAAGAAGAACCGGTCAGCAGGAGTCCCGGGCGTCAGCCCTGGGGAACCCCCTCCGACGGTCAAGTTAGCTCCTGAAGAAGATTCGATTCAGGGAGCAAGAAAGAGAAGCTAAAGAGCTATTCGGACAGAAGTTCTATAAGGGGTTTCGGAAGCTTAGGAAGGCATCCGTTTTTTTTCCCCCACCCCTTGGCTACAAATAGCAGGATACTTATAGCGGAGGGTAGCGGATGGTTAACGGTGGTAGCCGATATAGGACTAAAGGAGGCTTACTGACAAACCGCCATAGCGTCTGATCCGCCACCGGAGTGGGCCGGACCCGGCTACCGGGCCGAAGGGGGTCGGGCCGCTGACGGGCTGAAACCTGCCGGTCCCTGAGCTGCCGCGCTGCTCCCGGGCCGTAGGCTGGTGGGCCGCTGACGGGCTGAAGCCTGTTGGGCCGGGAGCGGGGGTGCCGCTTATGGGCCGAAGGCTACTGGGCCGCTGACGGGCCGAAGGCTCCCGGAGGGCCTGGTACTGCCGCTGTTGGGCTCAGTGGGGTTTGGGCCTGCTTCTATGGGCCGAATCGGATTCTGCCGCATCAATTGGGTAGATGGGTACCCCGGCTAGTGCATACATAGAAGGACAAGAATAACTTTGGGCGGGATTCTATTCTCACTCGTTAAGAAATAGAACCCAACATATGTTTTCGAAGGGTTCGTGTCTCCATCCCAATCAACCTTCTTATGGACAGGATTCTACATTGAGTTTCGAAGGTCAAGTTGAAAGAAAGTCGCACAGTGATAAAAGATAGATGAGTATTACTTGTTTGATCCAACTTGATCGGATGATTATTCGATTGCGGTGCAGTAAGTAATACTCGAGATAGATATAAGAAGGGCCTTTGCCAAAGGGTCCAAGGCCATATTCAAAAATCTTATCGATAGATGAGACTTCTATGGCAATTTTATTAGGAGTAATACCTCGTGCACTGAGAGTTTAAGGTCAGTGCAACAGTAAGCTGAGTTATTTTACAATGGAAGATGTCATTGGTCCACATGGATAGATGGCATATGGGTTGGACAATTTTTTTCACGTTCAGACTAGACAAGTATTAAATGCGAGTATAGAATTCTAACAGCTATGGCAAATTCTTCGTGAACGTGACAAATAATGTTTGTTTTGTCTACGAAATATTTATCACGTCCGAAAAGTATTTATCATGTTCATGAACCTGTATACAGATGTATAGGGATGACAAATACTCTGTGGGTAATATTTGTCACGCCCAAAAATCTATACGAATACGTAAAGATGATAAATATTTTTTCACGTATGACAAATAATTCGACAGTGTTCACGAAATATTTGTCATGTCCACATGAATTTATCATACCCAAAACTTTGTATCCGTATTTAATATATGTCTGATTCACCTATGAAAAAAATTGTCTAACCCATGTGCCATCTGTTCATGTGGACCAATAACATCTTGTCTCACACAGCAAGTATTACTCTTTTATTAGGTGGATTATAAAATACATTAAAGGCCCAACTTATCAATCAGTTGAACATAAATTGTGCTAAAACTTCAAAAAACGAAGGGGCAAAGGCCTCGTATAAGCAGACTCATTCTCTCTTATGAGAATGGATTCTCTACAATCAGCTTGCATACAACCTTAGCCATGATCCGATAGATGCAGGACACGTGGGATCTATTATGGCATCTATCGTCCATTAGAGTGCAACAAGAAGTTCTTTTGTTCTTTCAAACTATGATATATGTGTACCTCCATTTCAAGCATTAGTCAACATGAAGAAAAGAAAGTATTAACATGGTGTGAAAATTTAGTCGAAGAATCATATAAATAGATAGGAAAAATAAATATGAATCTATAATGGACCAAGATAAAAATATATTTCTCCCACAAGGCTCATTTCTAACTCTCAGTACACCTCTTTAGAAATACTCTGCATAAAGAGTTGATAGTTGCATTAAAAAATGATAACGGCTACATAAATCTACACAACAAAGCATATTTTATTGCCCTGTTTAATAAATTAGGTTGTATCCATACTACCTCTTTTGAAATATTTTTCAATTATTAAGGAACTTACAGTATCATATCAGGCATGAGGAGTTTGTTTTAACCCACATGATGCCTTTTGAAGTTTGGGAAAAACTTGACACCTCTGGAAATGATGATTTGTGTGGTGATGAGTTTTTAATGTCTTATTGCATCCAACATGTGCCGTGTTTGTTAGATCATACTTGGGGTATCATAACTCTAGGGGATCTACTATCCTTCACCACTATTATAAAATGAATTTGAAGGTACACACGCAAGCTTTCAATACTACTATTAACGAAGGCAAGACCAAAACAGTGTCATTCTCCAATAGCTTACCAACGATATCTCATGTTCTTTATGCAAATGAAAATTTCTTCTCCATGGAAACCTATATATCTTTTATGAGAACTACAATTCTATCCTTATGCAATTTTGTCAAGGATTTAATTAGCAACTTTATTTTAAAACTTTGAGGTCTTATCGTTGCCATCCACATGGTGTATAAAGAAATGATTTTTGAAAGGTTGAGTGTGAAAGGAGGACATTCATTCAGATACCTTGAAGTAAAGGTACAAAAAAAAAAACTAATAACCACATTATTCAATGGGTTGTTAGCATATAAGCCGATTAATAGATGATCTTTCAAGACTGATATGCATGTTGAATAAAGTAATGGATGCAAATCTCTTTTAAATTGAGAATTTGATTATCAACTGACTATTAGCTTATAGGTAGTGTGTATATGTTAATTGAGAATTATTAATTGACCACTAGCTAATAGTTAACGGGCAATCTCTCTAAGCTGAACAAAATGACTAGGGTCATGGATCCACCTTAAATCTACGCCGAATCCCACTCATTTGCACCACCCCTGCACCTGCATCAAAGTGCCAAGCTTTCTTCATAGACCAAGGGTTGTGGATTTTGGTCAAATCATAGACATGGTTGGAAAGAGGTTCTCAACTTGGCCAATCACTTCGCCATCTCTAGCAAGAGATAAGGCTACCTTGGATCAATTTACGCTCCAGAAAAAATCACTATATCTTATTATACAAATGCACCATCCATGTTGGAAGCAGAGAAATGTCAATCTAAGCTATATATGTAAAAATGGCAAGATCTATTTTCTCCAATCATGAATGCAATCTTACATTAGAAGGACCTAGATAGTATGTGCCTAACAGTCAAAATTAAGCAAGTAAAGAAGCTATTTAATACAAAGATAATGTGTAGATATAGTACCCTGGTCTTTTGAATATAGGTTATCAATTTTTTAGAAATTTCAAAGGTTCGTTTGGATAATGAGTTGTCGTTTGGGATCTAAATGAAGAAAAAAAGGGAAAGCATTTGAGGTTGGAAACACATTGAGCCATGGTTATATGATTTTAGTTTAAATTTGCATGTGACTATGACCCCTTTTTCTCTTCTCTTGAGGTGCCCCCATGCCCTTGCCTTAGGGGTTGCGCTCCCTCAAAGACAACATTTCTTTCATTTTTTTTGTTTTTTTTTTTTCGTGGTGGGTGAGGTGGAGGGTGGATAACAGATTGGAGTAGCTATTCCTTCTTTATTCTTCTCCCATTCTAGCTACCCCGCTCTCCATCTTGCCTCTTACTCCCACTTTCATCTCTCTCCACCACCACCACCTCCCTCATCTTCTTCTTATCCCTCTTAGTAACCAATGATAGGCGAGGAGGGAAGGCAATGATGGCGGCATTGTCAGTGGATCCAACAGTGGCGACAAAGAGCTTGATGAGGTAGTGGTAATGGATAGTGGATTGGAAAGCTAGTCAAAGGATGGCAACTAGTTTGGAGTAGGGACAATTACTTGAAGACTACTCATGGGTCAGAAGAGTACAAAACTCGAGGTAAGTGAGGGTTCTCCCTTAAGAGGGTGTAGATCCTATGCTACTTCTTGTGGTGTGTCCTCAAAGATTCATATTTTTATGAGTAATATTTGATGCACTATTGTCGGTGCAAATAGAGCGAACTAGATTGAGTTCCCCAATGTCCTTCTGCTATCTGGAGAGTCTACATGGGTCGTCCCCCCATTAAATGCATCTTGACGTCATCCGTGCGTTAACGCATATTAGGGAGGCCAGATTCAAAAAAATAAAAAAATTTGCCCGTCAAATTGTGATCTCGAGAGCATCTTCAATGTAGCGCTCTAGCCCAAAAGACACTGAACCGCACTTAGTTGGTTCCTTGATTCATTGTGTTATTGGGTCGAGACCTGTTTGTAATCGTCTCATATATTGGGAATGATAAACTAGAACTAGAAAGAGTAGAATTAAGCACACATGAGTACGATAAAAGTCTCATACGTTTCACTATTCATACATGTCCATGAAAGATATCAAGTACAGAATTCAAAATAATTTATTATTACATAGCCACAAAGTCACTAAGAGTAGAAGATAACAATCATGATCTCATGTCGACACACATACAACCAAAGCCACCACACAAGTTAGGCCCAAAACCACCAATGTCTTAAGACTCATACTCCTAGGAATCTTAAAACAAAGGGGTTGAGTCTTCACATAAAAAGCTCAGTAGAGATTACGTGCTCATGATGGCCCCCCAAAATCTCTATTGAACGTAAATCATATAATCAAAATTCAATTGAAATAAACCATTATCACCAATAAGCAAGTCAATTCATAGCAATCCATCAATTATCAGTCATCGTATCTAATCAATCATGAATCATCGTTATCATATCATCTACTTATGCTTGGAATGACATGGAGTTAATATCACTAGCCATCTATTATCAATCATCTATCTCTCAAATTTGGCAATCCTGTTAGATTCCTTATCCGTCTAATGATTCTCCTCCCTGTTAAAATATCTGAAAATCCTTGAAGGTGTGGCAAAGAGTTAAAGCCGTCTGTAGTATATAGCACTCTGCTATACAGTCCAAACCCTCAACCAAGATGTGCACATAAGTAGGTTTCACCTACTATTGTTCTTAATCAGAAAAATATAATCTCAAGATAATCGGGTCTGGACATTTAGACACGATCATATGGCTAAGTCGGGTTCTCATCTAACCCCATCATATGGCTAAACCCTACCCTTCCCTAAAGAGTACATCAATATGTGTATTTAGCTAGTGAGGTTAGCCATCCATCTAAGTGTAGGAACGTAGGTCAATTCATGTTAATTTCTTTACTTAAACCATTAACACAATTGAACATATGAATTTATATATATATATATTATACAAATACCCTTTATTTAGTCCATTATAATCATTAATCATGAACCTAAAGTCAAAGTACAAAGATTAGGAGCCAAACATAGTCATTCCCCTTTCAAAACATAGTTCTGGGCACAAACAATCGACTGTTGGAGAACCGTTGTCTGCTAGGATTATGTTTGTTTTTTACTTAGTCAAATGGTCGACTATTTCATTTCATAGAAACCAAATAAATCAATTTTCAATTCAATTGACCGTTTTGTTTCTTGACGATAGGCAATTCAACTAAGTAACACTAAGATTACACTTTGGAAGCACAATTTGTTTGAGAGCAATAAAGAACATTATGTAACTGCCTCATACACCAAAAATAAAGTCAAATGGAGTACTATATGAGTCATAAAAATCAAAACATCATCAATATGTTCTATTTTCGGAGTTAACCACACACCTACGAAAATGGGGTTGGATCTCCTTCAACCCACAACCAAAAACTACGAAACTTGAATCGTAGTAACTAGACATATAGTACTTCAAATTCAACAACATGTACGGAAACTTTTTCACTATGGAGACTAAATCATATATATAAACTTAGCCAATATCTCATTTCCAGAATGTACTCAATCATACATGAATATTGTGTAAATCCTCACCTAAATCTCATTTATTGGTCAAATTAAGACCAAGTATCATATGACCAATATCTAAGCATCATTTCAGTCACATACAAGTCCATTAGAAACACAAACCAACATGCATGCAAGGGATCATCAAAATCTCGACATAGGCATCACCCTACCTCGAGCTAAAATTCCACTTATCCGAAAGGACCTTTTAGAACCAATCCAAGCTTTCAAAGGATAAAGAAGGAGAATTTCAAACCTCTATAACAAGAATTTCACACCAAGATGGAAATTTCACCCAAGAAGAATCTCAAGAAGCAATCTCCAAGGCCTTCTAAGCATCCAAGAATACCAAACAAAGCCTCTTGGAATAAAATCACCAACATGCAACAAGAGATCTCCTTCAAGAGCCAAAAGAGAGTGAGAGGAGAAGAGAGAAGAACATGGAAAGAAGAAGAGAGAGGTGGGTTCAGATTCACACTCCTACCCATATTAAAATTAAGAATAATTTACAAATTAACCCTATAACTTTCTAAAATAGGTCCTGACACCCATATAAACCCAATGGGCAAAATAAAATCTACTTTCTAAGGCCCAATAGCTATTACTTGAGACCCAAAGTCTAACCCATTATCTAAGCCACTCTAAAGTCATCTATCTGTATTTCTAACTGGGTTAAACCCACTAAACTAAGGAACCAAATCCAAAATCCATTAAAGCACAACTAACCCTCTTAATTAAACTTAAAGCATGCATAATCTACCAAAATGAGCCATTTAACTCAAATTAAAGTATTTTAATGAAATTCAAAGTGGTTATGTTGTAGTCAAACTTGGTCAAAGCCAATAACCCAGTTTGAAAATCTTGAACTGAAGGGTTGAGGTATTACATTCAAGCTCTCGAAAGCATCATCATGCTCTCGAGAGCATGATGCTTTGGAGAGCATTCCAGAACATATGATGCCTTCAAGAGCTCGAGGATGCTCTCAACAAGTAGTTTGGCAGACAAATTTTTTATTTTTTAAATTTTGTCCCCCCCCCCCCATGCGTTGACGCATGGTTCTCGTCAAGATGCATCCCCCATGAGGGGCTCTCTAGGTGGCAGAAGGACATTGGGGAGGTCAATCTAGATTACTCCATTTGCACCAGCAGCAGTGCAACAAGCATTACTGTATTTTTATTGTCAATTTTGGAGTTTCCTTGTATATTGAAATTATTTTAAGCTTTGTATGGGAGCCTTCCCCCTAGTATGTGTTGTTTTAAAGCACGACAGACGAGTTCCAGAGATGTCTCAAACATTTGAACAAATTTTTTATTTTGCATTAGTTGGGGTTTATGCGAATACTATCTAGCGTCATCTTATGGTGACATGGATATGATATTCATGCCATATAGAGGTGGCACGATTATTTAGTGTCGCCCTAGTGTAGACACGCTAATTTTGACATCATTTTAAGTAAATTTCATATCATATAATAATGCCTCAGAATGGTCTAATATTTAATCATTGGTTAATTTTTATTGATCTTTTTGAGTTAATTATCTAAATAGTGTCGGGTCAAACAGACATGATTTAAGTTAATCAATTTAATTAATTTTAACTCAAATTTCAGTTAAAATATGAAGAAGTCTAAAAGACATCTACCTGTGAAGACGCCATTTAGAGTTTATTCATATTTTGATATTTAAATTTAAATTTTAATTAATTGATTAATTAGCTAAAAGACGTCTGTCAAACACGACGCCATTTAGGTTTCCTAAGTTATTTCTATCTCTTTTCCGGATGTTTACCCTTATCTTAATTAGTCTAAAAGGCGTCTTTACATGGCGACGCGTTTTAGATAATTACAGATAATGATGAATTTTTTCCGGATGTTTATCCTTATCTTAATTAGCTAAAAGGCGTCTTTAATGGGCGACATGTTTTAAATAATTACAGATAAAGATGAATTAATATGTATTTATCTGTTTGTTAAGCTGGATAAACTTCAAAATTTTCATATTAATCCATTAATAACCGCGGATGTAAAAGTTTATAAATACCCAGCTCCTTGGTCAGTGAACAGTTAGTGATAGTGATAATAGTGATGTTGATGCAAGTGATCTGAGTGATAGTGAGAGTGACGATAGTGATAATTGGCGACGACGTCTAAACGCTGAAGTGCTGCTTCCAAGAGTCGGCATCTTTTCTTCATCCGTTCTTCGTCCATCCAAGATCCTCTCAAGATCAAGGCTTCCCAGGGGCCATCCAGCTTAGCTTCCAATTAATTTTCTTCTCACATTTTTCATCACATTAGTCTCACATTTTTCATCACATCACTCCATGCAACACACACACACTAGCATTATTTTCCAAACCTATTTGTTAAAGGGGTTTAAAAGACCACTCAACAAGTGAGTTCACATGTTTAGTTGCATGTTTAAAATTTCTTCTAGAATGGATACTACTTCTGTCTGAGTTCTCATTATTCTTTATCTCTTTTCATTTTTCTTGCGAGGTACAAAAGAAGAGTAAGGAGAGGGAATCAACAACGAACAACAAGGAATCTGGATGATCTTCAAAACTCAATAGCAGCCAAAGCAAAAACAAGGATAAAAAGGGCTCTCTTTCTTCAGCCAAGAACTCAACATCTCCCACGTCCAAACAAGTAGGCAATCAAATCTTCTTTTGAAACTTTTTAGTCAAAAGTTTCTGGCGATCACATCACCTAGTTTCTTCTTAAAAGGTTTATTTTTCACTTAAACAACATAATTTTCATGATTATCACACACCCATTTTGAGCACTCACACCTAGGTCGACAAAAATTTAAGAAAATATCACATCGAGGTGATACAAAATCAATGATTTATCCAAGCTCCAATATGATTTATGAATTAGTAATTGTTAATGTATGTCTTATAACCCTCCTATGTACTATACCTTTATGCATGGCATGTTAAATACTATTGCACCTAGCATCTTTAACATATTTAATGATGTTAGTTAAATACATTAGGTTATAATTAGGCCAGCCCGTTAAGAGGTTAAGTCCAATGTGTTTAGATTTCTATGAACGGTCAAATTGTTCAAAACATAACTTTTGACTGGAATATCAATTAAGGCAAAATTAAGATCTTTAGAAAGATAATTGAGTTTTTTTAACATATTTGTGAAGAACATTTTTACTAATTCTGTCCTATAGTAGGTCAAAATAAGTCAATTGGAAGTCTATTTTGGCATAAAATGAACTTGAGTTCCAATCCACTCTAAATTAGACTGAGGAGGAGCAGTCCCATTCCTTAGTTGTGTACTACTAATTATGAATTTGAGTTCTAATTTTAGTAAAAGACTAGAAGTAGAATTCACCATAAATAATTGGAAAGTTCATCCATTAAACCTCTAGAATTAGGGCATGGGGGAGGCTTTGCTATCTTAAGGTCTCATCCAAGGAGAGGACTCAAGGGAGAAGCAAGAGATCAAGGAGAATTATGGCTAGTTTGTGAGAAGGAGTTAGCTAAGTAAACAAGCAAGATTGAGCACAAGGTAGCACATGACAAACCTAGTCATGAATAACTTGTAAACTCGTATCCTTTGTTTGATCTATAATACTTCTCAATTAGAAATTGATTTTTGAGATTTGGATCATAAAATCATAAGATTTGAAGACAATCAAGATTGTCTTTGTTGGAATGGGCTTTGTTGTAGGAAGGACAGTTGTGGACATGGGGACGTCATTGTTAGAGAAGAGCAGTCTTATACACGTCTCCTTGTGCTAGGGGAGAGAGCTATTATAATGTTTACCATTTACAAATCTCCAATATTGCACAAAACTAAAATAGAAGGATAAGATATGAACCATGAAATTTAAGAGTTTAATATGTCCACCATACAATAATAAACTTAAAATAGACAAATTCATATCCCAAAGAAATTAAATTACTAGCTATGCATGAATAATTATATTTGAATTAATAACAACAACTTATCTGTACAAGTATCCAGGACATGACCTAAAAAAAGATTTAACAAACTTCGTAAGTCTCAATTATGAAAAGTTAGTAGGAATCATTTGCATCATTACTATCTTCCCTTGCTCACTACCTCAAATTCTTTCATCCTTTCTAAAGAAAATGTTCGTTTTAATTTTCATGTAATTGCAATGCTTGTTCCTTTCTTTTAATGCACCTAAGTGATACATACAGTCCATTAATATACACTAATTATGGTAGAAAGATAGAAATATTAACTTATATTACTTTATTTTATCAATTTATATTTCTTTTGCTTTTTTAACTTTCTATTATTCTTCTTTTTCTATAATTATGATAAATACAATTTAGTGGTAATAAATGTTAATAATAATATAGTAATAAGTGAAGATAATTCAACAGGAGTTATATTTCATAAGATTTCAAGAATGAGTCACATCATTTTCTATCTTTTCTTCCTTTCTGATCGATCAATACTTTCCTACTCAATTGCCCCTCTGACTGGGTGAATCATTTTTTAATTCAAACTTGGGGAAAAAATTACCTCCTTCGCACAAAGATTGAAGTCCACCTTCTTCGTTATGAGCCGGCCAACAACGAAGAACTTTCTTCCATGAGATTCAATCTTCCCCCTACAAAGATGCACGAATAAGAAACAAGTGACAATATGTTGGAACTTTGCAGTACAATATCAATGTTCAACGATGCTCATAAAACTACAATTACACATAAAACATACCTAGGGGTGTTTTATGGTTTTAACCCATCTTTTGGGAAGGTGCATTGGGTGGTTGTTTGTATGCAATGTTTAAAATCGTGAAAGAACTAATCTAGATAATGTTATGACACAAATGAAACTAGACCAAATTAAAAGAGAAAAGGAAAAAGAAATGAAGTAAGATCTCCATAAAACAAACCGAGAGGATGAAGAACTCCACAAAATGTCGCCTTCCTCCTTCTCCAAGGCTCCAGCAAGGTATGGACGTGATCAGAACGTGATCCGACAGCCTTGGGCCGTAGTAGAGAGATCCCTTAATTAAGGTTTCCTTCTATGACTTATTTAAAGAGGTCACACATTAAATTCTCAAAATTAGCAGATAAATCAACAAAAATCCATGATTGGCTCAAAAAACATGATTAAATGCAGTCAAAATTGTCCATAATTATCTACTAAAGACTAAAGACCCCTAGAGATAAAGACAAAGCACTTCAACACACTTTAGATAAGAATAAAACACCCATGAGGTTAATCTACAAAAAATCACCTATTTTTGGATAAACTCTGCCAAAGCGTCTAGTTGATTGGATATTTATCTCCATGGGCATCCACCCACTAAGACGTAGCCTCAAAATTTAAGAAAATCTTAATTTAGTGAAAATTGATAAATACGTCCAACCACCTAGATGCCTTATGAATGAAACATCCAAACGACTAGACGTTTTTATCCATTAGGTAAAAAATTTATGAAAATCCATAAAAATTTCAAAAATGACCATCAAAACGAGACACTATCATTAATATGGCAGCAAATTAACTTCTAAGGCATGATCATTTACATATAATTGAAGTCCAAACATGCATGTTAAATCATGGAATAAGCATATGGATAAACTAGCATGATTATATCTTCATATGGGCATATTGTGCATGAATATAAACAAAAAGTTCCTGCATACTATATGACATGAAAACATGCTTTAACTTTTGCACCTTAACATCTTTCTTAGCCTTTAAACATTATAAGTGATCACAAATATCACTTCTTTCACTTTAACATAGGACAAACAACTATACAATGACATCGAGTAGTTGTTCTTCTTCTTTATCTAGTGGTGACAAACCCACTATATCTTCGGTTGCGCAGTCGAAGGACACTCTCAAATCCCATTGGGAAAGCATGTGAACACACTTTTCGGATTTAACCCGTTGTCTCGGGTATCTTACTCCTTACCCCCCCCCCCCCCACATAGCATTTTGGTCCACGTTACACTTAGGGCCGCGTAAGAAATACTCATGGCATGCGGTTAATCATGGAATTAACAACAAAATAACCCAACTAATAATCTTTCTGAATCGCGCCATGTATAGTTGATGCGATTCAAATCACGTTAACTATCTATGACGCGTTTCAACAAGCTATGCAAAATTTCAAGAATTAAATTTAAAACATGTTCATTTTGAAAAACACTGCATATACATGAACTGATATAAGTCTAAAACATGCTGCGACAAGGGTATCATGATCTCTACTTAGACATGAATATTTACGAAAATATAGGTAGCATGTTAATATGCTCAATTCTCTAACTAATCACACATGTAAACATGTTCTATTCTTAAAAAAGTATCATGATCTTCACGTGACCTAGAATCATGGAACATAATGATTTACATACATGGTTATTCCTATTAGAAGCACAACCTCATCATGCACATGAATTACATATGAATATTAACATGCTTCACCTTGTAGGAGCCTAAATCACGTCATGCATGGCTGACGCGATTCAAATCGCATCAACATGCAATTACGCGTTTCAGCCCAAACTAAAAAATTGTAGAAATAAGAAGAAAATGAAAAAAGAAGAGGAAAGAAGGGATCCATGCAGTCTATACTTCATTCCAAAACATCAACTACCAAGCATCATGTACTATTTAATAGATAACAAAGTACTTTGAAAATAGGGTTTTTCTACATAGAAATACTATGTTCTTCATGGTTCATCATCACTTGTCTCTCATACAAAGCTCAACCACACGAAAAAGATCGTCTCCAGCAAGGCGAGGCTCTCCTCTACATAGCAACACACCAAGGCCACGCTCACCACACGTCGCATGCCTCTCGCCTGTAAAGAACGAGCCATTCCTCTCTCTCTTGATCTCTCTCAAGCTTTGTCTAGGGTTATAGACGGTTCAGAGACAAATAGATGGGATAGGAACGCACTCAAAGGCTTAAATAGACCTCACACATGAGTCCCACACAAAGAAGAATCACGCTCACAGAAGGAAAGTCTAGCCACGGGTCGGATTGAGAAATTCTGAATCGCGTCAGGTCGACCTGACATGATTCAACTCAGTTGAATCACATCAGCCAATGATGACACATTTAAAAAAAACCACCAAAATTTTAGAAATTTACACAAATTTCAATAAATTCGAAAGCCAACCCCACTAATGGGCTTAGCATGGTACTAATGGGTCTATAATGGGGATGCTATAATGTCAGCTATTGCACATTTGTATTATTTGCCGAGATGCTTTGGTATTCATTTGTTCGGCTCCTTATATGGTGGTTTGGGTGCATGTCTGTTATGATATGATTTGATATATTTGATTGTTACATAAATCTGACCCCTTTGGGTCTCATATATTTATTTGAATTTAGTTTAGTCATTTGAATATGTTGATCATTCTGTTCAGCCATATTCTTTGGAATCATGTGAATCTACCTTAACCTTATGAGCCATGATATGAATATGATTTGATAAGTTGTTGTGTCATGATATTCGTTATGTGATATGCGATAAGCTCAGTCTGATATGAGATAGATTCAGTTCGATATATGATATATTCTATTCATGGCTAGTAGAATTTGATATGTCAGATACTAATTCGATCATTCTAAGTTAGTTATATGTTATTCGATTTAATCATGATTATTAGAAAATACATTTGATTGGATAAGCCTATATGTGACTGTGTTTTGTATCGTGTTCTTATTTGAGTTATATATAGCATTATTAATTCATAATATTAGTTATCACTTGATTTCAACTATTATATGTTTAGCATTTGGTGGGTTTGATTGTCTAGTGAGTGGTTGTACTTATAAAACCTATTAAATATTTTCAGAGTTTGAAGAAGGAGAGTTAGGACTCAAGAAGGATCTACCTTGAGGATTTTTACTTAGACTTTTGAGCAAGTTATCTAGTTTAGATTTAACTTTTCTATTTTAGAAGATTGATTTATTAGGGTTAAGAGAAACATATACTCTTTCATTTACTTAGTGAGTCGAGTGATTTTATTTTCATTGGATATTTGATGTACTGTGAGGATCTTAGAATTGATGATATGTTTTGTAGAACTATGCTATTGATAATGAAAATTTTATTTGGATATTTTGATGGTAAATGACATGTTTATTACTTTGATTATTTGTTTCTGGTCATTCATATCTGATTTATATGTTATTTGATTTCATAATTACTTAGTTTAAATCCAAAATAAGTCTATATGACTGAATTGGATCAAGGAAGTAACATATTTAATATAAAGATTCATGCTAAATACTCATATGTAGTCAACATGTGAATTTGCAAATATAAGCAACTTTCAATCATATGAAGTGATTAAATCGTAATTAATGTGTGTATTAATCATATTTTCATATTGCATATGAAGTTACAAACTTATCACGTACATTTCATATTACATAATGCAAGGCCCATACATATAGACACATTTCCAATAGCAATAAAGAGTAGCCAAACAAGCACATTAAGCGAACACAATTCATGTGGGATTGTCAACACACACACGGATCATAATCATGTCACATATTCACACTGTACACACATGGAAGGTTAACTCTAAGCCTTGCTAGGCTGTTTATATGAGAAGTCCTCACATCATATCTAATTGGTCAGTCAACCTATTAAATGATGACCATATATAAGAACATCCATATGCACATATTGAATTATATTCTTAACTCTTAGCTATGATAGGCCAGCGATGAGAGTAATTATTGGGCCATCAATGAGAGTAATTCTCAAATCATATTCACTTACTCAATCGATCACATCGCATGATGACCATCAATAAGAACATTCACACGCATACCATACTTATATCACAATCGTATCAAACTCACTCTTAGAAACGATTAGTTATCTATAGAGAGGATTTCACATCGCGTATTTTTACTCAGTTAATACACCAAGTCTTGACCATCAATTGAAGCACATAGTTACACTTAACTCCTAGTAGGATACCTTCTTGGGATATACCTTCTATAAAGAGCATCAAAGCAACTCTTTCAAAATATCATTTAATGTTACTAAGAAAAAACAAATTTCTATTGATAGACACAAGTTGTGTTATTGTCCTCATATACATGTCAAATAACATCTTATAACAATTTTGTAGAATTTATTCTTATTAAATAGAATTAGTAATTGTTCTAATCATTTTTCACAGCCATTTAAATGTGTAAAGAGATCCGAATATCAAATAGGTAAGGATCAAGTATAAAGAATTACTTAAACTTGTTTAAGGGTGTAAAATCAAGTCTTTTAAATTATAATCATAAATTATACCTTTTCACCAATTACTATAGTATATAAGTATTTTCTCATGAATAATTAACTAAATGTGATGAATATTTCCAATAATTATTTTAACATGATACATAATTTTAATATCATATTCCAGATCATAAATAATCAAATACCATAATTATAGTCCAACCCGAAAGATCTAGAATCAAATAACTTCACAACATAGATCTTGGCAGAAAAACATCAACCATTTATAAGGAATTAATTGACCATGTTACTTAAAAATTTTGTTGGATTAAGATCAAATGAGCCAATTATTTCACCAGATTCAATCAACTGAATCTATGATTGCCTTAAAATTGTATACTTCTATGATCTAAACTTCAAATTAAGATTTCTAACTTATTGACTTAAAAAATAAATCCAAATAACAAATTAATCATGACTAGGTTTATCACCTGCTTACCTTTAAACTAAGTTGATACCTTACTTTAGGTTACCTTTGTTGGGATTTCTCGGTTTCTCCGGATCGCTCACGCAGCGGAAAAACAAAAATATTTACAGCGATTCGTTCCCGTTTCGGAGACTAAAAGACGAGATAATCGGATTATCTTTTCTCACCGTGTGCGGATTCGAATCCGCAACCGTTCGGTTCCGTCGGTGTGACACCGCCAGCCGCGCAAGCGCCCGGCCTCTAGCGAAGTCCACGCGATCCTCCTTGCGACGGATATCCTCGAGTTCGTCGTTCTTCGTAGCCCGTGAAGCCTCCGCTGGTCGCCGCAATGATCGCCGCAGTGCGCGGACGATTTCCCGTCGAACGGGATTCGGAGAAGCGGCGGAGCAGATCTGGATCTGCCTGGACTCCAGAGGAAGACAGAAACTGAGGAGGGGCGGCCACGGTTAGCAGCAGCTTGGCCTGCTCAGCCCGTTCGCTATGTTTTATACTAACCGCGCGGTTTTTCACAAAAAACTCCGGTTTGTATAAAACCCACTTATTTATCCATCGCCTTGAGAATCATTTGCGTGTGACCCTCTAGGCCCAAGTACCAGTCCAGTTAATGGCCCAGTAAGCCCAGTGACTCCTCACTGGTTTTATTAATTAATTAATAATCCTTTATTAACCAATTAATCAATCGAATTGATGTCGCACATCGAATTCGACCGGGCCTCCGATCACGTTGGGTGCCAAGCAACACCGCGTGAACCCGGAAGGTATTTGGGGTTAAGTAACCCACTCTTGGAACCTTTCCGTCGACAGTTACCGCGTGGATATAATCATTCATTCGTACAATGCTCTCGAGTCAACTCAGGATATGGCGAGCTGTCAAACCCTAACCGGTCGACTCACTTGGATTGGATGCCGCTGATTAATATCGGAAAACTCCTTTCCCGATATTATCGTCCGCCCTGGCTAGGGACTTCCGCGCATCCTTCCTAGAGCATTCTCTCTCTAAGTACCGAGAGCGAATGATTCCTTATTGACACACAATTCCCTTCGACGGTATTCCGCTGCACCCAATCCTTGGCGTATTAGAATCCCGTGGCTAGAGATTCGTAGACCAAAGTCAAAGTACAGAAGTCCACCGCCAAGGTGTCCTTGGTGTCTCAGGTCCGAGGACCATCCACGCAACTGCGACAATAGAATCAAGCTGGTTGACAGTGAGGTACAATACTATCTAGCGATTCAGTCGGATCAGTTCAGTGAACTCATTCTCCAATGAGTACCTACAGATTCGCCTTAGTGTCTCCACACAAGTGACTTATGAGACCAGTCACCCTCATCATATGAGCAGGAGTAATCTGTACTAGTCTAACCGGATATCCGATGTCCTTCTCGGATATCCTCCGACTAGGAACGATTAAGAATATGTGTGTTTAAGTGATCAGTCTCAGTAGTATGATCTCATCATAATCTGATCACCATAGCACATATTCACGGACTTCATTATGAAACGATAATTAACGCGATTTACACATAATGAATATTATGCCATTTTATTAATAATGAACGAGATTTACATTGTTAGATTGGCTTGTAGGCCACCTAAACTAACAACCTTTTCAATGTATCTCCTCGGGTTCTTGAGTTCTTAGCCTCCCCTTGAGTTATCCTCCTTCTTTGGAACAAAGGAACCTTCCTCTTTTGAACTATAAAATCTTCAAGAGAATATTAGACTCAAAATGGGAAAGATAATAGGTTAGAGAATATTCTTAAATTGCAATTTATTGGAGGATGAACTCATGGACTATTTATAGAGGATTCTCAGTAATCTAACTCCAACTTGATCTCAAATTTGTGACATATTGATTGTTCTTAAATTTTTCCTTCTCTTTCCTCTTTGATGAATTAAGAAGACAGAAATAGAGATGTTATTCTGAAGTTGTTTTTGGAATTGACCCTCGTACAATGTTAGCTAGATTAAACCCACTAAATGATAGAGTCGACGAAAGTGCTTAACTTGAAAATTGTAATTAACTTAACTATTTTTATAATGGATTTGGTTTTATGTCATTTGGGAATTTGTCAAAAGATATGGTCATGACAAGCATATTGTACTCTAAAATTTAAACTTAATAGGCTTAATACTTAGTTAAATCTTCTCAATTAGGTCTTAAAGGGCCAAATTAATTTCTTTGAATGGGTTTAGGGAGCCATGCATAATAGAAAATGGACAAACGAGTCACATTATAACATGTAAACAAAGTTATCTAACCATAATTCATTGTAAGTACTAGTAAATATGCAATGCCAATTTTGATCATCATAACAAAAATCATTAAGTCATAAGAGTACATTTGGCAAATGTCAAGCCTATGTTCATTTTTTGGACATAAAAAATTGTTGTTTAGTGATTTGAAGAAAGAAATGTAGAAAGAAAAGAAATTATGGCAATGTAGCCACCTTAAAGAGGAAATACCCACCTTGACCATGTGAAAAGGTCTCTTTAAAAGATGACTTACCTAAACTGAAAGGACACTCCATCCTAGTGCTCTTAGTGGTTGACCATTTGCTTGGAAAATGGTAAATAAGAGATTTGAGTATAAGATGGAAAACATTATTAAGAGGAGACAACATGTCATGTGACGAGGAAGAGGAATCCATTCATTGCAATCCCAACCAGAGATGACTTGTGCATATGGAAAGGAAATTAGAAATGGGTTCCAGCAAGGCCCATCTAAGAACATGGACTTTGTTATTTGCTTTGGGTTTGAATGACCCTTGCATAAACCACATAACGAGATACATTCTTATAAGAAGAAGTCATGTATGGCGAAGATTAATACATCTTTCCTTGAGATGCATCTTTTTGAGAAAATGGTTTATTTAATTATTATTATTTTTCTTAAAAATTCCAATACTAAACTATGATTTCATTTTTCCTTGCATTTAACATATTCAATAAAAACAACTTCAAAATGTGAAACACATTCTAATGAAAGTTTTTTTCTTGACATATTAAAGCTAGACAAAATAGAAATTTAGATGAAACCTAATATCTACACACATTTCTCCCGCGATATAAATGACTTGAAGATCATCGACATGAAACATCCAGGGTAAAGGTTCATGAATCCATAACTTATCCAAGATCTATTTACATGGTAATAGAATTGATGGCAACATAGCTATATAAAGAAAAGACAGAAGCTATTGTCTTATTTTACCAGAGACGGGCATAGCATAATCTTCTCCACCGCAGCCATATGCCCCCAGAAAGTTCCATTCTAGGGCACTTAAAGAAATATGAACTGTAGCAGAACATTTGCTAAAAGTATCCAATAAGTTGGGTGAAAAGCGCAAAATTCCAAGAAAGCAAAGAAAAAAAAGAAAAAAGAAAATAAAGAGAAAGCCAGAAAGCTGGTGCGTGGGGCGAAAGCATGGTCGGCGCCGACCAATTGCACCGTCGCTTTCGCTCTATTTAAACCCCGTTCCCCTTACCATCACCCCCACCCTTCTCGGTTCTCACTTCTCTCTTCCTTTATCTCTCTTCTTTCTCTCTCCATCCTTTCTTCCTTCCCCGGAGAGGATAGGAACAAAGCGAAGAAAACCCTAATTTAATGAGGGAGGAGGGTACCTGAATCCAGGGTTTCTTCTCCCCTCTCTCCCTGTCCACCTGGCTCCTTCTCTCCATCTGCTTCTCTTGGCGTCTGGATTGGGGAAATTATGAGCGGGCATGAGAGGGGCCAGCGAGCAGCAGGCGGCGGCGGCGGGGGGGGCTCCCGCCGTGGCACCTGCGGCTGAGGAAGCCGACAAGGACAGGAGGAAGCAGCGGCGCCGCCCCAACCGCCGCTCCAAGCAGATTGCAGGTCTAGCCCTTGCCCCCGCCCTCATGCCCTTGTCGAAACCTTCGATTCTTGTGAAAATCTTAAATTTTGGGTTGTTTGGTTTGGTGGGTCTGAATAAAGATCTGTTTTTGGTGTGGTTTGTAGCAGTTTGTACCGCAGTGGATAAGGGGAGCGATGTCGCGGGGGGCGGCGGCGGCAGTGGCAGTTCAGGGCGCCCGGCGGAGAGTGGTGATCTGAGGGGCCCGGAGAAGGCGTCGGAGGTCGCGTTCAGCTCCATGCCCAATATGCAATTTGAGGATGGTCGGGAAGTGCGGACGGGGCGCGGGGATGGCCCGTCTTCGATGCCGCCGGCACTGCCCGTGCCGAGCGGGAGGATATCAAACTCGTGCCCGGCATCGGGATCTTCCCCGGAGGATAGGAATCGTGGCTTGTTCCTCGGTTTCCGGGGTCCCAAGTACTTTGATCCCCATTGGCCTGAAGAGGCTGTGAACCAGGCCATAGAGGTCAGCTTATATTGAAATGGATGTATGTGGCAGGGGATTCGAGAAGTAGCTAGTCATGCCTTTTTATGTTGTTTGTATTGTTTTGCAGAAAGGCGGGGCCTTCAGGGCAGTGTTCCGTGTGAGCGCATACAACCGTCTTGAGGTGCGGGCACTTGCCCTTGTGGTCTGTTGTTGTTTTCAATCTTCTAAGCTGATAATTCTTGTGTTTCCGTAGGCATATTGTACAGTGGATGGTGTGCCCATTGATGTTCTAATCAATGGAGTTGCAGCTCAAAATAGAGCGGTAAGCAATGAGGAAAGCTGAGAGTTTCTCGAGTTTTCTGCCCACTGTTTGATCAGCTTTTTCCTTGTCAGCTGAACTGGATCATTCAATATGTATTGTTTGCTTTTCATTTAGATTTTGATGATAGATATGTTGGATTGTTTACAATGGGTTCGTGAGCTTAGTAGGATGTTGTGCCTTGTGTTTTGCTATATCTTTTACATTCCAAATGAAGTAGTGTCTCCTCTTGAAAGGAGGTTCCACCTCAGTGGTGAGGATAATGGAACTGAGCTTTTGATCTTTTTTTATGCGGTATTGTTATGTTCTAAAAATCTCACTAGAGGTTGAAGTGGGAGGGGCAGCAGGGCTGGCAGTTCTGAATACCTTGGTCAATAGCTGAAGATCAGCTAAAAACTGGATGAAATTAGAAAAAGGTCTGGCTGGCCCATCAAGCTGGGAAGGTGACTGGTTATAGTTTCTTCTGGTTTGACTGTCTAGTATGGTATGTTAGCAACTGCTGGTTTACTTGCCGTCATGATGGAAGTTCCATAAATCTTTTATCTTTCCATTATTATTGATGCTTCTCAACTAGCTCGTGTGTGTGGATATAGGCATAGATACTATATATACACCATGAGTTACTGTACTGTACCAGATCGTGCCAACTCATATAAGTTGACTCGTATCTGGGCGAGTCCAATCCATTAGCACGCACCGAGTCGGACCGGATCATGCCGAGTCATACATGCATAATGGGTTATTTTAAATTGAGTTTTTCATATTTGACAAGTAAATTATAATTTTTATATCAATTAATAAGGTATATTTTCTAAGATCTGGTTTAAACTCATTACTTTTAACAAACTCATTGACTTGACTCTTACAAGTTGGACCAAGTCGAAGTGATATCGTACCGTATTTGGGAAGATATGATATGTTACAGTGAACAGTGAACCTTGATATACATATAATATATATGTATAGCTAGCGTGCGTGCGTGCGTGCGGAGAGAGAGAGAGAGAGAGAGAGAGACCTTCCTGTTACACTATAACAGGGAGATTCTTTTTACACTTTAGATTAGAAATGTAGGTTCCTTTATCTGATGGATGGCATGTACTCAAAGAGGGAAGGAGGGGACGAGTGTGTGCGAACTCCACTCGCGCTAGGTGAGATTTACGCGGTGCGGGTGTGAATTCTGCCTAGTGCGGATGGGAGCTATGCGCTGGGCGGTTCCCTACTGTGCGCATCGTGCTGGACGGAAATGCCCAATGTTGCTGGGCCATCTGATCAATGACCCTGCATTTTTTTTTTTTTTGAGAAATAATCAGGTGTACCACCACTTTTGTTAAAATAAATAAAGGAAGTACATTCAAATGCAGTCTAGAGGAGAGGTTCCTCAGACTGAAGAACAGAAAAAGAGAAAAAAATTTACATAAGACTGGTTAATTTAGCCCAACAATCAATTGGGATGCCTAAAATATGCCAACACCACTGGTACCATAATGTAACCTCCTGAAGACAAATATTTTCAATATACACTTTGCTTCCCCTGAACAGATTATCGTTCCTACCCCTCCATATACTCCAGCACACAACATGCGGCAGAATTAAGAGTATCTTTTTCTGAAGCTTTGTCTTCCCTACTGAATTATAATTCCTGAAGAATGTAAACATGTCTTCAATGTCCAGAAAACTCAGCTGAATCTTCAAACTTTCAGAAAATGCTCTCCACACTTCTTTGCTAATTTCACAATGGATGAACAAATGGTCCGCATCCTCCTCATACTTATCACACATAGAGCAAATAGTAGTACAATTTGCATCCCAGTGTCTTCTGTAAAGTTAGTAACAATTCTCTTTTGAAATAACAGCCACATAAAAGCTTTAATCTTCAATGGTGGTTTAACCCTCCAGATCTCCTTAAAAGAAGGAAAAGTGGTCTAGTTTCCTTCTATCAAGGAATATAGCGATTTAACAGAAAAGACACCATTGTTTTCCCTCCAAACAATCCTATCTTGCCTCTGTAAATCAATCTGAACATCATTCAGACTGCACATAAGATCTGAAAATTGTTCAATTTTTTAGTCCCTCATATTTCTCCTGAATATAACATTCCAATAGAATCTTCCCTCCTCAAAAGTATACACATCTCCAACTGTTTTCCATTTATCCACAACAAGATTAAAAATATGTGAGAATTTATCTTTGAGCATGTAATCACCATCCCATCTGTCATACCAGAAATAGGTATTCTGCCCATCTTCCACTGTGATCTTACTAAATTTTAAAACCCATTCCACAAATTTCATTATGCCTTTCCAAATCGGAGACAAAACTCTTTGATTTGTGTTGAAAATGTTGAATCTTTCACTGTTGGCATAATACCTGACTTGCATAATATCTTTCCACAGATGTAATTCATCAGTCAACATTCCCCATAACCATTTACCCAGCAAAGACAGATTCATAATGGTCAAATTCTTGACTCCCAGACCTCCTTTTTTAGTTGGCTGACAGACTTTCTTCCATTCTACCAAGGGAATTCTTTTTTTATTCTCATTATTGCCTCCCCACAGAAAAAACCTTCTGATTTTGTCAATTCTTCTGATGACCTCCTTTGGCATGAAAAAAACTGACATAATACACATGAATAGAAGAAAGGACATTCATTAGAGTGATCCTGCCTCCAAAACTCAGATTGTTAGCCTTCCACTGGGCTAATTTCCTATGCAATTTGGTGACCATGGGCTCTCAATCAGCAATCCTTGTTGATTTGTAGTGTAGGGGTAACCCCAAATGCACAATTGGCAGCCCTTCAATTCTGCATTTTAAAACATGAGCACACTCATTCAATTCATCTTCCTGCATATTAACTCCAATGATAGAACTCTTTTCAAATTTATTTGAAACCCTGATGTAAATTCAAAGGTCTTGAGTACAAATTTAAGCTTCTATAAGTGTTCCACACCTTCTTTTAAAAATAATAAAGTATCATCTGCATACTGCAGCTGAGATATAGATAATCCAGAGTTCAACACTTTTGACGCCTTCGAACCAACCTTCCTGTTCTGCCCTCTGACACATCTTGCTTAGTATATTTGCCACTAATATAAAAAGATAAGGGGATAATGGGTCCCCTTGCCTTAATCCTCTGGAACTTTTGAAAAAACCTTCCACTTTTTCATTAATTATCATAGAGAAAACTGCTGTGGAAAGGCAATTCTTAAGAATGAGCACCCACTGATCAGGAAGATCATGCTTATAGAATACATTCCACAGGCATTGCCATGAAACTTTATCATAAGCCTTATGAAAGTCTAATTTAAGCATCATTCCTTTCCTCTTTTCTCTCTTCATGACGAACATCACCTCATGTGCTATAATAAAAGAGTCAAACAAATTCCTCCTGGGCACAAAAGCATTTTGTTGCACATTAATCAGTTTCCCAATTATCCTTCCCATTCTAGTTGCCAGATTTTAGTAAAAATCTTATAGGACCCATTTAAGAGACTATAGGACGAAAGTCTTTCAGCTCCATTGCATTATCTTTCTTGGGCAATAAAACAATAAACATCTGTTTCACATATCCCCTCCCTTCTGATAATGAAACCAATATCGAACTACCTGTATCACATCTCTCCCCACTAAATCCCAAAAGGATTGATAAAGGAACAACTGCATTCCATCAGGACCTGGTGCTTTGTCACTTCCCAAATTAAAAATTGCATGTTTAACTTCATCCTCAGAAATATGAGACATCAACATGTCCTTATCATCCTCATTAAGTTTAACCACATCTTCACTCTGCCAGACTGGATCACTGGGTGCCATCTTTGTTCCGCAGAAAACAAATTTTGATAAAAAATTAGTATTTCCCCTATGATAACCTGTTCATCATCTGACCACACCCCATTTACAAACAGTGAAGAAATATTGTTTCTTCTTCTTCTCCCATTTGCAATAATATGACCCTGCATTGATCAGATTATTCAGCATAGTTGCATTTTTTTTATGAGAAAGTGAGCTCCACCTTTTTCACCACCCACTGCCCCTCCTATGAATTTTGGGTGCTGAAGGTGCCACAACCATAGTTGTCAAGGCGGTAAGGCTACCCAAGGCGTACTTGAGGTCCCTAAGCGCCTAAGCACTTAGGCGCCTGCCTAAGCGGCGCTAGGCGGCACCTTCATAATAAGGGGATTACTCACATGCAAAGAGACAAAACATTTGAAGAGAAGAGAGAAGAAAGGATGGGCATATAGAAAGCTTAGGAAGGGTGAGAGGATGCTAATGGGCATGAGGAGTTCCAAGTTTGTGGACATGGGCAAGTGAGGCTTGTTGTCTCATCGTGGTCATCATACTAAGAGGAGAACTCATAGGAGTGCCTCATCGTTGAGGTCAATATTTGTCCACCGAGGAAGGATGACGCCAAAGGTGATGAGGAAGATGAAACAATGAAGACAACAAGATGAAGGGGTATCTAAACCTAAGGCCCAATCATTTACGTAACTCTATTTATATTAGGATTGAGCCCAATGGATCTGATTTGATTGGCCCATGAACTAGCATAGGCGTTGCTTAGGCATCTAGGCGCTCTTAAGCATGCCTAAGCGGTGCCTAAGTGTACTTTTTTCAAAGTCCATTAAGGCATTTAACTGCCTAGACCTTGAAAATAAGCCTTGTCGCCTAAGTGGTGCCTAGGCGTCGCCTAGGCGTAAGCCTTGACAACTATGGCCACAACATACAAATATATAATTTGATTCTAATTATTATAACCATTGGATCAAATTCTTACCTGATCAAACAACTCAAAAGGTGGTAACAGGGAAGTTTCCTGTTAGTTGATAACAGGAAACACACACACACACACACACACACACACACACATATATATATATATATATATATATATATATATATATATATATATATATATATATATAAAATAGAGAGAGAGAGAGAGTATTGCCTTTAATATTTTAGTATTCTCCGATATGTTTCCCTTTATAGGAGGTTGGCACCCTTTCCCCCCATCAGAATTCTCAGTCTATTAGATATTGCTAATGGAGACTTTTTGTAGTAGCTTTTGAGAAGCGGGGAGGAGAAAATGATTCTCATATTTTTGCTTCTCCCCTTCTTTGAACACAAAATTTTTCATTGGTGAAAGTGCGATATGAGTAATTGACAGTTTGTACATGGGAGAGATAGGATATAGTCTTCAATTTTCTATCTGAAACTTCTGTCTTTGATAGGGATATCTGCTGGAGATAGGAAAGTTTGAATGTGTGTTTCTAAATATGATTCTGGATCTTTGGAATCAAATCAGAAATCAGAATATAGGAACACTGTTTATACATTCCCAGTCTCAAAAAGCTTCAAAGTAGAGATGCTAATAAACTGTGGCTGAGAAAGTCTATCCCTGAACAATTTTGCCTTGATACTCATTTTGAATATCCTTAAGCACCTTCCCTGGTATGCTCTCATTTCTCCTGAAGATCCTTTGAAGGGGTTTCACATGGCCTGAAATTTCCTTCTGCACTGGGTTTTCACTGCCTTTTCTGGTTCAATTAACATAACATGTTTCCATTCGATGTTTTTAGGGCTTTTTCTTAACTATGTAATTTCTAATTCAGTGCAATTCACACTAAATTGCATGTAGAAATGCCTAAATACCTGCATGTAAGTCTTAATGTTTATTATTTTAAAGCAGACTATTGGAATCATAGATTATTTAGGTTGTTACCTTAATTTTCATCAGCAATGCCCAATGAGTAATGCTATTATTACTCCCTTAGCGCTGGTTTGATTGAAGGATTTCTTATTCTGGTATAGCAAGGAAGGAAGGATCGAGGATCGGGCACGGATCGGCCTGATCCAAACCGATCTCCAATCCAACCCCAACTGAGCCCGTCCGATCCCCTTCTCCCTAATAAATTACAAGGGTTCAGAAAAAAAATCAAACAATATGTAATTTCTTTTTAAAAAAATGTACAAATGATTATCTTTGTTCAAACCTTGATTTATTCACTTTACCTTATTGTCTAAGTCAACTCTATCTTCTTTCCTTAGTAACTAGTCTCTCTATAATACACACTCTCTTTATCTTCATCTCCAAAATTTTCTTTCTCTTATTATTTTTTTCTTCTTCTCTTATATATATTAGTATTAACGGTTCTCAATAGTAAATAAAATTAATACATTTATATGTTGTGCTTTCAAAGAAAATTAAGAAATATACACCGTTCTTTTTTTTCTTAATTGAGAATTATCTGGTTATACTTAAGAATCAGGTAATCCTCAGTAAAAAAAATGATGTATATTTCTTAATTTTCTTCCAAAACAATTTGGTAAACTTATAGATTTTATTTGCTATTGAGGACTGTTAATACTAATATATCTAAGGAAAGAAAAAAAGAACAAGAAAGAGAAAATTTTAGAGAGATTGTTAGAGAGAGAGTGTGTGTTATAAAAGACAACTCACTAAAAAAAGTACCTTGAAGAATCCACCCAATCGTTGTAGAGTGCCACTTCCTATAACCAAGTCGTTAGAAACAAGAGTTTAGATTTTATACTTTAGAAAGAGAAAACTTTGAGAGAGAGAGAGAGAGGGAAAGAAAGGTTAATTAGATAGAAAAAGTTAAAGAGAGAGAGGGAGAAATATTAATTAGATAGAAAAAAATAGAAAAAAGTGAGAGAAATGTTAAAGGGATAGAAAAAACTTAGAGAGCAAGGGAGAGAAATATTAATTAGATACGGAAAAACCTTAGAGAGAGAGAGAGGGAGAGAAATATTAAATTAATAATAGATAGAAAAAACTTAGAGAAAGATGGAGAAAAAACTTAGAGAGAGAGAGAGAGAGAGAGAGAGAGAGAGAAAGAGGACACTTGAATGGGTGGGGTGGAGAGTGGCCTTAGAAATATTAATTAATAATTAGATAGAAAAAACCTAGAGAAAGATGGAGAAAAAACTTAGAGAGAGAGAGAGATGAGGACACTTGAATGGATGGTGTGGAGAGTGGCCTTGGGGGGGTCTAGCCGTTGGGGGGGGTGGGTTGGACGGATCTGGTGCAAATCGGCCGATCCAGACCAGGGATCGGGTGATCCTGCCCAATCCTCCCGATCTCGATCTAGGACCGGATCTGGTGCAAATCGGCCGATCCGGACCGGGGATTGGGTGATCCTGCCCAATCCTCCCGATCCCGATCTAGGACCGGAGGATCGGGGTCCGGCATCGGATCTGACTGGCCCGAAACCGATTGGATCCGTGCTGATCCGGCACATGATGCAGCATAGGCAATTTGATATTGCTTGTACCAGAGGGGTTCACTGTGAAAGTTGGTTTGGTTGGTTAAGACGAGAGAGGACCTTGGGAACCATTCTGAAGGATGGTTGTTAAGATGTGAGAGCACCTCAGGCAGCACAACTGCAATCTTTCCCATGACTACCTCAATGCAGTTGCACTTGTATAATGAAGCACAATTACGACTATCAGGTTAAATTTACCTCAGTTTCTAAAAAGCTCTAAAAACAGAACTTTAATGTGGATTAATTTTTGGCATGGAGGAAGGGAGAGAGATTAATAATCTGGGATGATTAGACTCACATTGGGATTTGATGCTTCATGCCTGGGATTAAAATCTTCTTAAGGGTGCTTTATGCATGTTACTTTTTTTATGTGCATTCTTTCTTAACTGAAAATATCCTCTTTAATAATTTTTATTCTGCACACATACATTTAAAGTTTTCTCACAGTGGATGGAATCTATGTGGTGGCTACGTGTAAAGAACTCATGATAAGGGATGTTATGCATATATCCTTGTTTCCATTGTTTCTTGGATTGAAGATATTCTTTTTGTGATCTTTTTATGCTGTAGTAGCTTTATGTTCAAACTTATTCAAAATGATGGAAGCTATGTCATGACCTATTTGATCTTCTAGGTAGAAGGTGATGTCGTTGCTATTATGTTGGATCCTGTAGCATCATGGACAAGGCTGAAAAATTCAGCTGGTCAATCGTCCAATTCTGTTCCAATAATTGATTCCAATGGATCATCTGAAGTAACCGAAGTAGTTAACAATGAGAAGGATGCAAATTTTGGGGATTATTACTGCAATGGCATGGTGCCCTTTTCTGATAAGAAGTATCGTTGTAATGAAACAATTGGCATTGGTGAGTTCGTTTCATCAGATTTGAAGAACGGACCTACAGGCGCAGGTTATTTGTCCAATGGATATCAATCTGTTACTCTAGAGACATCAAACACTGATTATGGCTTGGAAGATGGAGAGGGTTCAAAGTCACGGAGAAGGATATGTGCTATGATAAGTTCTTACCCATCAAGGCGGCCAACTGGCAGAGTTTTAGCTATCATTGAACCATCGCGTCGCCGGGATGCTGTTGTTGGTTTTCTTTCTTTTAAAAGGCTGTCCAATGGGAGTGTGCATAAAAACAGGAATGATGGACAGATTATAAGCAGAAAACAAAATATTGCATTGTTTTCAGGTCTACAATTGATACCCACCGATTCAAGATTTCCTGAGATGGTGGTTTCAGTGAGTGGTCTTCCGGGTTATCTCAAGGAGAAACTAAAGGCTAATGATCCAACCGTTGAAAAGGAATTACTTGCTGCTCGAATTGAAAACTGGACTGAGGAAAGTCTTCTGCCACAGGCTCATGTGACCCATGTTTTTGGTCAAGGTGGGGAAATTGAACCACAGGTTGCTGCTATTTTGTTTGAAAATGCTATCTGCTGCTTAGAATTTTCTCCTGAGTCACTTTCTTGTCTCCCTGTGGTGCCTTGGGACATACCTCTAGAGGAGTTTGAAAGTAGAAGAGACCTCCGAAATGTGTGCACATTTACCATCGATCCTTCTTCTGCTATCGAACTTGATGATGCTTTATCGATTGAAAAGGTTTCAGATGATGTTTATCGTGTAGGTGTGCACATTGCAGATGTTTCTTACTTCGTTCAGCCAGAAACTGCCCTGGACACAGAAGCTCATGTCCGGTCAACAAGTGTTTATGTTTTATGGCGCAAACTATCAATGTTGCCCTCTCTACTTTCTGAGAAGTTGGTTTCTCTTCTTCCTTCAGAAGACAGGCTCGCCTTCTCTATTATCTGGGAGATCACTCTTTCTGGGGATGTTGTAGGGCAGTGGATTGGCCGTACTGTTATCCGTTCATGTTGTAAGCTGTCATATGAACATGCACAAGACATCATTGATGGATATGATTCTGGGACATCTTTTCCTGCATTACATGGTCAATTTGAATGGAAGGACCTGGCAAATGCAGTTAGAACATTGAATAAGATATCAAGAAAGCTGAAGGAGAGTAGGTTCAAAAACGGTGCTCTTTGGTTAGATAATGCCAAACTCGAGCTATTGTTTGATGGGTTTGGAAAGCCGTATGATTGTATTCTTCGTCAACGGACAGATTCAAACTTTCTTGTTGAGGAATTTATGCTTCTGGCAAATAAAACAGCTGCAGAAGTTATATCTAGGGTTTTCCCTGACTGTGCATTGCTGCGCAAACATCCAGAACCAAACTTACGGAAACTGAATGAGTTTAAAGCATTTTGCAATAAACATGGTTTTGAGCTAGACACATCATCATCCGGCCAACTTCACCTCTCACTGGTGAAAATAAGAGAAAGGCTTAAGGATGATCCATTGTTTTTTGATATTCTCATCTCTTATGCTACAAGACCAATGCAGTTGGCAACATATATCTGTACTGGAGATTTTAGAGACAGGGAGGATGATTGGGCGCATTATGCACTAGGAGTCCCTCAATACACGCACTTCACATCACCTCTGCGTAGATATCCTGATATTATTGTGCATAGGACACTACTGGCAGCACTTGAAGCTGAAGAGATGTATATGAGGCAAAGAAAACTTCTGGTTAGAGGAGAAGAAGTCAATGCACTTCCTAACAATTGTTTCACTGGTATTTTATTTGATAAAGAGGCTGCAGAATCCATGGATGGTAAAGAAGCACTAACCTCTGCAGCAATAAAGTACAAAGTCCCTAGTGCTACAGAACTTTCAGAAATTGTTGCTTATTGCAATGATCGAAAATTCGCTAGCAGGCAGGCTGAGGATGCTGTGGTGAAAGTCTACCTGTGGGCTTTGTTAAGAAAGAAAGAGGTACTCCCCTTTGATCTTTTACCCAATGTTTGCTACAAAAGTTTCATTATGTTCTGCTAACAATCTACCCTTCAAGACATTGTTATCAAGGATTTATCCATGAATATGTGTGACCAATGGAAGTGCCAAATTTATTCTATTACATGAAAATATGGTTAGGTTTCTTAAACATTAGAATAGGTTATCTGCTACGGTAAAATTTATGAATCTCGTAAGATTTGGATACTGAACAAATGGTTGACTGGCTTTGTTTACATCTGTCAGTAAGAGTTGCAAGTTTGGCTAAGCTAAACCCCATTTAGCCATCTACATATCACTCAGTTGGGCTCTGGTTAATTTGAAATGATTCAACATGCCTAACCTGTTAGGAATGGCCTATGGAATATGTGGGTAATGCTGTTTTACCAAAGATTCTATTTCCCCCAGTGGGGCAAGGTCCTTTCAAGAGTATGTTGGTAGTTGTTTGCATAGTTGCGGTGAAACATGCTTCAGGCTGTGAGACATGTTTCTTAGGAAACATAGTTGTGATACGGATTGTATTTCAGAAACACATAGGGAACATTTAAGAAAGGAGTTTTAAAGAAAGTAGGTTTTTTTTAGATAAATTAAAAAGAAGGGATGGGAGGAGAGGAGATCACGTGATGAGAGCTGTCTAAAAAATAAGGTGACCTTGTTATCAAACATAGAGTTGCATACTTGCAATAAATCCAAGTGGAGGAGGGTAAGTGAATTTGGGAAAGGCCTAAAATGAGATGATTGGATGTAGTAAGAAAGGGATTGACCTTCCTAGTGTTAATTGCATTTGTGGGATTGGATAGATTAACATGGCAGGACATGATTCATGTAGTTGATCCCAACTAATGGAATAAGTCTTTGATAATGATGATTGTTGCATTTAAATCTTTGTCTAGTATTCATTTGTTTTGTAATCCTTTATCCATTAGAGAGTACATAAGTTGATTTATATAATTATATTTGAAGTCCTTTGAGCTTACACTTAAGGGCCCAGTTAGTATAGCAGTATTTGAGCTTTTACTTAAGGCCCCCAGTCTGTATAAAAATGTGACATTCTATATTCTATTGTACAACTAGAACTTCTATAAAAGAATAGTATTTTTATATTTGTAATGTGGAGGTTTATAATATTCATGTCAAAGCCTTGCAAAACAAACTGGAAGGTTTTAAGGGGTCATGGGAGCTTCATATTTGTTGCAAGTAGGTCATTACCACATAGGCATCCACCTAGCAACTGATGAGCATCACCTGACATTTCATTTGAGAAAGACTTGACAGTAGAGAATTGTGCTTAAATGGGGAGTGACGAGGAGTGGAGATGAGCAGAGCGAAGTGGCGAGGAGTGGATGGAGATGGCAGGGGATTGAAATAAGGGGTTTGTAGCTTCATCAGCAGCAAGGATCAGAGAGGGGTGAGCAAACCGGCGAAGGACAGCGTACTTTCCCGGGGATCGGCAAGGAGGGCTTGTACGGTGGGCAACGAAGTATCAAAGTTGAACCTGGTAAGCAGTGGATAGATGTTATCAAGGAAATTACTCCGAAAGTTTTGGCCGGCAGGAACACCTATTGGATCTCTCAGGATTGCTGCTTTCGTTGTATGGAAAAGGGCATAGAGCAAGGGAATGCCGTAATGCTCTCGTATGTAGGAAGTGTTCAGGGGTGGGACACACGTTTTCATTGCATGCAGTACAGCAAGAAGTTGACAATCCCTGTTTTGGAGGAGGCAGATAAAAGCTGGAAAGGTACCGTCGTAGATGTTCCATGGTTCCAGAACTTCAAGAAGAAGTGTGAGGTGTGTTGTTAGAGTCTTGTGGGCCAAGCAATGGAAGGCAATATTGATGTCAAAGCCTTGCAAAACAAACTGGAAGGTTTGTTTCATGGGGTAGAAGGTTGGAAACTTTGTACATTTGATGAGGAAATGTGTTTGTTAATGTGTGCTTCTCGAGAGATTTACAGTAGGTTGATTAAGATGCAGACTGTTACTTTTGAAACTTTCAAAGTTGTCTGGCGTCCTTGGAAGATGGAAGATGCTATGAAGATTGCTGACAGAGGATCGATGTTCTGGTGTTGTCTTCGAGGTATTCCACTCCCTCTTTGCGATGTGGTAGTGTTCAAGGAGGTAGCTTCATCCTTTGGACCTATGTAGATCATTCACTAAATGCTCCTAAAATAGGGAACACTAAGAACCTATCGATCCCGATGCGTTCCCGTCCCCGCTCCTACTCTGTGCTACTAAGCTTGAGACATCCAAATAGTAGGGTCAAGTATAATAGTCCCTGGGATAGGCATACCCCTTTAGTGATCCCGAGATGATGCATGTGAGTACTTAGGTTGGGATGATGTTTGCTCTGCCATCTCTCTCTCTCTCTCTCCCTGTTGAGCTTCTCCTTTGTGGCCTTATCAGCATCTGAGTACTCAAATTGGGATGTCTACTTACTGCAGGGAGATCTCTGAATTCTATGAGGAAAGATTAGGGTGGGGGAGGGTGCTTAGAAACACTTGTGGTCACTTACGATGGGCAATGAAGACTTTCCCCTATATGTAAATTACCTCCTATAAGATCATTTTGTCAGACTGCTATCCACCTCATTTTTGCATAGGCAGTATTCTTTGAGAGGGATTTTGCATTTTTTTAAGGCATCAAGGACTCAAGGAGTTTTGAACACGTTCATGATGCATTTGTTTTGTTTTGTTTTCTTCCTTCCTTTTTTTTTTGGGTTGGGGGGGGGGATTACATAGGAAAGACCTTTCATCTTGGTCAATGGCATGTTTAAACCTACAACAAGAGGAAGTTAGGATTATCTTATGCCATACTTATGTTTTGCTATGTTTGTATGCTCCTCAAGGTTTAAGTTGTGTTAGTTTCAAATTTGTGTGCTTCAACTACGTTTTCTGTTCTTATTCTTTGCATTTTGTTTTGTTGGCAGACACTAATCTCTGAAGCTCGAGTCATGGGATTGGGACCGAAGTTTGTGTCTGTTTACATTCATAAACTTGCTGTAAGAATTTGAGACTTCAATCGCACTTTATTCTGTCAGCATTTATCTCGTGTTTTTTTTTGGGCTCTTTCTTACACATCACATAGGACATTTCCAATTGTTTCAGATTGAGCGAAGAATATATTATGGTGACGTCGAAGGCCTGTCAGTCGAGTGGCTTGAAAACACATCCACATTGGTGCTGGATTTGCATAGGAATAAGCGACCTCAGAGAAGGGGATTATTGCATGCAAAGGTTGTTACCCTGGAGGATACTACAATGGTTTACAATCCTTTAGAGCTCGTTGGACTTGAGGAAAATGATAAATGGACCAAGATTGGGACTTCCTCTGTTCACATGGAACCTCAGAAAAAAGAAGTCTATCCTGCTGTTTTCCCCCTGACACTGAGGCTTCTCTCTACTATTCCAGTGGTTCTTCATCCAGTTGGAGGTGATGACGGGCCTGTTGATATAGGAGTGAGGCTGTATATGAGCTCATACTTCGGTAAGTAGAAATTACAGGATCCAGGAAACTACCATCAGCACACTGCTTTCTGGAGATATTTTGGTGGCAACACCTGGGGAGGTCAGATAAGCCAGGTGTTCATGGTTGGAGTTCCTTGTGAACACTGTTCTTGTACAGTCGTCGTAAGACGATGAAAAGAAGAATGAATTCCATCCAAGTGGTTGTGAGTAGCTGACTTTTTGTAATGCACAACACAGCCTTCTAAGAGGAGGGTTATGGTTGCCTGCAGGGGGCTGGGAGATCAAGTGGCTTAACCTTTTAGCAAGCTGCTTGTTGGAAATAGGAATTGGCCTGTCTTTTCTTTTTATTAAAGAGGCTAGTTCCTACCAGGTTCCCCTACGGCCTGAAGGGAACTGAAGCCAGCTTTTTCTTTATTTATGGGTCTTTTCCTTTTCAAAGTCTACGCTCAGAATAACCTGCCCGTATGGGCCTTTTACACGTTTATAGATGTAGCTGCAATTTGTTTTCTGAATCCTTTTCTGGAAAGGTTTACATGTATTGGCCATCTTGTGTTAGAACAACTCTTCTGTCTTTCTAGAAAATGTCACCCTTCAGATATGGGATGAACTAAGACAGATCTTTTCCGGCGGGTTGCAGTGAGCCATGCTTATTTCTACAGCCATCACTGCCTCCTCCACCCGGCTTATAAGTACCATTATTGATAATTCAAAAATATAAAATTGAGTAATCAATCTTTTTCAATTGCCACCAATATTGTATATTTCATGTTTTTCGTGGCTTTTCATGATGTAGCACTTTGATATGAAGCTCACCGTGAAGTAGGGGGAACCTGAAACGGCATTTATGCTATGGAGGTTGTGGAGAGCTCTTATATGGAACCTTCAAACCCGAAGAAAAATGGAGGGTGCCTGTTGCAGTGCGCTGCTTTGTCTCTTACCTGCTGCATGTCTCTTCCTGTGGGTCACTCGTTACCTGGGTTGATGTATCGTCTGAACGGAAGATGCCATGTTTAAATCAAGAATCTGCAGAATTTGGAGGTTTGGAAAATTTGCGAAATATGCTATTAATAAGAAGGTTAACCTGTGTTTCACTGGCCTGCCATGTGTGTGAAAGTTGATGAATCCATGGCTGTTAGAGGGTAGCGGCATCTCGAAGAGAGACTGGTCCGGAATGAGGAAAGAAACATCCCGGGAAGTATGCAGAGGCTTCTAAGGTTGTGTTTGTTAGCATTATTCTCTGGTCTTTGCCTCCCTTTGATTGAGGAATAGAATAAAAACAGGTTAATTATGAGGGGTAGGTTATTCCGGGTTAATCTTCTTTCTGCTTTTATATGAGGATATTTAACTCTTTTGGATAAATTGATTTACTCTCAAATTGAAAGGAGTTGAAAGTAGAATAAAGTGGAATATGGTGCTCGAAGGTTCTAAAATATCCTTATTCTTCCACACTAAAATTCATTAAATTATTTTATTATTCTTGTTAAAGATAAGTTTACTTAAATATGAGTATTACATCATTATTATTGAATCATTAGTGTTGATAATTTAACTTAATTTGTTATCTTTGTTAACAACTTTATTTAAAATAACATTACAATGTTATATTATAAATTAAAAGATTAACTTTGACATAATATAATATAATAATAATATTATTATTTTTCATAACAATTTCAATGTGACATGTTATACTAAAATATAGAATTACTTATATAGTAATATTACAATAATACTTTGCCAATATGACTTGCTTAATATATTGTCGGAATAACTACATATATAACTTTTTTAAATCGCTAATTACACTTTTGCCTCTCAATTATTTGTTCTATTATTAATAACCCTGCTCTGTGAAACTTATGCCACAAATGCCCCTGAGGTTAATTTCCATTTCATAACGTAATAATATACCTAGAATATGTTAACGTTTGTTTTGAGGGAAGGAAAGACAATAATACGCTCACGGCCATGGGTGCGCAAAGAGAGAGAGAGAGAGAGTTCCTTTTGCTTGTTACAAGCACTAGTGGTGGCAGCCATGGCTGTCCACCTCGTCTAGCTACACGGAGCTGCCGCCTCCTCCATTGGTCACCATCAAGCACTCGTTCCCCACCGCTCAGACTAACTTGAACCTCGATAGCCTCGGCACCTCGACCTTTAGTGACCCCTTCTAGCCCCTTGTCCTTGGTGACGAAGCAGTTCTCCACCACCAGGCTGGCAAGCTGCCAGGCATCGTGCACCACCAGGGTGTCGCAGTAGATGCATCCACCTCCATGGAGTGGCCCACTTGCTCGAAGTTGCCCTGCTCCACTTCTAGATACCGGAGGCGGTTGTAGTGCATTTCTAGGCCCCCCTTGAACTTGCAATCGCGCATGGAAAGGCCCTCCTGGGTAGGGCACTAGGTGATGGGGTTACCTCCTTCAAGGGCGGCGTAGGAGAATGTGAGGGTTTTGAGGGCGGCGAAGGTGGTGAACCCGGTGGGATCGAAGCCGTAGGAGGCCACTTTTAGCTGCCCGAGAGTTGCAGGCGCCAAGATGGGGCTGAGGCCATCGTAGTCGTATGTGTTGGAACTCCCCAGGTCGTAGTTGCAGGTGATCTGAGTGAAATCGAGCTCTAGCGCCGCGTGCTGTTTAACGGCCACGGTGGGGCAGACCCAACGGTCAGTGCTGGTGCCCGAATCGCGGCACTAGCATGTGAGGTGAAGGACAAAGCGGTAACGGGCCCGATGCATGGCGCATACAAGGACTAACTCGATGAAGGAGGTGAACTTAGGTAGTAAAGGTGAGGTATTATTGCCCCTTTTTATGTAGAGTTGAGATTTAACCATAGTTAATTATTTTAGTTGGATCTGATTAAGGGACATGACGACAGGGGCATTTGTGACATAAGTTTCACTTAGTAGAATTATTAATAATAGGACGAAAAATTAAGGGGCAAAAATGTAATTAGAGATTCAAGAGGATTATATATGTAATTATCCCTATAATATCATAATGTCTTACCAATTTGGGGGCAAGGTTATTATAATAGTATTATAATATAGTATTATTATGATATTATTATATTATTATATAGTAATAGTATAATATACTTTACCAATGTGACATGTTTGACTTAATGCAGTATTATAATATCTTACAAGTCCGGGGTAGGGTTATTATAATATAATATAATATTATAATATTATAATATTATATTATTATTATAATATAGTGTATATTATAATATTATTATATAGTAATATTAAAATATATTTTACTAATATGACCTATTGGAATTAATATAATATTATAATATTTTACCAAAATGAGGTAGGGTTATTACTATAATATAGTATTATTTAAATATTATTACATAGTAATATTATTAATATCATTATACAGTAATATTACAATATACTTTACCAACGTGACCTATTTGACTTAACATAGTATTATAATATTTTACTAGTCTGGGGTAGGGTTATTATAATATTATAAGATAATAATATTATATTATTCTAAATATAGTACTATTATAACATTATTGTACAGTAATATTATAATATACTTTACCAATGTGACATGTTTAACTTAATATAATATTATAATACCTTATCAACGTAGGGAAGGGTTATTATAATATATAGTAATATTATAATATACTTTATTAATGTAACCTAATTTGACTTAATATAATACTATAATATCTTACCAATTTGAGAGCAGGGTCGTAAAGAGCATCCGGAGGGGGAAAAGAGTTACGGGTGAAAGAGGGCAGGATTATCTTGCATGGGGGAGGTGGAATAGTAAACCGAGGGATGTTAGTATTATATGTGGCCTTCAAGAGAATCACATATATTGTACAGTCTTGTTCAGTTGTTTATAATATTAATGGCATTATATTGATTATGTGTAAATCGTATTCTTTTAACCGTTTCATAGTGAAGTTCATAAATGCGTACAACAATTGTCAAATTATCATTAGATTATAATAATGAGATTGACAACTTTTAAACACACATTCTTAAGTGTTCTTAATCAGAGGATATTTGAGAAGAATATCAAATATCCAGTGAGATTAGTACATATTACTCCTACTCATTTAATAAGGGTAATTGGTCTTATAGTCACTTATGTAGAGACACTAGGACTAATCTATAAGTGCTCATTGGCGAATGAGTTCACTAAACTGATCCAACTTGAATCGCTGGATGATAATTTACCTAACTGTCAACTAGCTTAATTCAATGTCACAGTTGCATGGTTGGTCCTTGGATCTGAGATACCAAAGACACATTGTCGATGAACTTTTAGACTTTGACCTTGACTAATAGATCTTTAATCATGAGGTCCTAATCAGTCAAGTGATCGGGTTCAACTAAGTGCCTTTGAAAGTAATTAAGTGTTCAATACAAGATCATTCGCATTTAGTAATTAGAGAAAGAATGTTCTAGGTAAGATGCACGGGAGTCCTTAGTCATGGTGGACACTGTATCAGAAAAGATATTTTCTGTTATCGTATAGCAACATCTAGTCCAAGTGACTTGACTGATTAGGATATGACAATTGATAATAACTTAAGTTTACTCGAGAATATTGTACGGATAAAGGATTATAACTATGCAGTAATTGATGAAGGAAAGGTTCTCTGAGTGGGTTGCTGAACTCCATTATCTTTTGGGATCATGCAATATTGCTTGGCACCTAATTTGATCAAAAGTTCAACCGATTATTATGAGAAAGTAATTCAATTAATTATTTATTTAATATAAGATATTAAATTAATTAATTTAAGTTAATAAATAGTTACTAGACTTAATAGGTCAAAAATCAGACTGGTACTTAGGCCTAGAGGGTCACACGTATAAAGATTCTTAATTGATGGTATTTAAGTAAGTTTTATATTAATTCGGAAACTTTTGTGAAAGTTTGCACCGACTTAATATAAATAAGCACTAAGAGGAAACCCTGGGCCAAGCTCTACCCCTCTATCTAGGCCGCCGTCTCTCTCTCTTTCTCTCTCTCTCTCTCTCTCTGGTGCCCAATACAAGGTGCCCCTCCTCTCTGTTCTCTCTCTGTCGCTTCTACTTCCCGAGCATCAGAAGCCTCCGTTCGTATGCTGTAAACACTTTCGTGGAGAAGAAACGTCAGCGAATGCGCCGAACCAAATGAGGGAGCGAGGACGAACCATCAAGTGGGGGATCGCATTGATACCGCTAGAGGTTAGGTACCTGCGCGGCTAGTAGCATCGCTCCGTCAGAACCATTTGGTTGCAGATTCGACTCCGCGCAAAGTGATGAAGGATCATCATTTTTATTTATTTCTCTAGAAACATGCATGTTTAATTTTTAATTATCTGTTTCCACTACGTTCTTCGTTGGCCCGCTTGGATCCTTACAAGGGATATCTTAAGGATAACTCACTTCAACTCACTTTCATTTTGGGTTAGGGAACTCTGCTTATCAAACTGCTTTTTGGGTTAGAACAGGGTATCCCAAAGTCAAAAAAGGAATATCCCTCAATCAAAGATTTTGGTGATAATCTTAGAATACAAGTATCAAAATTGAAATAAGTTACGATTGCCCCGTGGAAATCCATGGGGGTTAGCACAAGGCTCGACAGAAGAAAACGAGAGATTTTGTAAATAGATCACTATAACATTTTTATTTATAAATCCGATCTCCTTAATTATGGTGATATTTGCATACAATCTCCTAAACTGTGTGATTTGTTTTGAATTTCACCCGACTTGAAATATTTTTACTTTACATAAAATATTTGAAACCTATATTATCAACAATATCCTCAGTACAAATATAAATACCTCATAAGAAACTCACATGGACATCCACCTATTAGCTTGTTGTAATTTAGCTTTACAAGTACATTTAGCATTAAAAAATATTCTTATCGGAAAATATGTGCTATAAATAGAAATATTTTTTATGCTAAATATGTACAACAAGGTTACTTATACAATTTTTCTTGTGAGGTGTTTATATTTTAATTCAGGGTATTATTAGTATTTTTATTTAATAGTTTTCACATATTCTATGTAAGATAACAATATTTTACTTTAGATGAAATTCAAAATAAGCTCACATAGTTAAAGGGTTATATGCATATCCCCATAGTTAAGGGGAATACATGCAAATCTGAATATGCATAGAGTTATTTATAAATATAAAATCTTTTGGGTTTATTTATGTAGCGGTCAGAAATTGGTCAGACGACGACGATCGTCCAATCAAATCTTCTGGCTACTCGATAGAATTTGCAAAATTGGAAATGCCTAGGGTAGAGCATGCAAGAGGAAGAAGAGACGTTAGAGGGTCTCATGTTCTTCTGGAGAGCAAAACCCTCCGATGCTTAAGTCAAGTCCTAGAAGGGAATGGATTCTCTAGAGTGTTAGGCTAATATTAGCGTACCTTTCACTGGACAAGGTCAAAGATATATATAGCCCCCCTCTGATGGTGTATCATGGGGGTTGTTTACCCTTGGGGAGTTGATTGACCCATGATCCATATCTTTTGATTGAGAAGATCATGGGATATTAGATAAGAATTGATCTCCTCTCATGATCATGGAAGCAAATCGTACGGACCTGTCTTAATCATGGAAGCAAATCGTACGGACCTGTCTTAAGTAGACGGTTATGCCATTAACCCGTAAGACCCGCTTAGTGGCGGAGAGGAGTTATGGATCGATCCTGGGGGACCTTCGATCTCTCAGGCAGTCGGGAAGGTCTTGCAGGTTAAAGGCATAATAACCGTCCACTTAAGTAGGTCCGCACGATCTGTTCCTCCGATCACGAGAGAAGATCCCTCCTTATCCAATATCCCACGATCCCCTCAATCAAAGGACATGAATCATGGGCCAATCAACTCCCTAACAGTAAACAACCCCTATAATGCCATATTAGAGGGGAGCTATATATATCCGTGACCTTCTCCGATGAAAGGAACGTTGAATACTAGCCTAAAACTCCAGAGAATCTATTCCCTTCTAGGACCTAACTTAGGTATCAGAAGGTTTTACTCCCCAGAAGAACGGAAGGCCCTCTAACGTCTCTTCTGTTAGTTTTAGGTGGCCTACAAGCCAATCTGACTATGTAAATCTCGTTCATTTATTAATATAATGACATAATATTCATTATGTGTAAATCGCATTAATTATCGTTTCATAATGAAGTCCGTGAATATGTGCTATAGTGATCAGATTATGATGAGATCATACTAATGAGACTGATCACTTAAACACACATATTCTTAATCGTTCCTAGTCGGAGGATATCTGAGAAGGACATCGGATATCCGATTAGACTAGTACAGATTACTCCTGCTCATATGATGAGGGTGACTGATCTCATAAGTCACTTGTGTGGAGACACTAAGGCGAATCTATAGGTGCTCATTGGAGAATGAGTTCACTGAACTGATCCGACTGAATCGTTGGATGGTATTGTACCTCACTGTCAACCAGCTTGATTCTATTGTCACAGTTGCGTGGATGGTTCTCGGACCTGAGACACCAAGGACACCTTGGCGGTGGACTTCTGTGCTTTGACCTTGGTTTATGAATCTCTAGCTACGGGATTCTAAAACGCCAAGGATTGGGTACAGCGGAATACCGTCGAAGGGAATTGTGTGTCAATAAGGAATCATTCGCTCTCGGTACTTAGAGAGAGAATGCTCTAGGAAGGATGCGCGAAAGTCCCTGGCCAGGGCGGACAATAATATCGGGAAATGAGTTTTCCGATATTCATCAGCGGCATCCAATCCAAGTGAGTCAACCAGTTAGGGTTTGACAGCTCGCCATGCCCTGAGTTGACTCGAGAGCATTGTACGAATGAAGGATTATATCTACGCGGTAATTGTCGGCGGAAAGGTTCCAAGGGTGGGTTACTTAACCCCAATACCTTCCGGGTTCACGCGGTGTTGCTTGGCACCCAACGTGATCGGAAGCCCGGTCGAATTCGATGTGCGACATAAATTCGATTGATTAATTAATTAATAAAGGGTTATTAATTGATTAATAAAACCAGTGAGGAGTCACTGGGCTTGTTGGGCCATTAACTGGACTGGTAATTGGGCCTAGAGGGTCACACGCAAATGATTCTCAAGGCGATGGATAAATAAGTGGGTTTTACACAAACTGGGGGTTTTTATGAAAAATCACGCGGTTAGTATAAAACATAGCGAACGGGCTGAGCAGGCCAAGCTGCTGCCAACCCTAGCCGCCCCTCCTCTGTTTCTCTCTCTCTTTCTGGCGTCCAGACAGATCCAGATCTACTCCGCTCCTTCTCCGAATCCCATTTGACGGGAAATCGTCCGCGCGTTGCGGCGATCGTTGCGACGACTGGCGGAGGTTTCGTGGGCTGCGAAGAACGAAGAACTTGAGGATATCCGTCGCGAGGAGGATCGCGTGGACTTCGCTAGAGGCCGGGCGCTTGCGTGGCTTGCGGTGTCGCACCGACGGAACCGAACGGTTGCGGATTCGAATCCGCACACGGTAAGAATCGATTATCCAATAATCGTGTTTTTAGAGTTTTCGAAACAAGAAAACGGATCGTTGTTTTATTTTATTCTCCGCTGCGTGAGCGATCCGGAGAAACTCGAGAAAACCCAACAGTAGTATCAGAACCAGGTTCCACTGTTTCTTGTCCCATTTCGGTCTCCGATTTAGTGATTCCATGTGTTATTCCATGCTAAATATTCGATTAATTGTTGGATCTGTGTTTATGTGATGAACACGGTTAATTTGATTATTTTTCTGTAATTTTTTGAATTTTATTTTGGGGTTTTCGGAGTTCTTCATGAGATGATGATCAGGGGTTTTTCGGCGACTTCGTTCGATTTTCCCAAGCATTGGGATGGCCGGCAAGGATTCCGGAACCCCTTGGGATAGTCCCCACTTTCCACCGAGTACCTTCCCCGGCGCCGTAGTGGCCTTGAAGAGCTGCAAAAATCGAGCCCAAGTTCGGCTCTAAACCAGAAAAAATCAGATTTTTTGGGGCTTTATAGGGGCTATCACAACATCTTGAGAGGGCCCTCGCCGACGCCGGTGGGCTTGCCGGTGCCGGGAACGTCGCCGGCGAGGCCGAGCGGCGTCAGGCCGGTCGCCGCCGGCGCCCCGTCCGCCGCCACTGTTAGAATTGGGTGGCCTCAAAGCCAATCATTGTACATTCTAGTTCAGATTATTAATAAAGGCAATTATTTCTTCATTTAATAGTTCTCGCAAACGACTATCGTAATGAAGGTTCATAGACAAATGTATGGGATATTGAATCATGATGAGATCATGATAGTGAGATCAATATCCTAAGGCAATTGTCTTAAATAGTTCTCGATCATAGGATATTTGAGATGGACATTAAATATCCGATAAGATCGACACAAGTTATGTCTGCTCATGTGATGAGGGTGAATGATCTCACATTCACTCGTGTGGTGACACTAAGACAAACAAGTGGGTGCTCATTAGAGAATGAGTTCACTGAACAGACCCAAATAAGAATTCATGGATGGTAATTATACCTATTAGTCAACCAGGGAATTCAATCGTTGCAGTAGCACAGTTGGTCCTTTGACCTGAGTCACCAATGATACCTTGTTTGTGGACCATTGTATCTTGATTCTCTGACTCGTGGACTTTAACCATTAAGTCCACCATAATCGGTCTTTCAGATACAGTGGAAAGCTTGCGAAGGTAATTGAGTGAACAACAAGGGATCACTCACTCTTGGTATAAGACTGGAGAGAGAATGTCCTATGGATGTGTACACAGAAATCCCTGGCCATGGTCAAATGAAAGAGATGTCTTTCTAGATATTAACTGTGTACTGGAATCCATCTGGATAATGCGATAGAGGGTTTGACTATAAAACCATACCCTTACGTTATCGGGACATTGCATGAGTGAAGGATTATATCTGTGCGGCATCTGCAGACGGAAAGGTTCAATTGAAGGGAACAGTATCCCTTATATCTTCTGGGATCATGAGGTAGTGTTTGGTGTTGTTCATGATCAGAAGGCCAAGTGATTTGATCATCAGATGATAATTCACTTGTTTATTAAATTAATCATTTAACATATGATGTTTAAATGTTAATTAATAAATATTAAACTCAAGAAAAAATTCTAAGTTTAATGGGCCTGCAACCGGATTGATATATGGGCCTAGAGGGTCACACACATAATAGTTCTCGTCAGACGGTGAGAGACGTTAAATTTCATGCTTATCTGGGTTTTTATGAAAAGCCCCAGGATAAACATGAAGATTTAATGGAGAATTATCCAAGGCCAAACTCTTGGATAATCATGAGGATTAATCCTTGTGCTTATCCTTATTTCTATATAAGGAGGGCCAAGGGGGAGGGGTAAAAAGTTAGTTGGACGAATTTTACTCCCCAGATTCTCTCTCTCCTCTCTCTCTCTCCTTCTCTCTCTCTTGGAGTGGATCTGTCTCTCTCCGCGCATGGTGGATTTGAGATCTGGTCGGAGCACTCAAGTCGAGGAGGAAATCGCGTCTGCTGCGGGAACTCGTGTGGATACCTCTAGAGATCGTGCGCGTGCGCGATTACCGAGTTGGCATCATCCACGAGAGATTCGAAACCCCGCAAAGGTGAAGAACTGTTCTTCCCGCTTAGATTTTAATGTCCGTTTTACGACCCCAGCAACCGATACAATGGAATCATTTTTATTTCTGCTGCGTTCATGGCGATTCCTTATAGTGGTATCAGAGCCAGGTTGCTGGTTCGGTCGTAAAACGGCTTCGTTTTGCGTGATTTTCTCGTTATGCGTGAAGAACCCGTATTGTACGTGTTCTTGGGCTAAAAATTATTTTTTAATAATCTGGGAATCGTTCCCACGTTTTTAGAAGGTCTAAAACTTGTTGGGATTTGATCCCGGATTTTATTTTGGGTTTTTCGAAGTTCTTCATGTGATGATGAACCGGGGTACTTCGGCGGCTTCGTACGTGCATCCCAAGTGTTGGGATGGCGGCCCGGATGTCTGGATCTATTGGTGATAGTCACCACTACGCATTCGACACATTTGCCGGCGCCGGAGTGGCCTTGAAGAGCTACAAAATCGAGCCCAAAGATTGTTTTAAACCCTGCGAAAATTCAGATTTTGGGGAGAAAAACCGTGGCTCGGGAAGCCTGATTTGGCCACCGCCGGCGGCCCTGCCGGCACCGGGGGCACCGCCGGCCGGGACCTGCGCCGCCAGGGGCGGCCGCCGGCGCCGCCCACAAAGCCTCCACCGCCGTCGGCCTGCTGCATTAGGGTTTGCAGCTTTTAAGAAGAACGGCCCGGTCGAAACGCAGGAGGAGGGGCCGGACCGCCCGATCCCGACCCGGTCGGACCGGACAGGGGCCGAGCGGCGCCCTGGCAGAGCCAGGGTTCGACCCTGGCCGAGCCAGGGCTCGGGTCTGGCTGGGCCAGACCCCCTGGCCGAGCCAGGGCCCTGGGCCCGGGCCGTTTGGGCCCTAATGGGCTGGGCCGATTTTCTGGTTTTTAAATTTTTTTTTAATGCCTGTTTAACCCCCTTTAAACCCTATATTAGCCCATTTAAGCCTGTTTTAAAATTATTTTAAAACAGAATAATTAATAAATGTTATTAATTATTTTTATGATTATTAACAGCTTATTAAAGTGTTTAATAACTGTTATTCAAATAAAGGGCTTTATAATTAATGGGTGTTAGTTAATTATTTAAAATTGTTTTAGATAATTAATTTTCCTGTTAAATTAATTAGTTTAAAATTTTTTTAAACTGATTTCATGCATAACTTGATTACTTTTACTGTTCAAATTGTTTGAATTAGTATTTAGATTAACTGAATAGTTTAGTTAGTTATTTTGTCAATAATGTTTTGAATATTATTGATTATAATGAAATAAATGTTATTTTGAAAACTAATTGGTATTATAATTTTATATTTATAAAATTTAATACCAAACTGCAATTATGTGATGATTGTGATGCATGTGATGTATGATGTGGATGAATGCAATGCTTATTTCATTTGGTATTTTAAATAGGACCTGCGTGTCCTCCTCTCTCTTAATCCAAGTGTACTTTCTACCTTCCTATAAGATTGTACTCCCCTTGATAAGATCAAGGTTTCTAATTGTTTAAATGTACATTTGTGGACCTGCGAGTCCTGAATTTCATATTTAAATGTATCGGATTAAGCTAAGAGGACGGGATCTTGTGAAGACACCTCTGGAGGGAGGACTCGCATCAAATGGAACCAATGTTGCTGTTTTCACATTATGATCCTATTATGGATCATCCTTTGGCTCCGATGATTCCATAGTAGCTTTAGCAGTCCATGATCATCCCCATTTAATTTTTCTGCACATATGTGATATTTGTGGATTATGCTATCATATATATATTTCTATTTAGTATAATGATACTTCAAATTGAAATACTATTGGTAGCACGATTTTTATAAATCAAATCAAAAACCCTCTTTTAAAATTTAAGTTGTAAACGTAAGATATTCAGAATAATCCACGTAACCCACCATCATTATAGATCTTAGGATAATTCTTATCTCAAACAGATTTGTTGTGCTACCACAAGGTCCATTTGATTTAGAAATTAAACTAGGTCTACGACATGTGATGTCATTAAGATGAATGGACAAATAGTGTAGTTTTGTTGTGCTACCACAAGGATTGCACTATGAATTCATGTCATCTAAGTAATGATGGATAAACTTAACTGAATCATTTGATTTGTTGTGCTACCACAAGGTCATTCTGATTCAGGGGTTAAATTGATCGGATATTGCAAAATGTTGCAACTGTCAAGAGTTGACTGCCTAATGGACTTGATGTGATTTGTTGTGCTACCACAAGGTCACATGCATGTTGCCCGAAGGATTCTGATCCCCATTAGGAGATCACTGGAATCTCCCGTTCTGTGTATTAGAGGGTCATACAGATCGCCGAAAAATAGTGGGAGCATAAATCTAAATTAAAAGTCATAAATCTGATTTTAAGAACTATCTGCTCATTTTATATATTTCCATGTAGGTCGCTATGTCGTCACCTAACCCCCTCCGCTGCATACTTGATGCAAACAAACTCACGGGACCAAATTACATTGACTGGTTACGCAACCTGAAGATTGTCCTCAGGTGTGTAAAGCTAGCCTATGTCCTGGATCAACCAGATCCAGTGCAACCCGGTGATAATGCTAACGAAGATGAATTAATGATGTATGAAAATTGGAAGGAGGACTCTGTCAAGGTCCAGTGTTATATGCTTGGTTCAATGAACAATGAACTGCAGCGACATCATGATAACATGGAACCTAAGACCATTCTGAATCACCTACAAGAGTTGTTTGGTGAACAATCCAGAACATAAAGATATGAGATATCTAAGAAATTGTTTAGGACCAGAATGAGTGAGGGCACATCTGTGCAAACTCATGTGCTCAAGATGATAGAATGGATTGAGAGGCTTGCAGTGCTTGGCTTTGTTATGAACAATGACCTGAGCATCGACTTAATCCTACAGTCCCTTCTAGATTCATTTTCACAATTCATTATCAACTTCAATATGAACAAAATTGAAATTTCACTGGCTGAGCTGCTCAACATGTTGAAGACAGCAGAAGGCACTATCCAGAAAGACAAGCTAAATGTAATGCTTGTTGGTAAGACCAACAAGAAAAGAAAAGCTGGACAGACCTTTAAGAAAGGTAAGCCTAAGAAGCTAGTGAAAAGCAAACTGGCGGCACAAAAGGACAAAGCTAAAGTCAATGATAAAGGTCAGTGTTTCCACTGCCATAAAGAAGGTCATTGGAAGAGAAACTGCAAGATTTATCTCGCAGAAAAAGCAAAGGAGAAGCTTGGTGAAGCTTCAGGTATTCTCATGATCGATCTTAACTTGTCTTATAGAGAATCAACATCCTGGGTATTAGATACTGGATGTGTTTCTCATATCTGCAATAACTTGCAGGTGTTAACAAGTAAAAGAAGATTGAACCGCGGAGACGTGGATCTGAGGCTCGGGAATGGAGCAAAAGTTGTTGCGTTAGCTGTGGGGACAGCAAGACTTCAGATGCCATCAGGAGACTCTTTGGAACTGATAGATTGTTATTATGTTCCAACCATTATTAGGAATATCATATCTATTTCATGTTTAGATAGACAAGGATATTCTATGAAATTAGAGAATAAAGGTTGTTCAATTTATCAAGGAGACAAATTGTTTGCTTCCGGATATTTGTTGAATGGATTATATTTACTTGATATTTCATATGATGTTTGTCTGGTAAATAATTCTCTTGAACGTTTAGATAAGGATGTGAATAAATCGTACCTATGGCATTGTAGGCTAGGTCATATAAATGAGAACATGATTATAAGGTTGCAAAAGAATGGATATCTTGATCCATTTGATTATGAATCATTTGCAACCTGTGAAGCTTGTCTCATGAGAAAGATGACCAAAGCTCCATTCTCGGGACATGGAGTAAGAGCTAAGGACTTATTGGAACTAATACATAGTGATGTATGTGGTCCAATGTCCACTCATGCTATGGGTGGTTACTCATACTTTGTTTCATTTACAGATGATTTTTCAAGATATGGCTACATATATTTAATGAAATATAAGTCAGAAGTTTTTGACAAATTCAAAGAGTTTAAAAACGAAGTTGAGAACCAGACTGGAAAGAGTATTAAAACTCTTCGATCAGAACGAGGGGGTGAATACTTAAGTACAGAATTCACAAAATATCTTAAGGATAATGGTATTTTGTCTCAGTGGACTCCTCCCTATACACCTCAGTTAAATGGTGTATCGGAAAGGAGAAATCGTACTCTATTAGATATGGTACGATCCATGATGAGTTATGCCAAACTTCCAATCTCTTTATGGGGATATACACTGTTGACTGTTGCATATCTGTTGAACAAAGTTCCCAGTAAGTCAGTACCTTCCACTCCATATGAGATATGGAAAGGAAAGAAACCAGACTTTAAGCATATTAGAGTCTGGGGTTGTCCTGCACATGTCAAAAGACATGATCCAGACAAACTGGATTCCATGACAGAGAAATGTAGATTTGTGGGATATCCAAAAGAGACTTTTGGATATTACTTCTATCAGCCCAGCGATCAAAGGGTGTTTGTCGCAAAAAGAGCTGTCTTCTTAGAGAAAGAATATCTTTCAAAAGAAGACAGTAGGAGCAAGATAGAACTGGAAGAAATTCTAGACTCACAAATCAACACTAGTTCATCTACTGAACCATTGACTCAAGAACTTGTTTAAGACGATACACAAAAGGTTCGCAGATCAGGTAGAGTGCCTAAGCAGCCTGAAAGATATGTTGGACATATCGATGATGGCAAACCAAAAGTGCACTTAAATGAGGATGATGATCCTCAAACCTACCTTGAAGCCATAAATAGTCAAGAATCAGAAAAATGGCATGAGGCAATGAATTCTGAAATTCAGTCCATGTATGCCAACCAAGTTTGGAACTTGGTTGATCTGCCAGAAGGTATAGTACCTATTGGCAGTAAATGGATCTTTAAAAGAAAGATTGGGGCAGATGGACAGATTGACACATACAAGGCAAGGCTGGTAGCAAAAGGATATCGTCAAAGGCAAGGCATTGACTATGACGAAACCTTTTCTCCAGTTGCCATGATTAAGTCAATCAGAATACTTCTTACTATCGCTGCATTCTATGATTATGAAATATGGCAAATGGATGTGAAAACAACATTCCTTAACGGGAACCTTCAAGAAGAGGTGTATATGATACAACCTGAAGGATTCACTTCCATAAAACATTCAAGCAAGGTATGCAAGCTGCAAAGATCCATCTATGGATTAAAGCAGGCATCCCGAACTTGGAACTTAAGATTTGATGAAGCAATCAAATCTTATGACTTCATTAAGAATGAAGATGAACCTTGTGTATACAAAAAGGCTAGTGGGAGCGCAGTTACCTTTTTGGTACTTTATGTTGATGACATTCTACTCATTGGGAATGATGTAGGAATGTTGTCATCGGTAAAGGCTTGGTTATCCAAAAACTTCTCCATAAAAGATTTGGGAGAAGCATCCTATATTCTGGGAATAAAGATCTATCGAGATAGGTCCAAAATGATGCTTGGCTTGTCCCAATCTATGTACATAGATACCATAGTCAAAAGGTTTGGCATGGAAAATTCCAAGAGTGGCCTCGTTCCTATGAGGCATGGATTTATCTCTCTAAAAAAATGTCTCCCAAGACACATGAAGACAGAGCATACATGGATAGAGTTCCTTATGCCTCGGCAATAGGATCTATCATGTATGCAATGCTATGTACTAGGCTTGATGTGGCACATCCATTAAGTGTCACTAGTAGATGTCAGGCTGATCCAGGTGAGGAACACTGGAAGGCGGTGAAATGTATCCTTAGATACTTGAGAATGACTAAGGATCTATTTCTCGTTTATGGAGGAAACGACTTGGAACTTCAAGGATTTACTGACTCGAGTTTCCAGTCGGATATGGATGACAGCAAATCCATGTCTGGATTTGTGTTCATGTTAAATGGAGGTGCAGTAAGTTGGAAGAGTTCCAAACAGGAAACAACTACAGATTCGACGACCGAAGCAGAATACATTGCTACAGCTGAAGCGGCCAAGGAGGCGGTTTGGATGAAGAAGTTCATCTCGGCACTTGGAGTAGTTCCAAGCATTTCAGATCATGTTCCATTATTGTGTGACAACAATGGAGCAATAGCTCTAGCGAAGGAGCCAAGATCACATCAGAAGTCAAAGCACATTCTGAGACGATTTCATCTAATTCGTGAGATCATCGCCCGAGGAGATATAGTAGTTGAGAAAGTCTCATCTGAAGATAATGTAGCAGATCCCTTGACTAAGCCATTGTCTCAAAACAATTTAGAACGTCACCTTAAGTCTATGGGACTTAGACATATGGGTGTTTGGCTACAGTCCAAGTGGGAGAATGTTAGAATTGGGTGGCCTCAAAGCCAATCATTGTACATTCTAGTTCAGATTATTAATAAAGGCAATTATTTCTTCATTTAATAGTTCTCGCAAACGACTATCGTAATGAAGGTCCATAGACAAATGTATGGGATATTGAATCATGATGAGATCATGATAGTGAGATCAATATCCTAAGGCAATTGTCTTAAATAGTTCTCGATCATAGGATATTTGAGATAGACATTAAATATCCGATAAGATCGACACAAGTTATGTCTGCTCATGTGATGAGGGTGAATGATCTCACATTCACTCGTGTGGTGACACTAAGACAAACAAGTGGGTGCTCATTAGAGAATGAGTTCACTGAACAGACCCAAATAAGAATTCCTGGATGGTAATTATACCTATTAGTCAACCAGGGAATTCAATCGTTGCAGTAGCACAGTTGGTCCTTTGACCTGAGTCACCAATGATACCTTGTTTGTGGACCATTGTATCTTGATTCTCTGACTCGTGGACTTTAACTGTTAAGTCCACCATAATCGGTCTTTCAGATACAGTGGAAAGCTTGCGAAGGTAATTGAGTGAACAACAAGGGATCACTCACTCTTGGTATAAGACTGGATAGAGAATGTCCTATGGATGTGTACACAGAAATCCCTGGCCATGGTCAAATGAAAGAGATGTCTTTCTAGATATTAACTGTGTACTGGAATCCATCTGGATAATGCGATAGAGGGTTTGACTATAAAACCATACCCTTGCGTTATCGGGACATTGCATGAGTGAAGGATTATATCTGTGCGGCATCTGCAGACGGAAAGGTTCAATTGAAGGGAACAATATCCCTTATATCTTCTGAGATCATGAGGTAGTGTTTGGTGCTGTTCATGATCAGAAGGCCAAGTGATTTGATCATCAGATGATAATTCACTTGTTTATTAAATTAATCATTTAACATATGATGTTTAAATGTTAATTAATAAATATTAAACTCAATAAACAATTCTAAGTTTAATGGGCCTGCAACCGGACTGATATATGGGCCTAGAGGGTCACACACATAATAGTTCTCGTCAGACGGTGAGAGACGTTAAATTTCATGCTTATCTGGGTTTTTATGAAAAGCCCCAGGATAAACATGAAGATTTAATGGAGAATTATCCAAGGCCAAACTCTTGGATAATCATGAGGATTAATCCTTGTGCTTATCCTTATTTCTATATAAGGAGGGCCAAGGGGGAGGGGTAAAAAGTTAGTTGGACGAATTTTACTCCCCAGATTCTCTCTCTCCTCTCTCTCTCTCCTTCTCTCTCTCTTGGAGTGGATCTGTCTCTCTCCGCGCATGGTGGATTTGAGATCTGGTCGGAGCACTCAAGTCGAGGAGGAAATCGCGTCTGCTGCGGGAACTCGTGTGGATACCTCTAGAGATCGTGCGCGTGCGCGATTACCGAGTCGGCATCATCCACGAGAGATTCGAAACCCCGCAAAGGTGAAGAACTGTTCTTCCCGCTTAGATTTTAATGTCCGTTTTACGACCCCAGCAACCGATACAATGGAATCATTTTTATTTCCGCTGCGTTCATGGCGATTCCTTCATGAGATGATGATCGGGGGGTTTTCGGCGACTTCGTTCGATTTTCCCAAGCGTTGGGATGGCCGGCAAGGATTCCGGAACCCCTAGGGATAGTCCCCACTTTCCACCGAGTATCTTCCCCGGCGCCGTAGTGGCCTTGAAGAGCTGCAAAAATCGAGCCCAAGTTCGATTCTAAACCAGAAAAAATCAGATTTTTTGGGGCTTTATAGGGGCTATCACAACATCTTGAGAGGGCCCTCGCCGGCGCCGGTGGGCCTACCGGTGCCGGGAACGTCGCCGGCGAGGCCGAGCGGCGTCATGCCGGTCGCCGCCGGCGCCCCGTCTGCCGCCACCTAACCTGCAAACGCAGGTTAGGGTTTCTACAGAGAAAGGGAGGGTGCCGAGTGGGGGGGGGAGGCCGGTTCGCCCGAGCCCGGTTGGACCGGGCCGGCCCAGTTGAATTGGGCCCGAGCCAGCCAAGCTAGCTGGCAACCCTGGCTCAGCCCAGGGCACCTCGGGTCCGGGCCTCTGGCCGAGCCAGGGCTCGCACCTGGCTCGAGCCAGGTGCCATTTTGGCTGAGCCAATTTGTTTTTTATTTCTCCTTAATAAAACCCCTATAAACCCCATTGTTCTAATTAAACCTATTGCCCATTTAAATCATGTATTAAATTGGATTTTAAGTTTAATTTAAAATTGTTTTAATATTAAACTTATTATTCAATTTTATTTTATTTGGGCATTTATGATTTTGGAATCTTTATATTAACAAGTAAGTTGTTAATTGATTAAAATTAATTATTAATTTAAGTGTTAGATTAATAATTAATTTTAATAGACTAATTTAAATGTTAAATTAGTATTTATTAGTTAATTGTAATTAATTGTTAAATTGATAATTAATTTTAATTAACTAATATAATGGTTTAATTAGATGTTATTAATTATTGATTTAAGAGTTACATTAATAATTAATACTAATTCACTAATCTAAGAGTTAGATTAGTAGTTAACTATCCTTTTGTGTTAGTTATTAGTTTAATAGTTAAATTAGTGATTAACACTTATTAATTATCTAGTCTATTTGTTAGATTGATAATTAATAATGAATTAGAGTTAATTATTAATTTATGTGATAAATTAATGATTAACTTTGATGGATAAATCTAAGAGTTAGATTACTCTTTAATAGTCTAATTGTTAGATTATTAATGGGGTTTAATCTAATTGTTAGATTATTAATTTGATTCAATCTAAATGTTAGATTGTTTAATTATTAGAAGTGTTCTAATTTGCATGGAATAATCTGGAATTATTAATTTGGAGTGTGTGCACATGTGATGTGTGTTTTGATGTTTTTAAATTTGATTTAATTGCATGTTAAGTTAATAAAATGAGTTTTCGAAATTCAAATACTAATTTTGATTGGATCCCATGCTTTTTGAAAGCCAAATTTATGTATTTTGAAAACTCTTTTATTTTAGCCATGTGATGCGCTGAATCATGTGTGGATGTTTAAAACACACCGTTGTCATTGATGTGCATTTATTTAATTGTTCATGTGATGAATGATGTGTTTGTGTGGATCGTGGATAAATGATGGATGTTTATTAATTGTTAATAAATAGAGATCTGCGTATCTCTCCCTCTCTCATTCTCCGATGTATTTCTACCTCCCTCTCTCTTGTACTCGCCATAAGGCCTTCTTCAATTTACTTGTAAATTCTAGAATTTATTGTAATATGAACGAGGCAACCGAAGAAGGAGCGAGGACGATCCACAACTGCAACCAGGAAGGCGAATAGATATAGATCCTTTGCCTATGTGTTTGCAGGTTATCTAATGTAATTGTTATATTAGATTGTGTGTGCGTTTGACTATTGGCTCAAGTCAAACCCACTGTGCTATCCATGACCACACTAATGACATGTATGAGATGCAATGTTTTATGTTTGATTATGAATCAAAGCAGGTATAGTATTTACTAAATATATACGATATACTTTTGTACTATCACCTAGGAGAGACCAGGATAAAAGTTATCCAAATACCCTCAGATAAACTCTAAGCCGTAACGCGAGTACTTACCGCGTGGTCCACCATCGTTATAGTTATAGGATTCAAATCACTTTAGGTAGGTTTGTTGTGCTATCCACAAGGGCTGCATGCAAATCTATGCTCGTCGCGTAACGATGGTTAGCTTAGACCAGAATTAGTGGTTTGTTGTGCTGTCCACAAGGCCATTAAATCTCTGGGGACCGAAGCTATGATCAGATATTGCAAGGAGTTGTAAGTCACATGAGTTAGGTGCTCTTTGATTGTATTACAGTTTGTTGTACTATCCACAAGGCTGTAGTACAAGTCATTGAGATTCTGATCCCCACTAGGAGACTGTCGGCGTCTCCCGTTCTGTATAACTAAGGGTTATATTGTCCGTCGAAAATTAGTGGGAGTTAAACTTGAACAAAAGACCATGTCTTGTTTTAAATTTTAATAATTGAACATCTGCTAAATATATTTTACTTATCTCCTGTAGGGAATTATGTCGTCGAATAACCTACTCCGTGGCATACTTGATGCCCTTTTGACTTACCTGATCTACTCGGATTGGTTCAGAAACCTGAAGAATGTCTTCAGATCTGAGCACATTGAATTTGTCCCTGGAGTTGATCCTCCTGCTAGAGGCCGGGCACTTGCGCGGCTTGCGGTGTCGCACCGACGGAACCGAATGGTTGCGGATTCGAATCCGCACACGGTGAGAATCGATTATCCGATAATCGTAGTTTTTTAGTTTTTCGAAACGGGAACGGATTGCTGTTTAGTATTTTATTTTCCGCAGCGTAAGCGATCTAGAGAAACCAGAGAAATCCCAACAATATGGAGTAGAGGCCACAGATTTGCTGGGTGCTCTGTTCAGTAGGTATACTGCTGACTCTAGAATATACCCCGAGAGGGACACTGGTAATTCAGAAAAGCTCATCATGGATCGCACCATGTCCAACAAGGTGCGATTCCTTCTTTCTAATACACCATTCATCTGTGGTGTATATGGAGGGGTTAGCTGAGAAATGATACCATTATCCTTTAAGAATTGTGTGAAATTGGTACTCAAGTATTCTCCTCCTCGATCTGATCGAACAGCTTTAATACTATTTCCTAACTACTTCTCTACCTCATTCTTGAACTCCTTGAACTTCTCAAATGCTTCCGACTTGTACTTCATTAAGTACACATAGCCGAATCTTGAGAGGTCATCGGTGAACGTGATGAAGTATGAGTAGCCACCTTTGGCTTGAGTGGACATGGGACCACATACATCCGAATGTATTTGTTCAAGAATGTCCTTGACACGTTCTCCATGTCTAGTAAATGGAGATTTTTCCATCTTTCCTATAAGGTAGGATTCACGTGTTGCAAACGATTCGTAATCGAATGCAGTTAAGTAACCATGCTTGTGCAACTTTTGCAACCTGCTTTCGCCAATGTGTCCAAGTCTACAATGCCACATGTAGGCCTAGTTCACACAATTCTTCCTCTTCTTAAGAGCATTATCAATTTGAAGATTGTAATAAAAAACATCTAAGAGATATAGACCGTTGACTAAAGATGCCGAAGCTATTGATTTATTACCATAATAAATCGAACAACTTCTATTCTCAATAGTCAACCTATATCCTATCTTGCCCAAACATGATATTGATATGATGTTCTTTATTATGCTAGGAACATAATAACAATCTTCTAATAGTAAGGTGTCTCCCGATGAAAGCTTGAGGTTTGCTGTCCCAACAGCAATCGCCGCAACTTTTGCGCCGTTTCCTAGCCTCAATTCCACCTCACCTTGTCTCAGCTTGCGCTTACTTGTCAGCATCTGTACATCATGACAGATATGAGAAGCACATCCGGTATCTAATACCCAAGATGTGGAATCTCTAACTGACAAGTTGATATCTATCATATAGATATCTGAAGGTTCAGACAGCTTCACTCTTCCATGAGCTTTATCATGAAGGAACTCCTTTCAGTTCCTTTTCCAGTGACCATACTGCTTATAGTAGAAGCAGTCACCCATCACTACTCATTTGGCTTTGTCCTTCGATCTTTTATCGTTAGCTATCATCTCTGCTTCAGGGGCATCCAATGTCTATTCAGCAAGAGGATCAGCTCCAGGGACAAAGTCAATGTGCTCAGATCTGAAGACATTCTTCAGGTTTTTGAACCAATCCGAGTAGATCAGGTAAGTCAAAAGGGCATCAAGTATGCCACGTAGTGGGTTATTCGACGACCTAATTCCCTACAGGAGATAAGTAAAATATATTTAGCAGATGTTCAATTATTAAAATTTAAAACAAGACATGGTCTTTTGTTCAAGTTTCACTCCCACTAATTTTCTACGGACTGTATAACCCTCAGTTATACAGAACGGGAGACGCCGACAGTCTCCTAGTGGGGATCATAATCTCAATGACTTGCACTACAGCCTTGTCGATAGCATAACAAATTGTAATACAATCAAAGAGCACCCAACTCATGGGACTTGCAACTCCTTGCAATATCTGATCATAGCTTCGGTCCCCAGAGATTTAATGGCCTTGTTGATAGCACAACAAACCATTAATTCTGGTCTAAGCTAACCATCGTTACGCGACGAGCATAGATTTGCATGCAGCCCTTGTGGATAGCACAACAAAGCCACATGGTTCCTCTACCCCGATCATATAAGCATCTAATGCCATAGCCACAGTTTCTCCTCCCAATTAAGCATGCCTTGTGGATAGCACAACAAACCTGCGTAAAGTGATTCGAATCCTATGACTATAACGATGGTGGACCACGCGGTAAGTTCTTAACTACTCGCGTTACGGCTTAGAGTTTATCTGAGAGTATTTAGATAACTTTTATCTTGGTCTCGCCTAGGTGGTAGTATAAATATATCGTATATATTTACTAAATACTATACCCTGCTTTCATTCATAATCAAAAGAAAAACAATGCATCACATACATGTCTAGTGTAGTCATGGATAGCACAGTGGGTTTGACTGGAGCCAACAGTCAAACGCACACACAATCTAACATAACATTTACATTAGATAAACCTGCAAACACATAGGCAAAGGATCTTCATCTTTTCGCCTTCCTGGTTGCAGTTGTGGATCGTCCTCGCTCCTTCCTCGATTGCCTTGATCAGATTACAATAATTCTAGAATTACAAGTAAATTGAAGAAGGCCTTATGGCGAGTACAAGAGAGAGAGGGAGGTAGAAATACATCGGAGTATGAGAGAGAGAGGTGCGCAGACCTCTATTTATTAACAATTAATAAACAATCATACATCCACGATCCACACAATCCATTCATCACATGAATAATAAATTAAGTGCATATCCATGACCACGGTGTGTTTTAAACATTCTACACAGGATTCAGCACATCACATGGCTAAAATAAAAGAGTTTTCAAAATAAATAATTTTTGGCTTTCAAAAAGCTGGGATCCAATCAAAATTGGTATTTTGAATTTCGAAAACTCATTTTATTAACTTAACATGCAATTAAATCAAAATTTAAAAGCATTAAACACACATCACATGTGCACATACTCCGAATTAATAATTTCAGATTATTCCATGCAAATTAGAACAATTCTAATAATCTAACACTTAGATTAAATCCCCATTAATAATCTAACAATTAGACTATTAATAACTAATCTAACTCTTAGACTAGTCCATCAAAGTTAATTAACAATTTAACACTTAAATTATTAATTAACTCTAATTATTAATTAACTACTAATCTAACTCTTAGATTAGTTAATTTAAAGTCAATTATTAACTTAACACTTAAATTAATAATTAACTTTAATTAATTAATAATTACTAATCTAACTATTAGATTAGAAGATTAAAGTTATCATTAATTTAATATTTAACTATTAAATTAATGACTAACAATAATTAATTAAGGACTACCAATTCAACATTTAAATTAGTCATTTAAGTTAATTATTAATTTAACAATTAAATTAATAACTAACTCTAATATTAATTAACAATTTGATGTATTAATAGAAAATAATCTAACATTTAGATTATTATATATTAATCACTAATTTAACAATTAAATTAGATAATTAAAGATAATTATTAGCTTAACCTTTATGCTAATAATTAACTCTAATCAAATTACATCTAATTGTTAATTAACATGATTAAAACATTAATGCCCAATTAAAAGAGAATTGAAAATCAATTTAAATTTACAAAACAATTTTGAATTTAAATTTAATATTCAATTTAACTTAAATTGGGTCAATGGGGTTTTAGGGGTTTTATATGGGACTTAAAAGGGGGGGTTGTAGTAAGAAAACTGGCTAAGCCAGCTGGGCTCTCTTGGCCCGAGCCCCTGGCTCGGCCAGGGTCGAGCCATGGCTCGAACCAGCCTGGTATCTAGGTGAGCCAGCCGCCCAGACCGCCCAGCCCGCCCAGACCGGTCCTATCCGGCCCAGGCCCTGAACCGGCCCATCCCCAACCCCGAACCCGACGGCCCTTGAAGCCCTAAACCTGCAAGTGCAGGCAGCGGCGGGTTGGGTCGCCGGCGGCTGTGCCCCCCGGCCGGCGGTGCCCCCGGCGCCGGCAGGGCCGCCGACGGTGGCCAAAGCAACAGCCGGCCGAGCCCCCAAAGATCCCCAAAATCTGATTTTTCAGGTTTTAGGACCAACTTTGGGCTCGAATTCGCAGCTCTTCGAGGCCACCCTGGCGCCGGCTATCATGTCCGGTGGGTAGTGGTGACTATCCTCAAGGGATCCGGGGTCCTAACTTGCCATCCCAACGCTTGGGAAACGAGAACGAAGTCGCCGAAAAGCCCCGGTTCATCATCTCATGAAGAACACCGAAACACCCCAAACAAAATCCGAAAAATCACAGAAAAATAATCTAATTATTTGTGTTCATCTTATGAACACTATTCCGTCATTTTAATCGGATTAAACGCATGGAATAACTCGTGAAAAATTAATTTAGAAATCAAAACGGGACGAGAAACAGAGGAACCTGGCTCTAATACCACTGTTGGGATTTCTCAGGTTTCTCCGGATCGCTCACGCAGCGGAAAATAAAATACTAAACAGCGATCCGTTCCCGTTTCGAAAAACTAAAAAACTACGATTATCGGATAATCGATTCTCACCGTGTGCGGATTCGAATCCGCAACCATTCGGTTCCGTCGGTGCGACACCGCAAGCCGCGCAAGTGCCCGGCCTCTAGCGAAGTACACGCGATCCTCCCCGCGACGGATATCCTCGCGTTCCTCATTCTTCGCAGCCCACGAAACCTCCGCCGGTCGCCACAACGCGCGCACGATTTCCCATCAAACGGGATTCGGAGAAGCGGCGGAGCAGATCTGGATCTGTCTGGACGCGAGAGAGAGAGAGAAACAGAGGTGGGGCGGCTAGGGTTAGCAGCAGCTTGGCCTGCTCAGCCCGTTCGCTATGTTTTATACTAACCGCGCGGTTTTTCATAAAAACCCCCGGTTTGTATAAAACCCACTTATTTATACATCGCCTTGAGAATCATTTGCGTGTGACCCTCTAGGCCCAAGTACCAATCCAGTTAATGGCCCAACAAGCCCAGTGACTCCTCACTGGCTTTATTAATCAATTAATAATCCTTTATTAATTAATTAATCAATCGACTTGATGTCGCACATCGAATTCGACCGGGCCTCCGATCACGTTGGGTGCCAAGCAACACCGCGTGAACCCGGAAGGTATTGGGGTTAAGTAACCCACTCTTAAAACCTTTCCGCCGACAGTTACCGCGTGGATATAATCCTTCATTCGTACAATGCTCTCGAGTCAACTCAGGGTATGGCGAGTTGTCAAACCCTAACCGGTCGACTCACTTGAATTGGATGCCGCTGATGAATATCGGAAAACTCCTTTCCCGATATTATCGTCCGCCCTGGCCAGGGACTTTCGCGCATCCTTCCTAGAGCATTCTCCCTCTAAGTACCGAGAGCGAATGATTCCTTATTGACACACAATTCCCTTCGACGGTATTCCGCTGTACCCAATCCTTGGCGTATTAGAATCCCGTGGCTAGAGATCGTAAACCAAGGTCAAAGCACAGAAGTCCACCGCCAAGGTGTCCTTGGTGTCTCAGGTCCGAGGACCATCCACGCAACTGCGACAATAGAATCAAGCTGGTTGACAGTGAGGTACAATACCATCCAGCGATTCAGTCGGATCAGTTCAGTGAACTCATTCTCCAATGAGCACCTACAGATTCGCCTTAGTGTCTCCACACAAGTGACTTATGAGATCAGTCACCCTCATCATATGAGCAGGAGTAATCTGTACTAGTATAACCGGATATCCGATGTCCTTCTCGGATATCCTCCGACTATGAACGATTAGGAATATGTGTGTTTAAGTGATCAGTCTCATTAGTATGATCTCATCATAATCTGATCACCATAACACATATTCACGGACTTCATTATGAAACGATAATTAATGCGATTTACACATTATGAATATTATGCCATTATATTAATAAATGAACGAGATTGGCTTGTAGGCCACCTAAAACTAACACATATGAGATATGGAAAGGCAGGAAACCAGAATTTAAACATATTAAAGTCTGGGGTTGTCCTGCTCATATAAAGAGGCATGATCCAGACAAGCTGGAATCACGAACTGATAAATGCAGTTTTGTGGGATATCCAAAGGAAACCTTTGGATACTATTTTTACCATCCTGGTGAGCAAAAGGTGTTTGTCGCCAGGAAAGCTGTCTTCCTGGAAGAGGAATACCTTCTCCAGGAGAACAGTGGAAGTAAAATAGTATTGGAAGAGGTTCCAGATCCCCAAACAGCTGCATTATCATCAGATAAGATATCAGTTCCTGAATATGTTCAGGTACATACACATGAGCCTCGTAGATCTGGTAGATTACCTAGACTACCCGAACGATATATGGGACATATCGCTGAAGGTGAGTCTAAGGTAGAATATAATGAGGATGAAGATCCTAAAACCTACCAAGAGGCCATAGAAGGCCCAGAAGCCGGGAAATGGCGAGAAGCCATGAACTCAGAAATCCAGTCCATGTACACTAACCAAGTTTGGAACTTGGAGGACTTGCCCGAGAGTATTGTACCCATCGGTTGCAAGTGGATCTTTAAGAGAAAGATCGGTACTGATGGACGGATCGACACTTATAAGGCAAGGTTGGTGGCAAAGGGATATCGTCAAAGGCAAGGAATTGACTATGACGAGACTTTCTCACCAGTTGCCATGATAAAGTCGATCAGAGTTCTACTCGCCATTGCTGCACATTTTGATTATGAGATTTGACAGATGGATGTGAAGACTGTCTTCCTCAATGGTAACCTTAAGGAAGAAGTGTATATGATACAACCAGAAGGTTTCACATCCAAAGAATCTCCAGATAATGTGTGCAAGCTTCAGAGGTCCATTAATGGACTGAAGCAGGCTTCCCGGAGCTGGAACATAAGATTTGACGAGGCTGTCAAGTCTTATGACTTCATTAAGAATGAAGATGAGCCTTATGTGTACAAGAAGACCAGTGGGAGTGCAGTCACTTTTCTAGTTCTTTACGTAAATGACATACTACTCATTGGGAATGATGTAACTATGATGTCATCAGTAAAGATTTGGCAGTCGAAAAACTTCTCCATGAAAGATTTGGAAGAAGCATCCTACGTATTGGGAATACGGATCTATAGAGATAGATCAAAGAGGATGCTTGGAATGACCTAATCCTTGTACATAGATACCATAGTCAAAAGATTTGACATGAAAAATTCCAAGAGAGGTCTCATACCGATGAGACATGGAATTAGTCTCTCAAAAGGAGTAGTCTCCTAAGACTCCTGATGAGAGGGCATTTATGGATAGAATACCCTATGCCTCTGCCATAGGATCTATCATGTATGCCATACTATGTACACGGCCTGATGTTGCATTTGTTCTAAGTGTTTCGAGCAGATTTCAGGCTGATCCCGACGAAGAGTACTGGAAGGCAGTGAAATGTATCCTTAAGTACTTGAGAAGAACTAAGGATATGTTTCTTGTCTACGGAGGAGGTGACTTGAAACTGCGAGGCTACACTGACTCGAGTTTCCAGTCAGATCCAGATGATAGCAAGTCAACATCTGGATTCGTGTTTACTTTGAATGGAGGCGCAGTGTGCTGGAAGAGTTCCAAGCAAGTAACCACTGCAGATTCGACGACTGAAGCTGAGTACATCGCTGCAGCTGAAGCCGCCAAGGAAGCAGTGTGGTTGAAGAAATTCATCACCGACCTCGGCATAGTTCCCAGCATCTCTGAGCCTGTTCCGCTGTTGTATGACAACAATGGAGCAATTGCGCAAGCGAAAGAGCCGCGGTCTCATCAGAAATCGAAGCATATTCTGAGGCGCTTTCATCTTATCAGAGAGATCATATCCAGAGGAGATGTAGTAATGGAAAGAGTTCCATCCGTCGACAATGTAGCAGATCCACTGACAAAGCAGTTGGCTCAAATTGTGTTTGAGCGTCACCTAGTGTCTATAAGCTTATTGTATAAGGGTGATTGGCTTTAGTCCAAGTGGTAGATTGTTAGTTTTAGGTGGCCTACAAGCCAATCTGACTATGTAAATCTCGTTCATTTATTAATATAATGGCATAATATTCATTATGTGTAAATCGCATTAATTATCGTTTCATAATGAAGTCCGTAAATATGTGCTATAGTGATCAGATTATGATGAGATCATACTAATGAGACTGATCACTTAAACACACATATTCTTAATCGTTCCTAGTCGGAGGATATTCGAGAAGGACATCGGATATCCGGTTAGACTAGTACAAATTATTTATGCTCATATGATGAGGGTGACTGATCTCATAAGTCACTTGTGTGGAGACACTAAGGCGAATCTGTAGGTGCTCATTAGAGAATGAGTTCACTGAACTGATACGACTGAATCGCTGGATGGTATTGTACCTCACTGTCAACCAGCTTGATTCTATTGTCGCAATTGCGTGGATGGTCCTCGGACCTGAGACACCAAGGACACCTTGGCGGTGGACTTCTGTGCTTTGACCTTAGTTTACGAATCTCTAGCCACGTGATTCTAAAACGCCAAGGATTAGGTACAGCGGAATACCGTCGAAGGGAATTGTGTGGCAATAAGGAATCATTCGCTCTGAGTACTTAGAGAGAGAATGCTCTAGGAAGGATGCGCGGAAGTCTCTGGCCAAGGCGGACGATAATATCGGGAAATGAGTTTTTCGATATTCATCAGCGGCATCCAATCCAAATGAGTCGACTGGTTAGGGTTTGATAGCTCGCCATACCCTGAGTTGACTCAAGAGCATTGTACGAATGAAGGATTATATCCACGCGGTAACTGTCGGCGGAAAGGTTCCAAGAGTGGGTTACTTAACCCCGATACCTTTCGGGTTCACGCAGTGTTGCTTGGCACCCAACGTGATCGGAGGCCCGGTCGAATTCGATGTGCGACATCAATTCGATTTATTAATTAATTAATAAAGGGTTATTAATTGATTAATAAAGCCAGTGATGAGTCACTGGGCTTGTTGGGCCATTAACTGGACTGGTAATTGGGTCTAGAGGGTCACACGCAAATGATTCTCAAGGCGATGTATAAATAAGTGGGTTTTATACAAACCGGGGGTTTTTATGAAAAACCGCGCGGTTAGTATAAAACATAGCGAACGGGCTGAGCAGGCCAAGCTGCTGCTAACCCTAGCCACCCCACCTCTGTTTCTCTCTCTCTCTGGCGTCCAGACAGATTCAGATCTGCTCCGCCGCTTCTCCGAATCCCGTTTGATGGGAAATCGTCCGCGCGTTGCGGCGATTGTTGCGACGACCGACGGAAGTTTCATGGGCTGCGAAGAACGAGGAACGTGAGGATATCCGTCGCGATGAGGATCGCGTGGATTTCGCTAGAGGTCGAGCGCTTGTGCGCCTTGCGGTGTAGCACCGACGGAACCGAACGGTTGCGGATTCGAATCCGCACACGGTGAGAATCGATTATCCGATAATCGTGTTTTTAGATGTTTCGAAACGGGAAAATGGATTGTTGTTTTATTTTATTCTCCGCTGCGTGAGCGATCCGGAGAAACCCGAGAAAACCCAATATCTTCTTCCTCTTGTAGGTTCTACTCTAGTCGTTTTTAGTTTTACAAATTCTATTGAGTAACCAAAAGATTTAATCGGACAGTCATCGTCGTCTGATTAGTTTCTGACCGCTACACGATTGACGCCGTCTATGAGAACTAAACAAAAAGTCACCAACTTGTCCGAACACCTCTAGCTGGCTTGATCCGTCCAGCGGCTTAAAGGAATCCGCACACGCCTACTTTGATTGCGGGGTTGTGTAAAAACATAAAAATGACAAATTGTTTTAGTCTTACATCGGATGTTATAAAAATATGTATGTACTTATAAGTAGAACGCCACATCTCTTCTCAACGAGAATCTTTTTTCAAGGAAAAGAATAAAATCCTACCTCCGATCTGTAAACAATATTTCAGCCGAGGACGCAAACTTTTAGGCATCCACAATTTACAAAACCCCAATATCATAATTTCCATATCAAGAGTCACAAAATGCTCTCTCTCTCTCTCTTTTTCTTTCATCCTATGCTGGGCGGTCTTCTAATCAATTACAATACTGATATTCTTAGCGTTAATACATATTCATACCAAATTTATTATTCCAATTAGGCAAGGTCGGCAACCAACTATTCACCCTCAGTAAACCAAACAAGATCTATATGTGAAGGTGGGTAGCATGTTCTACAATTCACATTGCAGATCTTTTATGGCGCAAGTCAAATCTGACTGCGTATTGGGAGATACAAGCCGTGTCACCCTACATTTGAGAAATCGAACACACAATATCCGTCTTCACTTATATCAGCACAAAAAATTTAATAATATTGTTTCTTAACACAACTTTTGACACAGTTTAAGTGACATACACACATTAGAGGATGCATCTGTTAAAGGTGTGGGGCCTAAACACTTTTCTCTAATGTATGCACGTCGTTTAAGTTGTGTCAAAAATTGTATTAAAAAATAATGTTATTAAACCGTTTTCAGAACCCGTCACTGTGACTGGAACTAGAACCTGTTCTAATACTCCCATTTTAACAGCCTTATTACTATCATGTGGGTATTACAAGATTTCCCCTGTAAGGATACTGGCCACTAAAGAGGGTTTTATCATCTTCCTTTCCAAAATGCAGATACTTGTGAAGATACGACTACAAAGTGGAGTTCCGCCCAGTGTCCAGCGACATTCTCTTATGTCATTAAAAGGGTAATATAGCTGTAACCACTGTCCTATGGGAAGACTGGATAGAGCAGCTACGATCGCATACCCTCTGCGATCAAACGACAGTTACAACTATAATATCTTGAAATATTACAAGAAGTTTTATTTATGTTATAGAAAACATCAAACTTAGTGGGTCTCACGTCCGATAAGTATATCGGCTCTTCTTGAGTAAATAATCACATACTCCAGGCTGACCAGAAAAAAGAAGTACATCCCCAATTTAATAACCATAAAGTATTGATCTGCAAAATCTAATCTGATCCAATACACTGCAATAGTATTTGGGGCAAGTCTTCTAACCCATGTTCCTTTATTCTTTGGGTGATAGATGAGTCGAGATGAAAATTTAATCCAGTTTGACCGGATAGATTTCAGTTTTTCTAAATCCCATCAATTCGTTCACACGGAACCAGTAAAAGAAATTACTAATTCTTACTAAATTAATTCGCTTGGACAATTCTATCCACGATTTCATGAAACTTCAAAACATTTCTAGTTTGAGGCGTCTCTAGTTTGAGTTTATGTCAAGAATTTGATTTTAAGATTATATTATGATAATACATATATCTCTTCGTATACCTTGAGCAGGACTTGTAATATTTCTGAATTTAAGATTTTTTAATATTTTAAAAGTTATTTTCATCAAGTTTAAATTTCTAATGACACATGGCCCTAGCATGCATATATAGAGTTTTTTTCGGCCTTTCGACTTCATCTAATTTACATGTTCGGCTCACTTTGTTTGTGGAATAGGACCAGAATAGTCGGTATAAAGGTCCTATTCTGATTTGGTTGAGGGTATGCCTAATTCTTCCAACTCCTCAAATCTACCTGGAATATCTAATTCCCCCAATTCTCTCAATTTTACATTTTATTTCACTCCTTATTCCACTTATTCCTACCAAATCACTTGGAATAGCGCAGTGTAATTCTTTTTATTCTCGATGGAATACCAACAATTTACCAAATCAAAATACCTCTTATTCTGGTTTAAGAAATCTCCAGAATCTTATTCTAGTTTAAGTTATTCTGCAAACAAAGTGGATAAACCTTTTTTTTTTTTTTTTTTTCATAATCCAATAACCTGTCACCTTACGACTTTAATCTATAACCTATATAACTGAATTGCCGGTCCATGGTCGTCAGGTTCAGCCATAAAAATTTTCCTTTGGTTCAATGGCTTATGTCCGGTCGGTTCGCTCATTCCTTCCGGTTTTCTCTTCCCGCTTCGTCCATCCGGTTCAACTTCGATTAAGTGGCACATGCCTCATCCTTCCTTCTGCAGCAAGCCTCTAGTACAAGGCTACAAGCCACCCAGTGTGGACTCTTACTCTCACCAACCTCAATGTTCAAAACATACATATTTACATATATTAAACATAATGCCATATTTTAGTCATCAAGAAATTATAGGTTTATTATTTGTATCTTACCTTAATATGAAAATTATATCCATGTATATAATGTTTTTATGCAATAAAATAGAAGAAATATTTTACTTATGTATATAAATATATGTCCAAAATTAATAAATCCAATGTGCCACAATTTATTATACACACCCCTCCTTATCCTAGGGTGACAAGTTTGCCATGATGTTCATATACTCTTATTAAAATATTTTGTGCATGTAAATATTTATTCAAATTAATAAATCAAAATGTACCGTAGTTTATCACTTTTAATAACCGTGACTCTTGTGGCCAAGCCTTTGCCACCTCTGACAGTATATATACTTGTACATGTATATGATGCATATCCTAAACTATTTGCATAAACAAGTATAATAGATTTGATATTTTACTTTGATTATTAAAAAAATAAATTGGTAGTTATATCATTATTCGGCATTAAAAATAAGGTTGAAGTTGCATTATTATGGAAAGTTGTATCTACGCTGGCAAGACTGTGGCCTAAAAAATTGAAGAAAATCTTACATATAAATATGTAGATTTTACAAATATATATTTTTATGAGTTGATTTACAGAATTGTCAATCTTAATAACTTCTTTGAATTAGAATAATATCAAAAATAGCCATGGGGTAATCTTTATTCAACATGTAATCTAGATTTCTTCCTCTACTATCAAATTTAACATCTAAACAAAACTACGCCTATGAAATGGTCTTTTTGACGAGCACACTGTAACAAAGAAAGGGATAGAAAGAAAGATAGATTGAGACAGAAAGAGAGCTTAATAGAGAATGTAAATACTTTAGACATTTTTAAGATTAAAAGTTAACTAGGTTAAAAAAAAATAACAATAATATAACATTGACCAGTGATAATGTTAGGACTATTTTTACAAGTATTGTAATATAATGAAGTTATAAGAATCAGAAACTAACATAATTACTATTATGAGAAATATGTTTCTGTACATACTCTCTCCTCACACATAAAAAATAAATTAGATACTTTATTACTTTTATTAAATTTAATTCTTATTAAATTAAAATATTAATATAAAATTAATCAATAAATTGTTTACTTTTAATTAAAAATATTTTTAAGTAAATACTCGCACGAAGCGTGCTTTATTAACTAGTAATACTATAACTCGATCCGAACTGCACGTGCTAATCTGCACAGAATTGATCGCACGTGGATTATATAATCCTGTCAATCTCTATCATCTACACGCGGAATGGATTTTGTAGTTAAAAATTGAATTTTAAGATTTTTTACATTTTTGCTCTTACAATCTGCCACTATTTTGTTTTAACCACGGTAATCTGTACATTTAGTTTCAAACCCTCACAACCTTTGAATCCTCCTTAAAAGCTCCCTCTTGTCTCAACTTTTCCCGGAAACTGTTTCCTACGGCATGTTTTGCAGGAAACCAAATGGATTCTAATGTTTTACAGTAATCATAAAAAAGAATTTTCACGAAATATATCTTCCATGCATCGGATTTTTACCAAAATATTTCATGAAATATTTCTTCCATGCATCAATTTTCTACCAAAATATATTATGAATATTCTTAATATATTCTTGATTTCACGGTTTCTAACTGGGAGAACTTTTTAAGGATGATTCAATAATTATGAATAATTTAAAATAAATATGAAGATTGCATGGATTCATACAAAATATTGAAATTTTATAAGAACCAAAAAATAAAAAAAATCCTAAACTTTAATAACTAATGTATCACAATCTAATACATATTGATGGAGTAATCCGAATGGGCCCAACTAAGAGACAAAGTTCGTCCAGAAGTGGGACGAGAGGTGCTCGGTTAGTACGAAACCCAACGGCTTATTTGACCGAAGGCAGCAGGAGTCCAACCATCTTCATGCCAGCCCCGGTACAGTTGAGATGTGGGCTTTCGGCCCATCAAGTATGAAAGGAGCCCTAGATATTTTCTTCTGACTTATATTCTTTCTTATTAATAGTCCTACATCGCCTATTACTCTCATCCGTTCACTATAAATGAAATACTACTTGCAACAAAAAAGATAAGCAATTAAGTCTTCACCCCTCTCTCACTGCATCATTATAGTTCCTTAATCTAGCATTGACTCGACCATCGGAGAGGGTTCTCCTGGGTCGAGACCCAGGACCCTTGCTAACGGTTTCTACTCATCGCATGCAGTTTCTCCGTCACCTCCGGATCTTTCTCGGCTTCGGATCCTCCTTTCGACTTCGGATCCTCTATAGATTTCTAGATCTCGTGTCTCAACACCATCCGCGATTGCCTCGGCTGTTTCACATATCATACACAGCATCAAACTATGCTCTAATGTGATCCCCACACATTTGGAGTGACACCCATTTAGATTATGGAACATGAATTTTGGCCGAGGCAGAGGGGTTAACCCCCATGTGCTACACTCTTGCATGGTGTGAAAGATGAGAGAAATAAAAAACACTCCACTTTTGAAGGGTCTGTGCGCCTGCACGTTTCCACCGCAAATCACAGAATGGCGACGCCCACGTCATGGCAGCAGAACCCACCCCAACACCCCGAACATGGCGGGAATGGAAGGTGCAGAAGACCCCAATCCCCCCTTTGGAGGAGGAGGAGGAGGAGGAGGAGGAGGGTGAGGATTATGGATTGGGAGGAACAGCAAAGCGGGAGCAAAAAATAGAAAAGTAAGAGAAAGAATCTAAACCACCTCCCCCAAGCAACCTCTCTCTCTCTCTCTCTCTTTCTCTCTCTTTCTCTCTCTCTTCCTTGGGATCTGTTGAGGACCCTTTGCTGCTCTTGGCATGTAGATTGGTGGGTCGAGCTCAAAATTTGATCTTCGCTTGGGAATTGTTGGGCGTGGATTCCGGTTCTTGGGGTTGCTGGTGATGGAGAAGCCGGCGGTGGACGATCTGATAGAGAGGCTGCTGGAAGGGAGGAAGGGGAAGGGCGCCGGCAAGCGGATACCGCTGGAGGAAGCGGAGATCCGCCGCCTCTGCGTCGCTGCCAAGGAGGTCTTCGTCGGCCAGCCCAACCTCCTGGAATTGGAGGCGCCCATCAATGTCTGCGGTAAGTGTCTCAGGGGGGGAGGGGATGCGCGTGTTTTGTTTACGTTTTTGCCTCTGAGAGATCTGCATGTCCTTTAAAATCTGTATCATCTCTTTTTTCTTCTTGATCAATTAGTGGTTTCACTGGGCTGATATGATGATCTTGGGATTCACATGGATATTCTTTGGTGCTCGTCCAGCGCATTTCTCATGGCAAGCAAAACAAAAATCATGGATGACAATGTTTTCTGGGCGGAAAGAATTTGGAAATTGGTTTAATTTTGTCAAGTACCCATAAATAATATCTGTTAGAGGATGTTATTTGTTCAGTGTTTTCTCAATCATAGATTTCGTAATTACCCCAATCATCGTTGGACAATTTCAGTCACCTTCCAGGAAAACCGTTTGACAATTACACTCTGATACAGATCATCGTATTGTCTTAGATTCTGAGTAAATTTATTGTAGTTAATGTTTTTGGCTATCTAGTTTTCAAATTTCAAGAAAATATGCAAGTATATGTGAGGTATCTTATTTGACCATGCTCTTGTGATTTGGTCAATTTTTTTCATGGATCCATTTGACAATTACAATCTGACACAGATGTATTGTCTTTGATTCTGAGTAAATTTATTGTAGTTATGTTTTTGGCTATCTGGTCTTCAAATTTCAAGAAAATATGCAAGTATATGTAAGGTCTTATTTGACCATGCTCTTGTGATTTGGTCAAATTTTTTCATGGATAGCATATGGGAAGTTTTTCATGGATAGCATATGGTTGATGCTTTTTCGTTCATCACATCTTTGCCCCATTGCGTGATATAAGTTACATAAAAGGAAGTGGTTTCCTGATGTTCAGGTGATATTCATGGACAGTTCTCTGACCTTCTAAGGATATTTGAATATGGTGGATTCCCACCAGCTGCCAACTATCTCTTCCTTGGCGATTATGTAGACAGAGGAAAGCACAGCATAGAAACCATTTGTCTTCTCCTAGCTTACAAGATCAAATTTCCAGATAACTTCTTCCTACTTCGAGGAAACCATGAATGTGCTTCAATAAACAGAATTTATGGATTCTATGATGAGTGCAAGCGTAGATTCAGTGTTCGTCTATGGAAGATCTTCACCGATTGCTTCAACTGCCTGCCAGTGGCAGCTGTAATTGATGACAAGATATTTTGCATGCATGGAGGGCTCTCACCAGAGTTAGAGAGCTTGGATCAGATTAGGGAAATAGAAAGGCCAGTTGATGTGCCCGACCAAGGGCTTTTATGTGACCTTCTCTGGTCTGACCCTGACAGAGAGATCAAAGGATGGGGAGAGAATGATAGGGGTGTTTCTTTCACTTTTGGTGCGGACAAGGTGGCTGAGTTCTTGAAGAAGCATGACCTCGACCTTATATGCCGTGCTCACCAAGTATGTATTCTACCTTGCCTGCCCCCCTCTATGAAACTGCTAGTTATTACTTAGTTAGCATCCTATCTCCTTTCAATTTGTTGGCGTGTGATTTCCTATTTATGGAAATAATTTGTTCATTGTACTGATCAGCAGATTATCTGAAAGCTAGCTTTCCCATTTTTTATTCAGAGGTAATGCTTGGGAGAATGATTATCTATGTTGATAAAATCTTGTTTAAGATACCCATACAATTATTCAGCATCCAAACTCTAATTTCTATTACATTATTTTATTTACTATATCTGCATAATTATTTAATATTCAGACTCTAATATTTATTTGGATAATTCAAAAGTCATAGAACTATAACATTACAGGGGCGCGCACACACACACACTCACAAAAAAAAAAGAGCAGCCCATTGTCATGAGGCTCTCTCCACTGCTGGGTCTGGAGAGGGACAATGATACACAGCTTTACTCTTGCTTTTGCAAGGAGACTGTTTCTGGATTTGAGCCCGTGACCTCCAGCAACCTCAACGGTTACACCAGATCATGGGACAAAATGCTAGCCTTGCATTTGGCGTGTGTTTTCCTTCTACATTCTGCACCTGCGTTGACCCATCACTCTTCTGGTCGAACTGGTTTCTGGACAAAGCCGCGTGCTATTTCATGTTTCTCATGTCCATGACAAACTTCCTTATAACCTTATATATCTCCACCTACCATTTTCTTGTTGTTTTGAAGTGAGTTTATTTGTAATTTGAGTCAGTGAAATTATTTTTTTCCCCTATCCCCAATAAACATAAAGGCTTTGGTGCTGTAACAATTGTCCAATGATGACCGTAGAGCAACTATGTTAATGAAATCATTTAACTCTACAAGAAACCCTATATTTGCTTTTTGAATAGTTGTTGCCACATAAGTTTCTGTTGCAGATCTCATTGTTGAATCAAATCTTGTAAAGCAACTATGTTAATCCCCAAAAGTAAGGACTGTGATAGATAGCAAGTTAACCACCTTCCACCTTCTTTAAGAACATAGATATGATTCATGTTTCTGCTTTGTAATGAAATAAGTGGGACCTTGTTAGCAATCATGGCGAGGATGTACAGACCTGTGTAGCAGCTACTTGCAATCAAGGGGGCATGGAAGGAAGGGAAGAGAACCATCTTCATTGTTGGACATGAACAATATATGCAGGAAAGAAATGCTGTTACAAGACATAAGATAATACGGACAGAATATGTTAACTAGAAGAATATGTTTACGGAATGGCACTATATGCAATTAATTTCTTTAGAGAACACCACTGGTGAATTAGCATCAGGCTTCTCAAGAACTTGCTTCCCATAAATTTCATAGTCCCAACTTGTGGTTAGAAAGATGAGACTGCCCGAGTTACAGCTGCAATGTAACTTCGCCTCTATTTATTTGAAATCACAATTGAACTGTTGTCTCATGCTGGATGAAGGTGGTTGAAGATGGCTATGAGTTCTTTGCGGACCGGCAGCTGGTAACAATATTCTCTGCCCCAAACTACTGTGGAGAGTTCAACAATGCTGGTGCTCTGATGGGTGTGGATGCAAGCCTGCTCTGCTCATTTCAGATCCTCAAACCCTACAGAGGGAAGACGCCAACACCGGCAGAGTAGTCGCCTAGGCCAGCTGATTTGTTTCTCACTAAGCTCTCAGACAAAATTCACAGCTCCTAGAGACAAAATTTACAGCTCCTAGTGTCCGTCTTGCCACATTTGAATCATTTACAGCTTTTTCTTCTCTTTTATCTTTCCTTTTCTTAGTTTCTGATATTCTCTCTTATGTAAAATCCATGTACAGAATTGCAATACGCATTCACAGAAGCCAAGTTGAAAACGTGAGAGAAAGATTTAGAAATAATGTGGATGTTTCACATGTTCATGTTGCTACCCACAGAGTATTCATGTTAGAAACTGCTAAAACTGTGACTGTTCTTGGGAGGAAGCCGTTTCTGCGTGCTTACCGTGAACAAAAGCCTTGAGTCGATAAATATGCAAGGATGTTAAATGCAATTCCCTGTTAGGCCGTCTGGATTGATTTCAAATAATGAAATCAGCAAGGATCTTAAAATCAGTGGGTTTTCACTATCAGGAGAATCAAACCTAACGTCTTGGTTTACAGGAGTTTTATCTCGGAGACCAAAATTAGAAAAATTAATGGCTGCCACTTAGGCTTGTAAATGGGTCAGAGAAAAAAATTAGTAGATTCTGTTTCCGTCTTTTATAAGATTTATTGGAGATAGAAATGGAAGCGGAAATTATTGTTTTTATTCAACTTTTAAATTGGAAATGGAAATAGAAGTTTCTGCCTTCATCATCCTTGGTATAATGAGTTATTTTTTATTTTGCACCAAATTGAGAGGACAAGAAATGAGGTTTTATTTCTTATCTCATTTATTTGCTTACAGCTCGCCATTGAGCAGGCAATAATTCAGTCCGATGATTCACAAGTCGTTCATTTGTTATATCTTAATAACACATACTTAGATACAACTGGATAGTTAGATGTGAAACTTTTTATTTCCAACTAGGATAATTATCAAAGAAACTCTCTCTTTCTCTCTTTCTAATGTGTGCGAAAAAAAATATATTCACGAAAGACCCACCTTTTTTTCCCTACTTTTCTATTTTCATTTTGCTATCTAAGGTGGAGTCATCTTAATATGTTCAGTAGAATAGAATAACTGGGTTATGTTCTATTCTGAGCCATCCTTCGAATGGAACAGTCGGATATCTCATGCATATGTTGAAACTTTTTCTTATCTCAAGAACTTTTTTGCCAAATGAAAGAGAGAACGTGAACAACGACCATAGGGGCATGGGATGGGTCGTTGAGTCCCCTACTATAAGCTTTCTCTTCGAGTAGGAGGAACAACGAAAGACATTGAGCAAGCAAGGGGATGGGCCCTCCGATGGCTTGGACAGTAACCTCAACAACCTAGGGTGACCCTTTCTCCTCTCTTCTCCACATCAGATTTACTGTGTTCTGATCTTGAAGCCCCATCTGAAAGGGGACTTGTATTAGCTGTTCCAAAAGTACTTGAGCCTTGTTTGGCAACATGATTTGGAAGGAGATTTCAATGATTAGTAAAATTGTACTATCGTTTCTTTCTCTTTTATACTTTTATAATACCAGGTATCATGACATGCACCATACACAGACATACAGAAAATGAGAGAAAGAGAGAGAGGATAATGGAATTTAGAGTGAAAGAGATCCATGCCATGCTTAGATCATGGAGGTTTTCACTAAAAAACCATTTGGCTTGACAAAAAATACCATAAAATATCAGTTTTCAAACCACCTTTTAAAACGAAAAACAAACGCATGATAATGTCCAAATTTTAAAATGATCGGTTTCAAATTCTTGGATTTTGGTTTCCAGTAATTTTGACTGTGAACTAAAATCAGGTAGAAAGAGTACAGAAATTTTAAAAATCTAACAATTTATGGCACTTCAAACATAAAAAGAGCATTATAGAACACTGACATTCTGAAGATGACGGTGTTTCATGGTTCTTTATAATACTTCACGGCACACTAAACAACCACGGCAGGCATTCTTCCTCACTGTTATGCATGTACTCTGAGTCTGACTCCTAACTGTCTTGAGGGTGATGATGTAAACAGTAGCTTTTTTTAATTCATAAAAAAACCTCAACTTTTGGAATGATATATTAGAGGTAGGGGTGTCAAGTGGGCGGGTCAGCCCGTGGCCCAACTCAACCCAATCTATATTAAAGGAAATTGGGCTGATCCAAATTATATAAATTGGGTTGGGTTAAATTTGAATTGACATTAGTTAAATTTGGACTGAATTGGACTGAAAACAGGCTGGTCCAATTTAATTTATTGACTTTTACAATAATTTAAAAAACAAAATATTTCTAACAAACCATTATAAACAGGCCAGTCTAATCCAACCCACTCGTTATTAAATTTGAGCTGAATTTATGTAAACTTGGGTTGAATTTGGGCTAAGCTTAAATTAAGTTGGACTATTTCAAATTTGAGTTAAAACCAAATTGTCCACCCGTCCAATTTACATCCCTAATCAGAGGCATATCATTTCTTCTCCCAGCCCATTGGATAGCTTTGTGGCCATTCAATTTGGTCTGCTAACACAGTGAGAAATAAAGAGTCAAATATTCAGCTTTTCCAGGATTCCTCTTTAATAAGCCATGTTTTTCCCAAACTGTCTTGACATCCCAGACATAAGGTTACACTATAAAGAGTAATGCTTGTTGCATTGCATGGGATGTTTTTTTTTTTTTTTGTCCGATCTTTATGAGCTTAACAATTTTTTTAAATAAAAAAAGTTACACAGTCCCAGTGCAGCAAGCACTGCTCACCTTTTGTAGGGTCGAAAAAGGACCTAGATCTCCACGTGTTTGAGAGAGATACAGTTTTCCTAGTGGAATCCAATCTCAAGATTTCTCCTTTAACGGTTAGACTAGGCGTGTTAGTCATTTGGTTTGGCTCAAAAACCAGACCAAAGTGAGTTATGCTCCAAATCAGATTAAACTAAATAGAAGTTTCCTTTTCAAATCAAAATAAAAATATTTTAACTAAGTTCTGTCTGTAATTTACTTTGAACTTTGGAGAGCTGCTATTCGTATGCTCGTAAACAAATCAAACAAAGTTAACCAGTGGAGTTTCACCATAAATGTAAATCATGACATTACAAATGTATTAAAATAGAAAATTGTTTATTAATCTTTTAGGGTTATGATCAAATATTCTAAACTTGAAATTTTCATATAAAAATTGAAGATTCTTTTAAAATCTCACATTGGTCTTCATGTAATTCCATTTATTGGCATTTGTTTAGTTTTTAAGCCCTCAAAATCAAGCTAAATCAAAATAGTTAAATCAATTTGATCAAATCAAACTAATTCTTTTAATTTTCAATCAAATAGCAAAAAGCCTGGGGCAAAGCTCCCCTGACATGACGGCGTTGTCTTTCATGTCCAAATTCTGGCTTTCCCGCGCACTCATCAAGCATATCAAACTCAACAAGATATGCTACAACTACAACTCCTTTGTAAATTTTGAAAATTACTTATAATTTATGAAAATACTTGAGTTAAAACATTTCTACCTAGAAATACTTGCTGCCCCACTGCAGATCACAGATGCTGCAGCTGCACCCGCGGCTTCAAGTCCTTGAAAACTATGCCTCATCGACTTCACACTCAGATTGTAGGATATAGGCCGTCTTTAAATTTTTTTTTTTTTAAGAAAAAGGTATAGAAGGAATGCTGTATGCCTGGAGATTAATTTTCCCTTACATGCACAAAATATATGATTTTAAATTAGGAAACATACTATTTTTAATAAAATTGCTAACATTATTTTTAAGCAGCTGTGACTGATACCTTGTAAAATAGTTTTTCTCTTCATCAATCCCTCTATTCCCTGAGACAAAGTGCACATAATTGAATTTTCCATGTCCATTGTGTTGGCTAGGAACCTTGAAGGATACGTGGGAAGATGGCATTTATTCAACAAAGTATAATTTTTCTACAAATGAAATTTATGACGTACAAGGATTAACATTATGAAAAAAAAAATAACAGATTTCAAAGAACATGGAAGTGTTTTACATTACACAAGCTCTAGGACTGTTGCGTATCCCTATTAAATAAGGAAAGATCATGGCACAAAATAGATTATTCATTCTTAGTAGAAGTTGTTTGAGTTTTGGTCAATGCCCAAAATTCAAACTTTACCATCACCACTAGGCAGAATTTTGGAATCTTGTACATTGTCGGTCTTAGACATAATTATTTTTGGTGCTCAATCTCATTTGACCTGCAGTTAACAATGAATATGATTTTCTCCAAACATCATGCTAAGAATTGCACACGGATAGACCCTTGACTCTGGTGGAAAGAGTTACTGGAAATGAAAATAAGATGGTGTGGACATCCATTGCCAGCTTAATTGACATGCAGCTAACAACAAATGCAATTGGGGTTTTTTACCTACATAGCCCTTCAATCATGTCTAATATTATACCTTTGAAAAGGTCATATTAGCTGCCATACCCTGAAATTCAAAGAAACCTTCTAGACATATCCCTTATAAAAGTATCCTAAAAATATTCTTTAACACTCTACAAAAGTATATGATGATTTTATGTTTTCAAATGTTCAAAATTAACGTTCTCCTTTCTCTTATCTTCCTCCCTTTTTCTCCTCTCTTTTTAGGGGCATAATTGTCATTTCATACTTGGATTAAGCACTTAGGAAGATGAACATTGACAGGAAGGGTATGGAGGTCAAATCACACTCACTGTAGCAGTATGGTGGCAAATATGACAAATTTAAGAATATAGTGCCAAATAACAGAGATTTCAAGGGAGAACAATATGTGTGTGTGTGTGTGTGTGTGTATATATATATATATATATATATATATATATATATATAGTCAAATATCATGGTAAGAATGGAATTTAAGTAGATCTTTTTTCCAGGGAGAAGCTCATTGGCTTGAAAGCAGAAAGGCATAGGAATTTGTCACCACTCAATGTGAGTACCTTTTCTGAACACCTTTTTATGAAGAATCTTAGCATTATCAGAGGTCTAAAGAGTATGGTACACACATGGGAGCATCCCCTGAGGTGAAGCAATACAGCATTACACAAGACTACTAAAAGAGTGGACATGGTAGCCTATCACAGAACTTGACGCCATGAGAAGTTTCAATTCATGGTTATAAATATTACAAAAGAAAACCAACAGTACCATGCGCAGAATCAAATATGCTAGATTCTAAAAAGGAAGAATAATAAAAAACCAGGAATATTTTTAAGTGCAGTAATGTGATACAGATTCTAACTCAGTACAACCTGCCAGAGTTTTCACTTATAAGCATGTAAATATGAATTAGGGAAGGAACCATCCTCATCCTGTAAGTACTTCAACAGTAAATGTTCACACTTTAGATTATTTATAGGCTTGAAATTTATGACTCTTTGTGTTTAAAAAAAACATCTAAGAGAAAATTTTTTTGTAATGTCAGTCACCAGACAGCGATGTCTACTGTGAGAAAACATGATACATAACAGAGAGTACAATAAACCAATTACTGACATAAGTGCATAATTGATGTAATATTTAGAAGTACCACAAACTGAATAATATGTATACTCATTAAAAACTTTACAATCCAAATGACAGCAATGATTTTTCTTCCAAAGGTTTACACGATCTATCTTTGACATTTTGCTCTAGTTCCCATCTTAATGGAAAGAAACACAGACAGAACATGAATTGTCTATAAGCAACAATGGTCAAAGAGCAGCATAATAAACTTGTTTAGGGTAAACAGCATAATTTCAACACGTTTGTATAGGATGCATCAAGGGAATGAGAGGGAGGCACCACCTGAACTGCGATGGTGTCTAGCCCTGCACAAGTTCACCCATAAAGGGACAAAATCCTATCCAAACTCAAACAAGCATGGAATACAAAGCCATATCATATCCCTCTTGTGCACTTGAGCTGCCCAAACAATAGGCTTTCACCAGTAAGACATCCTGGCGCCAATAGCTCAAATGACAAACCCTAGAAAGTACACTTAAAAACTGGAGGATGGAAGCTTACAACTGTTAATTGCCAAATAGAAATGCCTAAGAGATAGGATCTGTGTATAATGCACTTTATTAAGTGACTTCCATGGCCGCAATAGTGGTATATGAGGGCAACATGGAATGGAAGTGAACAAATTAAGAACACATGGGCGATCAACTGAAAGTGACCAGCAAAACAAGGGGAAAGACGTACTGTGGATGATATTCAATGTTTCACCAATCACAATGTCACAAATCAAACAACTCAATTTATCTTCTGGAAGCACTGAGCACACATTTCCTTTCTACTGCAGACCTGATCTGACAGTAAGGCGCACCCAGTTTCCTCCTAGTTTTCTTATACACTCTTTCAACCTCCTGTCCATGTTTACCCATATGCTAATGCTATTGCCATATCTACCTTCAGCTGGATCCACCTGGAACCCGCCTACTGACATTGCCAGCATGCTAGGCAACACATTTAATTGGAAGAAACCTCTGGCTTACAAATTCAACACAAAAATTATTAGGCAGAAGCAAGTCTAATGAATTTTGGGCAATACACTAATCAATCCCTTCCCCATAGGCCACAACCCCCTCATTTTCCCTCAGTCTATGGATCGGTTGGTTGGAAACCAAAGAAGCCATATAATCTCCTCCCCCATATATAAGTGCTACCGGTCGGAAGTTGCACCAAGCACGCCCTGCGTAACCTTCCTCCAGGACACCATTCAATCACAACTACATCCATCCCTTCAGTTCTCAAGATCACAAGCACACCCACACCGTCAGCAACCCAACCGAAACCACCGCCTCTACCTGCAACGCTGCACCACCATCATGAGCATGGATAGGACAACTGCCACAGCCCCACGGCCACAATCATCACTTGAACTGGGAAGGAGATTGAAGCGAAAAAACCACTGAAGAATTCGCACACTACAAATTTCTAAGCCAAAAAAAAATGATGACAGTGGATCGAGAGAATGAGAGAATCAACAGCACCTATTCACCTTCACTGAGGAAAACCTCGAACACATCTCGAATGTACAGATCAAAGGGGAAAAAAGACGTAAAGAGACATCCATTCTGCCGAGGAATCAATATCGACACCCCAAGCCATGTACAAATCGGGGATTATTGATGTAGTCTACCATAGTAGCATCAGTCGTAGTAGCCAGAAGGAGGCGGAGAAGCAAGATCCAACAGCAAGAAGAACAAGGCGCTGAGCACAAAGACGAACAACACCTGCAAAGCCGCCTCAATCCAGAGGACGCGCCGCAGCCACACCATCTGGCGGGTCATCCCCGCCATCCCCACCGCAACCACGTCCAGATCCGCCGCCGCTGCGGTGGCGAACGCCCCCGCCAGATCCCTCCTCAGCTCCTGCCACAAATCAACGCCGTCATAACGCGATCGCATACAAGGAAGAAGTAAAAGCTGCAGAGTGGTGGTGGTGGTGCTGCTGCTGCGCCATGACTGACCTGGTTTGTTTGGGTTGCGGAGGGGGATCTGAGGGAGAAGAGCATGAGGGCGGCCCTGGCGCAGCGCACGGCGGCGAGCAGCGACGAGGGGGCGTCCCCGGGGCCAGTCGGTGAGGGCGGCGCGGCGGGGGTGATGGCGAGGGGTGGAGCGGGCCTCCCGTTGCGCTTGTCGCGGTCCCTCTCGCCGCCGCCCTTGGCCTTCCGCTCCATGGGAGGTCTCCTAACCACGAGAGAGAGACTCTGCGCTCTGCACAAATGAGGCGATGACAGTGACAGCCTCCGTCAAAAAAAGGGCGCGAAGGGGAGGAAGTCCTGATGCATAATTGTTCGGCGGTTGGGTGAGGACTCAGGAGTCCTTTTATAATGTTACATATAAGTATGGTTTTGTATATTTTAAAAGTGACAGCCTCCGTCAAAAAAAAGGGCGCCCGCACCAGCCGTCCCTCTATAATCGGACGGCTGCGGCAGTAATTTTTTTATTTTTTTTAATATGTTTAGGTCAATTCCATTAGATTTAACTGAGTTCGATTTTTATTTTTTAATTTTTTTATTTTTTAAATATTTTTGGATCAACCTATTAGAGATCGGATTATATGAGGATATAATGCACGATGAGACTCATTACAAAAATAAAATAAAAAATAAAAAATAAAAGAGTTGGCCACAACAAGTGTTACTCTTTTAAAAATGGGAACCGATCAAATGAGTTTCCCTCTAAATCTTCTTCTATTTATGTTAAAAAATAAAATGTATTAATAAGTTTTAAATATTTAAATAGTTCTTTTAAGGTTGTTTTCATCTTTGTGACTTTCAATCGTAACCATCCGATGGGATACGTATAAAAATTCAACGTCTAAGAACATTAAAAAAATAGTCAAAAGATTAAAAAAAATCATCAGATTAACCTTTAGGGTTGATCATGTCCTTTGGAGTTAAGTTTCAAAAAATGTCCTTTGGAGTTTTAATTTTGATTCTCAAATAATGACGCATTGATTAGATAACTATAGTTAAATTTTTCGGTCCAACAATGAAAATTAAATCTCAAAATATTGAAACCAACATAAATGGAGTATTTAAATATTTTAATATTTTTTATTTATTTTTTTAAGATGAAAAAGTAAGAGTTTCAAATGGGGCTCATCTACGGGGCTCATTATAGCCTGCCCCTTTAAAAATTATTATTAATTATTAATATAAAAAATAAAAATAAAATTTAAATATCATTCACTATTCAAAATGTATTCTCACATGAATTTTACATCTTCGTTTAAATTTCATAATTTTTTATGGTTCAATAATTTGATGGGGATCTAGGTCTGACACATTACGCACGAGGGAGCACGTCTATAGTCGTCCGAGAGTTATTTCAGCTTTGTTGCGGCTCAAAGACAGTTCACAGATGTAAGTTATTTTTAGTGGAGTCCATAGATATTTTATTTGGCTCATTTAAAGCATGTTTTATATTTTCTCATGATTACTAGGTGTATTTTTTATTTTTCAGGGATTTTAGTATGAATTTTCGTAATATTTCTCTAGTTAAGAGTATTTTAGTCTATGGTTGAGTTAGGGAATCGAGTTGGAGTCAAAAAAAGTTCCTAAACGGTATATAGATGTATTATCTCTTTTTAATTTATGGATGATTATTTGTACATATTTTGAAATTTTTCTTATGTTTCTCTTTACAAAAGAAAAATTGACTTTGAGACAGGATTAGAAAAGCCCTACGGAGCAGGGTGAGATGCCAGAGGATCTCAGAGTGAGATGCCTCCAATCGTTTCGCATTAAATTTGGTATTCAACCCTCGATCTGCTTCACGTTGCCACTCACTGCCATTGGTCACATTGCCACCGTCCACCATAATGCTCGCTGCTTTCTCCACTCTATTTATATGTTGTTGCTACTGTGGTTACTTTTCTCGTGAATGGTAACCTATAGGAGTGGAGAAGGGGAGACCATCAGAGCCTCTACTCTCTCACCCAAGCGCTTTCCCTCCCTCCCCTTAGTCTCTTTCTCTCTTGTTTTTTTTTTCCTCCTTATTATTATCAGAACCATGTAGGAGTGGAGGAAATCCACCCATCGACCACGTCTCTCTCTCTCTCTCTCTCTCTCTCTCTCTCTCATTCACTTTCCCTCTCCCTTGATACCCTCTTCTCTCTCCCTGATCACCCTCTATTTCCGCGTTATCTCTCGCCCCTTATTCGAGCAACAGGGCAGATGTTCATGCCCATACGTAGACTTCGTGCCGTAAGAACAAGCAAGATGCGCTTGTCCGCCTTGGTGAAGCAAACCAAGGGTCTAAATCCTGTCGACCTTGTCCGAGCCAGTGCAACAATGCCCTAGCCCTCTAGCCAAGCCCGAGCTAGGTTCCTTGGGACCATTGGGTTCAACAATGACCCAAGCCCTTTGACATCCTGGTCCAAACAAGATTCAACGACCTGATCCATTAGTGGTCCACACCACCTAGAACCACATGTTCAACCTTGGTATGGTGGTTATCTGAGCCACCCCCTCCAAGTCGTAAGCGAGTTTTGTAGCTACTGTAAGCCGCGACTTGGTGGACCACCCGTGCATCAGGAGGTGCACTAGGATGCATAATCACACCGCCCTTGCTCTGAGGGTCGTTTGGGCTCCATTTCACGAGCCAATCACGACGTTTACTTCTACAATGACTGTCCCACTCATCTAGCATACCGCCACCAACAGTGTGCCTCGGTTTGCATGATGCCCCTACACATGCCTTGTAGTCATTTGTGCACATTTTTTGAAGTCCGTACTAGTCGTCTCGATTTCCATGCCCACTTCCCAGCACGCTTTGTGATGTGCATCTCGAGGCATCATTTTGATATCCACACACGATTCTCGAGCTGGTGGCCATTGGCTATTTGAGCATGGGTTGGGTTGCACTAAAAGATGAGTCATAATGGATCAAGTTAAAGAGTGATTTGGAGAGTTACTGTGTCAGAAAGGCCGAACCAAAAGAGATAGTCTACAAGGCCGACTTAGCGTTGATCGAGGAATATGACAACCAAATAGAAAAGGTATAATATGAAGTTGATCTAGTGCCAGCAGATGAGTATTTTGAAGAGGTTGAGTCCAAGATGTTTGAAGTATGTGATGACACCCTTCTCGCTAAACCAAAGCTAATTGTGATTTTCAAGGTCCATTTCGAGGTCAATTTCACATTCACGAGTAGAATGAGTCGAGGAAGGAAGAGACAATAAAAAATGTTGTCAGTCAACCAAAAATCTTTCAAAATACTATCGTCCAACATGATTTTGACCATATATGGACTGATATTAAAACATACTTTCTACATCTAAGCGAGACTCTCCTCCACATGGTGATCTCAGTGGCATTAGTTATTATCTCCATGTGAATATTGCCACATTTCAAAACTTGAAGACAAGTTTTCTCTAACCAAGGAGAATGATGGAGATTTAGATCCAACGCATTACATACGAGAAAGCACGTCTATGGCCATCAAAGTCTCATTCCAGCTTTGTTGTGGTTAGGAGATAGTTTAGAGTCCGTCTGATGCATAGTTTTATTTTTAGAGTCTATAGTTTTATTTTTAGACACTACAGATATTTGATTTGACCCATTTGGAGCTTCTTTAATATGTTTTCTATTTTCTCAAAATTATTAGGAGCGATTTCTTATTTTTAAATATTTTAGTGAGAATTTTCATAATATTTCTTTAGTTGGGGGTAGTAATACTTGCTGCAATACCTGCGTGTTTGCATTGCAATGGGTAAATAAAAAAAATATTTTTTTTTATTTTTATTTACTTTTTTCATGTCGTCCTTGAGGTGCTCTAACCGTCCGTACAGTGCAATGCTTGATCGGACGATCCAAAAAATCTAAAAAATAAAAAATCGAGCTCCAATTAATAGTAAAAAATATAACTTTTTTCAATTCATGAAGGTCATTCTTTTATTTTTCAATTTTTTGTAGATCGTCTAATCTAGCATTACATTGTATGGACAGTTAGAACACCTCGAGGTCCACCTGAAAGGAAATTCAAAAAAAAAAAAAATTACCTACAACAATGCCCATAGGCGGAAACATTGCAGCAAGTATTACTCTTTAATCTATGGTTGAGTTAGGGAGTTAACTTGGAGTCAAAAAGATCTCTAAATACAATATATATTCATGTACTATTTCTTTTTAGTTTATAGATGATTATTTGCATGAATTTTGAGAATAAAATTTATGGATGATTATTTGCACGTGTTGAACCCCTAAGGTTGATTTTAGTAGAACAAAGCACTTAAAATCATGTGTTGTTATTGGTAAGTATAACGATGAAATGTCTATTTTAATCTCGTAAGAATATATTGCTAAATATTTCTACGCAACGGTATAAATGTTAAAAGGCTTTTGGATTGAAAACAACATTTTTTTAAAATTAAAATGAGAAAGGGATCCTAAAAATCAAATTAAGATGAAAGGCCATAGCCCAAGCAGGTAGGATATTGGTCGACCAACAACTGATTCGTTGACCCGAGTCAACACTCAATTTTCACTGAGTAACATTTTTGGTCAATCAAATAGTTATTGGTTGACCAACATCAGGGCTCTATTTTAACTAAGTCTGCCTGTTTGGTCAACCAACTAGGGGATTGGTCGACCAAGGCCAGAAGTTCCTTTGGCTGTTTGTTTCGTTCCTGCATGGGCTATTGGTCGTCCAGTTCGATTTCTAGTCGACCAAAATAGCTTAGGCACCTAGGTGGACTGACAGACTGTCATGTCCCTATCTGTACCAATGTAAAGACAGTCACATGAGATGTTTTATTGATAAAGAACTAACATGGTCACTTTTTCTCCCACGATAGTGCAGATCATCTCATTATTTAAAAGATTTTAAGGTATTTTTTATAGTGACACCTTACTCACTTTTTGTCATATATCATTATCACTTTTCACCTACCATAAGTTGATTCTTCACATAAAATCATAAGTTGATTCTTCACATAAAATTCTTGTTAGGATGCTTTACAGACAAGTGATTGTAGATATGCTAATTTAGATCTTAAATTGAGTAAATTTTATATCACATTTATGATGCTTCAAAATGATTTATGTTTTAATTATTAATTAATTTTTACCAATTTTTCTAAGAACTTTCTAATTTGTGTCCCTTATGGCCGACGTTATTTAGATTTTTATACGAAATTAATTTTAGCTCAAATTTTTTAATTGGATAAGAATTAAGATGAATGGCGTCGTCTATGTCAATGTGATTTAGTTTTTTAATTCTGGCTGATTGTTAATTTAAATTTTAATTAATTTTTTATTTGTCTAAATCGCGTCTTCTAGGCCGACGTGTTTCCTAGATTTTGTGATTATCTTTGAGTTTCTCGAAATTATCTTTATTTAATTGGCCCTTCTAAAAGACGTATGTATAGGCCGACGCCTTTCTAAATGGCGTCGCCTATGGCCAACGTGATTAAGTGACATAATCAACTTACTTTGGCCGAGATTATCTAATTTCGTTAAATGAGAGGTCTCCATTCGGTTGATAGTTATCCATAGCAATATGTGCACCGAAATAGGAAATTTTAGGCTTAAAATGTAGAAATGTAAAAAAATGTTCTCTATATATAGTGCGCCCCTTTGAGCCATCAAGAGAGTTAGTAGGAGCACTGTCAGGAAGTCTTTCAAAAGTGAGAAGAGAACCCTATAATTTTGAACGTGGGCAACATCGTTGGAACTCTGTTTTCTTCCTCCCGAACCATTTCATTCATCTTCAAGAAGCTCGAAACTCTAGTGACTTTGGAGGGACCAACTTTTTCTTTCTTTCCTTTTCTTTACTTTTGTTTTCATTAATTTTCATAGTAGTTGCATTGCATGCATCACTCATTCACTCCTTTCACACACGTTGATTAGCATCTCATGATAAATTAGTCCTTTTGCATATAAGGGTTTTAAAGAAAATCAAAATAAGTCAGTATTTTAGTTGAGTTGTATGGAATTTTTCTTAATACAATAGATACTGCACTATTTAAAACTCTGATCATATTTCAATTTCCTTTTGTTTTCTTGTCTTTCTTGCGAGATATTGGAAGAGGAATTTGAAAAGTATCCCACTTCTTGTGCATTATTTTTAAGAGAGAATGAACTTTTGACAAGAAAAACTCTTCTTCTTCAGCCGACTGAAGAAAAGGAAACAAAAGAATTCACAACACTCCAAATTTGGAAAGATAATTTACTACCACCTCATTTTCTTTTGAGGTCTTCGATCTCTAGCGATTACATTTTATTATTATTTATAGTAATATCGATTCATGCTATTGAGGGCATGTTTTTTAGTACGCATAATTTTTTGGCGATCACGGTGGGACCTATTATTGTCATTTTCTTTATTTCACTCTCCCTCGTGTGCACCTTTTGGCACCCTCGTGTGCACTTTTGGCATCCTCGTGTTCCCTCCTTAGTGCTTCTCGAGCACGTTTGATTACTGGCTATTCTTCATCCCTTGTGCACCTCGTGCACACCTTTTAATGGCAAGTCTTGACTTTTCAATGATCATTTTTAAGATTGTGTTGTGAATGGTCTATGCTTGAATTGATTTGTTGATTGCCTACTATTTGCAAAGTGGAGTTAGTTTAAATTATTTCATCTATCTTCTATTTGGCCGAAGGGAAGTGCCCCTTCTTGATATGTGGTACGGGTTCTTAATCAAACCATGTCATCCATCACCGACATTATTCAGTCGGTTTACTTGCTACCCGAAGAGCATTTGCAAAGGGAAGTGTCTTGCTGAATCACGTCGACACAGTTTGACGCGATTCACAAATCACGTCTTCCCGAGCAAACACAATTTGGATCATTGCTTTATCATTGTTATTACCTGTTCACTGGATTAGAGACCATCTCGGTCATAGGCCATTGGGATTGGGAGCCCACTCTCCCTTGTTCCAGGAGCTATACACCCTTCTTAACGCGATTAACTCTCTTAAATTAGGGTCGGTCCCTCTCGATAAGACTAGAGTTTTTTGCGTTGATACGTTCGTAAGTCCGCAAAGGATTCCCTCTTTGCTCATCAAGCAAGTTGTACCACTAAAGTACCTGGTTAGATATCCCATTCGCGGAAACTAGGAACTTACCCTTCTTAAGTGAATTCATTTTACTTAAAACTTGTTTAACTCAATAAGGAATCTACAAATAACGTAAGCATCCACTTGTCTGATAAATTGTTTGCCAAATCGTTTGAGTATCCTACTGATTTGTTCATTATGATGCTACGTTCATATAGGATTATTGGAATGGTTTCGTCTGAAGATGATAATCTATTTGACCATGAGGAGGATGCTTACGATCCTCAAAATCAAGTTCAGTTTAATCTAGAAGAACCACACTATGATCAGTATAATCCTACTTCAGGGTATGATGTCCGTTCCCAGGTGTATGCTATGGGATCTAAGCTGAATCCTAACTCTGGAGAAGCTCAGGATCAAAATGAGCATTCATCTCTCAATCCTACTTTTGATTTGGTCTCCACCATCGAAATCCTTGCTACTCATGTAGATCCTCAGCAGCTTGAAGCAATGCAGACTATTCTGAAAGGAAAAACTCCCTCGGGTCCTTCTGAATCCGTTAATCCTTTTGCTCAAGTCTCCACTCAAATTCTCACTTAGGCCATGGAGAGCCTTTGTGTCTCTAGCCCACAACAAGCAGGTCAACAACAGTCCACCACCCACTATCCGTCAAGGTCTTAAACTCCTATTGCTCTAAACACCCTCGGGCACAGCAGAAACTCTTTGATTGTTTTACAGCTTTCTTGTGCTATCCACAAGGTTGTACTGCAAATCATTGAGATTCTGATCCCCACTAGGAGACTGTCAGCGTCTCCCGTTCTGTATAACTGGGGTTATACAGTTCGTCGAAAGTTAGTGAGAGTTAAAACTTGAGCAAAAGACCATGTCTTGTTTTATATTTAATAACTGAACATATGCTAAAATAGATTTTATCTCATGTAGGGAAATATGTCGTTGAATAACCCACTCCGTGGCATACTTCATGCCAAACTTTTGACTAGCATGAACTACTCGGAATAGTTCAGAAATCTGAAGAATGTCTTTAGATCTGAGCACGTTGCCTACTTCCTTGGAGCTGATCCTCCTGCTGAACCGACATTAGATGCCCTTGAGGGAGAGATGATAGCTAATGATAAAAGGAAGAAGGACAATGTCAAAGGATTAGTAAAAGGTGACTGCTTCTACTGTAAGCAGAATGGTCACTGGAAGAGGAACTACAAGGAGTTCCTCAATGATAAAGGTCATGGAAAGGTGAAGCTGTCTGAAGCTTCATATATCTATATGATAGATATTAACTTGTCAGTTAGAAATTCCACATCTTGGATATTAGATACCAGATGTGCTTCTCACATCTTCCATGATGTGGAGATGTTGACAAGTAAGCGCAAGCTGAGAAAAGGCGAGGTGGAACTGAGGCTAGGAAACGGCGCAAAAGTTGCGGCAGTTGTTGTTAGGACAGCAAACCTTAGACTTTCATCGGGAGACATCTTATCATTAGAAGATTATTATTATGTTCCTAACATAATAAAGTGTTGGGTTTTCTTGGTTTCTCCGGATCGCTCACGCAGCGGAAAACAAAAATTTTACAGCGATCCGTTTCCCGTTTCGAAGAACTAAAATACGATAATCAGATTATCGAAGTTCTCACCGTGTGCGGATTCGAATCCGCAGCCGTTCGGTTCCGTCGGTGTGACACCGCAAGCCGCGCAAGCGCCCGACCTCTAGCGAAGTCCACGCGATCCTCCCCGCGACGGATGTCCTCGAGTTCATCGTTCTTCGCAGCCCGCGAAGCCTCCGCTGGTCGCCGCAATGATCGCCGCAGTGCGCGGACGATTTCCCGTCGAACGGGATTTGGAGAAGCGGCGGGGCAGATCTGGATCTGCCTGGACTCCAGAGGAAGACAGAAAACGAGGAGGGGCGGCTAGGGTTAGCAGCAGCTTGGCCTGCTCAGCCCGTTCGCTATGTTTTATACTAACCGCGCGGTTTTTCACAAAAACCCCCGGTTTGTATAAAACCCACTTATTTATCCATCGCCTTGAGAATCATGTGCGTGTGACCCTCTAGGCCCAAGTACCAGTCCAGTTAATGGCCCAACAAGCCCAGTGACTCCTCACTGGCTTTATTAATTAATTAATAACCCTTTATTAATCAATTAATCAATCGAATTGATGTCGCACATCGAATTCGACCGGGCCTCCGATCACGTTGGGTGCCAAGCAACACCGCGTGAACCCGGAAGGTATTTGGGGTTAAGTAACCCACTCTTGGAACCTTTCCGCCGACAGTTACCGCGTGGATATAATCCTTCATTCGTACAATGCTCACGAGTCAACTCAGGGTATGGCGAGCTGTCAAACCCTAACCGGTCGACTCACTTGAATTGGATGCCGCTGATGAATATCGGAAAACTCCTTTCCCGATATTATCGTCCGCCCTGGCCAGGGACCTTCGCGCATCCTTCCTAGAGCATTCTCTCTCTAAGTACCGAGAGCGAATGATTCCTTATTGACACACAATTCCCTTCGACGGTATTCCGCTGCACCCAATCCTTGGCGTATTAGAATCCCGTGGCTAGAGATTCGTAGACCAAGGTCAAAGTACAGAAGTCCACCGCCAAGGTGTCCTTGGTGTCTCAGGTCCGAGGACCATCCACGCAACTGCGACAATAGAATCAAGCTGGTTGACAGTGAGGTACAATACCATCCAGCGATTCAATCGGATCAGTTCAGTGAACTCATTCTCCAATGAGCACCTACAGATTCGCCTTAGTGTCTCCACACAAGTGACTTATGAGACCAGTCACCCTCATCATATGCGCAGGAGTAATCTGTACTAGTCTAACCGGATATCCGATGTCCTTCTCGGATATCCTCCGACTAGGAACGATTAAGAATATGTGTGTTTAAGTGATCAGTCTCATCAGTATGATCTCATCATAATCTGATCACCATAGCACATATTCACGGACTTCATTATGAAACGATAATTAACGCGATTTACACATAATGAATATTATGCCATTTTATTAATGAACACCTTTTGTTCATCATGATGGTAAAAATAGTATCCAAAGGTTTCCTTTGGATATCCCACAAACCTACATTTATCAGTTCGTGATTCCAGCTTGTCTGGATCATGCCTCTTTACATGAGCAGGACAACCCCAGACTTTAACATGTTTAAATTCTGGTTTCCTGCCTTTCGATATCTCATATGGAGTAGAGGCCACAGACTTGCTGGGTACTCTGTTCAGTAGGTATGCTGCTGACTCTAGAGCATACCCCCAGAGGGACACTGGTAATCCCGAAAAGCTCATCATGGATCGCACCATGTCCAACAAGGTGCGATTCCTCCTTTCTGATACACCATTCATCTGTGGTGTATATGGAGGGGTTAGCTGAGAAAGGATACTATTATCCTTTAAGAATTGTGTGAAATTAGTACTCAAGTATTCTCCTCCTCGATCTGATCGAAGAGCTTTAATACTCTTTCCTAACTGCTTTTCTACTTCATTCTTGAACTCCTTGAACTTCTCAAACGCTTCCGACTTGTACTTCATTAAGTACACATAGCCGAATCTTGAGAAGTCATCGGTGAACGTGATGAAGTAAGAAAAGCCACCTTTGGCTTGGGTAGACATTGGACCACATACATCCGAATGTATCAGTTCCAGAATGTCCTTGGCACGTTCTCCATGTCCACTAAATGGAGATTTTGCCATCTTTCCCATAAGGCAGGATTCACATGTTGCAAACGATTCATAATCGAATGCTGTTAAATAACCATGCTTGTGCAACTTCTGCAACCTGCTTTCGCCAATGTGCCCAAGTCTACAATGCCATATGTAGGCCTGGTTCACACAATTCTTGCTCTTCTTAAGAGCATTATCAATCTGAAGATTGTAATGAGAAACATCTAATAGATATAGACCGTTGACTAAAGATGCCGAAGCTATTGATTTATTACCATAATAAATCGAACAACTTCTATTCTCAATTGTCAACCTATATCCAATCTTGTCCAAACAAGATATTGATATGAAGTTCTTTATTATGCTAGGAACATAATAACAATCTTCCAATAGTAAGGTGTCTCCCGATGGAAGCCTGAGGTTTGCTGTCCCAACAGCAATCGCCGCAACTTTTGCGCCGTTTCCTAGCCTCAATTCCACCTCACCTTGTCTCAGCTTGCGCTTACTTGTCAGCAACTGCACATCATGGCAGATATGAGAAGCACATCCGGTATCCAATACCCAAGATGTGGAATCTCTTACTGATAAGTTGATATCTATCATATAGATATCTGAAGTATCAGACAGCTTCACTCTTCCATGAGCTTTATCATAAAGGAACTCCTTGCAGTTCCTCTTCCAGTGACCATACTGCTTATAGTAGAAGCAGTCACCCTTCACTACTCTTTTACCTTTGTCCTTCGATCATTTATCGTTAGCTGTCATCTCTGCTTCAGGGGCATCTAATGCCGATTCAGCAAGAGGATCAGCTCTAGGGACAAAGTTATTGCGTTCAGATCTGAAGACATTCTTCAGGCTTCTGAACCAATCCGAGTAGATCAAGTAAGTCAAAATGGCATCAAGTATGCCTCGGAGTGGGTTATTCGACGACATAGTTCCTACAGGAGATAAGTAAAATCTATTTAGCAGATGTTCAATTATTAAAGTTTAAAACAAGACAAGGTCTTTTGTTCAAGTTTAACTCCCACTAATTTTCGACGGACTGTATAACCCTCAGTTATACAGAACGGGAGACGCCGACAGTCTCCTAGTGGGGATCAGAATCTCAATGACTTGCACTACAGTCTTGTGGATAGCACAACAAACTGTAATACAATCAGAGAGCACCCAACTCATGGGACTTGCAACTCCTTGCAATATCTGATCATGGCTTCGGTCCCCAGAGATTTAATGGCCTTGTGGATAGCACAACAAACCACTAATTCTGGTCTAAGCTAACCATCATTACGTGACGAGCATAGATTTGCATGCAGCCCTTGTGGATAGCACAACAAAGCTACATGGTTCCTCTACCCCGATCTATAGGCATCTAATGCTATAGCCACAGTCTCTCCTCCCAATTAAGCAGGCCTTGTGGATAGCACAACAAACCTGCCTAAAGTGATTCGAATCCTATGACTATAACGATGGTGGACCACGCGGTAAGTTCTCAACTACTCGCGTTACGGCTTAGAGTTTATCTGAGGGTATTTTGGATAACTTTTATCTTGGTCTCTCCTAAGTGATAGTATATAGATATATCGTATATATTTACTAAATACTATAACCTGCTTTGATTCATAATCAAAAGAAAAACAATGTATCACATACATGTCATTAGTGTGGTCATGGATAGCACAGTGGGTTTGACTGGAGCCAACAGTCAAACGCACACACAATCTAACACAACAATTACATTAGATATCCTGCAAACACATAGGCAAGAGATCTCCATCTTTTCGCCTTCCTGGTTGCAGCTGTGGATCGTCCTCGCTCCTTCCTCGGTTGCCTCAATCACATTACATTAATTCTAGAATTAACAAGTAAATTAAAGAAGGCCTTATGGCGAGTACAAGAGAGAGAGGGAGGTAGAAGTACATCGGAGTATGAGAGAGAGAGGTGCGCAGACCTCTATTTATTAACAATTAATAAATAATCATACATCCACGATCCACACAATCCATTCATTCATCACATGAACAATTAAAAGTGCATATCCATGACCACGGTGTGTTTTAGACATCCCACACATGATTCAGCGCATCACATGGCTAAAACAAATGAGTTTTCAAAATAAATAATTTTTGACTTTCAAAAAGCTGGGATCCAATCAAAATTGGTTTTTGAATTTTGAAAAACTCATTTTATTAACTTAACATGCAATTAAATCTAATTTAAAAGCAATAAACACACATCACATGCGCACACACTCCAAATTAATAATTCCAGATTATTCCATGCAAATTAGAACATTTCTAATAATCTAACACTTAGATTAAACCCCATTAATAATCTAACAATTAGACTATTTAAAGACTAATCTAACTCTTAGATTAATCCAACATAATTAATTAATAATTATTAATCTAACAATTAGATTAGAAGATTAATGTTAATCATTAATTTAACCCTTAAATCAATAATCAACAATTAATCATTTAAAGATTACTAATTTAACACTTAAATTAGTTATCTAAGTTAATTATTAATTTAACTCTTAAATTAACAATTAACTTACATATTAATTAACGATTAGTTGAAATAATAATTAGTAATCTAACTATTAGACTAATAATTATTAGTTACTAATTTAACTATTAAATTAGTTTTATCAATATTAATTATTAGTTTAACCATTAAACTAACAATTAACATTAATCTAATTAACAACTAAAAGTTAATCATAATTGATTCAAAATCAATAATAAGCCCAATGAAGAATAAATTTAAATTTTAAAACCATTTTGAATTTTAAAATTTAATTCAAATTTTACTTGAATTTTAAATGGGCTCAATTGGGGTTTTTAAATGAGGTTAATCAAAATAAGGGGAGGGTCAAATGGGCTCAGCCCACTGGACCTGGTCGAACCAGGTCCAGCGACTAAGACCTGGGACCCTGGCCCAGCCAGGGTCCGGTCTAGCCAGCACCGGCCCTTGCTGGCTCAGCCAGCTAACCCGGCCCGGCCCAGCCGGTCCGGTCCGCCTTGGACCGGTCACCCCCCCCACCCGACGCCCCCTTAACCTGCAGAAACCCTAGCCGCCGCAGGTGGAAGGGGGGGGGATCCGGCGCCGCCGCCGGCCGGCCTCCGGCGTCGCCCGGCCCTGACCGGCGATGCCCCCGGCGCCGGCGACGTTCCCGGCGCCGGCAGGGCCGCCGGTGACCCCCCGGTTGGGGTGCAATCCAAGCCCAAAGAACCCCCAAAAATCTGGTTTTGCAGGGTTCCAAAATCCGAATTAGGGCTCGAATTTTTCAGCTTTTCAGGGCCACCCCGACGCCGAAAAAAAATACCGGATGCGCAGTGGTGACTATCACCCAAAGATCCGGAGTCTAGGCCGGCCATCCCAACACTTGGGCAGCCGATTGAAGCCGCCGTAAACACGCTGTTCTTCGTCTCACGAAGAACACGAAAAATCCCCAAAATGATCTCGAAAAATTGAAAGAAAATAATCAGATTAACTGTGTTCATCGCATGAACACGGATCCAACAATTATTCGAAGTTACAGCATGGAATAACTCATGGAAAAATTAATTTAGAGATCCGAAACGGGACGAGAAACAGTGGAACCTGGCTCTGATACCACTGTTGGGTTTTCTCGGTTTCTCCGGATCGCTCACGCAGCGGAAAACAAAAATTTTACAGCGATCCGTTTCCCGTTTCGAAGAACTAAAATACGATAATCAGATTATTGAAGTTCTCACCGTGTGCGGATTCGATTCCGCAGCCGTTCGGTTCCGTCGGTGTGACACCGCAAGCCGCGCAAACGCCCGACCTCTAGCGAAGTCCACGCGATCCTCCCCGCGACGGATGTCCTCGAGTTCGTCGTTCTTCGCAGCCCGCGAAGCCTCCGCTGGTCGCCGCAATGATCGCCGCAGTGCGCGGACGATTTCCCGTGGAACGGGATTTAGAGAAGCGGCGGGGCAGATCTGGATCTGCCTGGACTCCAGAGGAAGACAGAAAACGAGGAGGGGCGGCTAGGGTTAGCAGCAGCTTGGCCTGCTCAGCCCGTTCGCTATGTTTTATACTAACCGCGCGGTTTTTCACAAAAACCCCCGGTTTGTATAAAACCCACTTATTTATCCATCGCCTTGAGAATCATGTGCGTGTGACCCTCTAGGCCCAAGTATCAGTCCAGTTAATGGCCCAACAAGCCCAGTGACTCCTCACTGGCTTTATTAATTAATTAATAACCCTTTATTAATCAATTAATCAATCGAATTGATGTCGCACATCGAATTCGACCGGGCCTCCGATCACGTTGGGTGCCAAGCAACACCGCGTGAACCCGGAAGGTATTTGGGGTTATGTAACCCACTCTTGTAACCTTTCCGCCGACAGTTACCGCGTGGATATAATCATTCATTCGTACAATGCTCACGAGTCAACTCAGGGTATGGCGAGCTGTCAAACCCTAACCGGTCGACTCACTTGAATTGGATGCCGCTGATGAATATCGGAAAACTCCTTTCCCGATATTATCGTCCGCCCTGGCCAGGGACTTTCGCGCATCCTTCCTAGAGCATTCTCTCTCTAAGTACCGAGAGCGAATGATTCCTTATTGACACACAATTCCCTTCGACGGTATTCCGCTGCACCCAATCCTTGGCGTATTAGAATCCCGTGGCTAGAGATTCGTAGACCAAGGTCAAAGTACAGAAGTCCACCGCCAAGGTGTCCTTGGTGTCTCAGGTCCGAGGACCATCCACGCAACTGCGACAATAGAATCAAGCTGGTTGACAGTGAGGTACAATACCATCCAGCGATTCAATCGGATCAGTTCAGTGAACTCATTCTCCAATGAGTACCTACAGATTCGTCTTAGTGTCTCCACACAAGTGACTTATGAGACCAGTCACCCTCATCATATGAGCAGGAGTAATCTGTACTAGTCTAACCGGATATCCGATGTCCTTCTCGGATATCCTCCGACTAGGAACGATTAAGAATATGTGTGTTTAAGTGATCAGTCTCATCAGTATGATCTCATCATAATCTGATCACCATAGCACATATTCACGGACTTCATTATGAAACGATAATTAACGCGATTTACACATAATGAATATTATGCCATTTTATTAATAATGAACGAGATTTACATTGTTAGATTGGCTTGTAGGCCACCTAAACCAACATAAAGAACATCATATCAGTATCTTGTTTGTACAAGATAGGATATAGGTTGTCTATTGAGAATAGAAGTTGTTCGATTTATTATGGTAATAAATCAATAGCTTCGGCATCTTTAGTCAACGGCCTATATCTTTTAGATATTTCTTATTACAATCTTCACATTGATAGTACTCTTAAGAAGAGTAAGAAGTGTGTGAACCAAGCCTACCTATGGCATTGTAGACTTAGACATATTGGTGAAAGCAGGTTGCAAAAGTTGTATAAGCATGGTTATTTAACTGTATTCGATTATGAATCGTTTACGACATGTGAATCTTGCCTTATGTGAAAAATGGCAAAATCTCTATTTACTGGACATGGAGAATGTGCCAAGGACATTATGAGATTAATACATTCAGATGTATGTGGTTCTATGTCCACCCAAGTCAGAGGTGGCTTCTCATACTTCATCACATTCACCGATGACTTCTCAAGATTCGGCTATGTGTACTTAATGAAGTACAAGTCAGAAGCGTTTGAGAAGTTCGAGGAGTTTAAGAATGAGGTAGATAAGCAGTCATGAAAGAGAATTAAAGCTCTTCGATTAGATCGAGGAAGAGAGTACTTGAATACTGATTTCATACAATTCTTAAAAGATAATGGTATCATTTCTCAGCTGACCCCTCCACATACACCGCAGATGAATGGTGTATCTGAAAGGAGGAATTGCACCTTGTTAGACATGGTGCGATCCATGATGAGCTTTTCGGGTTTACCAGTGTCCCTCTGGGGATCTGCTTTAAAGTCAGCAGCATACATTCTGAATAGAGTACCCAACAAGTCTGTGACCTCTACTCCATATGAGATATGGAAAGACATGAAATCAAAATTTAAACATGTTAAAGTCTGGGATTGTGCTGCCCATATAAAGAGGCATGATCTAGACAAGCTGGAATCACGAATTGATAAATGTAGGTTTGTGGGATATCCATAGGAATCCTTTGGATACTATTTTTTACATCCTGGTGAATAAAATGTTTTTGTCACCAGGAAGGCTATCTTTCTGGAAGAGGAACACCTTCTCCAGGAGGATAGTGGGAGTAAAATAGTACTGGAAGAGGTTCCAGATATCTAAACAACTGCAATATCATCGGATGAGATATCAGTTCTTGAATCTGTTCAGGTACACGCAGATGAGTCACGTAGATCTGGTAGAGCACCTAGACTACTCGAACGATATGTAGGACATATCGCTGAAGGAGAGTTTAAGGTAGAATATAATGAGGATGATGATCCTAAAACCTACCAAGAGGCCATAGAAGGCTCAAAAACCGGGAAATGGTGAGAAGCTATGAACTCTAAAATCCAGTCCATGTACACCAACCAAGTTTGGAACTTGGAGACTTACCCGAGGATATTGTACTCATCGGGTGCAAGTAGATCTTTAAGAGAAAGATCGGTGCTGATGGACGGATCGACATTTATAAGGCAAGATTGGTGGCAAAGGGATATCGTCAAAGACGATGAATTAATTATGACAAGACTTTCTCACCAGTTGCCATGATAAAGTCGATTAGAGTTCTACTCGCCATAGCTACATACTACGATTATGAGATCTGACAGATGGATGTGAAGATTGTCTTCCTCAACGGTAACCTTGAGGAAAAGGCGTATATGATACATGTTGGGTTCTCTGTGCCTGGATTTGACCAAAAACGTAGCGGAAATAAATTATTCGAGATCGAATCCGTCCCGTTTCGATCAACAAAATAAATTGGGAAATCTGATTTACCTTGCGTGGATTCGCCTCGTTCGTTCTCTGGTTCCGTCGGAACGATGCCATAAGCCGCGCAGGTGTACGACCTCTAGCGGTATCCACGCGGTTCTCCTCGCGATGGATCGTCTTCGCCTCCTCGCTCGATGCGGCATTTGTGGATCCTGTCTGGCTACGCGTAATCCGCCGCGACATGCGGATTCGGAAACTCCCGTCGGACGGAAGGCGGAGCTATCGGGAGCCGAAGTGGAGCCTCCAGATGGCCGCCTCGTGTCGTGCGCCCAGGAGAGAGGAGAGAGTAAGAAGGCGGCGGCTAGGTAAGGGTTGCTGGCCCCCGACCTAGCGGTCGTTCTTTTATAATAAGCATATTTGCGGTTTTTCACAAAAACCCATACTTATCTGAAATCCCGTCGGATTATCCATCGTCTTGAAAACCTTTTGCGTGTAACCCTCTAGACCCAAATATCAGTCCAGTTAATGGCCCATTAAGCCCAATAACTCTTTACGGTCCCACTGAATAAATTAATATCCTTATATTAATTAATCAATTGAATTTAATGTCCCATAGTAAATTCGGACGGACTTCTGATTACGTTGGATGCCAAGCAACATCGCGTGATCCTAGATGGCATTGGGGTTATTGCAACCCTCTATTGGAACATTTCCGTCATCGGTTAGCGCGCGGATATAATCCTTCATACGTGCAATGTTCCTGAATCAACCTAGGGTATGGTATACTGTTAAACCCTAGCCGGTCGATTCACTTGAATCAGATGCTGCTAATCTATATCGGATAACTCTTTATCTGATACAGTGTCCGCCCTGGCCAGGGACTTAAGCGCATCGTTCTTAGAAGATTCTCTCTCATAATACCGAGAGCGGATGATTCCATATTGAACACACAATTACCTTCGAGGGCATTTCTCTGAACCCGATCATTTGACTTATTGATAACCCATGGTTAAGGATTCGTTAGTCAAAGTCAAAGCTCAGAGACGTACCAACAAGGTATCTCTGGTGTCTCAAGTCGAAGGATCATCTACGCAACCGAGACAAAAGAATCGACCTGGTTAACAGTGAGGTATATACCATCCAACGATTCTAAGTCGGATCAATTCAGTGAACTCATTCCCCAATGAGCACCTACTGGTCAGCATAGTGTCTCCACACAAGTGACTTATAGGATCAGTCACCCTCATCATATGAGCTGAAGAAACTTGCACTAGTCTATTTGGATGTTTGATGTCCATCTCAAACATCCTCCAACTATGAATAATTAAGAACATGTGTTTTATAAGTCTTCAGTCCCGTAATTATGGTCTCATCATAATCCGAAGATTGTTGCACATGTTCCTGGACTTCATCATGATACAATAAACATAAATTGAACTAATTACATATAATGAATTAATGTCATTTGTTAATAAACTGAATCAATACATAGTATCGGATTGGCTTTGAGACCATCTAATACTAACAATACAACCATAAGGTTTCACATCTAAGGAATCTCCAGATAAAGTGTGCAAGCTTCAAAGGTGCATTTATGGACTGAAGCAAGCTTTCCGGAGCTGAAACATAAGATTTGACGAGGCTGTCAAGTCTTATGACTTCATTAAGAATGAAGATGAGCCTTGTGTGTACAAGAAGACCAGTGGGAGTGCAGTCACTTTCCTAGTTCTTTACGTAGACGACATACTACTCATTGGGAATGATGTAGCTATGATGTCATCAGTAAAGATTTGCTGTCGAAAAACTTTTCCATGAAGGATTTGGGAGAAGCATCCTACGTATTGGGAATACGAATCTATAAAGATAGATCAAAGAGGATGTTTGGAATGACTCAATCCTTGTACATAGATACCATAGTCAAAAGGTTTGGCATAGAAAATTCGAAGAGAGGTCTCATACTAATGAGACATGGAATTAATCTCTCAAAGGAGCAGTCTCTTAAGACTCCTAATGAGAGGGCATTCATAGATAGAGTACCCTATGCCTCTGCCATAAGATATATCATGTATGTCATGCTATGTACACGGCCTGATGTTACATATGCTCTAAGTGTTACGAGCAGATTTCAAGTTGATCCAGACGAAGAGTACTGGAAGGCAGTGAAATGTATCCTTAAGTACTTGAGAAGAACTAATGATATGTTTCTTATCTATGGAGGAGATGATTTGAAACTGCGAAGCTATACTGACTCGAGTTTCCAGTCAGATTAAGATGATAGCAAGTCTACATCTAGATTTGTGTTTACTTTGAACGGAGGCGCAGTGTGCTGGAAGAGTTCCAAGTGAGCAATCACTACAGATTCGACGACTGAAGCTGAGTACATCGCTGCAGCTGAAGCCACCAAAGAAGCAGTGTGGTTGAAGAAATTCATCATCGACCTTGGCGTAGTTTCCAGCATCTCTGAACCTATTCTGCTGTTGTGCGACAATAATGGAGCTATTGCACCAGCGAAAGAGCCACGGTCTTATTAAAAATCGAAGCATATTCTAAGGCGCTTTCATCTCATCAGAGAGATCATATCTAGAGGAGATGTAGTGGTGGAAAGAGTTCCATCTGTCGACAATGTAGCAGATCCACTGACAAAGCCGTTGGCTCAAAATGTGTTTAGTGCATAAAGGTGCTTGGATTTAGTTCAAGTGGACGATTGTTAGTCTTAGGTGGCCTACAAGCCAATATGACTTTGTAATCTCGTTCATTTATTAATATATAATGACATTATTCATTATCTGTAAATTCGTATTATTATCGTCTTATAATGAAGTCCGTGAATATGTGCGATAGTGATCAGATTATGATGAGATCATACTATTGAGACTGATCACTTAAAAACAATATTCTTAATCGTTCATAGTCGGAGGATATCCGGTTAGACTAGTACAGATTACTCTTGCTCATGCGATGAGGGTGACTGATCTCATAGTCACTTGTGTGGAGACACTAAGGCGAATTTGTAGGTGCTTTTTGGAGAATGAGTTCACTGAACTGATCCGACTAAATCGCTGGATGGTACCTCACTGTCAACCAGCTTGATTCTATTGTCGCAATTGCGTGGATGGTCCTCGGACCTGAGACACCAAGGACACCTTGTCGGTGGACTTATGTGCTTTGACATTGGTTTATGAATCTCTAACAACGGAATTCTAAATAGCTAAGGATCTGGTACAACGAAATACCGTCAAAGGGAATTGAGTGTCAATAATGAATCATTCGCTTTCGGTACGATGAGAGAGAATGCTCTAGGAAGGATGCGCGAAAGTCCCTGGTCAGGGCGGACGATAATATCGGGAAATGAGTTTTCGGATATTATACGGCAATATCCGATCCAAGTAAGTCGATCGGTTAGGATTTGACAGTACACCATACCCTGAGTTGACTCGAGAGCATTGTACGAATGAAGGATTATATCAACGTGGTAACTGTCGACAGAAAGATTCTAAGAGTGGGTTACTTAACCCCAATACCTTCCGGGTTCACGCGCTATTGCTTGGCACCTAACGTGATCGGAGGTCCGATCGAATTCGATGTGCGACATTAATTCGATTAATTAATTAATTAATATGAGTTATTAATTGATTAATCAAGCCAGTGAGGAGTCACTGGGCATATTGGGCCATTAACTGGACTGGTTATTGGGCCTAAATGGTCACATGCAAATGATTCACAAGGCGATGGATAATAAAGTGGGTTTTATATAAACTAGGGGGTTTTATGAAAAACCACGTGGTTAATATAAAATATAGCGAACGGGCTGAGCAGGCCAGGCTGCTGCTCAACCCTGGCCGCCCCCTCCTTTCTTCCTCTCTCTCTCTTTGGTGTCTTAGGCCGGACACGTTCTCCGGATCTGCTCCGCCGCTTCTCCGACTCCCGTCCGACGGGAAATCGTCTGCGCATTGCGGCGATCGTTGCGGCGAATGGCAGAAGCTTCGTAGGCTGCGAAGAACGAGGAACCGTGAGGATATCCACTGTGAGGAGGATCGCATGGACTTCGCTAGAGGCCGGGTGCTTGCGCGGCTAGCGGTGTCACACCGATGGAACCGAAAGATTGCGGATTCGAATCTGCGCACGTTAAAAACCGATTATTTGATAATCCGATTTTTAATTTTTTGAAACGGGAATTGGATCGCCGTTTTATTTTCATTTATTTTGCTACGTGGGTGATCCAAAAAAACGCGAGAACCCAACACAACCTCTATACCACCACCATTACCTGTCAAACGCCTACTTCTTATCTCAAAACTATGCCAATACAAATAATCCATCACCTCCACTCGTTCATAGGCATATTTGTTGGGATCCGGGCGGGACGCAAAGAACACAGCGGAAACAACGAACAAAAATTATCCCGTCCGATGCTCGCTGTAGACACACTAATTTTGACATCATTTCGAGTAAATTTCATATCATATAATAATGCCTCAGAATGGTCTGATATTTAATCATTAGTTAATTTTTATTGATCTTTTTGGGTTAATTATCTAAAAAGTGTCGGGTCAGACATATATGATTTAAGTTAATTAATTAAATTGATTTTAACTCAAATTTCAATTAAAATATGAAGAAGTCTAAAAGACGTCGACCTGTGCAGATGCCATTTAGAGTTTATTCTTATTTTAATGTTTAAATTTGAATTTTAATCAGTAGATTAATTAGATAAAAAACGTCTGCTTGTCACGACGCCATTTAGGTTTCCTAAGTTCTTTCTACTTATCTTCCGGATGTTTATCCTTATCTTAATTAGTTTAAAAGACGTCTTTAAGTGGCGACGCGTTTTAGCTAATTACAGATAAAGATAAGTTTTTCCCGGATGTTTATCCTTATCTTAATCAATCTTAAAGGCGTCTCCCATAGACGACGCGTTTTAGATAATTACAGATAAATATGAATTAATATGTATTTATCTGTTAGTTAACCTGGATAAATTTCAAAGATTTCTTTATGTAAATCCGCGGATGCAAAGAAGTCTATAAATACATCGCCTCTTGAGTGAGTAAAAAAAAAAAAGAAAAAAAAAGAGTGATATTGAGTAATTATTTTGGCGGTGATTGGAGCAAAGAAGCTTGAAGACGTCCAAACGTTGAAGCGCTGTTACCACCAGGAGTCGGCATCCTTTTTCATCCGTCCAAGATCTATTGAAGACCAAGGCTTCCAGGGGCCATCCAACATTAACTTTCAATTCATTTCTGCATATTTCTCACATTCTTCATCACATCACTCCATGCAACACACACAACACTAGCATCTCTTTTCAAAACCTATTTGATTAAGGGGTTTAAAAGACCATCCCAACAAGTGAGTTTTCATGTTTAGTTGCATGTTTAAAATATCTTCTGGAATGGATACTATTTCTTCCTAAGTTCTCATCATTGTTCTTCATTTCTTTCTACTTTTTTGCAAGCTACAAAGGAGAATCAAATAGAGGGAATCAGCAGCGAACAACAAGGAATTTGGACGATCCTCAAAACTCAACAGCAACCAAAGCAAGAACAAAGACAAGAAAGGGCTCTCTTTCTTCAGCCGGCTGAAAGAGGGGAACCAAGAGCTCAATATCTCCCACGTCCAAACAGGTAGGCGATCAAATCTTCTTTTGAAACTTTTTAGTCAAAAGTTTCTGGCGATCACATCACTTAATTTCTTTTTAATAAGTTTATTTTACACTTAAACAACATAGTTTTTTTCATGATAATCACACACTTATTTTAAGCACTTACAGCTTTTTTGGCGATCACGGTGGGACTTGGTCTCGCTATCTTAGAGTTCTTTGTTCTTGCTGTTATCAATCGGGCACCCACGGTGCACCACTTGTGTCTCTCGACACGCCCTCACCAATTGGTGAGTATTTTTAGTTTAGTTAATTTCCTACGTGCACCACGTGCACACCCCTGTGGCAAGATCTTGCCCTCCCCGTTGATTAGTTGAAAAGTTGTTTTTGTGATAAAGATTGTGTGATTGATTGGCATTCTAGTTGTTTATTTGACAAATTATCCTGTTAAAATTCAAAACAAAAAAAAATCTTTGCATGAGCTGATTATTTATCGTTTTTATCCTGTTTTGAGGAGGAATCGATCCAGAAATTCCTCCTAGAAAACTGCATCTGCGACTTGAAAAGCGTCCAGGAACAGTGACGCATTTCAAACTGCGTCGTCATACCCAGACGCCTTTCAGTCTCTTTTCTCTGTTGTCTGCTGCCTGAGCTTCTGCGAAAAAATAAGGTTATGTTTGAATAGCGTCTACCAACAGCGACGCGATTCAAGCAGTTTCTTATTTCTTCTTCAGTTCTCAGATTTTGTGATCTGTGTGCTATTACCCATTATATATTAAGCATTAGAGGCCATCTAGGCTACAGGTCATACGCATTGAGGCTAACACCCTCCTCTTCTTAGGAACACTCTTCTTTACGTCTTCAACTCTCTCTGATTGGGTCGGTCCCTCGATCAGACTAGAGTAGTCGGCATTAAAGACCTCCGTAAGTCCCCAAAATCAAGGTATTCCTCCTTGATCATCGGGCGGGTTGTACCATTTGAAGTCCCGGTTAGATTCCCATAACGTTGTGAGAGATAACCATAGAATATAACGGTGGACATTGAACTGAAACTAGGATCCTATCTCTTGAGTGAATTTGTGATTTAACTAAATCTAAATAACCCAACAAGGAATCCTAAAATCACGTTAAACATCCACTTGTTTGTTTAATCTCTGTACAACTTGTTTGTTAATCTCTGAAGAAAAAAATCTAACATCATGCTGCTTCGATCATGCAGAGACTTGAGTATGGCTCCAGATGCCATTATCAACTACGAGGGAGATGCTAATACCCCTCGCGATTCCGATTACAATTTTGAGAGCGGGAGAGATGCTGATGCCTCCCGTAATTCTGTCCCTGTTCCGTTCGGTATGAGGGGAATGTCTGAATCCCTCTCTATCATCCTCATGAGCAATATTCTGATCCTCCCCTGCATGTGCATGCGGTTCCCAACCCTATCTTCGAGGGAGACATGAACCAGAATGATCCCTCATCTTCTGATCCTTCGGATCTTGTAAATGCTCTGGGAGTTCTTACCTCCCGTTTGGACCCTCAAGAGTTCGAGGCGATCCAGTCCATTCTAAAGGGGAAGACGCCCGTGCAGTCTGCCGAGCCGAACCCTGCGGCTCCCCCTGCCATCCCTCAGCAACCTCCTCATCATCCTCCCTACATTCATCAGGCCATGGAAGGCCTCCATGTCACTTCTCGGCCAGTTGGGCCGCAACTTTCCTCTTCTAGGCAACCGGCCAAACCGCTAATGCATGCTTAAAAAAATACCCTCGGGCATGGCGGAAGCTCTGCCGGACCTCCTCTTTATTGTCCTCCTTGTCCTACGTACTCCAGGCAACATGCCTATCAAGTACCTCCACCTCCCCCTCCTTCCGAGGCTGATCCGACAACGCAAGCGTTGCTGGCGAAGATGGAGCGCATGGATTAACAATTCAACAACCTCCAGAAGATGATGGGGGTCAAAGCTGGACCAGAGATTAATTTACCCAGTCTGCCAGTGTTCCACCTGCCACCCTCCGAGATGCCAGTGTACCGAAAGTACAACGGTACTGGTAATCCCTTCACCCACTTGAAGGAGTTCATGTACGAGTCATCCTTCTGGCAAAACAACAAGAGGTCGTTGGCCTTTTTGTTCAGGAGATCTCTAGAGGGACCAGCCCTCGAGTGGTTCTTTTCCTTGGAACCCTCCGAAGTAGAAGACTATGGTATCGTTTCCCGAAAATTCATTCAACGATACTAGGATAGAGTCGCTCCTTCCCTGTCCATCACTGACCTAATAGCAGAGAAGATGAAACCCGATGAGGAGTTCGTCAGTTTTGCCGACAGATGGCGAGGCTTGGCCGAGAAAGTAAAAGATCACTTGTCCGAGTCAGAGCAAGTGAAGATGCTGATTTCCAATGCTACGCCCCAGTTCAAACTAGTCCTCTCCCTGAACAATCTGACCAGCATGGCAGAGCTCTATGAAAGAGCGTGGTACTGTCAGAATGCCTTCAAGGACGCTACGTTCTCTAGCATCTTTGATCCTCACAGACCTAGCAGGCCTCCACCTCGGAAACCTGCAGTGTCGAATTCTCCCAGCACAGGTCCAACTACTGAGGGCACGCTCTCTCATGAGCAAGTTAGCAGTATGAACAACAACTCGCCCCAGTTTGTGAGGAGTCAACAACAACAGTACCAGCGGCCACAGTAGCCGAACCAGCAGGGGTACAGGCAGCAGCCGAACCCCCAGTATCAGCACCCCCAGTTTCAGCGGCCCCAACAGCCAAATCAACAACAACAACAGCCACAGCAGCCGCCGCAATGGCAGTTACAGTACCAGCCTCCGCCACAGCAGTATCAGCAACAACAGCAGTATCAGCCGCGCGCACCGCCGGCGTATCATAATGTCCCTCCCCATGCAGACTATAACCAGCAGAGAAGACCTCCAGGCCCGAAGAGGGCAGAATACCCAGTCCTCCCAGAGTCCTTGGCAGACATTTTCAGTGCCTTAATGGCAGCCAATGCCTTAGTCCTGCCAAGAGAAAAGGCGATTTGGCCCCAGAATGCCGACACGTCTAGGTATTGTTATTTCCATAGGCAACCTGGACACACTATTGACACATGCTTCCAATTTAGAGATTACATTCATGATCTCAACGAGCAGGGCGGCATAGACTGGGAGGAGATGAAAAAGTACATATCTGCCTTAAAGGCAAGAAGACCACCACAGTAGCAGCAGCAGCAGCAAGTGAGAGCACCGGCACCAGCAGCAACACCACCGAACATGGGCATAGTGCAGAACCCGCTTCCGGAGCATCAAAATCAGAACCAAGTTGCCCCCATTCTGACAAATAGCCGGTCTGAGGCTAACCGCAGGCAATAGTGGAGGATAGAGGACTCTTCCTCTATTTATTCAACGGGTCACATTCCGAGTACCGCAGAACAACCACCACGCCGCACCATCCACATACCCAGACCACAGCCCATTACCATTACCCGAAATTCCATATTTTAATGTTTAGTCAAACACTTGTTACTGATGAATTTTGAGTACAGGAAAATTAAAGAAAACCCAAATGAAGCTGGAAATATTAAGAAGATCCCATTATGGGAGTTTATGAAGTCCTGACCGTGGCTATAAAGACGGTTATTTCTACCCTTGTATTATTCCATGTAATTTATTTGCATTGCTATATGTTAAGTATTTATTGGACTATGTCAAGGACCTTGTGGTTTTGATGAAACTGGAATTTGAGTTCCCCTACAACAAAAACAGTGATAATTCCAGAGAATTCTTAATCGCACAGATAGGCCATTGGATTGTTAATTAGTGAGGATGATGGTTCCACTTTTGTGAAACAGTGCGTGGATAAACGAGCTTCGGCTTAGCACTGGATTACAAGAATTGGTATCTTGACTCATTAATGACAATTTGATAATATTATCCTTGATTAATTTATATTTTATTTGACTTTATATTTTTCTTTTAGCCCAGCATGCATCATATAGGACTTTGAAATCACTGTGATAAGGATTAATTACTGATTAAGTTTCAGACTCTTAAATCAAATAACTCCAACATGATATGAAATATTCCATTCTGAATTGAGTATCTTGATTATCTTTGAGGTTCGCTTGAAGATATCCTCGGAATTCTATCCTTTCTTAGACTCTTTATCCAATATTTCTTGTTTTCTTTTAAGATCCATCATGGTTGCAGCACGTCCACATTGGCTGGCAAACGCTCCCCATGATGAAACCGGCAGTGTCTACGACCTGGGGTACTTCCCACTCCGTGGAAGTTGATCGACCTTATTTTATTCCCTTGTCTACCTCATCCAGACATGATTGATTCCATTGATCTCCTTGAACTATCTTCATTGATGATTTTGAGAAAAATTCCAATCATGTGATGTTAAGAGCGTGTCTCATCACACCTTAGCATCACCTTTTTAGTATATTCCATTTCATTTCACTCCCTTGCAAAGACGATGCCAAGGTGAGGCAGCTGTAGACACGCTAATTTTGACATCATTTCGAGTAAATTTTATATCATATAATAATGCCTCAGAATGGTCTGATATTTAATAATTGGTTAATTTTCATTGATCTTTTTGGGTTAATTATCTAAAAGGTGTCGGGTCAGACAGATATGATTTAAGTTAATTAATTAAATTGATTTTAACTCAAATTTTAATTAAAATATGAAGAAGTCTAAAAGACGTCGACCTGTGCAGACGCCATTTAGAGTTTATTCTTATTTTAACGTTTAAATTTGAATTTTAATCAGTAGATTAATTAGATAAAAGACGTCTGCCTGTCACGACGCCATTTAGGTTTCCTAAGTTCTTTCTACTTCTCTTCCGGATGTTAATCCTTATCTTAATTAGTTTAAAATGTGTCTTTAAGTGACGACGTGTTTTAGCTAATTAAAGATAAAGATAAGTTTTTCCCGGATGTTTATCCTTATCTTAATCAATCTTAAATGCGTCTCTCATAGACGACGCATTTTAGATAATTACAGATAAAGATGAATTAATATGTATTTATATGTTAGTTAACCTGGATAAATTTCAAAGATTTCTTCATGTAAATCCGCGGATGCAAAGAAGTCTATAAATACCTCGCCTCTTGAGTGAGTAAAAAAAAAAAGAAAAAAAAAGAGTGATATTGAGTAATTATTTTGGCGGTGATTGGAGCGAAAAAGCTTGAAGACGTCCAAACGTTGAAGCGTTGTTACCACCAGGAGTCGGCATCCTTTTTCATCCGTCCAAGATCCATTAAAGACCAAGGCTTCCAGGGGCCATCCAACATTAACTTTCAATTCATTTCTGCATATTTCTCACATTCTTCATCACATCACTCCATGTAACACACACAACACTAGCATCCCTTTTCAAAACCTATTTGATTAAGGGGTTTAAAAGACCATCCCAACAAGTGAGTTTTCCTGTTTAGTTGCATGTTTAAAATCTCTTCTGGAATGGATGCTACTTCTTCCTAAGTTCTCATCATTGTTCTTCATTTCTTTCTACTTTTTTGCAAGCTACAAAAGAGAATCAAAGAGAGGGAATCAGCAGCGAACAACAAGGAATTTGGACGATCCTCAAAACTCAACAGCAGCCAAAGCAAGAACAAAGACAAGAAAGGGCTCTCTTTCTTCAGCCGGCTGAAGGAGGGGAACCAAGAGCTCAATATCTCACACGTCCAAACAGGTAGGCGATCAAATCTTCTTTTGAAACTTTTTAGTCAAAAGTTTCTGACGATCATATCACTTAGTTTCTTTTTAATAGGTTTATTTTACACTTAAACAACATAGTTTTTTTTCATGATAATCACACGCTTATTTTAAGCACTCACACCCGCTGATCCGATTCGGAACGAAAAACTAAAACAAAAATCAACGGGAAGTAATCCGATTACCGTGCGCGGATTCGAATCCGCTTCCGTCTCGGTTCCGTCGAGGCGATGCCGCGAGCCACACAAGCGTTCGGCCTCCAGCGGTATCCACGCGATCCTCTGCGGTGGTTCGTCCTCGATTCCTCGTCCGTATCAGCTCGCTCGCTGAAGATCCGTCGCCGCAACGATTGCCGAAAATCTGCAACGATTGACGAGTCTGACCCTCTAGGCCCATTTACCAGTCCGGTTTTTCAGCCCATTAAGTTCAATAACTAGTTATTGACTTATTGTAATTAATTAATATCTAGATATTAACTAATTACTTAACCGAATTGACATCACATGTAAATTCGGTCGGACTTCCGATCAAGTTGGGTGCCAAGCAATACCGCATGATCCCGGAAGGTAATGGGGTTCAACAACCCACTCATGGAACCTGTCCGTCCATAGTTACCGCGTGGCTATAATCCTTCGTTCGCACAATGCTCTCGAGTTAACCTAGAGTATGATCAACTGTCAAACCCTAGATGGTCAACTCACTTGAATCAGACTCTGCTGTACAATATTCAAAAACATCTTTTCTGGTATTGTTTCTGCTCTGGCCAGAGACTCCTGCGAATCTATTTTAGAGCATTATCTCTCCAGTTACCTGAGAGCGAACGATCTTTTATTGAACACACAATCACCTTCGAAGGTCTTCCGCTGGACCCGATCCTTGACTATTAGAGATCCCGTGTATATAGATTCGTAGGTCAAGGTCAAAGTCCAGAAGTCCACCGACAAGGTGTCGTTGGTGTCTCAAGTCCAAGGATCAACCACGCCACTGTAACGATGAATCAAGCCGATTGACAGTCAGGTAAATTACCATTCGGCGATTCATGTCGGATCAGTTCAGTGAACTCATTCCCCAATGAGCACCTACAGGTTTACCATTGTGTCTCCACACGAGTAACTAACGAGATCAGTCACCCTCATCATATGAGCTGGAATAACCTGTACTAGTCTTACTGGATGTTTGATGTCATTCTCAAACATCCTACGACTAGAAACAATTGAGAATATGTGTTTATAAGTCATCAGTCTCATTATTATGATCTCATCATAATCTGATGACTATTGCACATATTCATGGACTTCATTATGCGCAATTATTAATATGCCAATCTACATAATGAATTTAATGCCATTAATTAGTGAACCAGATTGAAATAGGTGCCTTATGATTGGCTTAGAGGACACCTATATCCATTAATATTATGCCATCCAAGTCACTCCTTTGCATCCCTTTTCCTATACCAACTACTCCCGACATCCCTTAGTACACGAAACCCTTTATCTGCATTCCACAACCCACACCGACCATCCAACATAATCACCTCTTGCCTTCGAAACCCCTGATCATCAGGCCTTTGACTGTTGAAACCCTTCCTTTGCCCCTCGCCATTGAGCCGCAACCTTTGGTGCTCCAGAGCGGTAGGATTTTTAATAAAATATTCCCCCAGTCAGCTGTACCAAACAACCTTTTTCCAACTTTAGAACAACAAAAGAATGAAGAAAGCATACCAGACACCTAGTACGACCTGCTGAAGCATCTTGATAAGACTCCAACATGCATCTCCGTATTGGAATTAATCAAAAGGTCGAAGGTGATCAAGAAGTTGCCATGGAATACTTGTAGAAAGTTATGGCGAATGAAGATGTGCCGATAGATAAGATCGCCGCCGTTCTGGTTCCGCAGTGTGATTAATCCGCTATATCTTTCCATGCATCTGATTTGGCACCTCTGGTTGCATGGGGCCTAGGCCTGAGTTTTATAGTGAACATTTGTCAGAAGACTATTGACATGTGTCTAGTGGACACTGGAGCTTCCATCAATGTGCTACCGCCACGAACTTGGAGCTATGTGGCATTTCAAAAGATAAGTGGTTACCACCTCTCATCTGCAGAAATATTCTTGTTTATCTGAAAAAATTCAAATTTTAGATTCAGTGGGAAACCTTTATCTAACAAATCCTAACTTGTTGTCTAACTGATCCTGTTCTGCTGTCTAAGGGTCAAATTCTGAAGATAGTATATATGTCCTACAATTTGAAGCTTCAAATTGGAGAACACAAGCACAGAACACAAGTGCGACACATATAGATTAAGAGAAAAAGAGAGGGAGTTCCACTAAAAAAGAAGAAGGCCTCCATTGCTACATCAAAAAAGTTTTCTTCCCATTCAAGAGATAGCTTAAAAGAGAGAGCTTCAAATTCATCTGCGTATCACCAACTCTCGGACCTTCAGCAAGATCAAGCACTGCATCTTCTATTTACTACAATTCTTAGTTTTGATCTGTGCTTTTGATTTATGTTGTATATCAGTCTTTCAAGGGGCATTTATATACCCATCTTACATTGCAAGTGTTGTGTTCCTCTTCCTAACTGTGGAAGAGAAGACCTGCCTGACGTGTATAATGATTTGTTCCCCTTTGTTGAAAGGAAAGACCTGCCTAACATGTAGGGTGATTTGTTTCCCTTCGTTGAAAGGAAAGACTTGCCTGGCGTGCAGGGTATTGTTGGATAACTAGCAAAGGGTTTATATTGTTAAACCCCCGTTCACAGTGACAACTCCCACACGCACGACTATGGTGGGGTTTATTTTGAGGTTGATGTGTTTAAAAATCAGAAACTGGGGATTATTCTTATTGATCCTAACCTTGTTCAATGATTCGGTAGTTCGTATGCAAAATCTATGTTTTAAAAAATATCAATTTAATCATATTTTTTAACACAATACTTGAGGTCTGATGTGGTTAAGTGATCCAATAAAAAATTCTGAAGATGTGACAATCGTCTAGTTTGGATCAACAAAATTTACAACAGCTTGATGCGCCTGTTCTATGTACTCTACGCCTGTACAGGGCTTCCACAAGGTGGTGCCGGACCGGTGGGAGTTTGCCAATGACCACTTCCGCCGAGGGGAGCAAAGGCTCCTCTCCGAGATCCGCCGCAGGAAGACCTCCAGCACCCACTACATCCTCCTCGTTGTCGGCTCCCGCCTCGCTGGACACCACCCCTCTGCCGGCGGGACCCCTAACTCCAGGGACGAGGACCAGAGCTCCACCTCCACCTCTTCCCTGCCCCCGTACGACCACAACAAGCAGCTATCGAAGGAGAACGAGAAGCTGAGGAAGGACATCCAGACGCTTAGCTCGGAGCTGGCGGGAGTGCGACGTCACTGCGAGAAGCTACTAGGCTTCTTGTCCAAGTACATCGAGCTCGACAAACTGGACCCAAACCTTGTGAAGATGACAGGGAACGTAGGTGCAGTGCCGAAAGGGCACTAGGGAAGCGAAGCCAGAGGCGCCGTGGTGGGAGGAGAAGAGAGAGAGGAGAAGGGAGAAGGGGAGGGGAGAAGCCTGAGGCTGTTCAGGGTGTGGCTGAAGAAGAAAGGGAGGTGCGAGGAGGGGAGCGATGGCGGCGGGAGGTCCGCCAAGAAGGCCATGATGGGCTTTGGGTTGCAGTGGATGGAGGTGATCTCTTCTTCTCTGGCGCAGGGCGCGAGCAGAGTCTACACAAAGTGACTTGAGAACTGGCTAAGGAAGAGCCATCTTGGTTAAGTTTTCAGCAGAACCACGGAGAGGTGTCTACATATATTTCGCATTTCCAAGCAGTACAGAACGACAAATAAGTGTGAGAGAGGTTAATCTATTTCCAGGCTGGCTAGATCACAAAAATTAATATCTATGAAAAGTAAAATAAAATATAAGTGAGCCACCGTCCAGGCTCACTAGATCACAAATATTTAACATTGAATAAATAAGATATATATATATATATATATCACCTAGGCTTACTGGATCACAAAAATGGAAGAAAATCTTATTTGGATTTGATACCTTGACTTGACCACTTCACGATGTCAGCAATGTCTTACAATCTTCAGATATCGACAACCTAGAAAGGAAGATAAACTTTTCAAATTTAATAGAAGTTTATCTTTCTTGACTTTCAAGTAAAGAAAATATTAGATTAAAATTTTAAAATTAAGATAAATTATTAGAAATTTTTTTACTTAAAACCTCCAAGAATCAACAAATGGCAGATGCATGCATCATTAAAATAAAAATGATTGGTGTAACATCCATAAATATAAAAAATGCATCATAAGCATATTCTTTCCTAGAAGTTTAAAAGACATGAAGACTTTGGTGTTTACCATTCAAAAAACTATGATATTGAAGAAGGAAAGAAAGAAATTAAATCATCTTTATATATTAGCAACCATCAAGAGAAGGAAATGAAATACTTTTCAACACATTATTGATCTGACTGGTAGATGTATAGAGGCATAAAAAATAAATTATTATTTCATAATCATATTTACTGGTGCCATACGTAGGCTTCATTGTGTCTCTATATGTACCTAGAACAACTAAAGAAAATCAATAAAATTTATTTTTTTAAGCACATTAAAGAATAAAATTTATTAAGACTGTATCATACTCTGCCTAAAGTGGGAAAGGAAACATAAACCAACTTTATGTATCATATGTTCTTCATTTGTGCAAAACATGCATGGCTGTTGGGAGGAACTTGAAGGGCAGGAAGAACAATGTGATTGCAATTATAGGTGATGGGGACATGAGTTGGATGACAGCTGGACAAACTTATGAAGCGATTTGAACAATGTCGGATATATGGACTTGGACATCATTGTCTTCTTGAATGATAATAAGCATGTCTCTTTTACATCAAGCACATCCTTTAGATGTGGCAAATTAAACCGTTCTTCAAAATCCTCCTCGTAATGTTTCTTCCCGTCTAGATCTTGAAAAAATGTCTCTAGTTTAAGAATGATAGACTGCACATTTATGGACCGAGATCTACGCCTTGCCTTCCTCTCAAATTATCTCCATTTTAAATTGGTGAAGATCGAAGATGAAAGATCACTTTTTGAATGAAAATGCTATTACTTTGTGCTGGCAATACCAACAGGACTGAAAGAAGTGGAAGCCAACATTATTGTGAAAAAGTTGGCAATTAATCAGATATGATAACCTGCAAGTAAAAATTTCATGTGATGTGCTCCAAACAATTTTTAATATCAAAGCACTTTTAAAGGTATGATAGGGCACTTCTAAAGGTATGTGATGTGCTCCAAAGCGTTTTTAAGTACCATGTTATAGCCAATAATACATATAAAAGTTTTCCAGTGAACTATATTATTAAAATCCTTATTTATTAGGGCAATTCTTAAGTAGTATGCTATTTTTTCTCCCATGAAATTTTTATTTGGACGAATAGATTGATCAAAGAACAAATAAAATTCTTTGGCCCTCCTTCAACAATCCGAAACATACCTGAGAGTGAGAGATGACTTGCTGCAGGGGTAGGGGCGCCGGCGGGTGTGCATGGGCGGCGGGCTTGCGGCAGCCGGCGGGGCAGGGTGGAGGGGGTGGCCGGTGGTGGTGGGGGCATCGAGCCAGCGTCTTCTCTTTTGCTTGCCCGATCTGCTGGCCAGGGCGGGGGCAATGCTGGGCGGCGGCCGGAGCTCGGAGAGGGTCAGGGGTAGGGGCCGTGGGGCGGCAACCGGCATGGTGCACCTACAGTTTGCAGGGGTAGAGGCACCGCTGCACCGGTGGGTGTGCACGGGCGGCACCGCGGCTGGTGGGGCTGGGCGGAGGGGGCGAGTCGATTGACCGGTGCGGGTAGGTGCCGCTGGGCAGACCGACATAGGCCAGAGATCGTAGATCAGGGGCACTGGGGCAGGGTAGTGGCGGATGCGCCGCCGTGGGGCAGCTGCCGGGTCTACGGGCCTGCGGCGGTTGTTGGGGCTGGGCGGAGCCGCAAAGGGGGTGACCGGTGGCAGTGGGGGATGGGCGCCGTTGGGCAGAGGCCGGAGCAACCGAGCAGGTAGAGATCGGACTCGGAGGGCAGCGGGCCTCGGTGGCACTGGGCGAAGGGCGGGAGTGGGTGGCCGCCTGTCGGTGGGGTGGGGGGCGCTGCGTCGCTCCGCCGACATCTAATCTTCTACATGAATGGGGCAGATGCTGGTAATCTTCTGCATGAACAAAAGATGGACTCAAGGAAGGAAGGAGGGATATTGGCTAGGCTCGCAGTTTCCCAGAGGTCACGGGCAGAGGGATGGGCGTGCTGCGTGGGGTTATGCGGAGGACACGGAGGCCGTGCGCTAGGATGGGCCGAGTCCAAGGCCCAGCGGGTTCCTGCGAGTGGTTAGTGGGGTCCTGGGCATCCAGGCTTGGAGTGAGCCTGTGAAATTACGAAAATCCAGTGAAATCCTAGGACCCCACACCCTAAACACTGGATCCGCCAATGGATAACGTCATTGTATTATGTAAAGTGTACATTGAAGAGATTAAATTTTAAATAGTTGGATGGGTAGGCGGGGAGGGGGGTTGCTGGTTTCCGTCAGGGAAATGTAACGAATGGGGTTTGGGTTTTGCATATTAGTACAACAGTGGTCGATTTTAGAAGTTGGCAATCCCCACGAGTCTTTAAAAGGTACGCCTTCCCTGCTTCGTTAGCCCATGCGGCCGTACAACTGGGCACGAGATAGTCTCGAGCCAAGCAGTGTATCGAGTTAATGAATTGGGTGGGTTCGGTGGATTTTCCTAAAAAGTAATACTTGTTGTAATGCATGGGCCAGTAACGGTCCGATCTATTCGGATTGGACGGTGGCTGTGCAGCCCGTCTGAATGGAGGGCGTCGTTTTTTTCATTTTTTATGATTTTTTCTTCAGATTTTTAAAATTTTTTTAGAGCGTCTAATAAAAATTAGATGATACAGTTGGGTTGCACGGATCGATCCCAGTCCGACTGTATATATTTTTTATTTTTTACATGTAAATCTAGATTTGTGTCCATTTTTTTTTTAAAAAAATACAATCGGATTGGAGCCGATCCGAACAACCCAACTGTACCATTCGATTTTTGATCGGACGCTCTTAAAAGAATTTAAAAAAATTCGAATAAAAAATAAAAGAAATAAAAAATTGACTCCCTCCAACCGAGACGGGCTATACAACAATTGTCCGATCTGACTGGATCGGATGACTGTTAGCCTATGCATTGCAATATACAAATATTACACTTTCCTAAAAAATGAAATTAAAATGTTACTACCTCTGGGCCGTGTTTAGTTCGTTTGCTGGGCGAACTGGGTTGTGAGCTCGCGAGCTCGGCTAGAGCTCGTCTGAGTATCCAAATGAGCCGAATTTGAATGGCATGTTTAGAAGCTCGATTAAGTTCGAGGTGGGCAAGGGATGGTCAAGCCGAATTTGAGCAGGGTGATATACGGCTCAACTTGAGTCGTTTGCACCCCTATATTTAACCTACATAAATTGAACGGTCCGAATCTGAGAATGCAATGGTGCATTTATTTTCACGTTTGGTATTTCTATAAAATCTGAAGTTTAAAAATCGGTGCAATAGTGCAAACAAACGTCCAGCAAGAATCTCTTTCTTTGAATGGCTCTAATTGAAAATTTCACAACCCTCAAAGTGAGAAATTTTCTAAGTTAACATCTCCTTTCATTTCCTGTCTTGAAAACGAAAATCCACAATTGCCTATCTACCTAAATATCCAATTATAGAAAAAATTACTTTCAAACTTCACTTTCCAGCAAATCTTTCCACAACTCCTGCATCCTCGTCAGTTATAAAAGGGACACCTTCCATTCGCTCTTAACCTTCTCTACCCTCTGACACTATAATTTGAAGAAGACGGAAAGAAGTAGCACCCTCGGCACAGGCCCCCTTTAATCGACGATCCCCTTTAGTTAACGCGACACGTAGCATGGCGACAAAAGGTCCTTAATTAGAAACGTGGCTGATTTCAACTGGCCAAGATTCTTCCCCGGTCAACGTTTCATCCGCTGAGACGCCGTAGACTACAAGGCACCGTTAAGTTTGACGTCGTGTCGCGTGACGACAGCCAAGTTGGCGTCAAGGGCATCCGCACCGAAAAAATATCTCACGTGCGGGCGTCCCTCCTCGGTCCCTCTCCCGAAGCAGGGGCGCGATCCGTAATATGTCCTAAAAAATGGGGGCACATCCGTCACTCCGTCCCCGGAGATATGTGCCTTTTTCTACTCCCATCCCATCGTCTCCACTCGGGCAGCTCGCCGTCTTCCTCCCGTCTTCCTCGCAAGAAGATTCCAAAAGGGCGGCTGGCTGGACTCCAATTTTTCTCCCTGCGCTCCCTCCTCTGCAGCTTCCTTCCTCCCCCCCTCCATCTCACCTCCCCACCCCGATCGCCCCAGAAAACCCTAATTCGAGCTCCAAATCCGTCTCCGGCAGCTCCTGCTCGGCTCAGGTATGATCCTCCGAGCTCCTCCGATGGTAGATCGGGTGTTTTTGCTGTGTGTTTGCCCCGTGGATCTGTAAAAGATCGGATGGGGAAGTTCTGATGCGAGTTCTTTCTGGATGAGGTAGGGTTGCTGGATCGAGGGAAGCTGGTCGGTGTTCGGCTGAGCTGTGGATCCGATGGCGGTGACCAGGCGCTACGGGATCACTCCTCAGCTAGGCAAGAATCTGTTGTTAGCTTGTTTAGACTGTAGTTTGTGGTGCTTGTAACCGATATATATTTTTTTCTTTTGGCTTGGAGTTTTTGCTCTGCTTTGTTGAATTTCTTTTAGCTGTTTGTCGATCTGTCTGGTCTCAAACGAGCTTGTCGTTTGGATCTGCACCTGCTTCGTGTTTTATGCGAGTTGAAGTGGAGTGGACATGGATATTGGGAGCAATTAATGGCGCTTTTGCGTGCCTTCTGGCTTATATTTTGTTGGAATCTGAGGGATTTGACTGTTTTGACTGGGACTTATGCTGCGGTGCCGTTGGGCGTGGTCAGGTTGTTGCAGTTCCTGGTGGATCATACGCTGATCTGCCTCAACCATGCTTGCGGGAAGCGGATGGTGCAGTCCATTTTCCACCAGTGTAATTGGAATGACTTTATGTTGGCTGGTTAAGCAGATGACTGTATTCCTACCGTGCGAATCGTCGAGAAAGGCCATTTTGATTTCAGGGTATGGAGGCACTTGCTGGAGTTGGGCAGCGTTTGGTAACGCTAGGCAGAAGTTCAGATTTTGAGAGTATCTGCTGTACGCCGTCTCGCACCCATACCATCAGAAAATAATAGGTTTTCACTGATTGCATGTGCGACTCCCCTAGATCTAAACCTTTTTGGATTTTGGAGGGAAAAATAGAGGAAGGCCCTCTCTAACAGCTATAATCCAGTTACGGTAGAATCAGTTTCTTAATCATTCATTTGGTAATACCATCTGTCTTAGACTCTTAATACTATTGGTCATGTCAAGGATTTTGCTAAAATCATCACCCAAAATCCTCGTTAGTGTTACCAAACATTATCTTGGATCTGGGAATCTGTCTAAGCAATTGGATTTGCTGCAGCTCAATTTGCTGTTGGGATGATTCTTATGTGCAACCTTATGTGATCTTTTAGATCATACTGGATTTATGCAGAAATGGACTATAAAGGCCACACGATGAAGATTCTTACCAGATACCATTGGTAGCAGTCTAGCATGTCCTGTAATGACTCCATCAAAAGCTGAACTTTTTGCCACTTTTACATAAATCTGTCTTTGAAGAGTTTGAGCCTTTGAGGAGCTAGCGTGAATGTTATTTGAGGTTATGCCTATTTCATAACTGGTTGCTTTCCTGATCCATCTAGTCTCATTGGGTAGAAATTTGCTCTAACTTATCTGAACATGTCTTTTTCTGGATGGGGAGTGGATTGAAAGCCAACTGTCCTTTCTTCAGTAAGAAATGAAGGCCCAAGATTGCTCTCATTATCCAAGAGTTTCCTTTTTTCCCCTTTCACATATTTCCCCATCTTTTTCAAATTTCTAAGGACATTTATCTATTTTTTTCATTTTTCCTATTTTCTTTTTACCATTTTGGCCTGTCCAATATCTGCAGATCTTATCATTTATCTCTTTTCATGTTTGGCTGGTCTTATCCGATCTTGTCAACTTGCTTTGTTCATATAGGTCATAATTTCATTCAACTGGGTGGAATATGAAACTTTATTTTCAGATGTCCAGAGATCAGGAGAAACCTTATTATCCTACAAGATTGTACCATAGATAATCTTCGATAACATATGTTACAGAAATGTTATGTTCTTCAACCGTACAACATCACAAATATTGGGACTTCATATAATGACAATGCTGGTTCCATCATACCAATGAGGAAAGTAGTTACCAATGATGGGAAAATATCTCTATAAATCATATTGCTATCGATGATCATTCTTTGATATTCTTTTTTACTTTCTTCTTTTTCCTGATTTTTTTTTCCTATTCAGAGACTTTCTTAATGATGGCATGTTCCCACATATCTATGGGGGGAGTACTTATCAGTGATTTTTTTGGGTGATTCATACTGCTATTATTGAATCATTCTCTGATACATTTTCTTCTCTGATACATGTTTTATCTTCTTCTATTTAAACCCACAAAATGTATCTTGTTTTCCCGTAGTATATGGCCGCCCGATGTACACTTGAAGCTTTTTAGTCCAATTTCTTCACAGTTTCATGTTTCCACAAATGAAACATAATCAGCTAGCCACATATTCAATGAAATAAGGCCATATAATGCTGGCAATGTTGACATCATTAATTTTTTTTTTCTAAGGCAGTATATTGTTGAAAACAATAAACATGCCAGAAATTGGCTTTCCGCATTGAAAGCAAAATTTAATTGGCTTATTTCTAAATTTAAAAAGTCAAACTGGAAAATAGGGACAGGGTGGATACACTAATTTTGAAATGTTTGCATTGAAAGCAATTAATTGGATAATTAAAATATCCAAGTTTAAAAGGTCATAAGCTGGAAAATAAGTGAGGATGTGTGTGCAAATTTGGATTGCTTTAGTCACATATGGATAGGATAAGTTTTTCTATTTATTACTATTCATGAATATGAGCTAGCATCTGTCTGTATTGCATTCTTTTCGGATATGCCTAAGCTAGAGCTTAATGCAACATTTTTACGTAATTTTAAAGTAGAATCAGAAAAAAACATGTTTAGGTTTGATCTGAAGCTTTGGCTGAAATTGAGATTGTCATTTATGCATGCACTTCTATCATTTCATCACTATTAAGTATTAACATTATCTTGCTTGCCTGAAATAGCCATATGTTTCTAGAAGAGCAACATAAAATTGAATTCTAAATTATAGTAGATGACTTTAACTTTTTCTTAAGACACTGAATATCTTATATTCTCCATAACTTTAGATGTGGTTAAATCAATCTTCAAAGTCTGACTATTTAACTGTGTTTGACCAGATATCGAGCAAATACTATTGGAAGCCCAAAATCGATGGCTACGCCCTGCTGAAATTTGTGAGATTCTTCGGAATTTCCGAAAATTTCGTATTGCACCTGAGCCGCCAAATAGACCCCCAAGTATGGCCCTAGTTGATATTCATGAGATATGATATTGTCATTTGCATATCTTATCTTTCTTTTGGGGTCCCAGGCTTTGCTTTTTTAAGGCAAGCAGGATTTGTTTGAACCGCTAGTGCATTAGGTTTATCTGTGATCTAAGTTAGTAGTAATTGTGTTGGCTATTATCATTATTGATGTACTATGTGATACATAGTTTTGGCTTGAACCAATCCAATGGGTGAGGGAGACTCCAAATTGGTGAAAAGCTTTGCAACTAGGTGACTGAAGGTGAAGGTTGACAATTGTTTCTGTCCTTATGGTGTATCTATTTGTTGGTTGATTTATTATGAGATTTTGCAAGTGTCCGTTGTAAGTTCTTCAAGCAGTCCCCAACCAAAAAAATGGGTAAGGGGGACAGTGCCACATATTCATTGAAGGAAAATAAAAGGTTTACATATATGCCAAAAACAAATATACAAAAAATGCTTCATAAAATAGTTCCCTCCATGCACAAATAACTCTCCTCCAAGAGAGGACTTCCTATGTGCTTTTTTGGTACTACCTTAACTCTGAACTGGTAAATCAGGTTAAGGACTTTGCATTGAAAAAAAACAACTTCAAAAGGATAGGATATAAATTCTCTGAGCATATTTTCCAGACTGTGACAGGTGTCTGAGGAACGTATTGTTTACTTTAAATCTTTTGCAGCAAGCACATGTTTGATGTTCCTATTGTTTCTTTAGGTGTCATCATTTTTTTTTTAAAAAAATGGATAGTGACAGTTTGTGAAATAAAGAGAAGGAGTGATTACAAAGAAAATGAGAACCCAAACCAGCAGCAAGCATACAAGGTACCCCAAACATCTTTAGTTCTCCAACAAGAGCAAAACCCCAAAATCAGTGATTTACATTAGACGAGCACTTACTAACTTCCCTTCATGGGGGGGTTTACCTCTGGCTCCTTCACACAGGATGTTCCCTTTAACGAATATAAGCTCCCTCTTCCTAAGCCCGATCTATGTTTCTGGGAGCTATGACTTTGGATTCCAAGTCCTATAGCAGGAAGCCCTGCCCTAACCAAGAACATCACACCCCAATGGGTACGGGACAGAGGCATCATATCATCATGGGGCTCGATATCTTCCTTAATCTTTCCCATAACCACTTCCAAAAACAATCCACTAACTCCCTGTCAACAGAAATGATGTGATCAAGGTCCCTAGTCTGGCTGCACAAGAACTCAACCCTCTGAGAAGCTGAAGGAAGAGCTCTGCTGCCAAGGTCCTTGGTGTTGCGGTGTTGTCCACAGGCACTGTAGGTGAAGAATTCTGCTCATCGCTATCATCAGCGTTGACAGGGAATCCAAGATGATCTCCAGCTGCAGCTCCATGTCCCAGCCATGCCTGAGCTGAGAATGACTTCCTTACAGCCCTGTGGAAAAGTGGGATGACAAAGCATGCTAGATGGTTGAATTGCTAGATAAGTAGGGAAGTCTGGAACATCATTGGGAGCTTGGCATATTACTACAGTTCCAAAGAGTACAAGGTATGGTCATTTTCCCACAGCAAAGACGGGTGACCCAAACAATCCAGAATTTGGGTCCTTCAACTGATCCGCATGGTTGTTAACAATTTAGAAAAATAGACTGGAGAGGACTCCAATTCCTTTGTTTTTGGCAGCGAATTCATAACAAACTGGTAAAAACTGGACGGGTATGACTCTGGGCACCTGGTACAGTTCGCTTCTTATAACACATGTTTGTTTGGGTATCTGGGTGGAAATGAACGGGTATGCCTTTGAAGGAAGAGTGGTGTATGTCGAGAATATTGGCGTGCATGAGGCATATCACTCATACACAGTTGGAGCAGATTTCTGGCAAAGAGACTGGTAGAATAGTGGCAAAACATGGTTGGAAACATGCAATGCATAATCCTTTTTTTGGGCAACTGTGTCATTAAGTCTACTGTAACATTTTCAAGGCTTCTTGCATCTCTATTCCGTTGGTAAGCCCGGTGGGTTGACACACCTTTTCCTTGAAATTTTTTCCGGCAAAATGCTACTTTTAGAGAAAATCACATGTTTGTCCAGGGGCCTCTGAAATTTGACCTTTGTTTTCATTTGAAGCCACTGTGGCATTGTGGATTTGTTTCATTATAAGGGAAGACTACTGTGTTAATCGTTGGATACTTGGATGGAAGTGTAGACTGGTAAAGAGTTTCTTGTTTGATTTCTTGATTATAGGTGATGATCAATCTGCACATTTTTCTTAAAAAAAATTCTTCCTACATGGAGGATTGTGGATGCTTGTTTATGCATGTGATTAAGCAGTTAACAAAACATTGAATATTTTTTTAATCTGTTAACTAAGTGGGTCTATATTCCATTAAATGATGCATTTTATTATTTATGACATTAAAATATTTAACATTATCTAAGATTTCAGCATAAATGCCATAACAAGTAGAGTACCCTTCAAGGACTGTTGAGGAACCGTTTCTCAAAACATTACAGGCGTGGCTTGAGTGCTATTCTTTTTTGAAGACATCTTCTTTGTAACATAAATGAGACACCTGGCAGTTTGTCGATTGTGTTCCACAAAATGCTAGGAAAATGCGATTTGAAAGAAACTTTTCTCATTTTGACTTTCCTTTACCCTTTGATTCTCAATGAAGAGTCAGCTTCCAGAGATATTCGGAGAACTAAGTTCTCCATGTGACTTTCAAAAAAGATTTTTATGTGATAAATTTTACACCTTAGTTTTCCCTGCATTTTTTTACTCCATTCCTTTTCCTCATCTATTTCTTTTGTATTGTTTTGTGGCCCTTGCTTTACTTTGCTCTATTTGTGCACACCTGAGGAAGAAAGATGTCTTTTAGTGAGAAGTATTAACATCATTATTCTCAATTCTCTATATTAGAGGTTCTAGATCAATTCATATGGCATCTTATACAGCTTACATTTGCATTCTTCATCTCTCAGGTGGTTCACTTTTTCTTTTTGACCGAAAGGTACTGAGGTATTTCAGAAAGGATGGCCACAACTGGCGGAAGAAAAAAGATAACAAGACAGTAAAGGAAGCCCATGAAAGGCTCAAAGTATGTATCAAAAGTGTGTATATATTATTCGTAAGGATATTCTGTAATGTCTACATGTGTATTTTTATCATAAAAATAATTTCCCTATGGTATATATGTTTTCAATTCATTCTTAAGAAAAATTTCTATTAAAATATAGAAAAATAAAACATATTGCAACAGCCAAACCAATCAGAGCAGAACTGAATTGTTTTTGGCTTGGTTTGGTGGTGAACAAGCTCATGAAATTGGACCCAGATGAACCAAGTACATCCCTGGTGGTACATGTGCATATGCTTTGTCCTCTACTTTCACTATATTATGTTTGTTGAATGCTTGAACAAGTGTATCTTTGTGTTCACTTGTAGCTAATAGCTATGCTCTTTACATATGAAGTGAACGCCAATATAATTGTACCTATATGGATACTTCAGAAAATTCAATCTTTTTTTCCATTGATTCACAATGCCTTTGCCAAATGGAGAGCATTTTAAGCAATTTTTTTGCATGTGTTTTAAGCAATCATTTTTTATACTATTTCATTTATGCTTTTATGTAGTCTTCTCGTAAAAGTAGGTTGATGAAAATCTGTATTTGTAGGTTGGAAGCGTTGATGTTTTACATTGTTATTATGCCCATGGAGAAGATAATGAAAACTTTCAGAGGCGGAGTTACTGGTTGTTGGAAGAGTAAGATACAGTTTACATTATGGAATGACTGTTCTCATATGTACAACCATGTGTTTTGCTTCCGTTTGTGTGATATTGTGAATCTAGAATTATTTTTTCTATCCTCACCAGTTTTAACAGTGAAGAGAGCAGTTTTTCATCATATAAGCACAAACAATGTGCATTGTTTTAGATTTATTGTTTTTCAATCATGTCTCCATTAGCACATAGTTCATCAATGACTTTCATTTGTTGTGGCACATGTGAACTCTTTCTCTTTTATTATTTTGACCTGTTGTGTGACATCTCCCTTTGCATGAAATTTGTTGTTTGATGATCAAGCCAAAACCAAATATAAACGTTGCATTTTGGAACTGATTTTTAAGTTTGTCCACTTAAAATGGAGAATGCATGTGATGCTGCAGAACAAATAGGATACACTGTGAAAGGATGACAGACATCATGCCCAATACGATCATTTAATTAACAAAGAACACATTAAGAGCATACTAGCATCCTAAGTTTATTTTTTAAAGGGGCAAGTTGTAATTTGCATATTTAAGGATATTAAGGTCATTTGGTAGGATATCAATGATAGCATTGTCAGGGTTGGTTAATGCACAAATTAGGGTTTTGATTCCATAATATTTACTAGTATCTGATTTTGGAAAGGTTTGATAGCCTGACAATCTGATCAATTATCCATATTCCATTAGACTCAGACAAAGGTAAAACCCAAGGATGGCAGTACCGGTATCGGTACTGGTATCGGAGGGTATCGATACTGATACGTACCGGTATTGGCCATATCGGCCAGTATCAGCTGGTCCCGGGTCCATTTTGGCCCAGTACCGGGCTAGTATCGGCCGGTATCGGTCCACTCAATATGGTATCAGTACTCCACCGATGCCAATACGTATCGGCCAACCATGGTAAAACCAGATATGAATCGACCTGGTGATGGATAAGTTAAATTGGGAAATCTATCTGTGTTCACAGGCAGCAGGTACCAATCTGGGGTTCATGTGAGTTCCAACCTCAGACTTTTGCTGGGCTTTTTTTTCTTTTTTGGGGGGGGGGGGTGCCGAAGAGAAGTTTTGCTAACCAGTGGCTCGGGATACTGGTTATTGGGTCTTGATCCTTGGTTTGTGGGTTTACTTGGTATTAAAAAAAAATTAAAAAAAGGTAAATCGACCTGGTGCTGGATGATTTTACATTGGTAACTTTACACATAAGATATCAGATTCCTATGTACCTGAACCTGATCATTTTCCAACAGTAGTTTATAGTAGGGATAATTACATTTATATCCCCAGAAACTACTTGTTCCAGTAATACCCATATCATGTGTACGCTCATTTCTAGTGATTTATTTTGATTATGTTCCTCTTGTTCCAGCACCATCAGAATGGAATGAATATTCCACTAAAAACATAACTGAGGTGTAAAATGTAAGTTTTTGTCAGGAATAAAGGAGAATTGAGAAGATTGTAAAGCCGTATATCTAGCTATTTTTATTATATGAAGGGTGTCAAGCAGGATTGTAGGGATAGATGGCAATACAATAAATATAGGGGTCTGTAATATAATATGAAAAGTTCTTGCAGGATATAGGTAATTATCCCTTTATAATATTTGACAAAAGAAGAAAGACGAGGGAAACAGAACCAAGAATGGGTTTATAATGCTCTGTCCTCGTGTAGGATTCTTGGGTTGTTTATATAGACAAGGTGGAGTACAAAAAATAGACATTACAGTTGCAGAAAATGGACCATAACCATGTACAACTAGGCCCCTAAATCAAGGACACAAATTAGGTCCAAAAAAGGAAGCAAAATCTGTGTACAGAAGCGTTGGCGTATCCTGGGCAGATCTGTTGGTTGAAGATTTGTCAGTCCTCAATCAAGGGATACCGATTGCAGCTCCATCAGCCCCCATTCAGAGGAGATCCAGATCTGCTGATTGTAGATCCGCCAGCCCCAAATCCAGGATCTCTTGTCAGCAAGGATACACGTTGCCTGTATCTTATGGTGTCTTCATGGGTGCTGGTTCAAGTATGCCATTTTTTTCCCCCTTTGTTTGGGGAAGGAGACCATAAAATCCAATGTATTCTTTTATTCCTTTTTATGAAATGTGGTACTAAGCCACTTTCTAAAGAACTTTTGAAAGATAACCAAAATTATGATTAATTTTTTTCACAGTCACCTGTTCTGTACCAGTCTCATATTAACCAATTTTTATATGGGCAGCCAATCTAGGCTGATCATAGTTAGATTTGCAAAGTAATCTAGTTCAACTTCTATGTCTTTGGAACAACATTTTTTAAGTGGATAATACCACAAATGTGTTAAAACAAAAGATGATTGCAAAAAGATGGGGATATACAAGTATAATAATTATCCACCAGCCCCCCCAATAAACAAAAAACACCAAGATGGTGTGAACCCCCCACATCCCTAAAAATCAAAACACCAAAATAGCATCAAAACCTGACTACCCCAAGCCACACAAAGAAGGTAGTCACCCTTCCCCAAGCAGAACAAAAAGTGGGGAGTTACAAGAATCTAGATTACACAAAAGAGATACCCATTCCCTGACTTTGACAGAAACAAAAAGAAAATATCCTCTCTGGAGTAGAACTGTAGAAGCCTCCCTTTTAAAAACTCTACTATTCTGTTCCATCCAGATGGAATAAATAGTTGCATGGAGAACCAGCCACCAGACAATGTGATCCTTAGGATGAGTTCAAGCTCTGCCCCACGTCAGAAGTATGTGCTCTGTCGAGTCTCACTGACAATGCGTCACCTTGAGACATGAAGCAATCAGCTGCCACCCCTCTAGTGAAAAGGAGCAGGAAGTGAAAAGATGATCCACATTCTCCTCTTCCTCCTCACAAAGGCAGTTCAGGCCGTCGATGAAGTGAGACACAGACAACCTGTCACAGGTGGGTCAAAGGAGTAGCTGCACATTGAGCAGACTTTTAACTTGCCAAACACTCAAATGGAAGCTGAACCTAGCTCCCCCTTCGCAATAATAGAGTAGGTAGACCTAACAGAAAACTGTCCCTCTTCCCAATACCAAATCCACCTATCCCGAGAATCCTGGTCCAACTGAAAAGATTGGACCAAGAGAAGAATCTGTGTAAGATCATCCATATCTGCTTCCCTCAAGGACCTCCTGAAGGTAGGACACCAACAATGAAGCTCCACATTATAAGATTGGAAGACAATAGCCTCTGAATTGCAAGAAATGGCGTAGAGCCTACGGAATATAGCATGGAGAGGCTGTGCTGCACACCAATAATGTGACCAAAACAAAGTTGACTTGCCATCCCCCACATGAATATGTGCACCAGCCTTGAATACGTCTGAGCAAGCAAGGATCCCCCTCCAGATCGGGGAGACATTATAAGTGGTGGGAATATCCATATCCCACAATCTAGAGTGCACATAATATTTGTTAGGGATGATATCCCTCTAAAGGCCTGCCTCCTTGTTGACCATCTTCCGAAGCCATTTCGTGCATAGAGCTGCATTGAAGAGTTTTGTTCTTGATCCCCAAACCCCCATTCTTCTTTGGCCTGCAAATCCTTCCCCAGCTGATCTTCTTTGGAACAACATTACTTGGCTAAACTCGAGGAATCTGAAATATCGCCCCATTATTCAGTAACAATCATTTTATTTCTAAACACCCAACTTTCTGTCACATTTTGTTTTGTACTTTGATAAATAGATATCATCAGATATGAAGTAAAAGTACATCAAAACTATCATCAAGAGGCAATCACTGAAATTCCTATGATTTCTCATTAGATCATAAAAGATTAACTGATCATGTTGGTGTATATCTTATCCATTTGTTTGTTATTTGTGCAGGGATTTTATGCATATTGTTCTTGTTCACTATCGTGAAGTTCAGGTCATATCTTTTTCACATTGGTTAATGATTATGTTTTTGGTTATTTGCAGTTCTAAGTTATGATATTTTGCTATATTTTGCTTTTTGTCTTCAACCTGAAGAAAATTATGATTCATAATATACTTTATATAAGTGTTCTCATATTCCATTGTTCTACCTGATTTTGATTGCTTATGTCATGTCAACATATTAAGTGCTCTATGCACTTAAACAATGTGACAATGGCTTTTCGTTCCTGGTATCTAGAGGCAGTGCTGGCTTCTAACTTGACCAACATATTCTGTAGCTGTGTTTAGTATTTATATTCATTCTCACTTGCGATCACACATTGAAAACATTAGGATAGTGTTATATTGAGATTTGACAGGATTAGAAAAAAACACTCTCTTGGGACTTGATCGAAATTCTATTCCAAAATAAAAAGAAGAGCAAAATAATAAGTTCTTGAGAAATGGTTCAGAACACAGTTCAGGTTGTATACCATGCATTGTCAAATTGTGATCTTGAGCTCTGGTGATTGAGGAAAAAGTCATTGATAAGCTCTAGTGGAATGTTTCATATTGTAACATCTAAATACAAGCTTGTTAATAAAACCTGCACAGTGGGCATCTAAGCTCAAATGTTGGATTTACTGTAGGCCAACTACTAACGCCCGATGTTCATGTCATTGTTCCAATCAACACATTGATTTGGCAGGGCATTCAAAGTGTTTTTTTTTTTCTTTTCCTTTCTTTGGGAATACCTTGTCAGCAATGGTAGTCCTGTTGCCAGGGAAGAAAAATATTTTGGTTGATGGAGAAACATAGGATGCTATGAAACTTGGTTGCATTCGGTGGAGATTGAGAGTTAAAGAGACAGAGGGTTTCTCTTATGTTACCGTCCTCATTTTCTTTGTATGACTTTCATGCATTTGAGGTATTCTTATGAGCCCACCTCCCTCTTCAATTTTCTATGCTTGAATTTTGTTTATTGACCTTTCATACGGAGCATCTTTTAGTTGGAAGGGTCATTAGGATCTATGTCTCTATTACAGTTGTATAATTTTGTTACAACACTTGGCTGTAGCACTTCCATATCCTCTTTCCCCTTATCTTAGTTCTAATGGTACTGGTACGGCACCAGAATGGATAAAGAGTTTTCTGAAAAAATCCTGCTAGTGGAGGAAGACCTCTTAGGGATGAAAGACATATTGCTGAAGAGAGTGGAGAGCATCTTTCATGTATAATCCTGCATAATCTCAGACACTATCGGTTCCTGTGCATAGACCAAATACACAATACAAGCAATACTGCCTAGATTAAAAGAGAATGAAGCTTACTGCACCAATTAATAGATTGCATTATTTTTGAGAAATAAATCTTTATGGTTGAGCCTAAAATAGCATAGAAATACGGTTGTTCTATTAATTTTTCACTATCCCCATTCCCCTTCCCTTGTCTCCACTTCCCATGCGAGTTACCTTTATACATGCACAAGTAAGCACCTAAAGATGGTGCTGGATGCTTAAGAAGGCTGGAAGTTGCTATTGATGTTTGTCAGAGCCTATCAGTATTGCATGCTATGCAGTTTTTTCATCCTCATTTCCCATGGAATGTAAACTGCTCATGAGTCATGAGTCATGACATCAGTGTAAACTGTAAAGTGTTATCACTCAAGATTGTCATGTCAATATGGATATGGGAATAGGTTGCAAATGAACCAATACGCTCGATGAACAACTTGTAAGATTGCTCGATAAGAGCTCGATTCGACTCGTTTATTAAGCTAAATAAACAAGTTTGAACAAAAATTTGAGTTCGGTTCATTAAAGGAGCCAAGCTTGAACGCAAGCGAACTCGGCTCGAATAAACTCGTGAACAAGTTCGTTTAAGTACTCGTTAAGAGCTCGTTTTAATACTTGTTTAGAACTTGTTTAAGTACTCATTGAGATCTTTTTTAAGTTATTCTAATCGTGAATAATCTTAATTAATAAGATATTCTAATATCTTGTAGAGTTTTCTATCAAATAGCTAAGAGTGCAAGCAACTTGCTGCTCGTCATAGTTTAGCCTGAGTTTATATATAATGTTTTTTGAATTATATATATATATATCATAGATTCATTGAGCTTGCGAGCTACTTGATACTCGGCTCGAACTCGTTAAATATCGAAATGAACCAAGCTTGAACAACCATTATAAAAACTCGGCTCGAACTCGAACTCAATTAAAATTAGTCAAACCAAGCTTGAACAGAGTACAACTTCACTCGACTCGGCTCGTTTGCAGCCCTATATGGGAATCAGGGATGTGTCTGGTATGATAAATTGTAGAACTCAAGGGAAATCTAATATAAATGAAGGATTTCAGTGTTAATCCAATTGGATATGGGTTCCTTTCAATATGGATGCTCCAAATGAAGGGCTAGGGTATCATAGGTCGCTAAGTCAATGGAAAGTGAATCAAGTTTGTAAGAAAGGAAACGTACTTAGCAACTGTCTTCTCCCCTAATCCAGTCCTTATTAGAGTTATTTTTACCATTTTCTTGAACCTTTCCTTTTTCAATGCATTGTAGATAAGTTCTCATGCTTATAAAGTTAAGCATACAGTAATACTTGATTCATATTTTTATTTTCTGGTTACAATGCAAGAATTTTGGGTAAGGAATAGTTGGAACTAAACTTGGATTTAGCTAATCTGCATTTAAAATTGAGCATTGACTTTCTATTTCTACAAGGTTGTTAAAAATACTTGGTAGCCTTGGGCAGCGTGTGAACCTGGTAGGTTGGTAGATTCGGTCAAGAGTGAGCTGCTGTTTGTAATCAGCCCAACTTAGTTCCTAAGTTTTTAATGTTCATCATTGAAAGTATGAGTTATGCAAGAGGAGGTCAAATCAACATGTAACTGTATAATCCACATAAGCAAAAGCGTGGTAAAGTAAATGAGATATCTATGGTTCTGTAACTATCTAATGATATGGTTAAGAAGCCTTGTTTAACGTTTTAGACATGCTGCATAGTTTTCTGGTATACAGTAGTGGATATGCTAAATAGGCATGGTAAGCTGCACGATAAGATTAAGACGAGTGAACAACAGTCCATGATAAACTAGAAAGGAAAGAGGCAACAACAAAGCATTGAAAAGAGATGTAACATCAGTAAGAGAAGGGTGGGGGATGAGGCGGTTGCATCCTCGGCCACAGGAACAATTTAGAAAAAAAGATGGAAATGAAAAAAAGGATCCTCTATAGCCAACTATATAAAAATAATGGAATTTACATGGGTGAGGAAGGCACTGAAAAGAATATGCACTTAGTGTCTAATAATATGCTAAAAAGACCAGTCAACATGGGCAATATAAATAGAGCGAGCCCCAGAGAAGGCAAGTCTTTTGACCACATATTCTCTTAGCCTTACTTTGATAGCAGAACAGTGCAGAATAAGAACTTCTTATTCTGCTAATAAGCCCTATTCTGATTTGATATGCAGGACAGCTTGTTCCAGACTAGAATTTGGTATTCTTGGAATAAGTGAAATTCCTCATTCCCAGTCCACCCCTCAAACAGCCTATTCCATATCTTGTTCCAGGGGCATTGAAGGGGAAAAAGGACAAAAGGGCAGTGCCTCATCACTTGTGCACATGTATAAATTGTACATATATGTATATGGGCATATGTATACTTATATATCTTCAATTAATAATGGCTATTATAAATATTACAAACCATAAGTAACATTAAATAGCCATCTACTAGAACGAGAAGGGCAATTTGGACAACTTATGTGCTTATTCCACCTCTTATTCCCAATTCCAATCAAAGCTACTAGAATACCTTATCCTCAATTTCTTATTCTGCCTTGAATACAGACCGTTATCAAATCAAAACACCGCTTATCGTGGAACAAGCTATCTAGAATAACTCATCTCGTAATAACTTATTCTACTATCAAAGTGAGGCTTAAAGATACATCTGCTTAGATGCCAGTTTAGCTACATGGGTGTTCAACTGACAGGTCAAGCTGAGCGGTGGTTTCATCTTTCCTTAGCCAGACTACTGTAAATGCCTGTAAAGAAGGCCAAATATCTAGTTTTAAGGCTGGATCCTGGAAGCAGACTGGTCCCAGCTGGTACTGCTGCTGATCTGGACCAGAAACCCCCCAGTTTTGGCGAACATGGAACCAGGGAGGAGCTGTGGCAGCCACCGGCCTCTCCTTTTTCCTCGCTATGTGTGGAAACCTATGTGGGGATATGTGTGGGAAATAAAGATAACTCTCTTGTAAAATGTCCCCTAATTTTCTTTATTGTAAAAAATAGCTGATAAGAGTAAATTATTGCACATCTGCCCTTGGATTTTACCAAAAAAACTTTCAATTTTTGGTATGTTCTGAGCTGAAAACTGGCAAAAGTGGAGTAGTTTCAGACAGTTTTTTTTTTTTTTAGAAGGTGACAAAAGTCGCAATTCCATAGAAATATGTGAAAGAGGTACAGGAAAGCCCAAGAGAGCACACCCTTGGATAGGACAGTCCCCCATCCAAGTCCCAAAAGGTTTAAAAGATCCTAACAAAAGCTGTTTTATCAAGAAGATAAAACAGGGTTACAAAGAAGATAACATTAAGAGATCAGCTGCCTCCACAGTCTGATTTTGTCAGAAATAACAGAGCTGCCATCATTCAGGATACCAGCTGCACGTCCCCACTCTTCCACCCATCTGAGTAGTTTCAGACAGTTGCGGTCCTGTTTTGCTGATTCGGTCCGCAACGGATGGTTTCTGCTTTCTAAAACCTGAATTGATGCAGGATTTTTGCATCAGCATGTATGGCCTCTAACTATGGCCAATATTGATCGAAGGTTCATGGCTCCGTTAGTCTTTATTCCATTGGATACCTTGTAGTAGAATAATAATAGTAGAGGACTTGCAGGTATCATTAACCTATCCACTCTGTTGTGAACACTTGGACATTGGCCATTGCCATAGTGATTGGTGTCGAACAAATAGGACATTTTGTTACGTATGGTACATATACAATACCCATTTGATATCGTTATTTAATTTTGATGTGATTTTGGCTGCTCATGCTGTTGCAACAACAACTACCGTGTCCTATCTCAATGTCGCCTAATCTGCATTTCACATTCCCCAGTGCTTGGCTAGGGCTGCAGATTAAGGTCATAGTGACACTGCCCAATTTAGAGGCATATCCAGCTTACTCAAGGTCATGTTAAATTGAACTTTGACAAAAACATACTTAATTTTAATGCACAACCCTACTCGACTGGTAAACAAAGGCCTTTTCTCTATGGCTTGCCAATTTGTTCCAAGGAATCAACCCGACCAGGTTTCGTGGGCTGCCAACAAAGCGGATGCATATCCAGGGCTATGCGCTCTTCTTATATTGAGAGCCTATCCATATCCATCCGAAGTATACAAAAAACCGTTCATTCTATTTCTCACATGCGACTGTATAATTAAATCTAACAGAGTCCATAATCATCAAAGCCCTGCCCAGTGCCTGCCTCTGTCCAATATGGTTGCCTTTTGCTCCAGCAAATTTTCCTGGTACGATTTGTCTGCTTGTCACTCTCATGTCTACCTGGAGGTGGGGGGAGGAGGTGTCTTGGAAAGTACACTTCGAAGCACAAAGGGAAAAAAAGAAGATAATAGAAATGGGCTATTGTGGATCACCTGTCAGGTCCTGTCCCACGGCTGTGGTCCTCATGGCCATACGTAGTGGTGATGGATGCATATGGTTACTAGGATAGTTGGTGGTTGTAGCTGCATAGCCATGGAAGGTGGCTGCAATTGTCAGAGGATTAATGCGTTCTAGCGGTGTCCAGTGTGGGTGTATCCTTTTCTTTATTTTCTTTCCCTATCTGAAGGATGCAAGTTTTTTATTCTCCTGTGGCTGTGCATAAGCTACTGTAAGTCATTTCATAATTTTATTTATAGTATTTCTCTCCCAAACGTGGTTGGTAGGGTTTAGTACAAGAGTTAATCTGAGACCTTTTATAAGACTTTTATGATAAAGCTTACGGAATCTGAAACCTTTTATAAGGACTTTATAACAAAGCTTAGATTTATGATTTTCAGCTTTATAATTGGCGTTAGGCATCCTTGTATTTAACAAAACTTGCTCTGTTAAGAACCCAAGCGGTAAAAGATGCTGTCTTTCTTTTCTCTGCTTTTATATACCTTCAGTATCTGACATGGTAATTGAATTTTAAACTTTGTCATAGAGGATATTCCTTCATTCCATGACCTTACTTTCTTATGTTCACCAGGGAAACAAGTCTAGCTTTGGCCGCAGTAGGGACAATGATGAACTCTCACAGAGTGGACATATGGAGACTCCTGTTTCGTCTAATTCTTTCTCGAACCATAACCAAATGCCCTCACAAGCTACAGATGCTGGAAGTCCAAACAGTACACACACATCAGAATATGAAGATGCCGAGTCAGGTATTTTATCACCTTTCCTCACTACTTGTTATGCATCATCGCTAGTAAAGTAAGCATATGAGGCATGTTACTGTAAATAATTGAAACAAAAAGGCTTTGCAACAAAGATAGATTTACTGATTCATATTCCCAATCATGCATTCTTTCTTTCAGTGTATCTAAAGCGAAATTCGATGCAGCAGATAATTATCAAGCAAGTTCCAGATACCACCCTCACGTTGAGTTTCAACAGTCAGAGGATGGACCCGTGATGGACGCTAACCTCCTGAGTCCTTATTTTCCGGTTCCTTCTTCGACTAGTCAAGGTAGCTAGCACTTGTTTTGACTTCATTTATTTGCAACTTTTCACTCGTGATGAACCTGATTGTCATTTTCTGTTTATCTGCAGGTTACTATCCAGGATCGACTTCTGGATCTAATTGTTATTCTGTTGCTCAGGAGGATATAACTAAGGTTTTCAATGAAGCAGGACTTAGCTTAACTTTTAATGTCCCTCGAACACAGGTTGACTTAACATCATGGAATGATGTCTTGGAACATTGTGCAACAACTTTTCCTAGTGTGCCTTTTTCAGCATCAGCATCATCTGTACACCCTTCTTCTGTGGAAGGGAACACTGACTATGATCCTTCAACAGTTGGGGAAATCTTCAGAGATGCATGTGGTCTAAAGCAGGGGGTTATTGCTCCACAGGTTGAGAACCCTCAGGTATTATATCATCTGTTTGCAGTAAAGGGAGATCTTTGTGCATGAAGATGCATTAGCCATCATGAAAACCAACATAGTTCACCGTATCAATTCCCAATCAATCCTTAGCACAATATATGCATAGGACATGAAAACTACTAACTCTAGAAGTAAATGTGTTGTATGCAGACAGTGAATGCACAAGAGATGCAACTGAATCTTGAGTTTGGTTATTGACTTACTTCTCAAGTTATTTATCAAGCAGAATAAACATCACAGGATTGGTTTAAGCCCTCATAAACAAAATGAAAGGCCAGACTTTGCAGGGTAGACATATTCTATACCATGACAGACTTTTGATAAAACTAGAGCTAGATTAATTGCGCTGATTCTTTACCTAGATGAAACCAAATTTAGCTTCACTGATAGGGCTAAGCACCAACTGACATTTGAGGGTGTTTGGCTGCGTATTGAAATTTGAACACGATGAAGATGGAAATTGAATTCATTTTTGGGAATTATCAACTTATCAGTAGTAGCATAGCTTTTTTCCTGTTTGTATTTAGCAAGCATGTGGTTTGACATAGAACACTGCAAAATGAAGATGGAAATTGAATTCATTTTTGGGAATTATCAACTTATCAGTAGTAGCATAGCTTTCTTCCTGTTCGTATTTAGCAAGCATGTGGTTTGACATAGAACACTGCAAAATATTGGTTTTGAAATCACTGACTTTAAAATGTGTGAAAGCAACATCCCCACGTTTGAAATGTTGCTTTGGTTTCTGGTAATTTTGGACTGAAAACTGAAACCTGACACACAGTGCCACAAGGGTCAACATGATTTGGAGTTCGGCACTCTGAACATAAAGAAAACACCATAGAACAATGCACTCTGAAAATATAAAACAATCTACAGCACTCTAAACTTAGGGAAAACACTGTTTTATGTCATTTTACGGTATTTTACAGTATTTTATGGCACACCAAATGATCCATTACTCATGCATTCAGCCCTTTGGTGCATCAGAGGTTCATTGGGAAGAGTATGTGGCAATAGGTAATCAATGATGTAAATCCTTGGCTTTAAAAATCAAGTTCCCATTTTAGCTACTCCTTGGACTCAAAACACTTGATGTACTTGACAGCATGGAATGCAGAATCGACCGATCCCAGCCGATCCGATCCCGATTCAGATCGGGATCGGCGGGTCCCGATTCGGGGACCCGATCCGACCCGGAATTCCTTGCTTGATGGTGCATGGTTTCAAAAGGTCTGAGGGATATTAGCTTGGTGTTAGTGCATTAAATAAGTTTCCTTGTAAACCATCTACCATTATCATCATCATAAGCTTTATCCCATTGTATCTGGTGTTCGTCTACTAGGTTTATAAGATGAGATTTCTCGAGAACAATTCAATGTATGTTTTTGTGTTGCATATGTTATGAAACCGCACTGCCCTATTGATTGCTTTAACTAGCAGATTTGAAAAGCAGACCACATGAATGTATCCAAATTCTGCAGCCTTAGTCAAGTAATTTTATTAGAAAATGAGTCTCATCCAGCATCTGTTTCTGATGCAGATTTCTAATTCTGAGGATAGTAATGCTTTGCCATTGAATACGAACTCGAAAGGTGCTCCATCAAAAGAAGGAAATGTTAAATACTCATACCTTTTAAAGCAATTGTCTCTAGACATTCCTAATAGTGAAGAAGATGGTGGTCTAAAGAAATATGACAGCTTCTCAAGATGGATGAGCAGAGAATTAGAAGAAGTGGATGACTCACATATGCAATCTAGCTCTGCTCATTATTGGAACTCTGTTGAAAGTGAGAATGTGGTTGATGACTCTGTGATGCCTCATAATGAGGATATGTACTTGTTGAGCCCTTCACTTTCTCAGGACCAGCTTTTCAGCATCATTGATTTTTCTCCAAACTGGGCTTATGCAGGCCTAGAAACCAAGGTATGGAGGATGTGGATCTTTCAGCCATCTGTTTCAGAGTGCTTTCTAAAACATCATTTGATATTGGGCTTTATATGTCTGATTCTAACCCGAACACTTGTACATATGATTGCTTCTCACCATTTTTCCTTTTTTATTCTGTGAATGTATGATAGGTTCTGATCACTGGCACCTTCTTAAACTATAAAATTGATGTGGACAAGTGTAAGTGGTCATGTATGTTTGGGGAAGTTGAAGTTCCAGCTGAAGTTTTAGCAGATGGAATTCTTCGTTGCCGTGCTCCACCACATAAATCTGGAAGGGTTCCTTTCTATGTCACTTGCTCAAATAGGTTAGCTTGTAGTGAAATCCGGGAATTTGAATATCGTGTTAGTCATCCTCAGTATGTGGAAATTTCAGACTCTTATAGAGGCTCTACAAATGAGTTGCTTCTTCATATACGTCTTGAAAAGCTGTTAGCCATTGATTTGGATGATTATCAAAAGCCTGTCTCTAGCATTGAGGGTGAGAAACTTCATTTAAGCAATAAGGTTAGTTCACTGCTGAGAGAAGATGATGATGATTGGTCCCTCATGTTAAGTCTCACTGGCAACAAGGAGTCTTCCTCTGACAAAGCAAGTAATCAGTTGCTTGAGAAGCTACTGAAACAAAAGCTGCATGCTTGGCTTCTCTACAAAATAGCTGAGGATGGTAAAGGTCCAAGTGTTTTAGATAAGGAGGGACAGGGTGTTCCTCATTTAGCTGCTGCGCTTGGTTATGATTGGGCTATAGCACCCACCATAGCTGCAGGTGTAAGTATCGACTTCCGAGATGTGCATGGGTGGACTGCTCTGCACTGGGCAGCATCTTGTGGCAGGTAAGAACCTACATGATGTACCTCAGTAGCAACAATTGACTTATATGCTGCCCATGATATTGATGTTGCCAATCCAAATGCATTTTGTTTGGCTTACCCAATACCTTAATTATCTGAGAATGTTGTGGTTTGACAGAACCCTTTACAAATTTCAGGGAAAGAACAGTTGTTTTTCTTTTTTCTTTGGGTGCGGCCCCTGGAGCATTAACTGATCCAACCCCTGAGTCTCCGGGTGGAAGAACACCTGCAGACTTGGCTTCTAGCAATGGGCATAAAGGGATTGCCGGTTTTCTGGCTGAATCATCTTTGACTAAACATCTTTCAATCCTCACTTTAAAGGAGCCGGGTACCAGTGATGTAACAGAAGTTCCTGGTGTGGAAGCTGTTGAAGATGTTGCAGCCACTGCCACACGGAGTAATGATGGCAACATGCAAGCTGGACTTATTGCAGTCCGTAATGCTGCTCAGGCTGCGGCACGTATCCACCAGGTTTTCAGGATTCATTCTTTCCATAGAAAGAAGCTTGATGAGTATGGAGATGATAAATTTGGAATGTCAGATGAGCAGGCTCTTTCACTTATATCTGTCAAGTCAAACAAAGCTGGTCCATATGATGAGCCTGTTGCTGCTGCAATAAGAATACAGAACAAGTTTCGAGGTTGGAAGGGCAGAAAAGAGTTCTTGATAATTCGTCAACGAATTGTCAAGATTCAGGTGAATTAGCATTTTGACATTTCCCAACATGCATTACGGTTGTGCATGATAGATCTTACGGTTGTGCATGATAGATCTTAAGATTTTCTGTTCTTTTTAGCCTTTCATGCTGCTATATAAAGTTCTTTGATATCTTGAGAATGAAGGGAGCCTTGGTGCAACAGTGAGGTTGCTCCTATGTGACCTGGAGGTCATGGGTTCAAATCCAGAAACAGCTTCTTTGCAAAAAATAAGGGTAAAGCTGCATATAATTGACCCTCTCCAGACCCCACAGTGGCAGGCTCGTGGCACTAGGCTATCCTTTTTGTTATTTTTAGAATGTCTGATCAATAATTTGATCTATATGCAGCAGAACCTTGTATCAGTGGTGCATTTCATCTGTTTATGGAGATGGGGAATAAATGACATTTTCTTGTAGTCTTTTATGCCCATGATCAGGCCGTGAGCTAATGGTGGATTAAATATTAGTCTAGACACATAAATCTGTTGTTTTTATGTATGATAAATTCAGATTTTTTTCAATATGGTGAACAGAAAGGGAGAAAAGGGATGAAATACATGATATCCAGATTTAAGGGGATAGTGAGACTGAGAAAAATGTGAAGGATATTTCTTAATTATCAGTGTCTGGAGGGAAGGGAGATAAAATCTGAAATTTTGCATGAGAAAGAGCAGTTTACTTTTCTCAGAAAGGATCTCCATTGTTAGAGCCTTGCCAAGCAACTTAGTTCAACATGGATTACTGTGAGACTTCCTTTTTTATTTTATTTTATTTCCTTTTCTTTTTGTGATTTTGAAAAAAGTCTTTGTAGGATTTGAAAATTTTTGTAGAAATCTTGCTGTGTAAAGAGAGTTTAAGTTTGAAAATATGTTCTCTTTTCTTTTAGGTAGATTTTTAGGATTAATCCTCAAAGTCTAAATTACTTCTAGATCAATCATAGATCCGTATTCTTGACCTCTCCCCACTTACCTTGGTCAGTGTTAATTACACCAATCATCGATTGGTAACCCTTGTCCAATAAGGCTTAGAGAAAGCAGGAAATAAGCAAGGTTTGATGTGAGCATGACTATTTTTATTTTAGGAAGGTTTATGAAATATCCTTTAAAGGATACTTAAAGGATTTTTAGACTCTCATGAGGACATGAGTGTTTCAGACATCTTAAGGTACTAAGAAGGTAGGTTTTGAGACCTAGGTTTCATTAGGACCCCTTGAAAGAGGAAGATTCCTTGAAATTATCCTTTAAGCATCCTTAAAAGGATAAATGATTATTTGGGCAGCATGGCCTCTCACTTGATATCTTTTGAGAGGATATAGACTGCTTAAAGGATATTTTTAATTGATGGGACATGAGGGCCACCACATAATTATGAATATTCTTCAACAATCCTTCAACCAATATGAAGGAATCACAAATTTTAGGCTATTCAACCAATATGAATGAACCAGAGTTTAATGGTCAATCCACTAGTATGAAAGAACCACATAAGTTGATGGCTATCCCATCGGTGAGAATGAACAAAGAATTATATTTATTAGTCCTTCTATGAATGGATTAACCATGACTTTGTAGCCGGCCCACCAATAGGACATAACCATAAAAGTCAATAGTTACTCCATCGATAGGGATGAACTAATAATCATAACCTTTAGTCACTCTACCGATAAGAGTGAACTATAAACAAAGTGGGCAATCCACCAATAGGATATAACCACTAAACTTTGGCCATTCAACCGTTATGAATGAACTTGATTTTTATTTGTGTCATTATATACATTTTTTTGTAGGTTATCCAACCAATATGAATAAACTTTAGTTTAATGGCCAATCCTGTTAGTAGGAAAGAACCACTTTAGTTGATGGTTACCCCATCGATAAAAATGAACAAATGATCATTCTTATTAGTCATTCTATGAATATGTTAACCATGACTTCGTAGCCGGTTCACCAATAGGACAGAACCATAAAAGTCAATGGTTATCTCATCGATAGGGATGAATCAATAATTTTAACTTTTGGTTATTCTACCGATAAGAGTGAACCATAAATAAAGTGGACAATCTAATAATATGATAGAACTACTAAACTTAGGCCATTCAACTAATATGAATGAACCCAATTATTCTATGAAACTTTCGGTCATCCAACCGATATGGATGGACCATTTTTTTCTTCATTATACTTTCTGTTATGAAAGCATGTGAGTTGGTTGACATATGAAATTTATGGCCATCCAACCGTTATGGATGAACCTTATTAACATGAAATAATTTAATTAACATGGAAAAAAATAACGTCTTGGAAGCATAAGATAAATTTGAAAATTGTGTTTATTCAACCAATATGAATAAACCACATTATTATCAAAATAGAATAATAAAACTTTATTCTCCTTTTTTTTGTTACACAAAAATTACAAGCCTTTCAAAAAAAATTTGCAGCATTTTCCTTCTTCTTGACCCCCCTTTTTTTTTTTTTGCTGCTCTGTGTGTGTCATGAGGGGCACTTGGGGGGCCTTTCATAGGCCTTGTGCATGGCTGGCCGGTGGCACCCCCCACCGGTGCCACATGGGCAGCCGGTTGGGGGGGGGGGATAGGGACGGATGAGAGAGAGATGGGAGAGTGGGGCCGGCCAGGGATAAGGATGAGGGAGAGAGAGGCGGATAGAGATGGAGCGAGAGAGGAAACCGGCGGGCCTCACTGGGCTGGCCGGCCCTCTCTCCTCTCTCTCTCTCTCTCTTTGTATTTATCCCTTGGTCTTCCTCTTTTTTTTTTTGTATTTATCTCCCCCCCTCCTTTATTTCTATCTCCTCTCTCTTTCCCTTAAAAAGAGGACCGACAGGGGGCCTAGGGCTGGCCAGACCTGCGGTTCCTCCCTCTCTCTGTGCTACGGTTTTGGCCTGCTGGCCCGCTGCTCCCCTTGCTGCTGTTTGGTGGGTGCTCTGCTGCTGGTTCTGGAGGCTTTCTGCTGCCTTGGAAGCTGGTTGCTGCAGGCTTCTGCTGTTGCTGTTCTTCTTGCAGATTGGTGCAGGTTTGCATCCTTGGAGGGTCCTCTTTGCAGCTTTGGAGGCCCTTGTTGGTGCAGATTGGAGGCTTGTTGCGGCTGTTCTTGCCGAACTTGCAGGTTTGGTGGCTGAATTGCTGTTCTTTTGAGGTGTGGATATTCCTTTCTCTTTTTCTTTTGCATACACATGCACACATTTATACGCGTTTGCATGCATCTTACAGATTTTTTTTTTTTTTTGCAAAACTAGGTTCATAAACCCTAGTTTTCTTCCTTTTCTTTTTGCATGTAAGCATGCATTTACATGTGGGTCTTAAACCCTAGTTTTTTCCATGGATGTATGCATAACTTCATACATCTAAATTTGTTTTAGAAAAAATAGTGTAACACTTTTGGGTTCAATAAGTACCTGCTTAAGTAAAATGACTTTCTTCAGCCGGTTGTTCTTTGGAAGTATCTGATAAGACTGTTGCATTTGCGGGCACTTGAATTCCTTTTGACTGTTTCGTAATTGGTACTGGTCCCTGTGATAACTGTTGAAATGTAATAATATGGTGGAAATTGCTAGAAATTCATGAAGAGCGATGAGCGAAGACAGTAGGAGAGGGAATCCCGGGGGAGGGAGCAGGGGAGGGAACTTCGGGGGAGACTCTACTGGGATAAGGGAAGGCTGGGTGGTAGTGCAAAGCAAGAACCGGCGAAACTCTGCTCTCCGGAGGCATCAGGTTGAAGGCGGGTTTCCGGTAGATAGAGATGTGTGCATTCGCTGCTTGGGGAAGGGCCACCATGCGGTTGTGTGTAGAGATCCTGTCCGGTGCCTCCATTGCAGAGAAGCAGGCTATAGAAGGAGACATTGTCCTCTTCTTCGGCAGCCGATTAGCAAATCAGAAGGGAGCGTCAGACAGGACCAGTTGGCTGGTGGCCAGACTGCTGCTTTTGGTGGAACGAACAGACTGAAGATCCTTCCTGGAGTGGTGGAAATTCCGTGGTCAGCCGAGGTTGAACCAGCTAAGAGATTGTTAGAAAGCTGTGTCGTTATTTCATTCCGGGAGAACAGCAAGGAGGAAGCTGTAACTGATGAGGTAGTGAAGATAAGGTTGCAGGAAATCTGGCCGGAGGTCAATTTTTGGTGCATTCGAAGGATTGATATTGGCTCTTTCCTGGTAAGAACGGACTCAGAGTCGTGGAGAAGCTTTGTTTGCTCCACTGGGAGGTTCGAGGTGAAGGAAGGTGTTTCCGCATTCGCTTCACCGTGGAAGGTCGAGGTTGGCACTGACCCAGCAGAGGACGGTATCGAGGTGTGGTGTAAACTCTTTGGAGTGCCCCTTCACCTCTGGAATGTTAATTCGTTCCAAGCTATCTGCTCCAAGTTTGGGAGACTTAGAGAAGTAGATGGTAAATGGCTCAGAGGGGATAATCTCTCTTTTGCTCGGGTTAAAGTCTCCGTTGATCAGACTGAAGGTATCCCGGATAAAATCAAGATTTCAGCGATGGGTGCTGCATTCTGGGTACGTGTTGAGAAGGAAAACCCTGGTTTGACTAAACAGCCTGAGCGAGACTGGTCCTGGGCAGATGTGGTGTGCGAGTACAGAAGATACAGACAAAGAAGAGATGGCAATGCTGGAACAGGGGAGCCGGGCTGCGGAACAATGCTGGAACAGGGGAGCGGCTTCTATCCTGTTCTTGAGGGAGCTGGGACTGAGTCTGAGAATGCTCCCAACTTGACGAACTCAGTTGAGCTGAGTCAATTGGAAGCGAAGAGTCAGACATGATTCAAAATGAGCATTCATGGTGGCAGCGGTCCTAAGCCCCATGAGGGTAAAGGAGTTCTTGGAAAGGGCCCAGATCCCTCGAGCGGCGGAACTGAACAAACTTTTGCTTTTGGAGATGGTGCAAGCCTCTTAGATGGTCTGGAGGAAGCCCAATATGGTGGTCCTGCGATGAATTCGACGAAGTCCATCCAAGAGCGTGACGGTTGTGGGGTGTCGGGCGAGGAAGATGAACAGGTTCGGGGTCGGATTCTGGATCCGGGTTTAGACGGGGTCCATTATGACCCGTTCGGTTTGGATCCTGACTTAACTACGAACCGGGCTTGTTCTGGACCGGTCCGGGAGTCTGTTGTTAACCCGGCTCTGAGCCGTCGTCTTCTTCCCCGAGCGTCTGCAAATGGAACCCGACAAGGAAAACAGAGTATCGGGCAGGAGGTTCCTCCGAACCACAGAGTGACGACTTCTCCCTCAAATGCTCTGGTTTGTATTGAATCTTCATTGGGGATAGACCAGGCAGAGAGTGTAGAGTTGCGTGTTGACTATATGGAGGAAGCCAGACAGATCAATGAGGAGGCATTTGCATCGACTGGCAGACAGGATGGTATGGAAGAAGAGTGCTTGAATGGGGTGAGGAATACAGGAAAGCTGCAGGAAGTTACACTGAATGCCCAGATTGTGCCCTATATTCCGAGTGAGGTGCCGCTGGCAGTACAGAAAGCTTCTGACGAAGATGTTTGGATGAATGAAATTATCCTGTTGGGCCAACGCATTGGTGTGTCCTTTGCTGGTAGGGAGGTTATGATCTTAAGCTTTCTGAAGAAACTGAGAAGGCATGATGCTCTACTCCATTCAACTAAGAGGAAGGGAACGGGTGGAGGAATAAAAATAGGGAAGAGGGAAGCTAATTTTGTGAAGAACAATGAAATTGTGGATACTCTGAGAGGGAAGAAGCTTAAGGAGGAGGGGAGGATCACTACTTTACCATGAACCTGGTTTCGTGGAATGTCAGAGGTTTCAATGGGAAGAGTAAGGTGAGAGCAGTGAGGGACCTGGCGCTATCTCTCCAGTTGGACTGCATTTGCCTACAAGAGACTAAAATGCCTAGCTTGGACAAGGACATCTCAGACAGGTTGAGTGGGACGAAACTGAACAAGGCGGCTGTCCTCCCTGCAGATGGAGCTAAAGGAGGCCAGGTGATATTATGGAATGGGGATAAATTTGAAGGGAATATATGTGATATGGGCACTTATAGCATCTCGGTGTCTTTCTCATGCAAGAATAAAAGAACAAATAATGAAAGATGGATCATTACTTGGGCCTCATACTGAACAACAGAGAGTGTCCTTTTTTGAAGAGTTGTACAGACTGCACTCCTTGTTTGCTGAAGCCTGGTGCATCATGGGGGACTTCAACTGTGTTAGGTATCCCTGGGAAAGGTCTGGGAGGCAGAAATGGAGCAAGGATATGGAAATCATCAACCAATGGATAAGGGAGGTCAAGCTAATGGACATGGAAATACCGAATAGGAAATTTACATGGTCTAATCTACAACAAGTCAGCACACAGTCAAGACTTGATAGAGTATTAATTTCTGCAGAATGGTTCAGGAGATTCCCTTTGACAAATGTTAAGGGGCTCTGTAGATCGGTCTCTGATCACATCCCTCTGCACCTCAGGATGGAGGACAAGAAGGTAGGGTTCAGAACTTTCAGATACGAGCTGAAGTGGCAGAAGGAAGCTGATTTCAGAGATTTGGTGAGGGATTGGTGGAATCAGGCACCAAAGGCAGTTTCTGCAATTCAGAGTTTCCAGGAGAAACTTAAATGGACTAGGAGATGTATGAAACAATGGGCAAAAAAGAATTTTGGAAGGGTTTCAGCAGAGAGGCAGACTATGATAAGTAAAATTGAAAAGCTGGAGCTGAAAAGTGAGTCTGGTGATTTATCCACACAGGAACTGCAATCCTTGAAGGATCTCAAAAAGGCTTATAATGAAGAACTCTTGAAAGAAGAAATCAGTTGGAAACAGAGGACAAAGGAACACTGGCTAAAGGAAGGAGATAAAAACACTTCCTTTTTCCATGCTGTGGCTAGTGCCAAGAAGAGATTTTTGACCATTGAGCATATCAAGGAAAATGGAGCAGTCATTGAAGAACCTGAGGAAATTAAGACAAGGTTTGTTGCCTTTTACAAGAATCTTTTTTCAGAAGACCACCCTCTCAGGCCCCATCTACAAGAAGGGTTGCTCCCTGTGCTAGAAGCTGTTGATGCTGAACAGCTGTGTGAACCTTTTTCAGAAGAAGAAGTCAAAACGACAATATTTAGTATGGATCCCAACAAAGCTCCAGGCCCTGATGGTTTTTCCCTTGGTTTCTACCAATTTTGTTGGGATATTATCAAGACAGATGTGGTAAACTTTGTCCAAGAGTTCCACGAAAGGCCGGAAGGGATTAAACTTGTTAACTCCACACATATTGTCCTGATCCCGAAAACAGAGGGAGCTGATAGAATGGCTGATTTTCGACCCATTAGCCTTCTCAATGGATGTTACAAAATCATTATCAAGATCCTAACAAACCGGCTTAAGAGGGTCATCTATAAGCTAGTGGGGATCAACCAGTCAGCCTTTGTGCAAGGAAGATTCATCCTGGACAACTTTATGGCTGCTCATGAAGCCATTCACCACTACAAGATCAGGCACAAGCAAGGGGTGTTGGTAAAGCTTGATTTTGAGAAGGCCTATGACACAATCAATTGGAACTGTCTACTCAAGACTATGGAGATCATGGGATTCAATACTAAATGGATAAGATGGGTAAGATGTTGTATTTCCTCCTCCAGATTCTCGGTGCTGATCAATAGAGAGCCATGTGGATTTTTTAATAGCTCAGGAGGATTAAGACAGGGAGATCCTCTCTCTCCCTTTCTTTTTCTGCTTATTGGACAGATTTTGAGCACCCTTTGGGATAATGCAGCTCAACAAGGTTTGGTGGAAGGGTTCAGGATTGGTAGAAGCCATATCCACTTATCTCATCTTCAATTTGCAGATGACACTCTCCTGTTCACACCTGGTAGCATTGAGGATATCCAGAATATAAAGAGTATGCTAATTTTGGTGGAAATAATCACGGGATTGAAAATCAGTTATGAGAAATCTGAAATTGTTGGGCTGAACATGACTCAGCAAAGGGTACAGGATATTGCAAACTCCCTAAAGTGCAAAGTAAGCAACTTTCCTATCAAATATTTGGGGTTGCCCCTATCGAATGGTGTCACTAGGGTCAGGGACTGGGATGGTCTCATTAAGAAATTTGAGAATAGGCTGGAAGGATGGAAGAGTAACTTTCTGTCTGGAGGAGGGAGATTGATCCTATCCAAGTCGGTTCTTTCTTCATTGGCCTTATACTACGCTTCTGTTTTGAAAATCCCTAGAACCGTGGAAAAGATTATTGAATCAGCTAGGAGCTCCTTTTTTTGGGTAGGAGGGAAAAGGGAAAAGAGAGGAATGCACTTGATCGCTTGGAAGAATGTGTGTAAGAGCAAGGAGCAAGGAGGCATTGGGCTTTGTGGGATTGCCATCTTCAACAAAGCCTTGTTAGCTAAATGGTTGTGGAGAAGAGGAGAGTATTCGGATGCTCTTTGGGCTGTAATTGTCAATGACTTGTACTTTCATGGTGAGAGTAAATGGAGTTTCTCCCATTCATCAAGATATAATTTATCTCCCATTTGGAGGAACATTCTTAAGTGTGCTGATTTCATGGTCACCTCTTGCGAAGTCCAAATGGGTAATGGCAGGGACATACGATTTTGGAAGGACAAATGGTGCTCCAATCTGGATTTGACTGTGGTTTTCAGCAATCTTTTCAGCATTGCCCAGAACAAGGATGCTTCGGTTGAAGAGGTTCTGTCTCATAGCAGTACATGCCAGTTTAGCCTAATGCTTAGAAGGAATCCTACCGATGTGGAAGCAGAGGAACTGATTGCCTTGCTTAACTTAATCAATGGTGTTAGGACATGCAGTGAGGTGCAAGATAAGAGGGCTTGGAGATGGACTAATAATGGGCTGTTTTCGGTTAAATCCCTGGTTCAGTTTTTGAATGATGGTGGTACTAGGGTTTGGTGGAAGGACCTAATTTGGTCTAACCAACTTCCTAATAAAATAAGGGTGTTTCTATGGAAGCTCGCATGGAATAGAAGTCTTACGGGAATGAGGGCGAAGCGACTTAAACTTCCCGGGAGATCCTTATGTATGTTCTGTGCACTCTTCGAGGAAGACCAACTCCACTTATTCTGCAAATGTGGCATTATCTCCATCCAATGGAAGAGTATGTGCAGGATATTTGGAATTGGTTGGGTGGAGCACTCCTCTGTGCTGAATCTGCTGAAATGGTGGACCACTGTTTCTCCGTCAAAGGAATTCATACATGTATGGCTTCTACTTTGCCCGGCCATGCTGTGGACTATATGGTGTGAAAGGAATAGAAGGAAATTTAGCGACCAATTCAGCAGTGCGAATGAACTCTTGAAGATGACATTCAGATGGGTGGAAGAGTGGGGACGGGCAGCTGGTATCCTGAATGTTGGCAGCTCTGTTATTTCTGACAAAATCAAATTGTGGAGGCAGCTGATTTCTTAATGTTACCTCCTTTGTTACCCTGTAACCTGTTTTATCTTCTTGATAAAACAGCTTTTGTTAGGACCTTTTAAATCTTTTGGGACTTGGATGGGGGTCTGTCCTATCCAAGGGTGTGCCCTCCTGGGCTTTCCTGTACCTCTCTCACTTATTTCAATGGAATTGTGACTCTTGTCACCTTCTAAAAAACAATAATATGGTGGACCATGTTAAAGACATCCTTAACTAGATGTATGCCACAACTAATTCCAAACTACATGTACTTTTGTATTTTGTCAAAATAATGGTAGAAAGATCTACATCCAGTCAATTGCAGTTATTTATCTGAGCATTTTTGTATTGCCACTAATAAAACCCATCATCTTTGTGGTACTTTATGAATTTAAGAGTTTCCTGAGGATTTTCTAGGAGAGATGGGCAGTGGCTTGTAAGGGGGCAGTAGTATGCAGGAAGTGCAGGGGTTCTGGATACTCCTGGACGTGTAGGGGAAAATCATAGACGTGGGGAACAGGAAGATGGCAGGTGGAGAAGAAACTGCTAGGTCCTGATCTGATTTAGGTGGGCCTAGGTTTGGAACTGGCCATTCATTTAAGAAACTCTAGTTTGAGGGTTAAAGCAAGTGAGATAAATTATTACTTGTATCTTCTGCGTTTATGAACATGTCAATTCTTTTGTTTTGCTTTAGGTCCCTGGCATTTAACACCCACACCAACCCACCCACCCCCACGACCACCACATCTGCCATTGTGGGAAATGGATGAATTGAGTAGCTGGAGGAGTGATGGGGTGGGTTATCACCATAGTGATTTGAATTTAAAATGGAGATGGGTTTTGGGCTTTCTGCAGGTCTTTGGTATGTGGGAGATGCATGATGCTGACTGTTACCTACTCACAGGATTATATGGGAGAGTGATGGAGGAGATTGTGATGCTCAGTATGCACATTGGGTGGGTCGTTATCTGTGTGTAGTTGTAGTTGCTTCCAGCTGGAGTGAAGGCTTGAAAGAATAATTGTGAGAAAGATTCAAGCTGCCAGTGAGGAATTTGGATTATTTCACAATCTGGGCGAAGCCAGTTGGGGGATCATCAAGGGTGGCTCTAGGGTGAAGAAACCTTGGTAATCCTTTGAGAATGATGGCAGTAGCTGTTTAGATTTTGTTATGCAACAGATTGGAGGAAGAAGATGAAGGGAAAGAACCCAGATGGGGGCAGTGAGGATGTACGAACCAGCAGTGACCATGGTTGTCAGAAATGTCGGCATGCCGACACCACGGCGGTGGTCACTCAAGCATGCCCTAAGTGATCAAGATGGAGATGCTGGACGCTGGCGGCTGGGACAAGGAGAGAGCCAGATAGGGTTTGAACATGACTGGGAAAGTGGGAATACAAGAATCTATTGGGGTCCTTGCGTGGATGTCTGACGGAGGTCCGGTTCTTTGAAACAGGATACAGCTTGCTGGGCTGTTTCGTGACGGTGGGTATATGGGAAGATCCATATTTGGAAAATTTTATGTCTAGTTCATAAAGTAGTTCGTGGCATAAGTTGGATTGAAGTTTCATAGCTTACATTGACTAGTGAATTTGATGGTTACAAAGGTCTGCACACGATGTCATGATTCATGGCTACTTTTTGACATAGGTGCCACTGTAAAATTACACAGCAAAATCTCATATAGATGACCTTTATGCATTGTATTTTCTGTGCTTCTTGCTCATAGAATTGCTCCTTTCTTTCAAGCAACAAAGAGTGTCAATTTTCTTTCTCCTGCAACCTGGAACTTATTTGGCTTTATTGTTATGCTAGGCACATGTACGTGGTCATCTAGTAAGGAAACATTATAAGAAAATTGTCTGGACAGTAGGAATTGTGGAGAAAGCAATATTGAGGTGGAGGCGGAAAGGAAGTGGTTTGAGGGGGTTTCGATCGGAAAGATTGATTGAGGGCCCTAGCATGCATCGTCAAACCACCAAAGAGGATGACTATGATTTCTTGAAAGAAGGCAGAAAACAGACTGAAGTAAGGCTGGAGAAAGCACTTGCTAGAGTGAAATCTATGGTTCAATATCCAGAAGCAAGAGATCAGTACCGAAGACTGCTGACTACTGTTGATGAGTTCCAGGAGTCCAAGGTATAGTTATTTCTTTACTGCTAAATCTTCTTGTGGATACTTGTGTTGACTACGTGAAATTTTGTTACAATTAAATTCCTTGTTAATATTTATTAGTATTTGATTATCCCTCTTGTGGTCGATACTTTATTTGGATTTTTCTTGATGTCTAATATGTAGCTTGAAATGTTCTGGCAACTTCTTGTTTTGGTGGCAATACCTGAATGCTGAAATAAAAAATAATGTCAAAATAATATCTTAGTATACCTGAAGAAGTTGTTCGATGTATGACATTATATGCACGGATCATGTTTTTGTGTATATGGATCGATTAATGAATGATGATATCATATCATGTAAAATAAGGTGCAGTTTGAACTTTGAAGAATTTATCAGCATTTTCAAATTAGAACATTGGTTTGGCCATCTCATGTCGCCACCTACAATTGCAATATGCAAAGTCACCACGCACAGTCGCAATACGCAAATGTTGTTCTATTATCAGGTACCATCAGAATTTTGACAATAAAGCAATTATGGTGAACTTGAATGGATATCCAGGAGGTCAAACACACAAATATATAACTCAATCTACTATTCAGTCGATCCAAGTGCTTCTGTTTCTTTTGCTTCTGTATTCCAGATGTGAATTGATTGCCATCCAGTTTATGTATTTCTTACAGTTGTCTGCATGTGTTTTCGTACAGGTGGTGCTAGAAAGGGTTTTAAATGATTCTGAAGTTGGTGAAGGTGATATGATGTGTGACATTGATGAGCTTCTGGGAGAAGATGTTCTAATGCCCATCACTTGACAAACATGTCCATCAGCATCTTTTGCCATTTGCGTGTCTAGATTTGTATAAATATCTTGCTGATGTAAGTTATCAGTTGTGTTTATACTTTACTGATCATCCTTATCTGGCGTATGAAGTAGACTAAGACATAATTTGAACCAAGCAAGGGGGAAAAAGGGGTTTTAGGGAGTGATTTAAACTGTTGGGTTGGGCATGGTCTTTGATAGTCTGATTCAGTTAAAATGACATTTGGCGCCCTCACTGTACAAGAAAAAAAAAAGAATTATTGTACTAAATACTTACCAGTTGGACACTTTCGAGATGTGCTTTTTTGATATGGAGCCTAGATATCCAAATTTATTGACTCAATTACTCATTCAGAATATTTGTGGATCATTCATCTCTGTGATATCCAAGGTGCCTCCCAAAAGCAAGGCAGTCACAGGTAAGTGAAATGGTTTCCACGTTTTGGCGTATGTGGTCATGTCAGTTGAGCTTGTGATGTCCATCCCTTCAGATCGTGCATATGCCATTATTCTAGATCCACATTCCTGTGACTCTGGTTTTACACGGGTTGAGAACTTGTTTTTCCTCTCTGCATTTGATCAGAGATTCTCATAAGTGCAGATCCTGTTCGCTGGTGGCACTCTGCACGCGGCCAATATGATAGCATCACATCAGTCTTGCCATCAGGGGACTGACATACCGGTGTTGGCCAGGTTCCCATGTTCGTGGGTTCCTCCATGTTGGTCGCCTTGGAAAGAAGGTAATGTGTGAGGTGAGTGATCGTTTTTTTCCCCTGGCAGTGAACAAAGAGCTCTTTTGGGATCACATCTGGGATGGGCTTCTCAACAAGGTTTCTTATTTGTTTATTGGTATTTTGTGATAAACAGTCTAAATTTTTTAAGTTGAGTTCTCCCCATCCAAGTAAAAAGGTGATAAGCAATCATACAATTCTTGAAGACCTTGTTTGTTTCGTGTCTTTCGTGTGCAGTCATGGATCTGATTTTGTGGGTTTAAAATCGTTGGCGCTGATATAGTTTTTTGAGAGTTTCACTTCGAACTGGTCCATGCCTAGCTCTCCTCTTCTGATTAGCACAAAATCATCATATTTTGAAGCGAATGGTCAAGCAGGTCTCAACTAGACTATCAAAGGACCAAGCTGCTTTGATCTTTTTGTGGTTCTCATGTAAATGCACTAGTGTAATACACCAATTATCATAGGCGCGTTACAAGGAGCCGATAAACTAGTGGGGGCTGAACATGCTGCAGGTTGAACCTTTGTGCTTTAAACCGTGCCCTCAAAGGCCTTTCCATGTCTGAGCTCTTGTTTCGTTGTCCAGGGATAGCTTGTTTAAGAACGCGTGCGGTATAGTCATATTTGATGGCATTTTTTGGCATTGTGCCGTTATCTATCCTATCTAAAGATCTGTTGCATCATTGAGTAGGTTATTCGTATGGTTTGCACGCGTGCCTCAAAACAATCTACTCAAAACGTTTAGGGATCTGAACCGGGTAGATTATCTGTATGGTCTGCACGCATGCTCGAAAACAAGCAACTTGAAACGTTTGGGGTGTGGGCTAGGTAAATTTGATTTAGTAGTAGACTAGTGCGGATTTGTTACAAAAGTTGACTAGGGAACCCATGATCTATTTAGATCCTAATAAAAACCGAATATTTGATTCCTTCCCTACTTGATAGGGTTAAATATCTGTATCGGTAGAATTTTAATAGTGGTAGTGATCATAGGTATTTGGAAATACAATTTCAAGTTTTAAAAGAATGTATACTTTTAAAATTTAGTATAAGCTTGAAATTGTATTAAAAATGTTGTAGTTCGCTAAGATTAATGTTTAATCAATGTTAACAATCTTAAAAATAAGGCAGAAAACAAAATATTGACGTTGGATGAAACTTTGATACTTGTTGGCTAAATTGTCTAGTAACTGTATTTCGGGAGATGAATTTCCTAGGGTGTTTGGTTTTGAACAATTTTTCTCTTAAAAATAAGATCATTTAATTTTTTATCTTAATTTTTAAAAGTGTCTCATTTTACATCTTGTACTATTTTGTCAATCTTTACTAAAATTTAAAAGAAGTTCATAATTATAAAAAAGGAAGAAGAAAAAAGGAGAAGAGTTACAGAAGGTTTACTTTAAAGAAGGATTTATTAAAAGAAAAGGATGGGTGTGGTTTGAGTGTTTTCAAAAATAAAACAAGTCAAGGTTTTTTTTTTTTTTTTTTCTTTCTGAAGGAGATTTACAAAGGGACAGTTTCCTTCTTAAAAATTTAAAAAGTTCCACCAAATACATTTCAAGTATCATTTTCTCTCTCAATATAAAATTTGAGATAAAAAATATCCAAAAAAATGCTAACTGAACACCTTATTACCCACTACTCCAGTAGAGCTGAATTAGTTTTCTTACTATGAAGGAGATTTTTAACCAGAAAAAGACTTAAGGAGATGCATTTACATTAACGTACAAACTTATGAGCAAATGGCAAACAAATAAAAAACTTTTCAGACAACATTTTAGGAATTTCATTATGTTTTTATAATGTTCTTAGATAATTTCACACTAGCCACTCTTGTATTATAAACTTTACAAATATCATATTTTTCTTCATATTATCTTACAGGCTCTTACAATCAAATATGACATTCGGTGATATATGTAAAGTGCTTGTCAAGCATGCCCTTACAATCAAATATACCACATTATCCTCCTACATGCCCTTACAGTCAAATGCTTGCTTCTTGTAATTTTCTTGAATAATTTCATGTTAACACTCTTGTATGCTAAAGTTTAAAACTACCATATTCATATGCATACTGTCCTACGTGCCCTTACAATCAAATATTCCATTTTGGGTGGTGTATTTGAAAAGTTTATACATCAGATATTCTTACCACCGTGATAATTTTGAAACATTATACATGTTAAGAAAGTAATATGTAAGTAGGCATGGTATTTTTCAAAATTTTATCTACAAGAACGATTAATATGAAATTATCTAAAATTTTATATTTATATGATTAATATAAAAAGAGAATCTCATTTAGTGACCTTTAAAAGTAGACAAAATAAAAGTCAAATTAACTTCCTTCTCACAAGGAAAACAAATTACGTTCTATGCAAGGATTGTAAAGTTATCTCCGAAGAGGCCTTAACAAGTCAACACAGGTTAGAAGTCTTAGATATTAAGATCAAGAGGTGGTCGGGTACGTTTAGAAGGAAGACTGCTGCTAGAACAAGGTGGTGGGAATTAAAAGGGATGAAGCAAGTGATGTTTAAGAATGAACTTCTCAATATGGGTGATTAGAAGTCGGATTTGGACGCCAATACTATGCGGATAGATATGACCTCAAATATTAGAAAAGTAGCTGGAAAAGTACTCGGAGAGTCTAAAGGACATGACCCACTTGCGAAGGAGAAGTGGTGGTGGAATGAGGAGGTATAAAAGGCGGTGAAGAGTAAAAGAGAATGGTATAAAAAATTGTCAAAGTGTGATAATAATGAGACTTATGAACAATACAAGATAGCGAAAAGTGAAGCAAAAAAGGCTGTTAGTCGGGTAAGAGTTCAGGCCTTTGAAAAGATGTATGAGAAATTTGAAACCAAAGAAGGGGAAAAAGATATTTATAGATTGGTAATGATAAAAGAGAAAAGGTGTCGAGATCCTAACCAAGTTAGGTACATCAAGGATAGTGAAGGAAAAGTTTTGGTGAAAGATGTAGACATCAGAGAAAGGTGAAGAAGTTACTTTGACAATCTTTTTAATGATAATCATAGTTGAAACATGGTCGGCATAGAATGTACAACATAACATAATATGAACTATACTAGGAGAATTAGGTTTTCAGAAGTCAAGGAAACATTGAAGATGATAAAAGTAGGTAAAGCTTGTGACCCTGATGGAATTCTTATTGAAGTGTGAAAATGTTTAGAAGATGTAGGAGTTGAATGGTTGACCCGACTGTTTAAGAAGATCCTAGTCTTTAAGAAAATACTAGATGAATAGAGGAAGAACACTCTTGTACTTATTTTTAAAAACAAATGAGACATCTAGGATTGCTCAAATTATAGAGGAATTAAGCTCATGAGTCATACTATGAAGCTGTGGGAGAGAGTTGTGGAACATCATTTACGTTTTGACACAACTATCTCGGCCAATCAATTCGACTTTATGCTGGGTCAATCAACTATGGAAGCTATCTTTCTCATTAGGAACTTGATAGAGAAATATAGAGATTTGAAGAAAGATTTACATATGGTGTTCATCGATTTGGAGAAGGCCTATGATAGAGATGTCTTGTGATGGGTGTTGGAACGGAAGAGGGTATCTACTAGGTACATATAAGTATTAAAATATATGTACGAAGGAGCAACTACTAGTGTCCACACGGTCGGAGGGAAAACAAGAGATTTTCCTATTTTAGTTGGAGTGCATCAAGGATCAACAGTAAGTCCTTACCTTTTCGTATTAGTTATAGATGATTTAACAAAAGATACATAAGAGGACATTCCGTGATATATGATGTTTGTGGATGATATTGTGTTGATAGATGAGACGCAAGAGAGAGTTAATAAAAAACTAGAGTTTTGGAGAAGCATTTTAGAATCTAAGGGTTTCAGGTTAAGTAGAACTAAGACAAAATACATGCATTGTAAGTTTAGTGAAGGTCAGATAGTTGAAAAGGAGGGAGTTAATTTGGATGAGATGGCAATACCCAAAGCACCCATTTCAAATATCTTGGTTCGATCCTCCAAGAAGACGGAGGGTGCGATGAGGATGTTAGCCATATAATTAAAGCAAGATGGTTGAAGTAGAGACTTGCCACGGGAGTCTTGTGTGACCGCAATATCTCAACGAAGCTGAAAGAAAAATTCTACCGTACGACGATAAGATCTGTAATATTATATGGTAGCGAGTGTTGGGCGATGAAGAGACGACATGTCTCTAAGATGAGTATTGCTGAGATGAGAATGTTAAGGTAAATGTATGGACATACTAGGCTAGATAAAATTCGTAATAAGTATATTAGAGAAAAGATAGGAGTGGTATCAATTGAAAACAAATTGAGAGAAGGGAGACTGAGATGGTTTGGATATATTAGGCGTAGGCCTAAGGAAGCTCCAGTTAGAAAAGTGGAGCATATTAGGATATATGAGGAGAAGAAAAGAAAGGGTAGACCTAAATTAACTTAGAAAATGATAGTACAATATGATTTGGAAGCTTTAAACCTTTCAGAAGAGATAGCTCAAAATCGTTTAGAATAGAAGCAGAAAATCCATATAACCAACCCCAATTATTTGAGATTAAGACTTCATTGAGTTGAGTTGAATTTGAGTATCCATTATTTTTAGGCAATTTGAGAAGTACCGATGAAGATTTAGATTGTGTTGGAGACTTGTGCCCCAATTAGAAGTACTTTGGTATTACTATCTAGTTATTCTAAGGAAGAGACATTTAGCATTGAAAGCTACTTATGTAGTGTTTCGATCACATTTTGGCTTCCAATTAAAAGCAATAAGTAGAGTTTTTTGTATTTGGAGAAAAGTGAAGTTGTTAGAAAAGATTTAACTTTATAAGCACTCAAAATTAATTATAAATATTCTCATTTATTTGGCATATGAAAAGTAAAAATAAAAAATGGCTTTTAATCAGAAATTTTGTCACACTCTAAGAAATAAATATTGATGGGGAACTGAAACTGTGCTTTGGACACCCAACGTTTGAAATGCCCAATAAAGTTACCATCTCAAAATTAACATGCGACAAGCGGATTAGCCACCTTTTTATCATTTTACTCTGGACGCCCTTCGAAAACTCAAAAAGGGCCATGTTTCGGAATGTTTTCTTGAAAACGGCAGTTTTTTACAAATTATGCTAAAAACCAATAGACAATCTCGTGTTGGAATATGAATACGGCCCATCTGGATGTCAAGATTAAGTATTACGTAGATATGGGCATTGCTAGGTTAAACGAGAGGCAGAGGAAGATAGCATCCATGCACGCATACGTAGAGAGTTGATGGTGCTCATTATTGTGCATGGGTGTTAGGTGGAAGGGGAGATCGATCAGGGCGTTGATTAAGGATAAAAATGTCAATTGATGTCCTAATATTTATAACCCTCATTAAGAATTTCCCTTAATATTTACTTTTGTTGGATAAAATGTTTGATATTATCCTCTGTGCAGTGATCAATAAATTTGTTTAGAAGATGACTTGAGGACCTGATGAAAGGCTAGATTAAAGCATAGAGTTACTTGCATCCATCCTTTTTGAAAAACCATGTTATTTGCTTGATCGTTAACCTTCTCTTGCAGTACGAATGAATATTTCGCATCATGTATCCTATAAATACACATCCTTCGCAATTATGTGATCTTGAAGAAATTTGGTCCTACGCTTTAAGACGTCAGAAGAGCAGTTCAAGCGGCATAAAAAATGGTGTACCATAGCAAGAAAAAACTCATCCAACAATTCTAACAAAAAATCCATTTTAAAAAGCTTCTCAAAGGAACTAAAACCAACCTTACACATGACAAGATATTGTTTAAATGGCAAAAACTGGGGCCGAGCTCATGCAAAAGAAAAGTTCCCCAAAATAAACACCATATTTAATTTGACCTTACACTATACGTTTGTACACGAGTGTGTACTGACTATATTTCTTTTTATGTAGTTCAGGGTTACATGATCATTCTGATTGAAGACAAATTAAAGAGCTTTTTGCAAATAACCCCCTGAAGAATTTCATATATGCAGAGAACCTTTTGTAAAATGCACATATGCAAAAAGTCGCATATAATTATTATATATGTAAAAAGAAAACTCCGATGATCAAGCAAAAAATCCCTTACAAAATACATTAGACAAAAAACCTTTACGTAATCTTTATATACATACACCCTATCATCAAATTTACCATCATTCACGTCACTTATAAGTCTACTAATTTCATAACAAAAGAAAGTTTGGAGGGCCTTTTGCATATACATACTTAAAGGGAATTTCTTGTACATACAAGCTTCTTTAGGGGCTATTTGCAAAAAGCCTTAAATGGAAAGAATAACTTTTCAATCAAGTATTCATAGAAGGAATTCTATGATGGATGGGTAAAATAAATCAAGCAATATATATTCCAAAAGGAGTAAAACTTGCTGCACCATCAAACATTATTACGCCACCTAGCAATGCAGCCAAAATAAAAAAATAAGTTTTTGAAAGCCCCCAAGATGCCCTACAACCCCATATAATCTTCATCTGTTTTTGGGATATCTGAAATCGGATTATATGGAGTTGTAGGACATCTCGGAGGCTTTGAAAAAAAAAATGATTTTTTTTTTAAAATTTCGTCTGCACCGCCAGGCGGCATAATAATGCAACAAGTTTTACTCTTCCAAAAGAGATCCACAATAATGATTATGATGGATTGTCTCTCGTGACAGGACCTATTAGGGAATCAAAAAGGAAGATCCACAATAACAAAGCTCTTCAATGAATGCATCTAAGGTCTATCCCACAATATCTCCTTGCTTACCTTAGCATTCCCGTCTCAAAGTAAGATAAGAATGGTTGACTATGACATGACGTTGAAAAGTCTTAGCAAAAGGTTTGCGTGATCGAAACTTCCTGTGAATCAGTGCAGATTGCTAAACCAGGGACCAGGAGATTTGTAGGATGTCCTTTAGTGGAAGCCCATGAAACCACTTCTTGTACATCCCTGAGCAAGCAACTTCCTGCAAAACCAATCTTGTGCTATATACGCGGCTAACCAGTTCTCTATTCTGGACATTACCTTTATCAATCTCCTGTATCAGACGTGCATAGAACAAACAGGTGGAGGAACCCCAACACATCTTTTCTGAATGCAACACTTTTTCTTCGTTTGAAGCTTGTCAAGATGTATGGAAAAGAACCCATATGCCACCACGTGGATCTTCTACCTTGTCCTTTCCTATTACATTTTACTTTTAAAGTAATGGAAACTCATGATCACCATGCTCATAGCAAACACAGCTTGGTCTATCTGAAAGGTGAGATATGCAGACACAATTTTGGGTGGAGGTCTTGTAATAGTGAAGCAAAGTTTCAACAAGTTAAAGAGTTCAAGTCAAGCAAATTCAGGTATATCCTTGTAAGAGGCATTCAGGATGAGGATGAGGATGAAAACAAAACAATAGTTGGAAAACGAGACAGGTTTGAGTCAAATGCAACCACCATTTCCTTTTTATATGGAAACAACTATGATGGTGCTTATAATCAAAGGGAAGTAGCAATAGGCTACCTAAAGAGAGCTCCAAATGACAAACAATGATAAATTACTAACGACACATTTAGAGACTGGGATCAGGGCAAATAATAGCTGACAAATATATTAGAGCTAGGTGGTTTTTCAGTTTAAGTTTTAGTACTACATATTCTAATGAATTCATTGAAGGAGAATCCTTACTTCTAATAGGATGGTTGCAGGGGATTGGGAACGGACATCACTGTTTTATCACTAAATCAAAGACATGAGATGTACTCTACCCAATTCACCATGGTGATGGACAAAATGTTCCTTCCGGCAAGCAAACAGATACACGGGAATGGCAGTAGAGGATCCAGCTTTAATATGTGTGCGACAGTGTTCCATATGAAAATAAGTAATTTAACACATCTTCTAGGCATAGAAAGTTACCTAAAAGAAAAAGAACAAAACAAATTCTAAGCTAGAGATGCACACTAGAGCAGGTGAACGTTTGAGCCACAGCTAACTATAATAAGAGAAGAGCCTGATCAGAATGCAAAAAACAAACACAATAACTCGTCACATTTCCTCCATACAGCACAAAAACTCTAGGAATTTAACTGGTTTCTTGCTTTTCTAATTGGTCCCCAGTGGAGGAAATGAGATTAAAAAAAAATCATTCATAGTTACAAACAGCAAGTTCTTTTCCCTTCTTTTTCTCTCTCTCCCTTTTTTTTTTGGAAGGTGGAGGATGATGGGATCAGGAGCATCCAAGGGTGTGAAAGCCTCTTAAAAATATGGTGGAACTACCCAGGTCCTTCAAAGTGAACCCCCCCCTCCCCCCCCCCCCCCCCCCCGAAAAGAGAAAAGAATGGAGATATACCTTCAACAATATATGCTGTGAAAAGCCAGAGTTAATTTCCACAGAAGCTAGAGCCAAAAATCTAATCCATAGACTGTGTCATAACAATCTTTATCCATGAAGGCAAGAACAACCTATCAAATCTTAGCTCATTGGCCATTCCCTTATCCAAACAATGTTTTACAAACCAGATGGGACCAGCTTGTCAACCAGAAAAAAAACAGAACTAGTGGCTTTTCTGGACTGGTTCATTAAAAAACCATCATGCTCTAGACAACTGAGGGAACCTGTTGAAAAATGATTAGTTTAGTCTGGTTCACATGAAAACTGCCAGTTCAAAATCAAGTACTTGATTTTGATTTTATAAAATGCCATTTAAATCTATTTGAAATTGCATTCAAGACCACTTCTTAACCATAAAATATCTATAGCATAAAGGCCATGATGAATTTTGTGATAAAAAAGTAAATACAAATATGTAAGATTCATATTATTTAATTAGATGAAGTGGTCCAGTTAAAATACCAGTTTTAAGTGGTCGGTCCAAAATAGACAAGACCGACTGAAGGCCATCTCCGGTTTGATGGCTGGTCTGGTTTTGAAAACATCGTATCCAAATTGTATCTCTGGAATCTTTGAAAATTCAATTATAGGGTGAATTTTTCATGTCTCAGGAGTAGGTGATTGGATGTTTGAGCTCAGGTTGGAGATTCTAGATTGGAGTAGATTAAGGAGAATTTATATTGCAATGTGATGAAGCCCATGCTTGAGCTAGTTACACTTATAACCTTTAGCAAAAACCTATAGCATTCTCTCCCTCCCTCTCCCTCCCCCCTTCCCCCCAGACAAGCATTTAAGCCATAGCTAATTCTAATGTAAGAACCTGAAAAACAGATCAGAATGGAAAAATAAAATAAAATCACTCATCACATTTCCTTCACGAAGCTCAAAAGACTGGAAGCTTAATATGCTTTTCTGCATTTCTTATTAGCTCCCAATGGAGCAAATGTGATGAAAAATAATCATCCTTAGTAACAACCAGCAAGCTTTCCCCCCCCGATAGCCATTTAAAAATATATACTGCGTAAAGCAGAGTTAATTTCCACAGAAGCTAGAACCAAGAATCTACAGCATTGCATAAATTGGAGTCGATTGAGGAGATTGCTCGAGTTAGTTACACTTAAACCTTTAGCGCCTTCCATCCCTCCCTCCTTCCATCCCTCCCACACCAAACATGCCTGCCACGCACGCATGCGTGGGCCCCCCCACACACAAAAGGGTTAGAAGCTGGTAGGGCCTCCTTCCATCCCTCTCACTCTTTCTCTCCCCGCCACCCCAACCTCCCCCCCCCCCAAAAAAAAAGAAGAAAAAGAAAAAAGAAGACAAAAATGCTCCTCTTGTCTCTCCCAATCTCCCCCCTTTTCTCTCTCTCTCTCTCTCTCTCTCTCTCTCTCTCTCTCACACACACACACACACACACACACACATTCAAGTGCGTAAAAAGAAGCATATAATTTTATACCACACGGGTGCAACACCTCGAAATTACAAGTCTTGTATCTCTCTTCTCTAATCTTGTTCAGTAAAGAGGCGGGACCACCCAAGAAGGGATATAAATCACCATCAGAACCTTATCACATTCATTTTTGGGGTTGGTTGCATGAATCCTATCCTCCCACTTTATTCTATTAACTTATTATGAATCATGTTTGCAGTTAAACCTAGAAAAGCCATGGTCTTTTTTATATTGAACAATCTTATTTTACAACTTCCTCGAGCCCTTTTACCATAATCGATCTGAATTTGATTGCATCTTCTGACATCAAACTTGCATGGCATTGTATTTGCCCAATCCATTTGAGCCTATCTTCTTCGAATTTAACATCAATTAGACCAACTCATAAGTCCTCAAGTATAAATTTGTGAATTTCATCATTTTAGTCCTTCCAGACATTCATCTCAACATCCTCATCTACTACACACATTTTTCTTTCCTCACCACACAGTCTTTCCTCATTGCTCAACACCCTGGTCCCATACAATGCAACGGGTCTGATTAGCTCGATAAGCTTAAACCATACCTGCAATTACGTAGGATTCCATATGCACGCCTCCAATTCATCCAACCTGTATTAACCTATGCGCAACAATATCTTGGATCTCTCCACTTTCTTGCGTAATAAATTCTAGACACCAAAAATCATCACTTCTAAGAATAAGTCATCCATTAATCATGACCAAATCCAGTTCTCGAACATGTGTTACTAACATTACATTCCATGTATGCATGGTTTGTTTAATCCTAAAACCTTAAGATTTCAAGACACCTCTCAGATGTTATCATTCAGACCTAAATGCTTTCATTGATTAAAATGTTACCATCATGAAATAGCATAACCCCGTAAGACTTTTTTTTCCAAAGAAATTGTGGATCACACCGACAATTTTATTAAACAATAAATATGAGTAGTACAATCAGATGAGATGTTTCACACCACTCTACCAAAAACACTACAGCTTCAAGACAAAACAAAAAGAAGACTAAAAGTGCCAAGCAAAAGAGAAACCCCCACAGAAAACAAAAAGAAAACAGCAAATCTACTCACCACTTTAAACAGAGACCTTCAATTCCCAGAAATATTGCTCACTTTTTGTGTTGCCTTCATGAGCCCTCTACTCCTATGTCCCATTAGCTAGCCCTTGATCTCTATTGAATCATGCATTACAGGTAGGAACAGTCCCCCATTCAATTTTTTTTTTTTAATTGTGAAAACCATGCCATGATGTTTATGGGAGAAATGCCCTTCATCGGATATGGAGAGCAGATTGCGACATTTGAAGATGACCATTTTTAGTATCCTGTCATGTCCGTTACTTGAGGTGCACATATAACGATCCTTATTCATTTCCCCTTTTTTAAGGAATTGGTTTACCTTTTTATTTTATTTTCTTTGGAGAGGACGGGACCCAAAAAAAAAAAAAAAAAAAAACTTAGGTAGGTGCCTGGGTGCCTTGGTCCCCACTTGCTGCAGACAACTATGCCTCATCCTAATGGGGGTAAGCTAAAAACCATGAATACAACTAAAGGGAATGGAAAATGACACAGCAAAACTTTGCAATCAAAGATCCCCACCAATTCAGTGATTTCCAAAGACACAGAAAATGCTTAGAAAAGAAGTCCTTCAGTAAACCCTCCAAAAATCAAAACCTCCTGTACAATTTAACCATTAGTCACTTCAAAAGAAGAAAACTATGAATAAAGCACTCTTCATTAAATACTGTAAAATTGTATTATCCACAGATTAATGCTTACTTCTAATCCATCTGACGATGATATTCATCCGATGGCTTTATCCAAAACCATTTTCTGGTTTCCGAACACTACCAAATCCCTGTTCTTGAACAAAAACCAAGAGAAACAACCTTCAGAGGGGCTTTATCCCAATAGACTTCAGTTTTACCACAAATTTTTGGAGTTAATGGGTCTACATTTTAGCAGGTTAATAGGATGTTTTGGAGTGATTTCCTTTTTCAGATTATTTCTCTCTTAAAAAATGGTTCAGTTAAATATTTGTTCTGACTTTAAAAAGTAACGTATTTCATCTCTAACCTGTTTGGCAAGATTATCATTTTCTTTTAAAGCGGATGGTATCATTGAATTGTGTTAGAGTGTAAAAAAGTTGTACAAATCAGTTTGCAATAAAGCTCTCAAAAGAACTCACTCTAAAATGCACCAAGATGGTGACTGACTGTGAATCCTCCAAAAGAACAAAAAAGGAGGAAGTATTAATAAAGATCTGTACACCAAACCCTCAACCAATCCCTCACCCTAATAGAAATAAAAGACACTACTCTTTCCGGATAAGATGCCTCCCTCTTGAAGATTCTCTTGTTTCACTGCATCCAAATGGCCCAAAGTGTGGCCTGAAGAATCAACCACCACAAAATGTGATCTCCCTTAAGAGGCAACGAACAAGGCCAATGCCGGATCATGTAAGCCACATTGTGGTTTAGAGTCTTAACTTGCTGAATCTTAACAAAAATCTTCTACGACACTTCCCTTGAGAAGTCACATCCCACAAACAAATGATCAAGGTATTCATTGGCCTCCCCACAGAGGCAGCAAGTAGAGGGAACATCACATCCAAAATGAATTAACCTGTGAGCAGTGGGGCCTACCATTTGAAATCTCCAAACCAAGATCTTAACCTTCAAGGGGGACTCTGGACCCCAAATCTGACAAAAGAGGGGTGATCAAGTTCCTCCATCTGCAATCAAAATATAAACTGGTTAGACAGAGAAAGCCCCTCAGACATCTCATCCCCATTGCAAAGTGTCAGGATGAGAAACATCGATCATGTAACTCTGTAGAGTCTGCAACAAAGTTGCCAACTCCCCAATCTCCTCTTCCCGTAGGTCCCTTTTGAATTGAGGAGTTCAGTTCCCCCTGCCATGAGGAGACATGTCCACAGCCTGATCCACCAAAGCCCCAGGGTGGGTAGAGATGGAGAAGAGCTTGGGGAAGACGAGAGATAGTGGTGTTGAGCTACACCACCTATCAGTCCAAAAGTAACAGCTCCTAGTATCACCCACTGAGACATTACTTTTAAAATTGTCATTACTTTTAAAAATTATCATTACTTTAAAAATTGTAAAGCCATGTTTGTTGGGTATCAGGAAAAGAGATAATTAGCTTTCGTAAATCTATTAAGATTGCATAATCTATCCCATTATTCCACACCTCTGCTGCCACAGCCCCGCAGCTATCCCTTCATAACTCTGTAGTTATCGGGTGCCACAGCCCCCTATTGTCAACCGGATGTTAAATACATGCCCTGTACTTCCAGAAAGAGAGGTGAAGCCCAGACTTACAGGTTGATAATACCAGCATCAACTAGCTGAAATGATGAGAGAAAGAGAGGTGGCGGGGCAGGGATACAGGTGGAGAATACCAATATCAAAAGGGAGGATGTGTCAGCTACCTTCTTGGCCTCCATGGATCCCTTCATGTAGACTCGGAAGCACGTTGCTGCTTATAGAAAGAGAGATGGGCATGATGCAACATGCAACAACACAGGGAGGAAGAGAAATCGGGAGAGGTGTTGAGAGGGGAAAGGACTCTTTGAATGACCAGCCATTTTCAGAAATAAAACAGGGTTGAGGAATTTATTTTTCCAGGAGAGTTTTACAAAGGATAGATTTATTTCCTTAAAGAACAGGAAAGGACTTCCGAAACACATTGTAGGTGCCATTTCTTTCTGAAAATATATTTTGAGAGGAAAGAATTACTAAAAAATTGTACACAAACACCCAACAAATCGGTGGATCATTTCAAAAATTTCCGCACAACCATGTATCTGAACATCATGTGCTCACTAGTCTCTTCAGATTTCTGACATACTGAACATAAATTTTCCACTTGAATAACCTATGTCAATATTAGGTCATCATATGTGAATGAACCCTCAGAGTTTCCACTCAACCAATCATTTTTTAACGAATTTAGCTTTCCATGGAAGTATATCGCCAAGAACCAGTCAGCATTCCTGTTAACCAAATCATATGATCCTCAACCCATGTGAATACCATGTGCTGGGTCAGCAAAAGAAGCTTCATTACCTCTCCAATTTCCATGTTGTAGGTCTTCACAAACTGTATGACATAACATTAAGGTAACCAGCAGTGACTTTGGATTATATGCTGTCCCTTGAGTAAGCAAAAGGACTTGCACTCAGTTTCTGAGCCCAATCACCACATTCTTTCATTCTCTGTCCAGAATTTGCTAGATAACGAAGTTCAACACAAAAAGGTGGGCATGAACTGTTAGGTGAACAGCATGGCGATTAACATTATACATTTCTGTACTTTCAGACAGAAATAGCATTACATTTAAACCATGCTATTAAGACTTCAGCAACAGTATGTTATCAAGTGTCATGTCATCTTTTAGAGCTCAACCTACATTCCCTCAGGTTCATATACTTTTAGGGCATGATTTTTGTTGAGACATTTATATTATCCGGCTCATAGCTGAATCTGGACATGAAACAACACGCTTCTCTCTAACCAAGCAATTCTTTAAGCCCCCATTTGGCAACGGATAAATATGGGGAAGAATATCCCTTCATGGATGAGTTGTTCTGTCATTTGTCATTTTTTTGTTTGGCAAAAGATGAGAAGAATAAACACCTTTTTTTTTATAGGAGGACAGGATATCCGACCCATTTTCTTTTATTCTAAGACCCCGAATAGAAATCACTGGGTAATTACACCATTTGCTAGAATATTTGACCACCCTGAATATTCCAATTGTCAAACAGTATTTTAACAAGGATGGCAGATAACCTCCTATTCTACCCACTTATTGCGTTGCCAAACGGGTTCTAAGGGTAGGATATAACTGCTTGATGCCTTCAGTCACCATACGAAGTTCAATTAAGAATAAGAAAAGAATGATGTAATACCGTGAAGGGCTGCCAAGGTGAAATAGTCACTACTGCAGGCGATCCTAATTGTGCAGATGAATTTCACTTCTTGACATAATGAACGAAAGTTGGTGATTTTCCTCACTTTAGTACATTTATAGAAAGATCCCCTCAATTCATTATAGTTGAAAAAGAGAATATCCATCTTGTATGCTGGGAAGAAAAATGGATTGTTCATAACAGTATTCAAACAAAAAACAATCTCATTGTGATAGCACTGTATCAAAAAAGCATCATAAGGATACTTATGCATTGCACTCTTGGTCTCTACCCATGCTGAAGGCTTAAATATTTATTTTCTATTCATATTTGCAAACAAATCCCACTTTATTCTCATTTGTACAACATCCCACAACTTGAAAACAACCAAAGAAAACAAACAATAAAATGACAAGATTGAGTCATTCTAAAAAGGGGCAGAAAAAGGTCATCATCAAATTTTGTTGTCAAATATGGGTGGCTCGCATTGTGGATATAGATCCCTAGAATGTCACAGCAGTTCCTCAACAAACTAGATATTGCACACGTTTGGAAGGCAACAACAAATCACGACAAGGGAGGATATGCGTTCCAGAAAGAGACAGCATATGAGTTATCGTTATTCTAGAGCACTCTCAAACCAATGACAAACTGAAATTCTAGTTCATAAGCAATATCTTCTCCCATGTGATTGATACAGCTCTGAAAACCCATTCAAAAGGAAACTGAAAGAGTCCATGACCAAAGCTACTTGAAAATCAAATTGAAGCAAAACAAGCATCAATGGCAACCATTCAGCACTGCAAGCAAAACATATAAAACAGAATTCATCATCCCAGCAGAGTCACTCCTTGACAACACAACTACAGAGAACAGTAATACAGAAGAATTTCACACATACACTACAGAAAATCACTATAAAGGAGCATAACACCATTTCATCAGTCCAATTAGAACGTCCAATTAGAACCAAAAAAAAAAAGAAATAATATCAGCTACTCACATCTATTAATTGCACTTACAAGCAAGCAATCGCCTGGGTTAACAAGATCCACTGGTTGGTATCAGAAGAAGTCAACAACAGAAGTAATATAGTAACAACAACAATACTAATAATAATAAAAGAGGTGCAATTACTAGCTTTAAGATCTCCATCTTCACACTGACGCAAACTCAGAAGACACAAAAAACCACCCGTTCTCCCACTTTCCATATTGTAGCCAAAGTTATCTATCACCAGCGGCCGCGAACGCCTTCCGATCCGCCCTAAAAAGAGGGATAAAACCCTAACATCACACCTCCACGACCCTCCAACACCACATGGAGAAGTTCTAGAGGGAGAGGGAGGTGCTGGCCGAACCTGGTGGTGTTGAGTTCGGACTCAGACCTCGTCCTCGTTGAGGAGCATGTTGGGGATGCCCTTGGAGATGGGGAAGCGGCGGCCGGACTCGGGGCAGACGAGGACGCCCTCCTCGACGTGAAGCTCGAGGAGGGCGTGGTGGAAGCGGCGGAGGAAGTCGTCGGAGGCGAGGAGGGAGGCGTCGGCGTCGTCGGGGAGGGCGAGGTCGGAGGAGGAGGAGGAAGAGTGGGGGGCGGGGAGGGAGCGGGCGGCGGCGACGAGGGCGGGCCAGTCGAGGCGGGGGAAGATGTGGCGGAGGAAGCCGGGGTTGAAGTCGGCGGGGCGCTCCGCCACAACGTCGGCCTCGAGGCGCAGCGGGTACCCCTTCGTCACCCCCTTCACGTTGCTCGCCAGCATGTTGTGCGTCAGCAGCCTCATCTCTCTCTCTCTCTCTCTCTCTCTAGGGGGTAGGGAAGATTGAGAAGGCGCTGGAGGAAGAGGGGGTTTTGGTCCTTCTGGAGAAGAATGGGAGGCGGAGGGGTTTTGCTAGGGATTTTCTGTACACTACTCACGTGCACACCGCACGTGTGGTTGATACTAACTTAACGTAGATTTCTGTTTATGTTATTTTTTTTACTTTTTAGTCTTTATAATTTTCTAATATTCTTTATAAGTCTATGTAATCTTTAAATTCCTTATTAGTTCTTAGAATTATTTAAAACATCCCTAAAAGTCCCTCCACCCTCTCTAAAAAGTCCTTCTAAAAAGACCTTTTAAGGATGATTCGAAGATTGTAAGGACTTTTAAGAAAATATAAAGATGGTAAAGACTTATAAGAATTATTGGAAGATTATAGGGACGAAAAAAGTAAAAATCCATATTTTTTATATAGTGGCTTAGCGGCCAGATATGTACGTCTATTTATAAGAGATTAGAGTTCGATTTGGGTGTCGCTTGATATCTTTACCTTAAGTTGGAGATCATTTCGTATAGGTTCAATTATTCTGTCTAATTAGATGATCATTCAAGATTAAATCGATCTCTAGGAAAGCAATCCCAAAGGAAAGTTAATCCCGCGGCAATAGGGAAAGTTAATCCCAAAGTCTAAAAATTCTAGATTCATGTTACTACATCTTCTCGCTATATGTATAATGGGATGAGTCCTGCTGTTGTAGTAGGAGACATTGTTGTAGGTAAACAAAAAAAAAAAAAATATTCTTTTTAAAGTCAAGCCTCAAATGTTTTATACGTCCATACAGTTCAATCTCGGATCGAATGATTCAAAAAATTCTAATGAAAAATTGAGTCCTAATTAATAGTAAAAATACCCTTAATGGGCTGAGCTAATAATAATTTTTGACTTTTTAGAACTTTTTAAGTTATCGAAGATCAGACAACATTGATAGGTGGGGCATGTGAGATTTGACCTTTAAATTTTTTAATTTTTTTTCTTTATCCGCTGCAATGTCCCTAGCCGCAGGCAATGCCCTCTACATTGCACTAAGTATCACTTCAGTGGGGATATATCTCTCCTCAAAGATTTCCGAACCAGTAGGGATTGTGGTCCTAACAGGTTCGTGAGCAGGTACATACATTATAATCCCTACTAACATATTGGAGGAGTGTTTTCCACATAGTCAAACCATGTCTATGCATTTTCTAGGGGTCTTTATCTTACCTTATATTGTGAAAATAGAACATAGTTGTTAACCTAGCCTATGTCTCTCTTGGATAGCTTGTTGAAGGCCCTCAAGCATTGCTAGAGTTTCCCTGCTCAGCAAAACGCCACAGCATATGCACCTCCTACTTCATAACCGGCTCCATCAATATTGATTTTTATCTATAGATGTTGCAATGGGCGCTTCCCGTTTTGACGTTTCTCGAAGCCTTGTCACAGTTTGCTTACTTCTCCTGTCTGAACTAGTCTGTCATTGCCAAATAATAGAGGTCTTCCTTCCCTAGATGGCCTCCTTACATCTAGCTTTCCAAGGATTGGTACAGAGGATAGAAAAACTCATGCAAATAATGCCAATGTTTTGCAGGGATTGATTAGTGGAGCCTTACTCCACCTGTGGGTTGCTGCATTGTACACGGTTCATATGAGTTGACTCATATCTCGATGAGTCCGAGCCGTTAGGATGGTTTGACTTGTTAGAGTTGCATTCGATTCAATTCGACTTGATTGACTTGGATCAACTTGGCCGACCCGTATGTGACTCGTACTAACTTGTCTGATACACTATGATCTAGCACCGACCGCTGCGATCTGGTTCAAGCCTATTTGATACGATTTGATGTGACTTACATCTTATTAAGTAGACTTTTTTTTTTTTAATTTGATAGATAATTATAATTTTTCTCCAATTGGTAAATAAATAGACTTTTTTCTCTAATTTAATAGTAATTTACACTTTTATATTGATTAATAGGGTAAACATCTCTTAAAATTTGACTTAAAGTTATTGTTATTAATAAACCACTAGAGTTAAAAGTTTATTTATGTCATAATTATTCATAAAATTTAAAAAAACTGAAAAAATCAAAACTAAGCTTGGATCGGCCTGACTCATGTGACTCGTGCTGGTCAGCGTGAGTTGGATTGATATAGTATAGTATCTGGAAAGATATGATTCGATATGAATCAGCCATATAGCGAACCTTGAACCCACCCTAAAATATGTTCCTCTAGTAGCTTATTGAATATGATGGAATGACAATTTAGAGGGGATGTGTTCCATACAGCTCTAGCCATACGATTTTCAAACATAAGTGTTTAATTGCTCTATTTCATTCTTATAGATTGGACACTCTGCTTTAAAAAGTATCAACTTTTTTGGTAGAGCTGCATTAGTTAAGATAACTTGCTATAGACACTTCAATATAATATGAATTATCTTTCGAGGTACTCTTCTAATAATATGTGGGTCTCTATATTTGACTATTAGTAAAGAGGCTTTGTGGGATTGATCTTTCCTATGAGCTAATGTAGTAGTGAATTCACCTAGGAGTAAGTGGTCAAATCATTTCATCTTGCACGCTTACACTTTGAGAATTAGGCTTTTGCAGTTACCTTCTTCAAACACCTTATGAATTTTTTTGGTAATCCAACTCCCATCTATCAGAAGTTATGCTAGTGTTGGGTTTGTTTCCTTTGGAATTTAGGTGCTGATTTACGGTCCCCCCTTCAAGCCTGGAATCCATTTGTATTTCTAGATATTAATTGCTTTGGCATCTCTAATTAGCCACTAGCTATCCACTGTGTTGGAGAAATTCATGAACTCTTAGCCTTGCATCTTAAATCAAGGAACAATTATGCCTCCCATTTCTCAATAAGATTTGTTGACCAAGTGTTCGACTTTAAGGATAGTAGTCCATCTACCTCCCTCACCATTAATAGATCTTCAAACCAATTCTCTTATCATGGCTTTATTGACTTCTTCATAATCTCTTTTGCCTAAGTCTTCCAATTGCTTCTGGTACTTGACTTCCTCCCACTTGAGTGAAATTTCTTGTTTCTTACTTGATGTCCTCACAAAAAGCATCATTGTATGTCATGATCTAATTTAGCAAATAACTCCTTGGGAAGATGCGTTGTCAACATAACATATGATGGAATTGCATTAGGTATCATCTTAATTACGGTTGTTTGGCCAACCCACCAATTCTTTGTTCATTATCTCAATAAACTTGTGTTGAGCTTTCCCACCTCTTCCAATTCGCAAAGGAATACCCTAATATAATTCATTTTTTTCCAATAATTTTGATGCCAAATTTCTCATTGAGCTGATCTTGGAAAAATTGTGAAACATTTGGACTGAACATGAGTTGAGAAGAAGGGGGTGAGGGAAAAACATTAGAGAGAGCAACCCTAGGCCTCCTCTCTAAAGTATTTTATTAAAAAGGATATTTAGGGATAAATCCCTCTAAATCACAATATTACAATACTCCCCCTCAAGATGAGGCGAAGATATCATGAAGTCCCATCTTGTCGACCAACATAGAAAAAATAGAAGGACTAAGTCCTTTAGTCAGGATATCTGCTACCTGACCAGAGGACTGAACAAAAGGAATGCAAATATGACCACGGTCAATCTCGATGTGCTTGGTTCGATCATGTTGTACTGGATTATTAACAATCTCGATCATGTTGCCGCCTTACTATCACAATACAAACGAAGGAGAGATCCATTCCATAACTACAACTCTTGAAGTAGCTTCTGTAGCCAAAGAAGCTCACATACACCTAGTACCATCACCCTATATTCTGCCTCTGCTGTTGATCGGGCGACAACAGACTGTTTCTTACTTCGCCAAGCAACTAAATTACCCCCGACATACATACAATAGCCAGAAGTAGATCGTCTATCATCTAGTAAACTAACCCAATCTGCATAAGCAAACCCCTCTACCTGAAAGGCATTATGTCGGGAGAACAACAAACCCCAACCTGGACATCCCTTCAGATAGCGCATGACTCTATAAGCACCCTCCAAATGTCTCTCTCATAGATCATGCATGTACTGACTGAAAACACTGACTGCATATGTTATATCAGGCCGTGTGTGAGACAAATAAATAAACCTCCCAACAAGCCTATGATATCTCCCTCTGTCAACTGGCTTACCATCATCTGCTACTAAGCGATGATTTGGGTCTATTGGGATAGCAACTGGCTTACATCCCAACATCCCAATCTCTGACAACAAGTCTAACACATACTTGCACTGCGACAAAAAAATACTTCTGGTTGACCTGACAACTTCTATATCCAAGAAGTATCTCAGTGGGCCTAAGTCTTTCACCTCAAATACCTGCTTCAGGTTGGATTTCAATTTCTTGATCTCTAAGTGATCATCTCCTGTAACAATAATATCATCAACATAGCCAAGGAGGACAATCCTCTTGCCCTTGAAATGCTTGTAGAACAGTGTGTGATATGCATTACTCTGTCTATATCCCATGTCTCTCGCAACTCTACTGAATCTGTCAAACCAAGCACGAGGTGACTGTTTAAGACCATACAAGGAACACTTCAATTTGCAGACTTTTCTAAAAGTTGCCTCACTATCAAAACCAGGTGGCACCTGCATATACACTTCCTCTTGAAGATCACCATGGAGAAATGCATTCTTCACGTCCAACTGATGTAACTCCCAACCAAAGTTAGCTACACATGAAATCAAAATGCGAACAAAGTTCATCTTTGCCACAGGAGCAAACATCTCATCATAATCCACTCCATATGTCTGAGTGTAACCTTTTGCAACCAATCGAGTTTTGTACCTCTCCACTTTGACTTCAGGTGTTTGTTTTATGGCAAACACCCATCTACACCCAACTGGACGCTTCCCATTAGGTAGAGAAACCAGCTCCCATGTTTGGTTTTTGGATAAAGCATTCATCTCTTCTGACATAGCTTTTCTCCACTTAGGATCTTCCATAACAATCTGCCAGGTACTAGGGATGCAAATAGAATTTAGTGCCGCTACAAAACACTGATAGGAACGAGACAGAGACTCATATGACACATAATTGGCAATATTATAACAGTAATAGGCAGGAGGAACAATAGGACGAGTGCCCTTACGCTGTGCAATAGGAAGATCAATATCAGGAGTAAATGGAGCGGTGGAAATATTGTTACCGTTACAATCTGATGTGGAGGAAGAAGTGGATGGAGCTTCACCCGGAGAAGACACTTGGGTTGTGGGATGTGAATGCACATAGGATTGGACTCTGTTCTCCTCTGTATGTCCACACCTTTGCTTCCCTTGAGGGACATCATTATCGTCAAGATACTCCCCTTGGACACTAGGACTAACATGTATATTAAGTAAATCTCCTGGAAGAAGCAAAGGAGATGTTCCACTATCAAACTGGCTCTGTGTATAGTAGGCCTCATGCTCTCGAAATGTGACATCCATAGTGGCCAAGAAACGCCGCTCAAGAGGATAATAACACCTATAGCCTTTTTGGGTGGTAGAGTAGCCAACAAATACACACTTCACTGCACGATGATCTAACTTTCCAACTAATGGCCTATGATTCCTGGCAAAGCATACACATCCGAATACCTTAGGAGGAACTACATAGCTGGTAGACCCCTTAAGGCACTGAAGTGGAGACACAAAATCAAGGGTCCTGAGAGGCATCCGATTAATTAAGTATGCAACAGTCAACACAACCTCCCCCCACAAGAACTTTGGGACATTCATAGTAAATAGTAAGGACCAGGTCACTTCCAACAAGTGTCTATTATTCATCTCAGCCACCCTATTTTGGGCAGGGGTATCAACACATGTGGTCTGATGTAGTATTCCATGAGTATGAAGGTACTCAGAGAATTCCCTGTTAGTGTACTCTGTCCCATTATTAGAACATAACACTTTGATTTTTACACTGAACTGTGTGTCTACGAACTTATGAAATTCTTGAAAGCACTGTAAAACTTCACTTTTATTTTTCAACAAATAAACCCAAGTAACTTGACTGTAACAATCAATAAAAGTCACAAACCATCGATGACCTGTAGCAGCAATGGTACTACAAGGTCCTCACACATCAGAATGCACAATTTCAAAAGGTGAAGAACTTCTATTTCCAAAAAAAGGATAAACACCTCTAGTGTGCTTTGCCAACTCACAATGATCACAAACCAACAGAGTTTTATCACACTTATTCATCAAAGACGGAAACAATCTACTAAGAATTGAAAAAGGAATATGTCCGAGCCGCCGATGTTATAGCACAATCTCCAAGGTAGCGTCATCAGCAACGAAATCAGATCTCTCCTCAGTAGACATCAAGCTATGTCCCCCATTCTCCAAATAATAAAGTCCATTGTGCAATTTATCAAATCCAAGTGTCTTTCCCGTTTTCAGCTCCTGAAAAAGACAATGAGATGGCCAAAAGGTGACAAAATAATTTAAATCTTTAGTAATTGAGCTAATAGACAATAAATTTGTTGGGAATACAGGAATATGCAAGATAGAGGATAGTCTCAAAGTAGGTGTACAATCCACAGATCCTTTACCAGAAACATAGGTAAAAGACCCATCAGTAATACGAATTTTGTCCCTACCCGAGCATGACAAATATGATCGAAAATAAGTAGGTGTACCTATCATATGGCTAGAAGCTCTTGAATCTATTATCCAAGAGTTAGATTTCCTATCTACACATGTGAAGGCATAATCAATACTGGATGTAATACCTGACTGGGCAAGATGAGAAGACTCAATATGTCCCTCGAGTGGACTAGGAGTCTCCGTTGTGGAGGAGCCTGTACCAGAGAATGCTTCATGCTTTTCCATCAACCGACGAAGAGTCTGATACTCTTCTGCAGATAAACCAGATGCAATGTCTTCAGTCTCTTCTGCAAGATGAGCCTGTCCAGCTCTACGACCACGACCACGTCCACCACCTCGGCCACCACCACGGCGACCACCACGAACAGACTGAGTGGGACGGCCATGCAACTCCCAACAATATGCCTTGATGTGCCCAGGTTTCTTGCAATGGTGGCACACTCTCTCTTCTGATGACTGTGGTTGAGGGTACGTAGAAAGGGCAGACTTGGCAAGAGCACTAGTTGTTGAGGAGACGCGCCGTCGAGTTTCCTCACTTAGGATGGTAGAGAACGCTTGTCCCAAGGTAGTGTTGGAATTCTCGAGTTTCTCCGGATCGCTCACGCAGTAGAAAATAAAATAAAACAGCGATCCGTTTTCCCGTTTCGAAAAACTAAAAACTACGATTATCGGATAATCGATTCTCACCGTGTGCGGATTCGAATCCGCAACCGTTCGGTTCCGTCGGTGCGACACCGCAAGCCGTGCAAGTGCCCGGCCTCTAGCGAAGTCCACACGATCCTCCTCGCGATGGATATCCTCACGTTCCTCGTTCTTCGCAGCCTACGAAACCTCCGCCGGTCGCCGCAACGATCGCCGCAACGCGTAGACGATTTCCCGTCGAACGGGATTCGGAGAAGCGGCGGAGTAGATCTGGATCTGTCTGGACGCCAAAGAGAGAGAGAAACAGAGGAGGGGCGGCTAGGGTTAGCAGCAGCTTGGCCTGCTCAGCCCGTTCGCTATGTTTTATACTAACCGCACGGTTTTTCATAAAATCCTCTGGTTTGTATAAAACCCACTTATTTATCCATCGCCTTGAGAATCATTTGCGTGTGACCCTCTAGGCCCAAGTACCAGTCCAGTTAATGGCCCAACAAGCCCAGTGACTCCTCACTGGTTTTATTAATCAATTAATAACCCTTTATTAATTAATTAATCAATCGAATTTATGTCGCACATCGAATTCGACCGGGCTTCCGATCACGTTGGGTGCCAAGCAACACCGCGTGAACCCGGAAGGTATTGGGGTTAAGTAACCCACCCTTGGAACCTTTCCGCCGACAATTACCGCGTAGATATAATCCTTCATTCGTACAATGCTCTCGAGTCAACTCAGGGCATGGCGAGCTGTCAAACCCTAACTGGTTGACTCACTTGGATTGGATGCCGCTGATGAATATCGGAAAACTCATTTCCCGATATTATTGTCCGCCCTGGCCAGGGACTTTCGCGCATCCTTCCTAGAGCATTCTCTCTCTAAGTACCGAGAGCGAATGATTCCTTATTGACACACAATTCCCTTCGACGGTATTCCGCTATACCCAATCCTTGGCGTATTAGAATCCCGTGGCTAGAGATTTGTAAACCAAGGTCAAAGCACAGAAGTCCACCGACAAGGTGTCCTTGGTGTCTCAGGTCCGAGGACCATCCACGCAACTGCGACAATAGAATCAAGCTGGTTGACAGTGAGGTACAATACCATCCAGCGATTCAGTCAGATCAGTTCAGTGAACTCATTCTCCAATGAGCACCTATAGATTCGCCTTAGTGTCTCCACACAAGTGACTTATGAGATTAGTCACCCTCATCATATGAGTAGGAATAATCTGTACTAGTCTAACCGGATATCCGATGTCCTTCTCGGATATCCTCCAACTAGGAACGATTAAGAATATATGTGTTTAAGTGATCAGTCTCATCAGTATGATCTCATCATAATCTGATCACTATAGCACATATTCACGGACTTCATTATGAAAAGATAATTAATACGATTTACACATAATGAATATTATGCCATTATATTAATAAATGAACGAGATTTACATAGTCAGATTGGCTTGTAGGCCACCTAAAGTAACAGGTAGGAGGTAGGAAGGCCATCTCGAGCCAACAACTGAACGCGAACAGATTCAAATTTTGAATTCAGGCCATAAAGAAAATCCTGAACCCGTTCATGTTCCAAGTGCTTCTGAAAGCCATCAACATCGACTGAACAAGTGGGAACAAAAGTCCTATAATGATCAGCCTCAGACCAAAGATGTTTTAGCTCTGTAGCATATTCTGTCACAGATAACGCTCCTTGACAGAGTTCTCTCAACCGAGATCTAGTCTCAAAAGCTAATTTAGAATTAAACTTCTGGGAGAACATCTGGGCGATGACCTCCCATACCTCATGTGCGGTCTCCAATAATTGTACGTTCCTAGTAACATTATGAGTCATAGTATTCAAAAGAAATGCCAGAACCACTGAATTTTCCATCTCCCATTTCGTCACACCGGACTCACCACAAGTAGGCTTCTTAGTCACACCAGTCAAATACCCTTCCAAACCCCGTCCCTGCACAAGTAGATGGGTACTCCTGGCCCAACTCATATATGTCGCCGGGCCATCAAGTTTGACTGCAACCTGCCTGGCATTGATAAAGGCGGTCTCCCTAACTGAAGTGCTTGCAATAGTGGTGGATTGCACGGTAGAGATTTGCGCTGAAATCAGACGCTCAATCAGGCCTTCAAGATCTTGCATCGTAACCGGGGCATCCATCTCTGCTCAAACCCCAAAAAAAATCGCACAAATAGGGACTGGGGTCGCACGACACTGCTACGCTTTCAGGGTCAACAAAAAACAAAAACAATCACGTCCAAACATCCGCACACACGCACATCTTCTAAGAGAATCCATACTGCCGCTGCAAGGAGCCGGGGCCGGTGTAAAGAGCGAAAAGAGCCTGTGGGAAGCACGCGCACGGGGGGGAGCACGTGCAGATCGTGCGGGGTGCACGGGCGGCGCACAGGGGGTGGGCGGCCAGCGCACGGGCTTGCAGGGCGGGGCGCACGGGGAACGCTGCGGGCGCACGAGCACGGGCGGAGCGGGTCGAGCGGGCGGGCCTACGTGGCGCGCGGGGGGGAGCTGGCGGGGTGCGCGGGGCGGAGTAGGCGGGCCTGCGGGGCACGCCGGGGGTCTGGGTCGCTCGCTGCCCAGCGCCCTCCTGCGGCCGGCGACGGGAAGGACAAGCTCCTGGCGGTGGCGAACTCCTTGGTCCTGGCTCTGATACCAACTTGAGAAGAAGGGGGTGAGGGAAAAACATTAGAGAGAGCAACCCTAGGCCTCCTCTCTAACGTATTTTATTAAAAAGGATATTTAGGGATAAATCTCCTTAAATCACAATATTACAATAACATGATACCATACTTCATTTTGTTAATCATTTGTAAAGACTGTGAGATAGGAAGGGCATCCTTGTTAAAGGCTGTTAATAGGGCTGTCAACGGGTCGGAGACGGAAACGGAAATGACACATTCCGCTTCCGTTTCCTATAAGATTTATCGGAGACGGAAACGGAGTCGGAAGTGAGTGTTTCCGCTTCCGCATCCATTTCCGCTTTTAAATCGAAAATCGGAAACGGAAACGGAAGTAAACGGAAGTTCCGCTATCATCATCGCTATATTAAGAAGATATTTAAAATCATTATTACTATTCACTTTTTGATAAACTTTCTTCTAGTAATTAAAAGTTTTAAGAACCTACAAAGTTTTAATATAGGTAAAAATTAATAATCTATAAATTTTGAATTTTGAAATCTATTTTATCTATCAATCTAAATTTACATATAAATTACCCAAACATGTGCCATAAAGTTATATTAAAGTGTTAAAAAGTTTCTAACTTTTTAGTATGACCTTTTTTTTTATCAAATTGTTAAAAGATATTCTCACTATTAGATATTATATATATATATATATGTGTGGATAGATGTATAAAGTATATGATCATTCGGAAACGGAAACGGGTTAGCGGATGCGGAAATGAGTGTTTTCGTTTCCGACTCCTATAACTATCGGAGATCCATTTCCGTTTCCTATAACTTAACGGGTGGTCTTTAACGGAGTTCCGTATCCACTAATAAAAACGGAAACGGAGCGGATAATCGAAACTCGGGTATCCATTGACAGCCTTAGCTGTTAATCTTGGCAAAATCATCTTCTTGTTTAAAAGTGTGGTTAGGACCTTTGCTCCCATGATGTAAAAGACTTTGAGATAAGGGTCATTCTTGTCTTGTTCCTTTTTGGGGGGAAATTTTGCCGACATGTGTTAATGTTAATGGAGAAAGCAATAGATGCTACACAATGCATGATCAAGGAGATGGATGTTCAATAAAAACCCGATGTAGTACCTTTGCTAGGAATAACCATTCTAGGGGATCATATGTCTCTACAATATCTAACTTGAGCTTGAAAAGTCTAGATTTCCCTCTCTTGACCTGCATAGAATGGCTAGGTTCATAACCAAAACGATTTTGTTCGTGATTAGCCTACTAATAACAAATGTCCCTTGATTGTGAGATAAGTTTGGTTAGCAACAATTTGATTTTGGTGACGAGGACTTTGGTGATGGTTTTGAGGATCTTGTTGCACAAGCTAATTGGTCTATAAGTTTTAGGAGAAATAACTGGGTTACATTTGGGGTAAGTGTAATGCATGTGGGATTTAGTTTTAGAGGGATATTGAGATATTGTTAGAAGAATTAGTCTATCAAGTGGAAACTTGGAGACTTCTTGGATTCATGAATCTTATAATTCCTTCCACTTCTGTTGGTGGGCAGGGGTATAAATAGGTTGATCTTCCTCTGAAAATATTGACTGGTGGTGGAAATTGATGGCATTTAGGATAGGTATTGGATTGGTGGAAGTGTACAATTTACGAAATTAGGCAACAAGAATTAGGGTGTTCATATTTGATTCAAATTAAAATATAAAATTGAATTGGCTCATTCAGTTTGGTTTGATTCATTTTGAAAGTTCATTTTTGATTCAAATTAAACTACAAAATTGAATTGACTCATTCAATTTGGTTTGGTTCAATTTGAAATCTAAAAAAATTAGTTTCGGTTAAAACTAAACTAAAATTTTTGGTTCGACTTGGTTTCTATCCTTCATAAACCAAACCAAAAGGGCAAAAGTTTACTATTAAGTTTTTAATAGTTGTTACGTATATTTAAGTAAAACCATAAAGTATTATGGGGTGATGTGATCCTCTAGTAAATTTAAGAACATCATCCTCGATCTAATATAAGGTGTAATATGGTTTTCTTTATTTAAATTAAAGCATAAAGAGCAATGTGATCCTTTATTTTAAATTAATTCAATGTCCTTTATTATTGTAGTAAAGTTTTTGCTTTTATTTGCTTAAATCATCCCTTGGATGACCCGTTAGAATCATTAAATAATATATTTAATAATTTGCCCATATAAATTATTCAGTCATTATATAAGTTGTTAAATTGTTGAAGAGTTGTTTAGGGGTTAGGGGTTTATTATGAAAGACTAAACAAAGCCAAATTAAAAAATATATGGTTTGGTTTGAGATTTTATTTTTGGCTCGGTTTGGGTTCTCTTTTTTTTTTTTTTTTTTCAAAATCAGTCCAAAGCAAACTATGAACATCCCTATTGAAAATACTATTGATTCCCTCTCAATACCCTATCCACCCGGCATCTAGATGCTTTATCCAAGAAATTTTATTCCACCTCCTCCTATTCATGACATTTTTGCGAATAATCGGTACCTCTATCCCTATAAACATACCATTGCATTTCCTCTCCCTGTTTCCATCATTTTTGAAGTTATTACTCTAGATTGATTTCTCTTTCAAGGTCAAATAAGAACATGGACCTTTTAAGTTGATTTAGCTGCTCTGCTATGACCTTGATCTTGTCTTGAGCATTGCCATTCTTTCTTCTTCCATTTTAAGATGTCTCTTTGAACTTGGGTCATTTTCCTGACATAATTCTTTGTTAGGTTTGGAGTATTGTTCCATGGTTGAGTGATCACTATTATTTCATGTTTGAGTGATCACCTATGCAAAATGTGGATGCAATGTCCATGTTGATTTCATTATGAAATTGATCTTCATTGTTTCTCTTTTGCCCCTAGATTGACATATTTTGGAGTTTGGTCGCTGTTCATGCATTCGAGGTAAAGGGTAGACCATAGCATCAGGAAATTATAGCCTCCACTCTACATTGGTGAGAACTCTCTCTCTCTCTCTCGACATGACTATCTAATCTCTTTTACATGCAATTTTCTCACTTTGACATTAATCTTCTTGTAGATTGGTCCTTCTAGTTGCATGTTAGTAAGATATGAAGACATTGTTTGTATAGATAAAACTTAGAGATTTACACGGACCTTCAAGCACCACTTTGATTGGAGAATAGGAGAAGAATAAGGGAGAATAAGAGGATAATAAACTTAATTTTGTTTTGACAAGCAAAATGACTTATACCGGTGCAGAATAACGTATTCGGGAAATAAGGAGAATAAGCCATCCCATCTTAGACCTAAGAATTACTTATTCTTCTTATTCCATTAGCGGGCCCCACAAAACAATCAAACCGAAAGATCCCTTATCCTGGTATATGTCATTCCGTCAGTGGACCCCACGTAATAACTTATTCTGCAAACAAAGTGGAACGTATATTTTCTCTAGAGAGGAATTGGATGATCTCTTGGATTTTTCAAAGGTTATGACTTCTTTGTTTCTTGTCATCTAATGTTCACGAGTCTTCGAGTGCACAAAATTTGGGATGGTAAACAAAACTAAGAATTGAGTAAGAATATCTGGACTGGAGGAGGAAAGCCAATTGTTGGATCACCGATTAAGGAGAAAAAAATCAAAATTAGGCAGGTGGAAAGAACTAGCTTTTATACTTAGACCGGAGGAGGAAAGCCAATTGTTGGATCACCGATTAAAGAGGAAAATCAAAATTGGGCAGGTGGAAAGAACTAGCTTTTAATATATAAATAACCAGTGAATCAATGGGTTTTAATTTGGACGGAAAAACAAAAACTCTCTTTTAGTTATTCTTCATAGAGAGAGATTAATTCTCTTATTGCCACGTTAAGTTCGACACAAAAACAGGAATTCTATTTTAATATTATAATATAGATAATAATGATGCAGGTGAAGATGAGATCACAGCTAGTGTTTTATTTATTATCACCAGTATTTTAAAATATTTAATATACTTCTTAAAATATAACTTTTAATAAATCAAAAATTAAATCATAACTCAAAATATGATTTAAATTGCGATTACCTCATAACTTTTCGAATTTACGAAGATCTTGAAAGTTCCTTCAACAAGTCTCAAATCTATTGATGAAAAAAATATTTGCCATCATGGGTGGAAGCCATTCCCAGTTTCCATTTTAGCCCTCCGCGCATGCCCGCCCGTCTCCCGCTCTCTATATCGCCCCCGCAGCGATGGCGACGACAGCAGAAGAAACGCATTCGGGTCTCTCCTCTCCTCCGCCATGGCCTTTTCGACCTTCCTCCAGTTCGTCGTCGTCGCTAACCTCATCACCGGCAGCTTCGTCAACGCCTTCGTAGTAACCGCCCTCGCCGCCGGCGTCGTCTACCTCCTGGTCATGGCCGCCTTCTGCCTCCTCGGCCGGGAGCGGCCGAGCTGCCTTGGGGCCGGGGAGTTCCGGGAGCTCCCCGTGTACGTCTACAGGGCCGCCGAGGGCGGGGACCGGGAGTGCGCGGTGTGCATGGAGGAGTTCAAGGAGGGAGAGGGGCTGCGGCGGCTGCCGTGCGGGCACAGCTACCACTCGAAGTGCATAGCGTTGTCGGTGGGGCAGCCCATGTGCTTGCGGCGGATCATGGTGGAAGTGGAGAAGAGGGGTTGGCGTCTGCTCTCCTGCTGCGGCGGCCGGAGCAGAAGAGCTACTCCTCCCCCCACAGTGGGGGGTGCCTGAAGGCTTAGCTCCAACTTCAAGTCTTCTCTACTCCATATGTTGGTTTAGTTTGAAGGTCTTACTGAATTATATATTAGGATATATATGTTTGTTTGCACCTTAAAGGAATTAAAAAAATTATACATATATAGATATAGACATATGGATACTATATTTTGTTTGGTGTTTTTTTTCTTAAATGTAAACTTGATTATATTTGCTGTGAAATTTGTTTGGTTGGCAGGTTGCTGGGAATTGGAAAAAAAAATGTAGACTTGACCATGATGGTAGCCACGATCAAACTTATGGTTTGACGTAAAATTTATTTACTAGCCGGAAAAAATAAGGTGGGTGGTCGATTTTTATTACAATATTTTAACCGAGTTTTATGGTAAGGAATTGTAACAAAAAAAATTCTAGCAGTTTTTTATTGTAAAGTGTATAGATGTCTCGTTTGGCAAAGATACGAGAACTTTTAAAAATTATGGTGCTTTACTTGGTGGTAATTGAAACCAAGTATATGTTATCCTCGTGAAGACTTAAAACCATAATATATGTTATCCTCGTGAATTTTACATGCACATTAAATGTGCGTGAGATGCAATAATATCTATCTGTAAAAACTTATCCGACTATTTTTTCATGCGTATGTGGATCGGTAAGAATATGTATTGTAAAATGACATAACACAACTGCACTGCATGTATCATGGGAAGTATTATTCCTTTCTAATTTGAGCATCAATGAGAAAGGTTTGGGCAGCATCCGAAGAAGCCCAAGTTAAGCTGAGGCTTTGGTAACCTTGGCTGACTCTTTTTTTTTCTAATTCAAACTGAGTCTGGTCAAACTTAATCTAATTTACCATCAAATTGACTCATTTAAATTCGAGTTGATCCACTTGAAGTTGCAGCCTTAACTAGGTTTAGGTCTCAATAGATGCAACTTGTTCACAAGCCTCCAAGGCAAGACCCATGTTTTACAAGGTTTGTTTCTAAGCATACTCGATGGTTTATCTAATAAGAGTTTCATTATGATATATTGCGCAAATTTGTGATTAGATTTTTAAGCAGAGCTTAAAATCAAGTCCATTTATTAGATGTATTAGAGCATAATATAAATACATTTTTATTAGACACATTGTTTTAATATCAAAAGGATAAAAAAAGAGACCCCAAAACCCTCTCTTCTTTTACTCGTTTGCGTCAAGTTTGTTGATTTTTAAACTCATTTGATTACACACATTTGAGGATGTTAAGTAATTTTTTGTCTTTATATAATCCCCATGTTTTGGTGATAACATATAATAAAAATGTCAGAAATTAATAGTATTTTTACTTAAGTTAAATGATTGAATTAATTGATTACTCACTAATAGGTTTACTGCATGAATATACTATGTTCTAAGACTTAGTAAATTTTAGCAACTCTTTAATCTTTGCGATTAAAGATTCACTGGAACTTCGATTATCTCTCTATCATTAATCGATTAGCAGTGATAATGTTAGCTATTCTATCAGACTCTAAATCGACTAGAGAACCTCTCATTTTCTTTTTGTAATCTTTATCGTTAATCAATTTGTTCCAATTCTAATTGATTACTGACTCTTTTAAGTTATCGACTATCAACTTTATGTCTAATATATTAATACTGTGTTTTTAATACTCGATCACTCGTATGATTCAAATTGATTAACGACGTACTTATAACTTCGATTAACGATGTATTTTTATAACCCATTCACCCTTCCTTTGGGTTCTTTATAGTCTTGGGAACAGAGGAATGTTAGTGTATCATTTCTTTTTGTCATCCTATTTTATCATCTACAAAAGACAAGTGCCACATGGTCGCTTCTTAAGTTATTATTATCTCTTCACGTGGGGACAAGCTTAAAGAGCGTCTATGTGACACTTATGTTTTGTGGATGGCAAAGTAAGTGGGATGATAAAAAGGCATGGTATATTGTGATTCAAATAATACGTGCTGCAATGTAAGGAATGCTACATTGCCATGCATTCTAGTAAATATAAATCTCTTCTTTTGAAATTTGTTTGGTCGAGACCCATGTATCCCAAGTGTTCTATAGGTTGATTTTTGACTAGACAACTTAAAAAGTTAAAAAAAATAATTAAAACATTGTTATTGAACTAGCCCATTAAAGATTTTTTTACTATTCACCAAAGCTCAATTCTTGATTTTTTTAATTTTTTTGTCTCTCCATTTGGAGATTGATTTCTATAAACAAGTAAGATTGATTTCTATAAATAGATAGGACATGTGGAATCTGATCTAAAAAAACTCATTTTTTTTTTCTATACTTACTGCAATGCCCTACAGTGCATCGCTAGACGACTCTATAATAAGTATTACTCAGGCAATGTGCACGAGACTGATTCCCATGATTAGAATTAGCCAAAAACTGACGAGTTTTCAAACCACACCACTTTCTCTTGGATGCTGCGCTAATAGCTTTTGAAATTTGAGGAGAGAGATAGACTCATGAGGGAAAAAAAAAAGGTGAGATGTAGTTATAAAAGCTGGTTGGGATTCTCGTACCCGTCTACCTAGACCCGTACCATTCACAGCCTGATTCAAAGCCTTCATATACCAAGACCTTTGAAAACCTCCTTAACTCGCGTAGCTTAAGGTCCCAGCTGCCATCGGCCCTCGTGGAGATATCAAGGTAGAAAAGTTTTTTGGTAGCATGGTAGATGAGTTATAATCCATAGTTTCACTTGATTTCATCTTTAATTTAAATTAAATTATCAATCTATGAATTAGAATAATATTTACGACAGATCTTCTCATTCTTTTACTTTTTATAGATGAGATGATGGCAAACCTTAGATGAAACTATTAGATGAATTTCTCCAATTTTTTAGATACCTAATCTTAAAAAAATTACTAAGATTTAATAAATTATTTTTTTAAAATAATTGTAACATTATTATTTCTATTATTTCACAATTTTAAATGTGCTCTTGATTTTATTAATCTTATGAAATTACATTTGAGTTACATTTGATGGTATATAAAATACTAATTTGTTACAATAGTCTCATATTATGTTGATATAAAAATTAATATATGTCTAAAATAGTAGAGCTTTCTCTGCCCTAGCCTTAAAATTTTGAGTTGTATAGTTTAATAACTTTAACTTCAATATGACATCAGAGTCCATGTAATGTTTTCGACTCGCACACTATTTTTGTCATTGTATACATGACAAAACTTAAGCTGATTTGTACATGAGGGAATATATTAGAATAGTCTTTAATGCTCCTGCCAGTCTGGTTCAATTATGTCAACTTACTACGAACGGACGGACGTGCCACAATAGGAACAACTCAAACATCCGCAAATATCTAGACCGAGCACAAACGTACATCTATGAATACCAATGACAAAACCATCATAGTCACAAGAAGATCCACTAAATAGAAATAAATATATCAAATAACAATAACAATGCTTTGCCAAGATCTTTATATGTCCAAATATAAATAATACATCTTAAGAGTCAGAATAAAACTAATATTCTAAATCTGAAAATAAATATCTAGGTCTATCTAGTGACTGGATCTTCGAGCTCTACGTGTCCCAGTCCTGTCCAAGCTTAAACTTCAGCCTCTCTTGAAAAGGGGGTTAATTACGTAACGGCGAGTCCTAACCGACTCAACAAACTCATAATTAAAATCTACATTTTTGAATACATGATATAATAAAGGAAAAAAATATGATAAACATCTATACTATGAATGTTCTACGTGTCCCAGTCCTGTCCAAACTTAAACTTCAGCCTCTCTTGAAAAGGGGGTTAATTACGTAACGGCGAGTCCTAACCGACTCAACAAACTCATAATTAAAATCTACAGTTTTGAATACATGATATAATAAAGGAAAAAAATATGATAAACATCTATACTATGAATGTTGATATTACCTATATAAGCTTAGATTCGTAAAATATGTTCTTTATCATCTAGTAATAATATATACAACTAAACATGCGTAATCATGAACATAAATCTTAAACGTGCATCTTTCATCATAACATGACTTAACTTAACATTATCACATATATCACCATCTTATCACTTTTATAATATAAGACAGACAATCATAACATGACATCATTATCATCATCATCATCATCATCATTACTTAGTGGTAAAGCAAAACATACTAAGCCATCGATTGTATAGTCGGAAGACGTTCTCATATCCTACCTAGATAGCGTACAAGCATACATCTAGGATTTAACCCGTTGTCCTTGGGCTCATACATAACCTCATGGTCTTTAGCTGAATAAATATGAAAATCTAGAGATGGCCCCTATGGGATTTAAGAGGTGGTTCCCACCTAGTACTTTGATCTAAAATGAATTAAGAGATGGTTCTTATAACGCAACACTTTAGCCTGCGTGACACTTAGATCTCACACTATCGATTGGTGTATCCATCATCATAACATCTTAACTATATGCAAACAAATCAATCTATGACAGTGCCATATATAACAATACTTAAATCATGAAAATTAACATACAGTTTGACGGGTTCTGCTGGGTTTCTATTTCATTGATGTGAATCGCGTCACTGTACTAACGTCTTTTAGAGCAGTAAATAGATTTTCAGAATATTAATTCAGTGAAAAATATAATTAATTTTCGAAAACAACATAGTTATTATCATAAATCGCATTAGGGTGTAAGGAGGTGAATCAAATTACTAATTAACAAGAAGATAATTAGATAAGTAAACAGACTAATCAACAACTAAGATTAAATCAGATACACAATTGAAAGGTCTCTTGATGTCAAGATGCTAATTAAGCTAATTATGTAGTTAATCAGTTAATTAAATATGCTAAGCAGAGGGTTAATCAAAGTTAAAAGGATATAATCGAAGTCAAGTCAGAAAGGTAATTGAAGTCAACAAGACACATAATCGATTATAGAAGAAGGGCATACTTGATTACAAGAACCAAGGCTAATCGATTACAGAACAACATGTAATCGATTATAAAAGTGAAGGTAATCGATTATAAAAAAATGAGGGTTAATCGATTACAAGAGTGAGGTGTAATCGATTACAAGAACCGAGGTGTAATCGATTATAGTAGTAAATCGATTACCAAGGATGCGTTGTTAGATCCTGACACCTATCAGCTTAATTGATTACACATATAATCGATCATGTTGAAACGTGCTAGGCCCCTTAGACGCTAATCAATTAAAAGAAAGACGTAATCGATTACATGAACGGAAGATAATCGATAAATATAACACATAATTGATGACTTAATAGAGACATAATCGATTCAAGTGAGCATATAATTGATTTCAGAACTGAAATATAATCAACATTGGAGAGATGATTTGAGAACTAATTATTGAATCAAAGGCAATTTTGAAAGGCATCTATGTACGAGGATGTTTATCACAAATAGGCGTCGAGGATGGTTGACACTAATCAGAGCAGAAAAATAGTTTCTAGGAAAATCCACATAATTCACATGATTTATGAAAATTATCAATGCATGCAAGATCTAAGGCATCTAATTCTCTTTTAAACATGTCATCCATATTCATATTACTATAGTAGATAACAAAATAGTTTGAAAATAGATTTTTATACATAAAAATAACTATAAAAAGAGAGATTAGTCATCACTTGCCTCAACACCAAAATGAAGAACTCGAAGAAGTATGCCTAGGCAAGGCGAGAACTCCTCCAGTGCACACACCACTTCCCAAAGAGCCTCCCCATGCAGTCCTTAAAAAATCACGCAAGAGCCACCTAAGAACCCTCTCTAAACCCTTACAACTCTCTCTCGCAATCTCCCTCTAGGGCAAGATAACATATTAAAGGGGTCTTGGCATGATGGGGACTACTTATAGACTACTAGGGTCGAGTTCTAATCGAAGATGAACTCCTAATGAAGGAAACATTTGAGTTCTAAACGAACTAAGCTTATTTGGTTGAATCGCGTCTCCTCGATTGGACGACCTATTAGAATCCTAGTGAGATTTCGACCAGAGAACTAATCCTCTAAATCGCGTTAACTGATCAGGACGCTTATCAAATATCTCTCTGATGGGCCGACATTAGGCTGTTGATGGGCCCTAATGTGCCAAGTATTACATAGTCTCATATTATGTAGAGATAAAATTAGATTATGATTAAAGTAATAGTGTCTTCTCCATTCCTAGTCTTAAGATTTGAGTTGGATAGTCTAATAAATATTTCGATAGAATTATTTATTATATCCATTTTTATTAGTAGAGAAAAAACCCATTATATTCTTTTCTAGTTATTTTCACCAAATTAAAATTTCTACCCTTTAGTATTTGATATATTTATAGAGTTTTTATTCTTTCCTTTTAACTTCTTCTATTTAATTTGCATGTTTTGAAATTTAATTGATCAATTCTTATAATCATTTGATAATTAATTGTCCCTAGAGTTTAACCTGTCGTTTAATGCAAACTGTAGCTGTCTTAGGTCCGGGTATGAATGGGCCTCCTATGAACTTTGCATTTATCGCATGTGATCTTATATCAGGTCATGGATCTAATAAATTTTATGTTTAATCATTGTGATCCAATCTGCAGTAGTACATGGGTTAAATTTTTGTAAGAAGAACGTTATTATATCACATTTTTTACTACACTTTCTATCACATTCAATGGGACTCAGTTTGATCGCTTGATCAAAAATGACTCAATCTTTTTAGCACGTCTAATATGAGCTCTTTGATAAGTGACCAAATGGATCTCATTAACTGTGACAAAGGTAATTTAAGCTCTTAATTACAATAGCTTACATGTGAATCAAGCTATCCTTCATCCAATTATCTTAGTGGGATTGGACTGGATTGAGGAATATCTGCCAATGCAACATGAAGACAATAGAAATGTCTTAGGCACATCTAAGGTCCATGCAGCCACCCAACCTAGTAGTAGGTGTTCTCAGGGATGCCAACTTATACTCTTGTGCTCACTTTGTCAGTAGAATAGGACCCGGAAAAACTAGTATAAAGGCTTAAACCCGATTTGGCTGCGGGAATTCCTAATTCCCTCAATTCTTCCAATTTTTCAAATTACATTTGGAATGCCTAATTCCCTCAATTCCTCTAATTCTATTTTTTATTTCACTCTTTATTCTACTCATTCTTACTTAATCACTTAGAATAGCGTAGTGTAATTCCCTTTATTTTAAGTGGAATACCAACAACTTATCAAATCAAAATACTTCTCATTCTGATTTAAGAAATCTTCAAAATCTTATCATGAGATAAACAATTCTGCAAACAAAGTGACCCTTGAAGACCTAAGGAGCTACATGCACCAGGTTGCTGAGGGCCAACTTGCTGCTCTCTTGAGGACCGGCATGTAGACTCTCTTGAAGAACAATGCTCGGATGAAGCACTCGAGAACGAAGCTCTAGACTTTTCGTTCAAATTTTCCTAGGATTTGGCATATAACGGTGCTCGGGGAATAAGGCACCATTGAACCAAGAGATTTCTCAAAAAAAATAAAAAAACACCAAGAGTTCCACTTGCTTTACCGTACTGTGCACTTAACACAATTTTAGCCGATATGTATATATATATACAAAATGTTGATAAATTTAAATTTATATATACAAAACTTTTAGGTTTGATCTAACTGCAGTATTTTTGAGATTTCAGAAGCATTGATAATAATAGGTAGAAGTTAAGAGTATAGATTCTTAAGAGTACGCACTTAAAAATTCAAAAAAAAAGAAATCTAAGAGAGACCCATCAATGTTATTGCTAAATCAAGGGTCAAAATTTGTTACCTGATCATATTCCCACAGGCAATTGATATTAAGGAGTAGTCATTTTCTTTTTTATTCACCGACAAGTTGTAAATTAGGTCATCACTAAGTATGACCTATTATTCAAAGGATTCCACCTGATACATACGTCATTCAAAGTTTAGAAATATGAAAAATTACTGAAAATTAATTTAAATTAAAAAAACATATCTGGCGAAAATGAACTTCATTGAAAAGACTATGGATACTTTTGTAGAACCATAGATAATTAATAAATCGAGTTATATACTTACACCCTATTTGGTTGGAGGATTTGTTTTGTTATAGCAATTCACTTCACTGAAGTATGAATGCCAAATTAATAGGAGTAAAACTTGTTGTGCCGGCAGCCGGTACTGCACATACGGTCAATGTTTTTATTAAAAAAATTAAGTTTATAATTTTTTGATAACCTCTATTATATGCTACATGGCCGTACAATCGGATCTCTAATCGGACGATGTAAAAAAATGAAAACTCAAAAAGCCGTCCCATCCAACCCAAAAAATGAAAAATTGAAAAGTCGTACAATCCGATCTCCGATTGAATGACCCGAGAAAAAATAAAAACTCAGCCACGTAGGCCAGTTTAGGGGCCACCAATCTTTTTTAAAATTAATTAATTTAAATAAAAACACCGTGATAAGTTTTACTCAATTAATAGACTGTAACCAAACACTTATTATTAACAGAAATAACATATGTCTTTATTTAATTAATAACCTTGAATCTAAAAATTTACACAAAATAAAAAATGTAAAAAATTTATAAATATTCTTAGATCCTTACATTATTTTTTATTAACCTTTCCTTGCCCCCTTGCAAAATGTCCTCGGTCTGCCACCGTGATGGCTTATTTCCCATGAACGTAGCCGGTGCAAAAAGGTTTACTTGAATTGAGTCTCCCAAGTGCGTTCCGCCGGCCAGACAACCCTCCCCCATTGGATGCACCTGCAAGTCATCCCGCATTAGTGCACGTGGGGGGAGGGGTAGGGGTGCAGAATTTTTTAAAAAATAAACCACCAAATTACTTTTCAAGAATACTCTAGATTATGTTCTCAGGAATACGATTGGACTCTCTATAGTACGATCACGCATGATACTATAGAGAGTTTGATCGCATTTTAGAGAGCACAATCTCATGCTCTCGAAAGTAATTTGACGGACAATTTTATTTTCTTTTGACTTCGTCCTCATTAATTGAGGTTGCGTGCATCTAATGGGGGGAGAAGATTAATAAACCCCATGTGAACTGTCTAAATGGCAGAATGAATTTGGGAGGCTCAACCCAAATAAGCTTTTTTGCACCCACAATGATGAACCAAGTGAATCTCTCTCTCTATGTATATGCCTATTGAGATCTTCCGGATGATCATAGATATATTAATCATTCATCTTTGCACAGAGAAGTTTGATAGTACTGAGAAAGGATATATATATATATATAACATAGTTTATTAAAGTTATTCGATTCAACCCAATTAAATTTGATGAAGGTTAAGTTATATATACAAGTGAATTGAGACATTGCTGAATGTGTTGAGTTAAGCTTCGAGGAGAGAGATTGTGTTGATGAGGATGGGTTGATTAAGAATAAGAGTCTCTTAACATAAGTTGAGGTAGGATTAAATTCTAATTTGCTCTAATCTGATCACCTGAATTGCAATTACGAATCATTTATAATTAAATGTGATGTTACCCTAAAAATACAATATTCCTGTTTGACTGTCAGCAAGTCTGCAATTATGAACAGGCTTGTTTTGGCTCACCACCCCAAGGCCTCGTCTTTTCCCCCTTTCCATCTTCTGCAGTACTCGCGCTTTCTGTCAAATGGCGACCACAGACGGACGGCAGTGAGGAAGAGCCCCCACTGCGTCCACTGCCCAGAAGAAGCCCTCCCGCCGCCTCTCTCTCTCTCTCTCTCCGGGGAATTCCTCACGTCCATGATCCTCCAGATGTTGGTCGCGTTCGTTGTTGGCGTCGTCATCGTGATCATCATCGGTGCGTGCGTGCTCGTCTGCTGCGTCTGTGGTGGCCGTGGGGGCGGCGGACGGCGGCGTGGCCTGGGGGTGGCCGAGATCGAGGCGATCCCCGTCCACGTCTACGCTGCCGGCGCAGGTGTTGCTGTGCAGGGAGGTGCAGCTGTTAGCTCGGCGGGGGCAGCGGAAGAGCACCCGCCGCCGAGAGAGGGGGGCGGGGAGTGCCCCGTTTGCTTGGTGGACTTCGTGCATGGGGACGAGCTCTGCCGTCTCTCCCCCTGTGGGCACTCTTATCACACGGGGTGTATCCAGCCATGGCTCCGGAGGGTGGCCCGGTGCCCCAAGTGCATGTCTCTGGTGGTGGTGCAGGTCGGCCAAGCAGGAACAAGCGGCTTATGAAATAGGGGAGCTCCTGTTTGTGGTGATGTGGTTATGGAACTGTGGAAGATCTGTTGTGGAGGAAGAATGTGTGCATGTAGCTTATGAGATGTTCTCCCCTCCTGGTGCTGCCAATGTACTGCATGCTGTCAACCAAAGCTAGCTCCTTCCCACTTAGATAGAGATAGACCGGTATGCTTTCCTCAAAGTATTGTCTCTAGAACGGAGGTGTGATATTATCGTAACTTTGTTAATGTCAAATTTCTTCTTCTCTTTAAAAGTGTTTTAAAGGCTTGACCGTACTAACGAATTAACCAGAACAAAAGTCACAACTCCTATGTCAATATTACAAAATGAGTGTTGTAATAAAAAATAAATCTAAAATGTTATGTATAAAATGTTATTTAATTAAATAGAATGACCTAATTGAAATATCAATTTTAAGTAGTTGGTCCAAAAGAGACCGGATGGAAGACTTCTCCACTTTGATGGTATGTCCGTTTTGAAAATGTTTCTTTAAGAGCTGTCCTCTTTACAATATATAGCATTGTGCATGCCGACGTGTATTTCCCTTTTGTTTCAAAATTTATAGATAATTAGCAATTGAACTGGCAGTTGGGTTAAAATTCGTCATCAGAGTGGGAGCAGATATGCAGGTTATGATATCTCAGAGGGAATAGGTATTTATTCAAAAGTTCTTCGTGTCGGAGATGTGGAGGCTTTGTGGGATTTGATCGCCAGTTCTTTCTGTTGGTGTATATATAGGTCCTGTGCTACTGTACTATTAGTCCAAAAAAAAAAAAAAGTTTCTTCGTGTGCAATTAAACTTTTCCATAATTGATCACAACTGACCTAAGGCTTTGATGTCAAATGACCAAGAAAGAAGTATGGAAAGGAACTATACGTATCCGTAGTTCTCAGAGGCATCGTGATGCAGAATCTGAAGTAAACAGTGCAAAAGAAGGGGCGTGTCTCCTTCAATGGTTTTATCTGTTTGACTATTTGCCCCTACAACATATTCATTTGCTTTGCCAAGGTATCACCTAGACTCAAATAGGAATGGCAATTACTTCAACCTGAGAAGAGTGAGTAACTCAGCACAACAATGAAATAATAATTTTTGATTTTAGAGTTTTGATATTTGTTTTGCTTGTAAATTCTAAATACATGCATTAGAAGGTATAAAAGCTATCTTCTTTTTGTTTGAGTGTAAAACATGAGATATTGATGCAATAGGGACAAATATGGAAGATTCTAATTCTATTGTTGCAGAGGGGTAAAAGCAAATATGATGATTTAAGGCAATAAGAGCAGATATAGAAATTCTTATTCAAGGCAACATGGAGAAACATGGAAGATTCCTATGTTATATAGGGATCAGTGCAAATATGAGGATATGAGGCAACGAGTGCAAATATGGAAGATTCCTCTCTCTGTGGACACCACCACAAATGGGTAGGGCTTGAGCCAGGCTGGGACCTTTTCTTTGAGTAGAAACAATTAAGATTATGCAGATCTGTGTTTAAAATCTCCTCTCCTCCAGAAATCCTATCTCATTCTAGCCACCCCTCCCCCACATAACTTCTTCTAAAACTAGATTCAATGATGTGGCACTTTCAAGAATCTTAATTCTTTCAAATTTAGAGTCTCCAAAGTGTTCTCAAACGAGGCCCAAGTATCTAACACGCGCTTTTACTTTCGACAAGAATAATCAGTATCATGAGAAGAAGCTCAGTCAACATTAATCTATATATTATGGATGCTGAATTGTCATTTGATAGAAGGAATATGTTTAGATCATAATTTGAAGTTAGATACGAGACTTGATCTTTGGATGATTCTTTGTATTCAGCTAATCATGAGTATGATGTAAGATATTTAGTCTTTCATTCAATTTTTTGCTAAAATTAACTAAACATGTATTAGTTTTTTTCACATGGAACAGACCCTGGATAGAGAAATTACAGCATTGCTTCCCCAGAGTAGTCTAATAGCTTCACATCAGCTTGGCAAATCAAATATTTGGATAAATCTCCATTCCATCTAGTGATCATTTGTCAAATAGGGGCTTAAGGCAATCAAGAATTCATTGGATGGTACTTTCCCATCCTGCAATAGGGTTCACCGTGAGAACTACTAGATTTATATGAAGAGAAGTGGGGAGTTCAAGTAGCTTTTTCAAAAATAAATTGAACTACAATACAAACAGTGAAAACCAATGGGCACAGAACAATGCCAACAATAATTCTTACCAGAGTTTTTTTTTAAAAAAAAAAAACTTGAATAAATCTTCGATCTTGGGTATTCGAGGTCATACACATGTGATTATCATGTTGATAACATATCAATATTCGAGGCTTGGGATATATTGATCTTTCATGACTCATGGTGCATTAGATGGTAACCAATGATGAGAGGAAGGAATATGTGATTTCTTAGTGGTTTTTGGAGATTTTAGAAGCTTCGCCTCGGATTTGTTTTTCCCCTATCATAGAATCCAGAGAGCGAATACTGGTTTTCAATAAATCTCAGGTCTGAGGGTTAAACTTTTGCTTTGAGTTCATAGGAACATGACGACTGTGTGTCATATTTATCCACACCTAGTGTCGTGTTATTCTTGTTCACAAAATGTAGAAATAACGTAGGTGGTGATCTGAGGACCATGTTTGCATCATTTTACTCAAGATGAAAATGCATAGTTCTTGGAAAAAGAGCAGTAGTACCATTGAGAAGGATTCCTAGTGAATGGCCACCGTATCAGTGTATGGTATCATAAATGTGATTGCCATTCTGAAATTTGTTAAGTCTGCTTTGTAATTTTTGCCCACTACCCATCCAAGTGCAAGTGTATAGAATAGCACATGTAAGCTATTGGTTAGGATTGTGCCTCTGCAAAACTCTAAACGAAGTTTCTTTTGATATTTGGTTTTGCCAGAATTACCAGTTTCTTCATTATTTCTTGCATACGCTTATCCATTGTTGTCGGAGTAATAATTGCTGCCCTGCAAGCGAAACAAAAATAAAAAATGAATTTTGATATGTCTATACAATTCGATTTTCAATCAGATGATCAAAAACTTCTGAAAATTAAAAATCGAACCCCAGTGAACAGTAAAACAATGTCCTTAATAGATAGAACAAAAGCTGAGCCTAACAAATTGAGACCAGTTTTTGATTTTTAGAAATGTTAGATCGTCGACATGAGGTTACGATCCAGCCTAGGGAATGGTGACGTGGTTAGAGCGTGAGGATAAGAAGAAAAAATAGTTTAACTTGGAATCGGACATCATAATCTTATCACCATAACTTTCTGTTCATTTATTAGATTCACACACGATTTCAATTCAGAATCTCATCTTAAAGGAATCAATGTGGTTTATGCTTATGGCTATAATGCACCATTTTCTAAGTCAAATTCCATCATTTCGCTTGTGAACAGCCCAATTTTAGTAAAAATGTATTCTTTTTTATAACTTTTTGGATCTGAATAAGATATATTTAGAGATTGAAGTTGCTTAGAATTTGATAGTAATTCTTTTGCACAAGTTGCTTAGAAGTTACTTTTCTTTCATCTGGTTCTAATGGAAATTATAAATCCACGTCTATTTATAGACATTTTCTATGTACAGAACACTAGCTGAATAATATTTGTGATTTTTTCAATTTCTTTGAGAATTGTGCATTCTCATTTTTCCTCCTTTCTTGTGTTTATGTTCTTGTGAACTTTGCGCAACTAGATGCTTGCTTCAAATTGTACGAATATGTCGTGCACGATAGGTCCAACCTTAAAAAAATGTTGATCTTCTTTTTGTTTTGCTTGTACTGCAAAAAAATAATATATAGTATGGGGAACGCTTACTACAAAAAGGAGTGGAAAAGGTGTAAAACAAAAGGGTAAGTTGAGGCTTATTTCGTTTAAGAATTTACCATGGGGCAGTGTAAAAGTAACATAACCTGTTCGCCATATGACATTGGTTGAAGACTTCCCTTGAGGTTCATAATCTCTCATTTGGCTGGCCTAATGTTTCTTTGATTTCTTTCTGGTTGAATTTTCTCTAATGGCGCTTTCAAACTTTATTTGGCTGATTAAAGTGAATTTGATGCTTGCAGATTGCCGTAATAAGTGGTCATTTTTCCTCATTCGAAATATCTTCATGCAATTATTTTAAGCATTCCAAGTGTAGGTTTAGACGATCTTGAGTACTCATATTGGTAATATTTTAGGAACAACACAAGAACCAGACCTTCATGTAATTTAGGGATTTTGTAGAACGTTTCAACGGTTACTTGATTCCATCGTGTCCGTAGCATGTTTAGCACTTAGCAGCTCCTGCTTTTATCCCTTGGTGATCTGTTGAGCTATGAAGAAATTTGTATCCCTGCTCTGAGGTCAGTTCCCACATTATCCAGTGTCAGTCCTTGCTGCTAAATTTGAGCATTAGAAGCCATTCTGGGGCATGTTTCTCAGCATCTATAGTTGACACCAAATGCAGACTAACCTGGTCTTGCTAACAAAACTCAGTCATTTGTAAAGAACCTTAATTACTGCCATAGACTGATCTCTTGTTAAGGATTGGGATGTATTGATTTTTTCAGGCTGTGGAGAACAGTTTCCCTCTTTTAGGATGGTACCCTCAGGCAGTCCATGGACTTCTAGTGAGATATGATGAGTTCATACAGTTTTGATTCACTGGGAAGAGAGTTTTAGTTAGGTAACTGCAGCTTTTTAAGAACCTTCCATATTAGTATTTTCTGATGGATGGCTACTGTCCTTAAAGAATGTGGAAATTAGGAGACTGAACTCCATGCAGGTAACATCTATTTTTTTCCCTTGAGTAATGCTTGCGGCACTGAGTGCAGGACACTTGTCCAGCACTGAAGGGGGTCATTTGGGCTTGATGTTTTATTTTTCATATTTTTTGGGTAGTCCGATAGGAGATTGGATTGTGCAAGCACGTGGAAACACTTGGCAATGTAGTAAGTTGTTATCTTTTCATTATGGATCCCTATAAACATAGTGAATTCAAAATTAATCCTTGTATCTTGCATATTTTGATATTAGTCCCTACAAACTTAATCTAATTTAATAATAATTTCTTTCTATTAAGAATCATATAAAAGAACAAATATTCATTGACTATTCTTCAAACCAATGTTAAAATGGAGAGAAACACTTGAAATGGCTATAAAAGAATAAAAAATCGAGCCTCGGTGAACAGTGATACCGACCTTAATGGGTCGAGCCTAATAATAATTTTTGATTTTTTAGTACAGTTATGTGGGACATGCTTGGGGTGCCTAAAAAAATTCATTTTTTTATTATTTTAGTTGCATGGGCAGCCAATACAACACTAGCTATTGGTGCAAGAAATAAAACTCAAAATTTAGACAAGGATATAAGTGACGTTTTTAGAGTGAGTCAAGATTAAACTCATGTTTAACTATGGTAGAACTAAGAAAAAAACCGACGGAAGTAAACAACAGAAATTAAGAACTAATTTAAAAAGTTTAAGTGTGTAAAGACTAATATCAAAATATTGAAGATACAAAGACTTATTTCGAATTCATTATGTTTATAGGAATCAATATTGAAAAAATCCAATGTATTTTTTGCTTTATCTGTGTGAAAACATGAAGCTAACTTTTGATACGGTGGCACAAGACTGCGAGCACCTTACTTATGGCATGGTTTAGAAGGTCTTCAGGTGGTCATTAGGTGCTTTGCAAAAACTTTATAGGACGTAAGCTTTGACACATACTGAGGCATAAGCCTCAATAGTTTTATAGAAAAAAAACATAAAATTATTAAAAAAACTAAGGTAACATTGAATTTTCCTGTGTTAATGCTACCTCAACTTTATGATAGAGTATGTGGAAGTGAACTATGGGGTAGAGGCCATAGACTAATAGTTGGCATTGGCGCAACAGGTGCCATAGTTGTTGCCATCTCATTTGGAGTTAGAAGCAGAAGAGTTGATTTAGTTCAAATTCTTTCATTTTATTTATCTAATAGAGCTGTCATCACTAAATCGTCTTTAAGGGATGTGTATCCCTTAAATCCATCTTAAAACATGCCATTACTCATCATCTCATGATGCAAGTCCCACACAACCAGCTTGAGGCGCATGCTTTAATTAATAAAAGGCGTAGGTCTCAAGTAAACAAGGTAGCTCCGTTTTCTTCATTACTGCAGAGGAAATGTTACCCAGAAAAATAACCCTCTTATACTGATCAGCAGGGGAAAGAAGAAGCCATATCTGATGTGATTCTGTACATCAGCAAATTAAGTACCTTCGATTCGCATAACAATATCGAAACCTGAGACTTTCTGCTGTGAAGTAAACCAATCTCTTGCTTTCAGTGAAACATGTAACTGCAGGTCACTTGAAGCAACCAGTGAGATTTGGGTTTCATGCCTCTCCAACTCCACCCATTGAAAGGAGTAGTACGGTTTTGGTTTTGGAAGTAACAGACTATGTACTGGTTTTGGAAATATTAACAGACCATTTGGGGTTCAGAATTACTTAGAGCTTGTCAGGGAGGGTGAGGATTCTGTGCACCATGGATGCAGTGATAGCTCCTGCTAGAGGTGCGACGATGTATATCCATAGTTTGCGAAACGTATGCGCTACGATGGCCGGTCCGATGCTTCGAGCAGGGTTCATGGAAGCTCCGGTGACCGTCCTGTAAGAATCGCAGCCAGTCATCCGCAAGAGAATTAAGTGATCAAAACAACAACATTCTGCTACATGTAACAGCCTGTGAAAATTCTACCCGGCAATGAGGGCATTACAGAAAATCGCTGCTCCGATTGCAACTCCGGCAAGCCCTTTGCTCTGCAAAACAAACAGGTGCAAGCTCCATTTAAAGCACACACAAACTAATTGTACCATTCCCATGAAGGGGTGTAAGTCTTGGTGCCAATCAAAAGTGATGAGAGCTCCCCACAAAGAAAAGGGATGCCATTTACCGCCCTCCGGTCGATCGCCGCACCGCATATGGCGAGCATCAGAATGAAAGTAGCGATGAACTCCCACACCAGGGCTTCGACATCGCCGGTCGACCCCGCCGGCAGTGTAACCATGACCTTGGTGCTAACGTCGTGGAACAGCACGCGGAGTGTGGCACTGGCAAGGGTGGCGCCAGCGAGCTGGACCGCCGCATAGGTGGGCACCTGCGACAGAGGCATTTTCACAAACAGGTGGTGATCATTAAAGGATTTCTCCTGGCGAGCTTCATGGCTGGCATGAGGGTTCCACGGAAACACTGGTTTTGAGTTCATGGGGGCGCACCTCTCTCCATGGGAACCGCTGGGCGGCGGCGAGGGCGATGGTGACTGCTGGGTTCAGATGGGCGCCGGATATGTGGCCAACCGTGTAAATAACTAGGGTCACCGCCACGCCCCAGGCCAGGGCCACGCCCACGGGTGTTATGTGGCTTCTTTGGTCCACAAATGCCGAGCCGCAGCCGATGAACACAAGAATGTATGTGCCCAGGAGCTCTGCAATGGCCTGCATCATCTCAGATTCACGACAAGGTTGTCAATTGTCATAAGCCTTGTGGCAGTGGGCATATTTACTTCGTTTTTAGGAATTAATCTGGATTGGTTATACTGAAATAAGAGAGATTTTAGTTTGATACATCTTTTATCTTGTACCGCCTGAGATGGAATAACTTGTCCTATTTTTTATTTGAAATAACTTATTCAACTCATTTTTATATACAGAATAAATGATTCTTACAATCAAATTGGAATAACAAGCATACCCAGAATAATTGGACTTATTAATCTTAACTTTTGTATTGTCTCTGAGCTGTAGTTCAATTGGACACCATGCCCTCGAGATCCATTCCCCGCTCTGTAGTCAAAACTACGGGGAATACTCTACTTTACACGGGTAGAAACTTTCGTGAGGGTGTGTCAACTACCCTATTTATTTGGGAAATTATTGCCGAATTCAATTTCCTCTCATTTGGGAGGAAGAATTTGTGTTCAACCACTGGACCATTATTTCCAAAAAAAAAAACTTATTTCTTGTATGTCGGTCGGAAATTAGAAGTAGAGCATCTATGGTTATGAAATTGGATTTAGAAGAAGCATATATTACATGGTTAGCTGTCACTAAACTCTTTGGACACGTAAATTTTAAACAAAATGGATCGATCGGTTGATAAGTTATATTATGACTGCATCTTTTTCCATCCTCTTTAGTGATAAGCTTGACAAGTATTCTAATAGTCGAAGGGGGTTGAGACAAGGAGACCAAATCTTCCACTTTATTTTCTTCTGAGTTGGGCAGATCGACAGGACTAGTGGATGGAACTCAGATTGGAAGAGATAATTTTCGGCTAGCTCATTTACAATTTGCGGATGATATTTTTCTGTTCAGTTCAAGAAGACAAAAATAATAAAACATCAGTTTTTAAATTTGTTTAATTTGAAAGTTATTTGATGTCATGTAAAATATAATAAAACATTAGTTTTAAGATCACTAATTCAAAGTTGGAGTAGAATTTCTATAATCTTCTGACTTTAAAATAATTGGTTTTGAAGCGCGTAGTTTTCATTTTCGGTAGCTTTAGAGTGAACATTGCGGTCTGATAAAAGGTGCCATGCGGGCTGACCTGATTTCAAAATGCATCAATTTATGATATTGTAAACATAAGAAAAATACTGCAAAACAACTTGTAGTAACACAAATGTAAGGAAAACGTTATTCTATATTATTTTACAACATTTTACAGTAGTTTTTTTAAAAAATTTTGGGTTTCCTCTAATCCACTTAATTTAGGAAAAAAGACTCCCTATAACCTCTATATTTAATAAAAATTTCTTATAACCTCACTTTTATTCGGAAAATACCTCAAAAAATTTAAAAAAAGCCCATGAATATTTTGAAATATTTAAAAGCAAACTCCCTGAAAAGGGGTCTTTTCCAAATAAAAGAGTAATTACACACAGTTTATACTAAATTTAGATATTATATAGAGTTTTTCCTAAATTAAGTAGAATAGAGAGACTAAAAACTAAGAAACCCTTTACATGTTACAATGGACATTACATGTTAATGTTACGACTAAACTTGCATCCTAATAATAACTCACCTTTTGAAGGAGTAAGAGAGTAGCATTTGCTTCTTGGGGAGGAACCTTGGTGGGTTTGCCTTCCTCCAAACTAGAGTGCTGGCCCATTGTTGGGGACCTGGGGAAATGCCCTGATGAAGGAGACTGCTGGTCAGCCATCCCAATGCCCTGCTAGGAAGATGACCTCTTGGGAAAGGTCTCCTCAAAATATATAGCAGGGCATGCTATCACCCCAAGGAATTGATAACTTACAAGTCCTTATCCAAGGCAATTAGTTTTGTCAGCCTGACATGTTCCCTCCATTGATTCCAAATGACTGCATAGAAGACATCAAAACAATGTTGGATTTCTTAGGTTTTCTCAGCTCATATAGTAAGGGATTCTTTCACATACCAAACCTAAAGATAGTCATGTTTCAGAATAAACCCTTCTGTTCTACCTATTAATTTGTAAGCCCCCCAGAATCCTAGGTTATTGGATGAACATCCTAGAGAATTCAAGAGAAGTCGATACGACACCGGAAAAAAAAAGTCCTCACCAAAAAGTTTATCTTCCAAATAAAAGTGAGAATTGGGAATTTTTACATTAGAAAGTGATTACAGGGGCTCTTCTGAAATCAACCAGACCACAGGGGTAACTATCTTTAAAAACCCTAAATGACAGCTTAATGCAGCATCTTTCACGTCTATCTGAAGATGCCACTGAGAAGAGGGATATTTTGATGGTATCGTCCTTAATATCTTGTGGATCATGTGAAGCCACACCTCCGAAGATGCTTCTAATGTTTAGGCATTGTCTGATCCATCAAGAAATGACAAAGATAGTACTAAAAACTATTTAGAAGTCAGAGAAAGGTTAGCTAGATACCTGGGAACTTCAGTGTTCCATTTGTTTTTATCGACCAACAAAACTCTATTCTTTTTCTTTCTTTGGGTATCACATTGGAAACGAGTCAGAAGATGGATGGAAATAAAAATAATAGCTTCTGCTTTTCTTCACTATAAAATTTGTCAAACATGATAATGCAAACAGAAGTGATTGTTTCCATTTTTTCTTTATCCTTGATATAATGAGTTATTTTGGATTCTCTTTTTTTATTTACTTCTTATAAATGAGGAAAGGAAGAGACACCAAAGTAAGATAAGAAGAAATGTGAGTCTTTCTTATCTCATTTATTGACTTCTTAGCCGTGGAATGCAGCCCAATGTTGAGTCTACTACCAACGAAAACAATCAGATTCCATTCGTCATCTCCATTTGTGCAATTTCCCATGTGTAGCACTCAATTAACTCAAAGTAAGCCGTGGTGTGTCATTTAGTAATGTATGGGCTAATTAAGTTCTTTGTAATGAATGGGTCGAGCTCATAGTTAGTTAAATGAGGTGCGGGTATTATACACAATATTTGTTCGAATATAATTAGGTGTAAAATGTGAATGAGACAATAAAAAATCTGGTCAAATAATTAAAAGATTAAAAAAATTCGGCAAGACATCTATAAATTTTTTTATCAAGATTTTAAAAAAGTTGAGATAAAAACTATAATGATATAATAAACAGTTCTCAGTCAGATCATGAGTTTTTGTGAATGAAAAGTGGGTTTTTTATTATGTAACATAAATATTCGATGTTTAAGTAGTAAAAATCTTATTTTAAGTCAATAGTATAGTGCATTAAATAGGAAGTATTATTTTTTTTATATATTATACCTGAATAAACGGTTTGTGTCAAAAAATGTGTATTTTTCCTTATTTTTTTGTTCGATATGTATACGAGAGTTTAATTCAAAATTTTTAAAATACATGAATTTATACGTGTAGTATACTGTATTTAATTATCTATGGTCGAGCTAGCCCAAGGGATAACTAGGCTCAGGTCCTCAGCTCGAAAATGCTTAACCGAGCTAGAGAAGATGAGGCACGGCTTGGGCTTAAGCATAATGAGTAACACTTACCTTAATGCCCTAAGGCATAGGCAGATCTAGTGTTTGGCCAGTGGGGTCTCAAGACCCATTGGCTTTTTACAATTCTATAGTTCAATCCAGGTCAGGGTGCCCTAGGACTCCACTGACCCACTCGCAGGACCCTATTGGATCTAGTTCCAGTCACTTAGCCCATTTAGTTAGCCCATGGCCCTATACACATTCACATGTCCATCCCTCATATCTTTTAAATAAATCGTTCAGTCTAAGTGAGTCGCATTGCTGCTCTAACGATGCAAATGTTAACTGATCGATAACCCGAGTATTCAACCGATTATTAATTTATAGGTTAATTAACGAATTGTCTTTTCAAATCGATATTCATAGTGGATAAGATAATGAATATACTTTTTTTTTTTTTTACCGAATACATATGGTACATTAAGATTCAATTATCTGACCGAGTATTAACTTATAGGATCGTTAACAAATAATGTTTCTAAACCGATAACTTAACGGATACGGTCATGGATCTACCTTAGATCCGCACCGAATCCGACCTGTTTGCATCCCTAGATGTCATCCCTCTAATTTAGCCTGCATTATTCAATCTGGGTGACCTCACTGGACAAAATTTCTGCGTCCGCCACTGCCCTAAGGTATGACAGTTGCTACCGTTGTCCAATGGCAAGATCAAAGGATACCTAGGGTCTGTTTGCTTACACGTAAAATATAATCAGGCGGAAAATATTTTTAAAATAATACATTTACAAGAAAAATGCAAAAAAGATTCATCATTTGGTGTTCGTAAAAATATTTTCAATTCTTTCGGAAAAGGGCATCTAGACTTATCTCATAGATGTCAAAATTAAAAAAATGAATTAAGTTTTTTATTGACTAGAGTTTTACGGATAACCAGCTAAGTGATTGTGGTGATATATTTTTCTAGAAAAAATTTTCATGTGGCCCATTTTAGGTGAAAACAAACATACCCCTTGTTGCTGCCCTGCCCTATAAGAGTTCAACAAAACTTAAAGATCATGTACTGTTTGATCTTGTGATCTGATGATGATTGCAGTTACAATACTCCTAATATATTGCAGCAAGTATTACTCCAAGCTAGACAACTAAAGCCCCAGCTAAGGGGTTGAGTCGGGTTAGGCCACGCACTGCCCAATTATCAAAGTAGGAGGAAAATCTCAGCATCTTTTGCACTGCATCGGACGGCTGTCAAATGATACATGTAAGAAGTAATTAGGACAAAGGATCCTAAATCCCCATCCTAAAAGATGCATCAACTCAAATGTCTCCCTCAATGGCCAATACCCACAATGGTTGCTATTGAAGTTATTGGACTATCCAATTCAAAATAAAGGCATTAAGTGGAGTAGACATTATTTATTGTTTATTTTAGGCGTTTTTTCGATATGAAACTACTTTAACACACATGTTCATGTGAAGACCAATTTTAAGTCAATTTTAAGTTGTCATGTGAATCACAAAGATTAAGTGCATGACCCGATTCATAATCATAGACGTGGATATCCTATTGAAGTTATTGGACTATTCCCTCAAAATCTTAAAATATTAAGTGGAGTAGACATTATTATCTATTTAAGTATTATTTTTTGTTCTCTTTTTGATATAAGACTATTCTACCTTTATCTCGATCCTCCTAAGTGAGGAGCGATAGGTATCCTCAGCTTATTGATAGTCCTAACTTCACTTTATTCACTCTTACAAGGATCGATTATTTGATTGGATGTGTCCTTTTGCCTATTTTATCTGCTTAAAAACAGGACTCGAGGGCACTTTTCAAGGAGTGGTATAAACAGCTAAAGGGATGGATCCTTTGAGCATATTGCACTTAGTATTTCTCTTTGGGCACATACATAGTCTGCATCTTCTACGCAATTCCTTGTCTTATTTTATGTTGATGCCATTAGGGAAGTTCTAAGATTCGTTTCGTCTAGGTATCCTAGACAACAAGTTTTGAAGGCCATGTCCAAGATTCGTTTCGTCTAGGTATCCTAGCCAACAAGTTTTGAAGGCCACGTGTTAATATTTGCCTTCCAATTTCAACGAGCGATCGTCCTTAGATTTCAGGTACATTAAACGCACTAGTTTTGTAGCAATTTTAGCTCATTAAAAGTTAGTTTCAAGCGCTTAGCCAGGGATTCCAAACATTAACGATTCCGTTACTTAGTACGATTTTGGAAGTATGCAGCTTGTGTTGAGCAATGATCAAGTCTTTATTTTTATTTTTTTTGAACCGGTACATATATTTATAAGTGACTAAAGATAAAGTCTAAAAGGTCTTCTAGAGTTGGAGATAATTTCGAACTAGTCGATAATTCTGTCTAATTAGGCGAGAAATCCATGTCTACTTGATCATCCAAAGAAGTGATCCTACGGACCAGGATAAACATCCCATAAAAGTTTTAGACTCTAACCATGAATGAAATATGAGACCTTCCAATAGAAAGGCAAGATGTAAACCATGTGCGCTAGGCAGCTGGTTCGCTCCAGTCCCTAGTTGGTCATTAAAAGTTGTTACAAGTCTCATTTTTTCTTTTTTGCAGAAGAAAGTCTGTCAGTGGTACGAGGCCTACTGACATAATACGCAGAATAAACAATTCTTAAGTCTAAGGTGGAGTTACTTATTCTCCTTATCTAGAGAATAAACAATTCTGATGCAGTATAACCTATTCCGCCTATCAAACTAGAACGAGTCTTATTCTAAGAATAAGACCACTTATTCTTCTCCCATTCTCCTATTAAAGTGGCGCTTAAATGGCATGGCCAATGGGAATAGTAAGAAGAGAAAGTAGCTTCTGCCAAGTGCACAATTCATCCGAAGGCTTCGGGGTGTGGCAATGAAGAGAGAAGCATCAACAGTGTTGTGCAATGCATGCACCACCATGTAAGTAGTGACAGACCACAGCAATAAAGAACGAGATCGTCTGGACCCTGTGCGTCTAGACCACTCAACGCCCTCAGACACATATACGTATACTGTGCACGTCATTTTCAAAGATAAATGACTCATATATATATCTTCGTAGGACTCAGTTTCATGCATCTGAAAACATTAGACGTTCCAAACGCACAAGTCTGATCTCATTCCCAGCAATAGCGGTTAGCGAATCAGCCACCTTGGTGGCCGGTCGGCGGCCGGGCACAAGAGCTGTGGCCACAAAAGCAGCTGTGAGGCACAACAACTACGACTGCGTGCGTGTGCGCGGTGGCCGCTGAAAGAATGAGGGGGAGGGAGGGGAGAAAGGTGAGGAGACAGCGAATCCGCATGTACCGAGTAAGTTTCCAAGATTGGCTAATTTATTTTGGACTAAAATACCCCAGTCTGATGTTTACTTTTTGAGGATAAATCGGTAATAACCGAGGGAGCTCAACTAAGTTAGTTAAGTTCCTGGACTCATTGGATCCCTCTTCCATCAGCTGCCAACGGATCCAAATTTTTAGGAATGTTGCGATGCTTACGGCGCCCAGAATCCATGGGAAGGGTAGACTTGGGGAAGAGAAAAGAGAGGCAAATGAAAAAAAAAAAAAAACTGCATCATCCGCACGCCAACGCATGGAAACGTATTCTATTTTATTTTAAACCCTCGAGTCTTAATCCGAGGACCTTCAATACAATCCGCTGCCAGTTAACAGAAACCTGACAGTAGATTGTATCATTTTCTCTACTATTTTTATCTCAACTCTACTTTCTCTCTCTCTCTCCTTCCTTTGCTGTCCTTCCAACTTTCTTAAAAATAACAAAACAGGTAAGTTTCTCCAATTTTTTACCCACTTAAACAGGGAAACAGTGAATTAGTTTTTTTTTTTTTTTTTTTTGCAATTTAATAGTGGAATAGTTATCATGGTAATGAAGAAGGATCCGCGCCCCTGCAGCCGTATCAGCTGGGTAAGAAAACTAGGAAATATTTTCTCACGGCAGTATTTTAGGGCTAGAATAACAACAAATTTACCGAATAAGAAATGATCAAAGTATAATTATTTTAAAAATTAAATCAAAACTTCTAATGAAATAAGTTTCAAGTACAAAATAGTCTCAAAAGAAAAAACACTTCCAAATACCCTATTAATTGAGTGGTTAGCAATCAATTATGAGGTTATAAGCTCAAACCCTACGTTGTATTGTGATTTGGAGCAGGAAGAATGTTTTCCTTGTACAACACGACACATGCATAAAGAACTATCACATCCCCTCCCCCACCACGTCGTTCGGCTTTAGTATGCAGTGGGATGATTCATTTCGGTATCCTCTACATTATTTTCAGCGCCATTTTGATTGAAGAATAAGAGAAGAATAAGAATGAATAAGGAGAGAATAAGCTTAATTTTGCTTTGACAAGCGAAATGACTTATATCAATGCAGAATAATATATTCGGAGAGGAGAATAAGTCATTCCATCCTAGACCCAAGAATTACTTATTATTCTTATTTTATCCGTAGGCCCTACAAAACTATCAAATTGAAATACTCCTTATTCTAGTATACGTTATTCCGTCAGTTAACCTCACGTAACAACTTATTCTGCAAATAAAGTGAGACTCAAGTCCAAAACACTTACCCTGTTAGGTGGAACCTTGGATCGCGCATGAAACACTCGCCTACTTGATCAGAAAATTCAAGTCCTTGCCTAAATTCGAATCCAATTATCTACTAATATGTGTAAATACCTGGCAACCAAGCCATCTGACAAGAAAGAAGCTCACTCTTTTTCTTGTGGATAATCTTCTCATTGTGGGGGTGTTTCATGTATTGAAGAAACAGAGACTATTTGTCGCAAGTGAACCAAGCTAATCCTACCAAATTGACTTGAACGCAGGTATTAATATTACAGAAACAAGTATTTTAATGAAAATCAACGAATGTCGAGCACGATTGATATTAAATACTATGCCATACATAAAATAGAAACTCATACACCGTTGTGTCTGAAGTGTTGTTTCGTTTGACTGACATACTGTAAAATGGTGAAAATTATCATTTTTTGAGATAAAATACAGTGTTTCACGGTGCTTTACAGTATTTTGAATCAGACAAGGATCCCAAGTTTTACCAATAGAATGTTCGTGATCTACTGCAGTTTGCAATGCCATAAACTCACTGAATATGCCAAAAAGGTTCAGACACCTTTATTTCACAATAAGTAGCGGACATAAGGGAATAATAGAGATCAAAGATGGCCTTCAATTTCTTTGAATTGAACCAGATTCCACCCAAATTACGGGGCAGAGTTAGCAAGATGGTACCCACAGCACAACTGCTCATGTGAACCTCTAAATTACAAGGGATTAAAGTATACATCCTCTCTTTCGGCCACTACGCTTCTAAGGACACTGTGAGAGCCTTTAACATGAAAGTTTCAAAACAAGAATACATATTTACAATTGAATAAGCACATATTCCGAGGGAGAATGATCGACTCAATACTCCAGTTACCAGAAGTGTTAATACTGACAAAAAAAAAAATCATCCTTGGATGGTATTTGTACGCATATTGATAAGCTGATACTTAAGCCATGAGTTTCCTTAGTCTTTTCTCCGCTGTTATAGCTGCCTTGTTTTGAGGTTCCAGAACCAACGCATATTTGAAATCTGCGAGTTCCAAAATAAAGAATAATAAGTCATGTAAATCAGCAAAAAGTACACACGGTCACAGACACAATCACTGGTAGGTATTTAGAAAGGACGCCAAATGCTCTGAACTCTGACAGCTGAACTGTGCATCACTTTTAATAGCTTTTCCATTTAAGGTAGCATTGCAATTGATTAACTTTTTCTGAAAGTAGGAAGTACCACATATGCATTAAAAATAAAATTAAAAATGTCTACAAGTACACTGAAAGAAAAATGCTATTCCCAGACCCGGAAAAAATCATACATAAGATGTTAACTCCCAAAAAGAGATCCAGTATACAAAAACCCATATCCATGCGGTGTGGCCCTAACTACATACAAAGAAATCTCAAACTACTAGCTGAACTATGGACATTCACCCCTTCAAAAATATGGGCCCAACACCTGACTCAATCACTGATTCATTAATTAAAAGGGAGAAGTGCATGCACAAAGTACACAGCTTTAACCTACTCTCTAGGGACCGCATATTTGAATTAGGAGGTTGACATGAAGCTCAAGATAGAAGATCTTGTCAAATTCTCAAAAACAACATCCTCGCCTCTGCCACATACCAAGCAGCCTGTCTGAAGGTGTTCTATAAATGTAGCATATCAAGTGAGCTACCATGCACAGAAGTGCCTATATCTTCAGAAACATACAAGAATTCCAAATAGTTCTATGATAATGACAAAGGATTCTTCTAACATAAAAAAGTATGATATACCTCATTAAAGGATGGGATGGGTGAAAAGGGGGAAGCGGGTTCAGAAAAGAGGGATGGCAGCCAAAGACAGCCAGGCTGTGCACAAAGGAGCTGTGCCTTCGGTGTCTCCACCAGGGACGGTGCAGCATGCTATAATGTGCTGGATCTGTAAGAGGGGTGGTCACCTGGCTCAAGAGTGTGCCCCTGGGAGGAAGATGCCCAGAGAAGAGGGAAGTAACAAGGTTAACTACACACAGCCTTGCATCCTTGTCCACCCAGCAAGGGAGGCTAACATCTCTGGCCCATATGAAGAATTTGATAGGGAGCGATGGGAGGTCCTTTCCTCTAATCTGATTCTCCATTCCGCCTGGGTGGATCTGCATGTTCAAGAGATCACCAAAGAACTGGAGGCCACCTGTGGGAGAGCTGGAGCATGGACCGCATGGCAGATGATGGTTGCATCTTGGTTAGCTGCGCTGGCTGGGAGCTTGCAGATGAGCTTCTGCAGCCCAGAAGAGTAGTGATCGCAGGGAGAGAGCTCAAGGTCGAATGTGGGGCCCCGTCCTAGGGCCAAGATATTGAAGCAGCCAAAGCTTGCGTGGGTTGTAATTGGCAGGATTCTGACACACCTGTGGAGAAAAGTGGTGGTGAGGGTGGCAAAAGTTGGGTCATATGGTTAGGGTGGACAAGAAGGGGTAAATTATACACAGAATCTTTGGGTCCAGGTTTTGGTGGTAATGGAGGTGGGGGAGCTTCTTGTCAGCTACTGGGGCCGTGTTTGAGGTGTGGCGTCAAAGAGCACAGCATTAGGTAGTTGTCACTTAGGGACCTGAAGGTGGTGGCTGGGATCGTTGGGGTCAGTTTTGAAGGTCTGTCAGATGCTAATGTACAATGTGTGCTGGACTGGGCCAATAATCACTCGTCAAGTAAGGGGGAGGACAACGAAGGAAAGGACTGTAACAACAGATGGGTTTGCCACTTCAGAGACAATCTAGTTTCCTTCTTCAGTTGAGGGGGCCAACTGGATAAGAGGCTCTAGTCCTCTCCTTTTGATTTTCTTTCGGGGTGGGTTCATTCATGCCTTCTATTCAATGGGTTTCTGTTCCGCAGGGTAATACTTGTATCCAGGGTTGGGTTTACTTTTGGGGATTTAAACAGGGTTTTGGCACCTTGAAACTTGTTTTATTTTATAAATTTGTGGTACCATCCCTTTCCAAGAAAAGGATATACCTCATTATCCAATACATCCCACCTCAGAGAGGGATCTGATGTCTCCCACTATTCAACAAACTAGAGCACATGGCACCCAAAATTGCCCAGAGGTAGTTCTTTGAAACAAGTGCCAGCCAGACATCTGGCTCTAATCCACAGCCACTAATACCTAGAAGATGATAATTGGCATTCATGCGATTAACCCATAAGCTGCCTTCCTGGATTCAGAGCCCTAATCCACCTAAGGGTGGCATTTGACCTCACCTTACAGATGTCAAAACCATACCCTGCTTTCTCTTTGCCCACCATACCCCAGTAGTCCCACTATCTCATCCCGTCAACTCGAAAATAAAATAAAATAAAAGTACCCTACAATGACTCAATTGGGTCATCAAGAATCACTAGGAGTTGAGAAAGAATTTAACCAGGGATGTTGAAAGAAACAGCTCTGCATAACAATTTGGCCATGAAAGCACTGTTCTTCCCACGAATCCCACCCTATAAATCATCCATCAACTTTCTGCATTAATGCACTCCCAGCCCCTAGGTCTATGTTCAAGAGGTAAAATGCAAACCCAGGTGACAAAAGGAATTCTGTCAATACCACACTGAAGCAATCTATTAACCCTTTGTCTCATCTATGAAATCAATATCGAACAAAAGAACAATCGAAAAGGATTGCTAAGGATGCTCAGGAGTCAGGCCCACTGCTGGAGGATATACAGGGAGTAACAAACCGAGAGCAATCAGTGGAGCACGGGTAGGTGTAGGCATAGCTTAGGCATCAGCCTAAGCAGCACCTAGGCACCAAGGCGCCTTCTATGCTTCAAGGTGCCGGCCTGCCTTAATTGGGCCAGCAAAAGGCATGCCAAGTGTCTGCTTCAGTGGCCAGGTGGCCCGCTTACCCCGCCTGCGCATTTAGCAGGTACCTGGGACGGTTAGGCCCAATAACCTAGGCTGGCTTACCGGCCTCCTTAAAACCCCTTAACCCAATACCCCCGAGCCCTCTTCGTCACCTCTGCATGCCTTTTCCCACTCCAATGCCAGTGGTGCTAAGGTTTTGGGTCAGCACCCCCGTTGCCGACTCGCCATCTCCATCTCCGTAGGTCTCTCTCTCTCTCTCTCTCTCTCTCTCTCTCTCACGCGCGGACGAAGTGTGAAACCAGGCCGTCCCCTCTCTCTGTGTCTGTGAAGTGTGCGACCCCTAATCCCCCTTCTCTGTTGTCTGTGAAGTTTGAAACCAGCACCCCCGAACAACCCAGTCTCTTTCTTGTACTCTCACTCTTATGTCTCCTACGTCTGTGCAAATAGGACAGATCACACCCCTCACCCCTCTCTTTTTTGCATGAGCCATGTGACACAGTGCGTGTGTCATTAGTCTGTGACTAAAAATGGGGTGTCTACACGACACACCTAAACCCCCCTCTCTCTCCCACAGACCAATACACGTGCTCTCTCTCTCTCTCTCACACACACACACACACTCAGACTCACTTGTGATTGAACTGCCCCCACTTCCCTCTGTCTATGTGTGACTGTCTGTTATTGTCTAGATTGGATTGGATAATTGATTTGTTTCTTTTACTTTTGTTGTTGTTTAGACTCATTCTAATTTGATTTAGATGATCTCATAATCATGGTGGATCAATTTCCTTCAATTTTAATGTTAAATATGATGTTACTGTTGTTTTTCATTTATAATAAAGAATCTACAACTAATACATGTAGCATATATTTTAAGGAAAGGAGGTACCTAGTTCGCCGCCTAAGCACCGCTTAAGCAGCTGCCTTATCACTTAAGTGCTTAGGTGCCCAAAAAATGCCTTGGATTGCCTTGGCACCTTCACAACTATGATGGGTGGTGAAGCGAGTGAGATCAATTGGGATGCTAGAAAAGAAGTGGAGATCGGTGGGAAGCCTGACATGGAGAAGGAAAAGTGGGAGATGCTTTGCATGTTACAAGGAATAGCGGTTGACATAAGTGTGCAAGGGGCCAATTGTAGACATGGTCTACAGGTGACCTTCCATAGGCCGAGGGGATTCCTCTTTTTTCTTCATGAGTTGTCCAAATCAAAGGATAGTGGGTAAAAATACATAGGTTTAAAAAAGTCAGCCTTGCTCAATAGGTTGCCAATGGAGCCATGACCTGTCTATGCTGGTGATAGAGGTATTTCTCCCAGTAAGGAGATTGAAAGGAACAGGCAGGTGATGCTTCCATCTCATCTGGTTCCAACCTTTGACAGTGGAATTCCAGAGCCATCTCAACCTGTCAAGGAGAGTCATATGAACATTTTACGGCAACAATGGCTAAACTCGGACTGTTCGGTGCTAATCATCTTGCCTCGTAGGTGATGAGGCAAGGACCAGGAAAGAAGATGGGGAGAATGCACAAGCTGAAAACTTTCTAGAGAAAAGAAGAAAGGGACATCAAAAGGTTGAGGCACGGCTACTCATGGCGCTCTAGTGGACAACTTATCACTGCAAACCTGTCACTACGAGGGATGAACAACAAACATCCTGGGCTTTGATTCCTAATTATGCAGTTTTTCTGGAAAGGTTGCTCTGAAGGGTCCAAGAAAGGTGGGAAACTGAGGTCTCTTGGGGAAGGGTTTGCAAGGGTAAAGAGAATGGAGGAATTAGAGTGAAGGATATTTGACTTTTCAACTTGGCCTTTGCTGGACAATGGCTATGGCAGCTAGGCAATGTGATTAAAGAGAAGAATTGTTCCAAAAGTAGGGTATGAGTTATCTCTCTATAGATGAACTATAGCACATCCTATGCTTGGCAAGGTATCCTCCAAGCAGTGGATGTTTTTGTAGCGGCGACCCAAGTTTTCTTATGAGACGGCAGGCAATGCCTCTTTTGGTCAGATAAGTAGTGCACGCCTCAGCCACTTTCTTGCATGTTCCCTAAGCTTTTTGGCATCTTCTCAGATCCTCTTGCACTTGTAGCCCAAGTGTTTAATGTTTGATGTATGGGACTGTTGACTCCTTGCTTCAGATGAAACCTTTGAAACGTAGAGTTTCAGGAATTGGTCTCCCTTTAGCGGCTCCTGGAGGATTTTGCCACTCATGCCTCCATCCAGTATTCCTGGATATGGACATAGGAGACACATTGGGCTTTCTCTATCAGATCAGCTAGCAGGTTATCACAAATGGGAGTTTGTGGACTCTTAAGACTCCATGAAAGTCAAGACCTTGATATGGAGGATCTCTATTGGCAGGCTACCTACTTCTGATAGGCTGATTCATTTTGAGTGTGATGTGCCTTCCTTGTGTTCCTTATGTGGGGAAAAGGATGAATCTTTGGATCATCTCTTTGTTCACTGTGCCTTTGTAATTGATGTTTGGTGCACTATTCTTACAAAGGTGCATCAACAACTATGGCAGGCAAATTATGGACCCCCTCTTTAAGCAACGGCCTCTTCTCGTGGCACCTAAGGCTGATTGCATTGTTTGGTGGTTGATTCTTCATGCCACATTATGGGCCATCTAGGGGGAGAGAAATAGATGGATCTTCAAGAATGAAGTTTGGGTTTCAGGTAGCATTTGGGTTTTTGTGTGGTGGGGTGAGGGAATAGATCTGAATCTGGTGTAAAGAGCTTATTGATACTTCCTTTTTGTCTTTTTAGGGGAAGCCTGAGTGGGTATTTTGTTTTCTGCCTCCTGTCTATCGGGGCTTTTTTGAGAGCTATATTGTATAAATTTGTACACCTCTTTGTTTATTAATACAATTGTGTGGTACCGTCCACTTTCAAAAAATTATGTTGATTCATCCCCCATGAGGAATGGCCAAACCCTCTCGCCTAACTTGACTTTGATTTCCCACTATGAGAGCTGATCCAGGCACTAGCCCCGCTACTGAATTTACAAAAGTCTGTCTCTCTGATGCGATGTTTCCTTTGAGACCAGGATCTCACCAGATGCTCTTGCCACTCAGAAACAGAGGCTAAGGTGGATGGTTGGCTATTAGATATTATAGTTATCATGGCCATCCTTGATGTGGATTACCTAGAAACATACTCAGCTCCACTAACAGAGAGCCCCTAGGCCCTCTACTGTATAAATATCATGAAGTATGTGGGCCATGTGGTATATGGACACAAACAACATCCATGCCTAGCTCTTGGTGGAAGTGGGACTTGGGAGTGGAAGCCATCATCTCCAAAGAAAATAACCTTCCGTCACTGGGGATATGCACTTGTAGATCAGGCTGTTACCATTGGGGGATGCTGAGAACTTGTTACAATAATGGTGCTGGCATCAGGGGAAAAACCTGTTAGGACTTGAGGTGCAAGACTCCAAGACTTCCCAATTCCAACAGAACTAGGATACAAAAATGAAAATTCATCACACAGGAGTCTTTTTGGGCTTCCATGTCATCAACAATTTTTCCAGCAGGGTTAAGAGATTACAGGCCATTCCTGCACTCACTGAAAGCCTCAACTAGACATGCAAACCACATTCATGTCTGAAACATTTCAATGAACAAAAATGCAGGAAGTCTTTAGAGACGGTGATGCTTACATTTTAACCGGGTTGTTTGGCCAGAAGGTGGTGGCAAATGTAGGGTCCAAGGCTCCAAGTGGACAGTAAACCCTGGCAAACTAGGATCTCAAAGCGGTAGCATAAACAAAGCAGTATTCCCTGCTTCGCTATATGATTTAATTTATCCCTTTGATACTACTAAGACGAAGGACCCTAACTGAAAGCCATGCATGCATTTTCCTTCTAAGTTCTCCATTCTGTCCAATCACCTGTTAGGGAAATCTCTTTTCTTTCAAATGCCAACAACCTCAGAGACATTCCTGATAAAGAAATTTGTAATAAACAGTTCATTGACCCACCATGCGTCACTCAAAAAATTGATTATTTCCCCTTATATCGCCAATGGTCAGGCAACATACAATCGCCATAACCTTCAAAAAACATACAATCACCATAGCAGGCCCCTTCCCCCCTGAAAATCACCCTTCATGGTGCAAAGTCTTGTTTGAGCTTCAATGACTATAGTTGTCGAGGCATCTGCCTAGGTGAAAAGGTCTCCTGTTTTCGAAGCCCAGGTGGTTGAATGCTTTCCTAAGCCTTGGAAAAGTGGCTAGGAACAACTTACGCATGCGTAGGCTAGTTCATGGGCTGAACAAACTGAGTCTATTAAGACCCAACCCTAATAAAATAATGTTGTAGGGTTGATTGGGCCCTAGTTCCTGATACCCCTTCATCTCATGTACCTTATCATTTCATCTTCCTTGTCGTTCTTGGCCATCCCTTCTCAGGGATCCAATCTTGGTAGTAGGCACTCATAAATGGATAATAAACTTCACTTCCTGTGATGGGCACAAGCTAACAAGCCTCCTTGGCAACGTTGACAAACTTGGAAACCCTCATGGCCAGTAGCATCTGCTCAAATGACTCCCTCAAGGAGCCAGACAATAAAGCAAAGTCCTTTTGGCAAGTATGACAGATAAAATAGGTTTAGTCCCTCTCTTTATCCACTAAACCTTCCCATCCTCTCCTCCCTCCTCGGTAAGTGTTTTTCTCCCTGTTTGCATCTCCATCTCCATTGCCTAACTGTTAAGGTGTCACCTGGGTGCCACTTAAGCAGGTGCCTAGGTGCTTGGGGACCCCAAGTAAGCCTTGGGTAGCCTTACTGCTTTGACAACTATGGTACCATCTCTTGGTGCCAACATCGAACAAAATGCAAAGTCTCCACCTTGGTACTTAGCACTAGCCTCCAAGAGGAATAAGTGCTACAGCATCCAAAGTGAACAAGTTCATTTCCAGGCATCTACAGCATCACAAGTGAACAAGTTCATTTCCATGCATCTACAGCATCACAAGTGAACAAGTTCATTTCCAGGCATATTGCCCATAGAGTTAAGCAAATAATTGATTTTCGTCACCCCATCCTTTCAGACTACTGATATAATTCGGTCTAAAATATCATTGATCTTGACCATTTGTTGTTGCCTTTTCTTCCTCACCCTCTTCCTTTTACAGCTGCAAATATTGCCTTCAGCTTCCCACTTCATTTAGGAGGACAAGTAGACAACTTATTCCAACTCCTGTGTCATTCGTTGTAACCTAGACTCTCCCTTCTGCAGTCATCTTCTTATTTTTCTTTTCCTCCGAAGCCACCATTGCTCCCTGTCACAACACAACATTATTGTCAATGATCACGCTGGAAACGTGTGCCTGCCTCTGGCGGTGCAGGGGCTTGCATACAACCTTGTCGTTGACAGGCTCATGCTGTCATTCACACACTTTGCTGCTTGATTTGACCTATATGTATATCAACCACCATTGATGGTTCTGACATGAATCATATTCCATGAGGAAAAAAGTTTTAACATCTGCCAGAAACATCATGTCATGAATTGATGAGCATCAAATGAGAACTGTTGCATCACTGGTCACATAGACCAAAAGCTTTTCATCAACCTTTTAGCACTTTGTTCCTTTTGGCCATTCTTCCTCCCCTTGTTCCCAGGTAAGCAAAGTTTCAAACTACCATTGAGTCAAAAAAGATAAGACAACTACATTTTCTAAAGACAATCCATACATCTCAAATGTTAACACCACATGAATGGAGATAAAGAATTAAAAACATCATCCCTTGCAGAAAAATTCAAAACAACCAGCCTAGTCCACATCTCAGTTAGGGCTGCAAATGAACCAATATGCTCAACCAACAATTTGTGAGACTGCTTGATAATAACTTGACTCGGCTCATTTTAAGCTAAATAAACAAGTTCGAACACAAATTTAAGCTCGTTTGTTAAATGAAGGGAGCTTGAACACAAGCGAGCTCGACTCGATTATGTTCATGAACAAAGGTCATTAAAGTATTCGTCAAGATCTCATTAAAGTACTCGAGAGCTCATTTACATACCCATTTAGAGCCCATTTGAGTACTCATTAAGACCTTTCAAATACTCATTTAATTATTTTATTCACCAATCAACTTAATTAACAATATATTTAATATCTTATAGAGTTTTCTATCAAATACCTAGGGGCGCAAACAAAGTGGTACTCACCATAATTTGGCCTAAGTTTATAAATTTAAATTAAAAAATTGAATTAAATCTATTATGGACTCATTGAGCTTGCGAGCTACTGGATACTCAGCCCGAGCTCATTCAATGCTCAAACGAGCCAAGCTTGAATAACTGCCATGGATACTTGGCTTGAACTCAAACTAGATTAACATTAGCCGAACCAACTTTGAACAGGGCAAAACAAGGCAAAACTCGTCTCTATTTGGTTCCTTTGCACCCTAGTCTTAGTCTCTCTAACTATCTCTCATCATAGATCAAACTATAGACAATTCAAAACAATAACCATTCAACCAGCCAACCCTTATAGAAAGAATTGATTTTATAAGTCCATGTATGGTTAGGATTTTTTATTTTTTTTTGAAAGTGATGTATAGTCATGATTATATTTTACTAAAGTAGGCTCTAGCTAGGCACCCACTTATCAGCACTGAGATGGTATGTCTACTCCACAAAACTGACGGTTTTTTTAGTGGATGGTAACAAAAGATGTATTAATTAAGAATTGAAGAATGTACATGTTCCACATTGTTGACTTGAGTCCTTGACAGCTATGATATTTAAGTAGAATTAGCTTCCCTATGAGAAGGGTTTCTTTTGGTCCTCTATTAGTTACACATTGTGTACACCGGTATCCACCAGTTTGCCCCATTTGGATTCTTTGAAAACAACTCATTCTCTAACTCCTTCCAGATGCAACACCTCTGTTTCTCGACAAATCAGTGACACTTCCCACCTCAAATTGACAAGCAACATTTTTCACACAAGAATGAAAAAAATACATCATTTCTCTAGACCAGGAATCCTATCTTAAAGAGAATCCACAGCTAAATTAGAGGTTTTCTTACCTCGAGTGGCTTCTTTGTAAGAAAGGAGCATTTCTCTTGCTGTTCCTCGCCTCAGGTATGCTTTCACATTCTGTAAATGGAGGTGAAACATTTGAAAATATTAACGATATGGCCACAAAATTAGACGAATTGACACGTTTTATGAGAATGTAATGAGGTAACAAGATTCAGAACTGCCGCAGTAATCTTGTGAGATGAAGTCATCATCAGCTGCCATCCATTATGGACGAGTGCCAGAGTTATCATGTAAGAAATGAAGCAAGCATTTTCTGCTACCCACAGTAACATGGAACTTCATAATGGTGTTGCTTTACGAATCAACAGCTTTCAGTGTAAATTTCCAAAAAGATCAAATCAGTAGCATGGGCAATCATTATTCAGAAATGGTGGTACAAGTATTTGTTTAACAGTTTTTTTATATACCCTCCAATGGTTTGGGCATAAAAGCAAATAAAGAAAAAGGGAGGGTGAGGGAGAATAAGCAAGACACCCCACCGGTGCGGGGCTTCCTTTTTTTCTTCTCTTTTAAAATAAAAAAAAGAAGAAGAAGAAGAGAAAGAATAGTAGGAGAAAGAGAGAGTACCAGTTGGGGGGGGGGGGTTCCACCAGTTGGCTCCCTACCCCCCCCAAAAAAAAAAGAAAAAAAAAACTGGTGGGGGGGTCTTGGCCAGAAAAAAAAAAAAAAAAGAAAGAAAAGAAAAGAAGAAGAAAGAAAAGGAAAGGAGGGGGACCACCAGTGGCACCCCCCACCAATGGCACCCACTGGTGGGGGGGTGCCACTGCCCCCCCCCCCCCCACCCCAATCCTCTCTCTCTCCCCCCCTATCCCTCTCTTTTAAAATTTCAAAAAAACAAATGGTAGGAAAGGCCACCGGTTAGCCTCCTCCCATCCATTATAAATATCCCTTGATGGGGGCTGTTGAAGACGAACAAAGAGGAGCACGGAAAGAGACTCGAAGTGCTGTCCGTCCACTCTTCAAGGCAAAAAAGACGAAGCGTTTTATTATCCTAGACTTTAAGGGGATTCATTCCTATTGGTGGAATGATCCTAATGTGGGATTCACTTATATCGTTTAAGTGATCCTTTATATATATCCTTTATGTATGGCTCATGCATTTTGAGTCATATATATCACGATATTTTGTTATCTTGATTAAGTGGCCACATGTCCCACTAATCAAGTTACATGTTTGATGTACTTTGTAATCCATGAATTCAATGAATTAACCATGCACCATTTTGTGAATTTATGCTCATACTCGTATGATCAAATCAATCCTTTAATAGATCCTTAGCAGGTCTTTGGTTTCATAATAAACCCTAAGTGCATCTTAAAAGATAAATGACATGGCATGTCTTGAAGGATAATTATTGGATCTAAGGGCCTCTACCATTATCACAGACCCTTAACGGATCTCTTAATATCCTTTAAGACTAAAGGATGCTTAAGGGTCATCAATATAAGTCTTTAGAACCAATAAAGAACATCTACTGAAGGATACTTACTAGATTTAAGGGTCCTCAATAATTCGTAAGTGGGTCCACCAATATCCTTTAAGTCTTTTAAGTATCCCTGAATAATTCTAAAAAGGAATGGCATCGGCACGTTACCAAGCATGAAACCTTTAATTTTAAAGAGTTTAATGTTAATGTGCATCCTCTAGGGATGTAAGTGGCTCATTTCAAAATTTATCTCCTACATGACGTGTTAGTGTATGATTTTCAATAGGCAACACCAGATGGTTAATCAAGGGTTGCCGATCATTGATTGGCGTAATTAACACTGACCAAGTCAATGGGGAGAGGTCAAATTCACAGGTCCTCGCCTGATCCAAATTTCTAGACTCCCTGAGGGCTCATCCTAAGTTCTCAAAGTCTAACCAAAATAAATCAGAAAATAAAAGAAACGAACCCACAAACTTTTACTTCAGATATACTAAACTTGTTCCTTTGGCTTTTTGACTAGCTTTCATCGTGCATATAATATAATCCTTTTAAGTTTAAATTTATTATATATCAAAAGCATGCATTTTTTAAACAGTGGATAAATTGTTATTCTAGAAACAAAAGCCTTGATTAAGATCCTAGGAAAATTCTCCATTGAAGAAGCTACTTCTCGTGGATCTCTTGATTGTGGGATTTTAAGACAAAAGAAGCCACTCAAGACCCATCATTGAATTGTAGGGCTTGTTTCCCCTTTTGCTTCTCTCATCTTTCCCTTTTCCTTTAACCCAATAGCCACTGGGTATGCTCTTTTCCTTTTGAATATTGAGATTGTAAGTTGTCTAAGTAGTTAGCGCACTCCTCACTGTCCTTGGGTGGATTGTTTTGGTTCGAGGGATTTTTTACGTACATGGAGGGGCTTTTTGAGGTGTTTTCTTTTTGCTTGTACACCCTTTTTGTGTGTGTGTGTGTGTGGGGGGGGGGGGGGGGGGGGGGGGGGGGGGTTGTTATGGGGAACTCAATGCAATTGGCAGTTGGTTAAGGCTTAAGGCAGGACACCCAGTGATCCAAGTTTGAGTCTTAGTGGGGCCATTTACCTATATTGTCTTTTTACACTGCCCGGAATAGTAAACCGTGGGTGGCAGGGGGAATACCACCGGGTCAACCCCCCGGACGGGGGGTGACAGAAATTGAACACATGACCTCTTGGATTACCACTCCCAAGTGAAAGCCGGTGTTACCAATTCTCCCACTCCCCGCCCCCATCTTTGCTTGTATACTTGTAGATATTCATTTTTCACTTTAGTGAATACATGCTAGCAGATAGCTCAGAAGGAAAAAAAGGAATTGGATAAAGATAATCCTTCTTGGTCACTCATGGGTGTCCTGATAACTGTCTGAAAATACAAACGGACGCAAGACAATTACTGCAAGAACCCTCATACTTATTGGAAGCAGATTTGATTACGGATTGTGACCCACCAATATCAAGAAGAAACCCTCGTACTAAGATACCTAGGGTCCTTCAAATGACAGTTTCAGGGGAATGAGACCTAAGGTGGGAAGCATGAAGGGAAATGGAGCATAGGGAGGAAACTGCAATGTAGTAGCATGCAGGCAGGAGGGGAGCACTCTGTGGCAGCGAGTGGCAAGGAGTGCAGTAGGTCGTTCGCAGGTGAGGAGAGGCCCTCCTCTCAGCTCCCCTGTGCCCTGAACAAATAAAGAGGTTAGGGTTGAATTGGTTGATGAGGGACAAAATTACAAAATGGCAAACTCCCAACCCCACAAGATACCCTCACAAACATAAATATTATGTGAATTTGTTGAGTTCTCTGTTTTCCTGATTTTTCCCAAGTGGATCATGTATCCTCAATATATCAATCTAATATTTTTCTCTCTTCATCAATATTTTTCCAAGTGTAGAACAGTCTTTGAGGGTTGATCCTGGATAACAGGAGCTTAAGCTACACAACTGATGAGGTAGATTTTCTAGCCACTATGCTGTCCATCCCAACATTGGTCAGGCACTTGGAACTGTGGCACATAAGATAGGCATCAGGCAAGCAGCCAGAAATAAAACCTAATCAAATTCTTATATTCTTCATTTAGATCTAGGCAACCAAAAATTCAATCAGGCTAATGATGGTGATCATCATGGATCATCAGCACGATGATGATTATGATGATCAAAAGCGTGATGCTTCCATCAATGAAAAGAATGTTGAAACTTGACCTAAGAAACTACATGGCAAAATTCTGCAAAAGCACAAAATTGAAAAATAGGACATGCATAGGAAGATCCAGCAAGATGCAAATTCAGGTCATTTCATCATTGAAGAGTTGGTTATTAAAAAATAACTAGGAAACCAACTCATTGAAAAAGCAAACCATCGGTTCACTTGTTGTCCAGCAAGTCAGAGAATCTCTGAGTTTAGTTGTACATCTGACAAATGACTATGATCCATGGTTGGCAGTACCGGCCGATACCGGTGCGTACCGGCCGGTACGTACCGGTATTGGCCGGCACCGATACCCTTGATTTAAAGGGTATCGGCCGGTACCGGACCGGTACTGGGCCGGTACCGGTACCCACCGATACTGGTACTGCCATCCTTGCTATGATCAAGGAAGTGCAGTAGTGCCAAAACCTTCATGGAGGCCACAAGTTCTGCTGCTGCTATGGGAAGGCATAATAAGAGGTGCAGGTTTCTTGGCTCAATCAGTCAATGATGACAAAGTGAGCAAAGAGAAAAGGCATACCACAGCCCATGTGCGTATAGGATGAATAACTCGATGTTATTCTTCTCCTGGGTGTGGACTCGCACTCTTTGATGGTTGAATGGTTCAAACTCTACTCCTAACATAGGGAGGGCCTCTTACCTCTACATGGTTGTCCTCAAAGGTCATCGCAAGAAGGCACCATTTTTGATGCAGAAGACGATGCATGGTTGGGGTTCCTTTCATTGGCTTTTATTTGGACCATTTATGGTCCCACTATGTTTGTTTTTATTCCCTAGGAATTAAAGAAACTTGAATAAGGGAAGTCCAAGAGTCATAGAGGGATCTCCAAGAGTCAGGGGTTACAAACCAACTCCCTATATATGTATGCGTTTTTTAGAGGAAAAAGGGAGATGAATTATTGAAAGAAAAAAAAAATGACCTGATGTGTGTGTTCTACCTCTGTGACGGAGGTATTTAACTGGTGCGACGCCAGTCCTCTTCCCCTCCTCAGTGCGACGCCGAGGAGCCTTCCCTCCCAGCTCCGGTGCGACGCCAGAGCCTTTCCATCGGTGCGACGCCGACTAGTTCCCCTCCTCTAAACTCCACTTTTATCCCCCCCTCCTGTCCCGCATCAGTGAATCATCAGATAATGTTGTGTGGGATCAAGCACTCATTGTTGAAGCCAGATTTGACTTACTTGATGTTCCAGAAGTCCAGTGCGATTCCCTATGTCTTGCAGATGTTGCTTCATCTGAGTTTGACTTGCTATGGTGTAACTTTGAGGCCTATTGTCAGTGCCACCTTCAGCTCCATACCCTTAAGATCTATATGCAGTCAATTGTACGCCGCTGGTCTGTGGTCCCCTTGCTCTTCATATGGCTTCTTCGGTATTTCAAAACTCGAGGACGAGTTTTTTCGAACCAGGGGAGATTAATGTAGAAGACGATGCATGGTTGGAGTTCCTTTCATTGGCTTTTATTTGGACCATTTATGGTCCCACTATGTTTGTTTTTATTCCCTAGGAATTAAAGAAACTTGAATAAGGGAAGTCCAAGAGTCATACAGGGATCTCCAAGAGTCGGGGGTTACAAACTCACTCCCTATATATGTATGTGTTTTTCAGAGGAAAAAGGGAGATGAATTATTGAAAGAAAAAAAATGACCTGATGTGTGTGTTCTACCTCTGTGACGGAGGTACTTAACTGGTGCGACGCCAGTCCTCTTCCCCTCCTCGATGCGACGCCTAGGAGCCTTCCCTCCCAACTCCGGTGCGACGCCAGAACCTTTCCATCGGTGTGACGCTGACTGGTTCCCCTCCTCTAAACTCCACTTTTATCCCCCCCCTCCTGTCCCGCATCAGTTTGGTATCAGAGCGTACCCAATCCCCCACTGCGTCGTCGCTCGCCGTCGCTGCTCGTCGTTGTCATGCCCGCCATCGACGCCTGCTCCAGCTGCCGCTGCTATCGTTCCCATCGTCCCGCAGTCGTCGTCCCGCAGACGCCACCACCACAGTCACCTACCGCCACCGGCAGCGTCACCGTCCACCACCACAGCCCCGCTGCCCCCAGTGCCGTCACCTCCCCACATCGTCGCCGTCGCAGCCCCACGTTGTCGCCGTCGCCGCTCCATCATCGCCGTCATCGCTCTCGTCGCGCCTGCCGGATTCGCGGGATCCCACCGCCACTGTCGCCCGCGTCCATCGCTGTCGTCGTCTCTGCCCACTGCTGCCACGGCGGCCGCCGTCGCCGCTTGCCCCGCCGCCTGCCGCCGCTTGCCGACGCTTGCCCCGCCGCTTGCCCCGCCGCCTGCCGCCGCTTGCCGACGCTTGCCCCGCCGCCTGCCGCCGTGGGCTCCACCCTAGCCTCCCTCTCGGTTCGTGCAAGTGAAAGGAGAAGAAGAAAGAAGGGGAGACGACAAGCGCATGAGCCCTTATTAAGATGGCCCGGTCAAACTGTGTTTGACCCGGTCCAACCGAGCCAAGGGGCGTGGGTTCGCACCCTGATCCCACATAAGCTCGAGCCACTTTCTGTAGAAGAGCTCTTGGGTCCTGTTTTAGCTATCTGGCTTGACCAAATTTAAAGAAAGTGGAGGTCCGAGCCACATGGTTCGAACCATGGTGCAGCTAGTACCGAGCTAGGAGCCAACCTAGGTTCATGCTGGGTACTGAGTGGTGTAACTGCAGCCTTAGTGCATCGTCCTCACGCAGAGTTCGATCGTGCTCCAATCTGCGTGCCGTCTGCGCCGTTGGGTTCGTATCGACGAGACCTATCCTGATCCAGTGTGATGTTGTTGTCGATCTGCCTCCTTTTGTGTGCCGCTGCTGCACGCATACCGAGGACTCCGATCGAGTATCCTGAGGCCGGTGTTAATCGCCTCGATTTGCGTGCCAATCACCCTGCACACCAATCTCGCAGCAACCAACGTCTGATCTACCTCGTTTTGCGTACCATTGCTGCACGCATATTGAGGTCATCTTTTGGGCTCCATTTCTTGCACTGATCGCGTCATTGTCTTCGTCTCAACAAGACGGACTCGGTTCCAGAGTGGTGCTGCCCCTATGATGCCTCGTTCTGCAGACCACTGATTGATTCTATCATAATTGGAGCCTTGGGGTAATTTCTGCAACATGTCTTCCATTTTGATGTGTTCTTGCCGAATCGAGAATGGACGACATTGACATTAGATGAGAGAGCAAGTGATAATGTGATTCCTCACTATATTATTGATTCACTGTTGAAGACGGGCGAGGTTCTTGTAGAAGGTGATAGAGCTTTTGTGGAGTTTTATCGGCGAGTTAAAGGTGTCACCACGGGACACTCCACTACATATGTGGATGGAGCTTGGTGTACTATAAATCCATGGAGCTCTTCTATTTGCTTGGGTCGAGAGTGGCTATCAGAGCGCCAAGCGATAGTGGATTGTGATAGACGTCGATGCTCCCTCGTGCACCCTCATCTTGATGGACGTGAGTTTACGTTTCCGGAATCGTCACTTTATTCTCCTAAGGTAATGGGAACACCGTCCAAATTGCTTGATACAGTCTCGCCAGCCATAAAGGATGATCAATCAGATGTGTCAGTTGATACTGAGGGTGCTAGTGTTAATCCTACGGTTGACATTGATCGGGATACTACTTTATGTATTGATTCTAGACTTCATTTAACAACGGACGATGTGATTGAGACTAATTCAGTATTGTTGGTCGTCGGTGAATCATCAGAGGATGTATGTGAAGATAGCCCATTGTTGTCAGCTACTAGTGAGCTATTGATTGTGGATTCATGGGATCACAGTTTATTTGTGGATTCTGGGTTACACATGTTCGATGATGTTGTTTCCGATTATGACTTATTATGCAGTGGTGGTTATGACCTCATTTCTCAAGAGAGTTCAGATTCTCTATTAGTTGTGAAATCAGGATCGGATCTTACTGATTTGATATGGCAGACCTTCTGTGATTCACATACAGCAGACTGGGTGGTGATTCTTGATATGATTCTCTGCTTGAAGACTCCCACAGGTGATCCAATCGTCCGCTTGATTATACTGGCGCATTTCAAAACTCAAGGACGAGTTTTTTCGAACCAGGGGAGATTGATGCAGAAGACAATGCATGGTTAGGGTTCCTTTCATTGGCTTTTATTTGGACCATTTATGGTCCTACTATGTTTGCTTTTATTCCCTAGGAATTAAAGAAACTTGAATAAGGGAAGTCCAAGAGTTATAGAGGGATCTCCAAGAGTCAGGGGTTACAAACCCACTCCCTATATATGTATGCGTTTTTCAGAGGAAAAAGGGAGATGAATTATTAAAAGAAAAAAAAAGACCTGATGTGTGTGTTCTACCTCTGTGACGGAGGTACTTAACTGGTGCGACGCCAGTCCTCTTCCCCTCCTCGATGCGACGCCGAGGAGCCTTCCCTCCCAGCTCCGGTGCGACGCCAGAGCCTTTCCATCGGTGCAACGCCGACTGGTTCCCCTCCTCTAAACTCCACTTTTATCCCCCCCTCCTGTCCCGCATCAATTTTACAGCTGAGAACTCTTCACTCCCTAGGAAAACTCTCTTGCACTGTACATAGTAGACATCTATCATCTGTTCAAAATGTTGAGGGAAATAATTTTCAACTTTGAAGTTGTTGAGACAACACTGGTTTTGCCAGCTTTCATCAGAAATGCCTCCAACAGAAAGTTGTTCATCGGCCAGGATTGGAAGCTCCAAAATGTAATTCCTAGATGGTTTTGCCAGCAAAGTTGTCCTGAGCAATTAATGGTAGCTCTAAAATGTATCTCCTAGCTATAAGGTAGTCATTGTTTCCAATCGATGGTCTGAATTCCTAGAATATGCACATACATACTGATTTTTTCCATGACAAAGACATTTCAAAAACAAAGAGAAATCCTAAAATATCTGGCATCTCCCATTTTCTTCCGTTTTATCCTTGAAAAACACCATAGAAATTGGGCCATCCAAACCAGACATTATTATGCTAATTCCCCTCTCAAACGGGTACTTAACTAGAGAGTATTAACTAAATAGTATAAGTGGGATATTTCATAGCAGCAGTCAATTTTCTGAAAGCTGTGGCACAGACAAGCCAAAGCCACCCCAAGCAGATTTTCCAAGGATGGATATGAATCACATAAAACCTTAATAGGAATATCTCATCTACAAGAAAAAAAAAATGTAAACCATGATACCTTTAAACCATCTCATAAACAATGTAGACATATGGGAGTCAAACATATCCAGGGCAATCTAAACAGTGGAAGGAAATATAGGTGAAACACAAGTGAGATTGTTCAGAAACATTTGAGTATAGTGCTCACCTTCTTATCCAGAAAAATTGCCTCATTGCAGTCTGCTTCTGCTTGCTGAAAGCTGTAAAAGGTTGAATTCAGTTGCATGTACATACAGGTATCGTACGGCCAAAAAAGCAATTGTAAAGCAGAAAGACAGAGACGACAACCCTTGAAAAATTAAAATAAATTATATACCATCCAAGCTCTAAATATGCAGCTGCTCTGTTGCAGTAGTAAGTTGCACAAGTATTATTCAACTTGATGGCTTCAGAGTAGTAGCTCACAGCCTTATTCCACTGTTTTCCCTTGAATGCAGCATTACCCTGAAAAAGTGCATGTGGACATGACAAAATAAATAACATACACATAAATACCAAAAATTAATGAGATAAAGCACTTATGTGATGTTTGCCACCACCAGAGCAAAGGTTCAAATCATTACGTGCATCTAAAAGTGCTTGACTGCCTGTTCACAACAGTTACACAGTGCCATAACGCTACACAAGATATTTGAGATTACGAATATGCAAGAATACAGTTGTATATAGATAATGTTGGAGAGCATAGGTTGCTTAAAAGGGCAGTCCATTACTCCCTGATGACTAAAAAATGTGCCAAACCACGAAAATTGCCTTTTTCTTTCTTTTTGTACAAAAAAACAAGTTTCAAATAAAGTAATGCGTGATGATCATTGTTGAACAGCACAGCTACTTCATAGGGACACAGGGAAAAGCATTAAACATTTCTTATTAACAGCCACTACAAATAACAAATAAAACCTTTTCTTTCAGGAGTTCTGAGGCATCTATGTCCCCATTTTCATCTGATGTTGGTTGTAAACTTGAAGCAACACTAGCTTCCTCTTGAAGAGAAGAATACATGTCCAAAACAGTATCTAGAAGAAATTTGTCTGCCCCATGTGCTGCCACAAATGAAACAGAGACAGGACAACTATCATGCTTTCCAAGCGGTATAGTCACCTGGCAACAAAATCTAATAAAATAAGTTGTGGATCAAGAAAGAACCTTATCAATCAGAGAAAAGTAAAGAATAACCTGGAAAACTATCACTGCGAAAATGGAGTGACAAAATTATATACCTGACAACAGCCAGACATTCCTGCAATGCTCAGCAATGTGAATGCTCTATCCTCGAAGTCAAGAGTTAGCTTCTTCTTAGAGTTAGTTTGCAACAGAGCATCTGGCACAGTTGGAACAACCAAAACTCCTTCATCCTGGCCCACACAACCATGAATCCCAGTTAGATACAGCCATGATACACTTTTGAAACAATAAAAGAAATATCGAATCAATAGAGGTTGAAAAGAAAAGAGAACTCCATGATCAAAAAGATTCAGGAAAACTTAAGCAAACTAAAGATAATCACACAATGATTGCAGAAGAATGGGATCATAGCTCACCCATTTCTGAATATCCAGTGGGATCCCGCAAGCTTCTTGAAATCGTGCAGCAGAAGGTTACAGGGAAAGTAGTTCTGGAGCATGATGAATTACATTATTGGATATGTATTGTATTATTTTTAAAAAACACTATAACATTGGTAAATTTACACAATTATTGTCAAAAGATTGGACCTTATTATTAGAGAGACCTTTATCTATGCACTGACCCATCAGCTCAACCTTCAATGCACGTGCACGTTGTCCGTCCCCACAAGGCAGTTAGTGACTTAGTTCATGTCCTGGGTTTCTCTTGAGGTCAAGGATTTATCACGCAGAGGAATTGGCATATGCAGTTGGTAGACATCTCTGAACTGGACTTAATTTCTCAAGTGGCTGGGCCTGACCTTCATATTTGGGGCCGCTTTGATTGGGACTGTTAGATGTCTCCACACATGCCTCCTCTTTGCAGCAATGCCCCCTTGTTACTGGCACCCCCTTGTATGATAAATAGTTCATTCACATGAGCATGTGGGTCATCTCACTGTGCTTTGACCACAAGGTCATTACACAGATCTGGGAACAAGGTTCCTTGACCATTGTCCTGTTTTCTGCTTCATTACAAGTCCAGTTTAGGAACAGAAGTCCTCTCAGTGGAGAATTATCAAGATGTGAAAGAGTTCAACACAAGGAAGCTGAAAGACAGAGCAGGAGAAGTCCTGGATAAGTATCCATGCAGAGCTTGCTTCATCCAAAAACCAAAAGCTGGAGGAGCATAGATTAATCCTAGGCATAAGTTGTTGCATACTACAGGAGCTACGAGGCAGATAGGAATGCAAAAAGTTATGGGTGTGACAGATTGAAGCAGAAGCTCAATGTGCTACTGACATTGACAGTCAGCATGGACTATGCATGTCTTGAGCCATTCAAAGACATGGATACTTGCAATACATCATGGAGACTCTGGCAACTCCTGTCCTACTTATATATCTATGATTGTACCATACTACTTACAGGCATGGGCATCATTTTATTATTTGTTAAGGGTACCTTAAGGGGTGTTTGCATTCTCAAAAATTTTCCGGAAAATATCATCCCAACTAACTTTCACAAGTTTCGCAAACACGAGCAAAAGTTAGTTGAGGATATAATCCCCATATTCCCAGAATATTCTCTTTTTCCTCGGATATATTCTCTCAACCCTTCCCCCAAAAAAGAGTTACTTGCTGCACTGCATGCAGTGTAGCAAGGATGACATGGAATGTAACATATCACCTCCTTGCACCACTTGTCCACCTTCTTTCCCACCATTTTAACCTTTTTGAGTGGAGAGAAAGAGAATCTGTAGTTTTTCTGACAATATTTATTGTTGTCCTTTTTCCCTCACTTCCCTTTAAACAACACACAAAACCCTTCTCGCTTTTAGTCCGGCCACCTACCAGTTTATCACTTCCTATGTAATTTTATGACTTCCAACCGCAATTTTATCACACTTCCAAACACAATTTTATCACTTCCCACATCGTTCAGTTTTATCACTTTCTACACAATTTTATCACTTTGTAACGCAGTCTTATCACTTCTTATGTAGTTCAGTTTTATCACTTCATATGCAATTTTATCACTTCTTAATAGGAATTAGAAAGTGATGAACAAGAAGTGATAAATTTGTGCAGGAAATGATAAAATGCGTAGGAAGTGATAAAATTGCGCATGAAGTAATAAAATTGTCTTGAAAAGTGATAAAATTAACATAAGAAGTGATAAAATTACGTTAGAAAGTGATAAAACTAAACTACTAGGAAGTGATAAAACTACGTTAGGGAGTGATAAAATTGCTTAGGAAATGATAAAATTGAACTATGTAGGAAGTGATAAAATTGTGTTGGAAGTGATAAAATTATGTAAGAAGTGATGAACTAGTAGGTGGCCAGGCTAAAGCGGAAAGGGTTTTGTGCCCTTTTCAAAGGGAGGTGAGGAGAAAAGGACAGCAATAAATGATGTCAAAAAAGATATATGTTCTTTTTCTTTCCACTCAAAAAGGTCAAAAAGGTGGGAAGGAAGGGGGACAAGCGGTGGTATGTTGCACTCCACGTCATCCTTGTTACATTACATGCGGTGCAGCAAGTATTACTCTCCGGGAAATATTTTCCATAATTCTACTTCCCATGTTCCGTGATTCTATATTTGCTGGGAAATGTTGAGAATGCAAACACCACCCCATTGGTCATTTGCTGTTAATATTCAAGGATATAGGAGGTACTACAGAAGCGATTATAATATAACCGAAGAAGTTCTAGAATGAGAATGATGACTGCAGTTAATGAAATCATGAGACGAGTTATCCTCCATGGATCTAACATTAAGCCAACCTTCCACCCTCTATCTTTCCAAACCTTTGTCACACCATTCCTTCTGCTCTCACAACCACTATTCACATGCAAGTCATGCAACACTCTACTCCCCTGTGGTCATTGGTGCCGGACCGGATCTTCAGATAGAAATGAGAACATAGCAGTAAGGAGAAAAATTCTCTAAAACCAACAAATGGTGAACAAGTGCATTTACTCTCCAGTCAACGGTCATCGTTAATGACACTACTCCCAGTCAAAGACATTGACCATTTGTCTAGGAGCTGAAAGATGACTTGTTCCAGCCAAACCAACTTGAACAGTCTTTCTTCTAAAAGAGGGATTTGCCCCCATTGAAATTGAATCGGCAGTAACCAATCCCAATCCAATGAGTCAATGTGGATTGGAATTGGCTGATCCCACAAGCAATGACCCTGATGAGTCAGGCATGATCATCCAATGGTCTGATCTTTCCATTAGAGCCCATCACATGCCAGTCATTATCCTTTGCCCTCGTCCATCCTCCCTTATCAAAGGCCTTCGAGTACTTCTATATTTGCAATCCTCGTTGCTCGCATCCGACTGGCAGACTGGAGATTCACACATCTAAGCATATTAAGTGCCAAATACAACTTTTCAAAGATAAATTCATAAGGAAACAACTAGTGGATAGGAAAGGGGTGAGAGAGAGATTACATTTTTATGAATTAGACTCATACTAATTCGAATATAAGTCACAAAAACAATTGATGAACAGAATTTCCAAGGCTCATAGCTTACGTTTAAAAAACCAATAAATTATCCATCTCTTAGCATGTGTACATATTCTTTTGGTAAACCTTAACATATGCACAAAGAAAACAAATCTTACACAAACAAAAGAAAAAAATAATATTGTGTGTAAACATACCTTAATAAGGCTATTCAGTGCAGCGCGCAACTCAGTTCTAACTTTATATAGAGATTTATTGTTTTCATGTGTGTACTCCATGGCTGCCAGAACGCGACGAGAAATATCAGTACCTAGCTTGGGCTTGACAGAATTAATCCATTCCCCGTGATTTGTTTTGAACTCATATCTGAAAGGTCAGGAAATGATAAAATCAAGTCAAATTGAGGAATAGAGAAAAATGGAGAAATAATCTATAATCTCTATTAAAAAAGAATGAGCAAATATATACAAAACTCTTAAAAAAGTAAATAAAAGCTCAAAGAGGATATTTCAATATCAAACAAACAGCATCAGAATCAGCTCATTTAAACCTATCAGTTTTTGTCCTTGGATGGATAGGGTAGACCAACTATGATGGGTGGGGCAGAGCTCCAACAGAGTTGGGCCATATGCCCAATGGTCAAACAGAGAAGGATATTAGACAGAAACCAGGAAAATAAGAAAGAAGCAAGGATTACCCTCTAGACTCTCAATGACATCTAGGAGTTTTGGAGAGGAGATCTTAGAGAGATATTGGAGATATGAAGGGATAGGTTTCCCTCTCTAAGTCCTCTTCCTCGTCCTCCTCCTTACTTCCTCTCCTGTCCCCTTCCCTAGTCCTCTGCTTTCTCCTCCTCCTCCCTATCATTCTCTCTCGGACTCCTCCCATCCCTCCCCCAAATCTTTGGTCAATCAAGATACACTGTTGTCCTAGTCAAAAAGTAGCCAGCTCTTCAAGAAAATGAATTAAGCACTCTTAAAAACTTTCCCCAAATGTCATCATTACCATATCATTAACATGTAGGGGAAGGATATAAGAGTGGATGCACATATACATATACATCTATAACTCTGTGGAAATGGCATTCCGACGAACGGCAGTTACATCACTCGTCCATAACCAAACAGAAATATGGAACCAATGGCCAAAGGGCGCATCACTCAGCATGTTGCTACCACCTGCATGCTCCATCGTGGTGGCTATTCCTGACCTACTGCCTGTCACTGCTGCATGCTGCGACTAGCATCCACACTTGCCACAGCAGCCCATCCAACATGCACCACGCACCCCCCCCACACACACACACACACAAAAAAAAGTCTAGGCTAGTACTTATTTTCCCTTATCTTTACCTTTTTTTTCATCCATTAGGCCTTCCCCACAACCTCGTCCTTTTCACCCAATTTTGGCTAGTCTACTGGCAGGATTTCTGCTGGAAGTAAAGCCCACCAAGACCAGTACAACGCTGATCTCTACCCAGCACCAGTCTGAACCAGTCTGATTATGATCTGACTGAGCATCTCTCTCCCCGCCGCCCCTCCCCATTGTGTACATTTTCAATCATAGGCCAAGGGCCACACTACCTGCACCCTCCCAATGCGCACATTTTCAATCATAGACCAAGGACTAGGGTACCTGAGGCTGCTCTCTTGTAGTTTCAACATGCCCTACTTCAGCCAATGTGCATTTTCAACCACACAGATCAAGAGCCAGACAGACTACCTAAGGCCTCTTTCTCTTACTTTCAACTTCTGCCAAGGAAGACCAAATTGCATCAGGACCTAGGATTACCAGGCCTTGTTCCCTTTTATACTGGGATAGGTTGACCTGTATAAGATTGCGATCAGATCAGCCAAATTGCACATTCCAAAGGAAAATGTCCAATTCTTTAAAAACTAAAAAAAGGTACTTTTTAGTTTTTACAAATAAGCAAGTACAAGGATAAACAAATTTAATTGAGAAAAGTGTATATATACTCACCAGTCGTATACACTCATCAGTCATAAGTAGCATTGTTTTTAAAAAAAAATATTTACCCTTTTTATCTACCTCAATCTTAATCCTTCCCTTTGAGTTTTCGACCCTTGTGTTGACGGCTGACAAAAGGAGGTGGGGCAGTGGTGACTGATGATCGCAACAGCAGTGATGGAAGGTACCCTTTATATCCTTCTCACTCTCCTCTCCTTCATCCCTTCTTTCCTTTCTTTTTTTCCCTCTTTCTTTCCTTTTGTCTGTCTTCCCTGCAAGTTGTGTCATGGGTAAGTCAAGTGCCAGCCTACTGGAGGAATCAAGTCACCACCAGGATTTGGGCCTTATCAGAATGGGATCAGCCCATAATAAGCTGATTACGAACTGATTCAGGCCAGGAAAGTTCACCTTGACTTTCTTTTTTCATTTTTCTTTCTAAACTAAAGTGGGAATTGGTTTTCCTCCGTGAAGTCAAATCTTCCAGGCTCAATCCTGATCCAAGTTGGCCAATTCTACAAAAGTATGGCTTCTGCCCACATTATTGAACCCATAGTTGTCAAGGCGCCAAGGCAACCCAAGGCATTCTCGGGAAGCCTAAGTGTTTAGGCGTTAAAGGGGACACTTAAGTGATGCCTAGGCGGCAACTTAGGCTCCTCCTTAAAATATATGTTAAATATATTCATATAATTTTAGATTCTTGAATAGAGACTAAAACATAGTAATAAAATCAAGGTAAATATTAAAACTGAAAGAAGCTAATCTACCATGGAATAATTAACTTGAACATGTAGAAACAAATCAATCGTGATAACCATTAAAATTGAAAATTTTGATCTACCATGAAATAATTCACTTACATTATAAGAACAAGTCAATCATGATAAAATGAAAGAAATTAATCTATCATTTTATAAATTAACTTTGATCATACAAGAACAAATCAATCATGATAATCAAATTTTAGTACGAAAGGTACTAACCTGAGATTCTTCAATTTCTTCAATAAAACCTGCAAGTTGATGTGAGAGTGACATACGGCGTCGGCCCTCTGTGTGTGTGTGTGTGTGTGTGTGTGTGTGTGTGTGTGTGTGAGAGAGAGAGAGAGAGAGAGAGAGAGATAAAGAGAGAGAGGGTGAGAAAAAGGGCCTGTGATAGAGAGGGTGAGAGAGATAGTGAAAGTGGGACTGTGAGTGAGAGAGAATGAGAGATTAGAGAGTGAGAGTGAGAGACAGAGGGCTTCGGCTCTGTGTGGACTCTGGGCTCTGTGTGTGTGCGTGTGGGGGGGTGGGGGGGCTTTTGGCCCTCTGTGTAACTATGGATAGTGTCTGTGTGTGTGTGTATGTGAGAGAGAGAGAGAGGGTGAGAGAGATAGAGAACGAGAGACTAGAGAGAGTGAGAGACAGAGGGAGAGGGACAGCTAGTCAGATTAGAGAGGGTGAGAAATTACAGAGAGACAGATAATTAGAGATTAGAAAGAGGCAGCAAGTAAGAGACAGAGGGCTTCGGCTCTTTGTTTGTGTGTGTACACTTTGGCACACCATGAGAGAGAGAGAGAGAGATGGGGGGAGCAACACCACAGAGAGAGGGGGGCATCAGCCCCTCCTATATGTGTGTGAGAGAGAGAGAGACAGGAGAAAGAGAGACAGGAGAGAGAGAGAGAGAGAGAGCAAAGCCCTCGCCGGATGGCGACAACGTCTTGATGGCAGCAGCAATCGGCGAATGCGACGGTGGCGGTGATCGGCAAACACAACGGCAGTGGCTGTGGCGACAAAGACAGACAAATGCGGCAGCGGGCGGCAGCCAATAGCCATTGGCGGAATGCAGAAACCCTAGCGACAGGGTGAGGGCAGGGTGAAGGGGCATTGGGGTCTGTCATCGGGGTTTTGTGTGGGTGAAGCTTTTAAGTCGGTTGGGTTCTTATTGGGCCGGGGGTGGACTGGGTCCAGCACCCACCAGGCGCCCGAGCACCCCTGGGCAGGCCGCTTTGGCCACTTAAGGTGGCGCCTGGGCCGCTTTCTTGGGCCAGCAAAGGCGCCAGCCTGCCCTGCACCATGAAAGATGCCCATGCGCCAAGGCACCGCTTACAACTATGACTGAACTTCAACCTGCATTGCCTGCCTCTTTGTGCCAGCAGCACATTTTCACATGCACCATTCAGTTATAGCCCGAGCCACCATCCTTATCCACCTCTGTTTCCTAGAACTTGACCCTCAATGTTCAAATCCTAAAGGGCTTTGACTGGATGCAAGGATGGCAGTACCGGTACCGGTACCGGTATCGGTGGGTACCGGTACCGGTGGTGCCGGCCGATACCGGTACGTACCGGTATCGGCCGGTACTGCCATCCATGACTGGATGGCAACTCATAACCAGCTAACGTGCCAACTTCTATTGACCCTCCGCTTGCTGAACTGACTGCAAATGTTCATGAGTTTTTCTCCAGGGTATTTGATTATAATCCATTATGCCCACCTGCTCCGGTTTGGGACACTATTTGTGCTTGTGCCACTGTAGCCTGCAGGCGCTTGATGCATGGGAGGGTTGTTTATAGCTGTTCTCCTTCCCCTAGACCTGGGCAAGGCACTTTCAGCCCATGTGCCATTTTGTTATTTCTGCCATAGGGGTATGCTTTTCCTTTTAAAAAAAAACTGTCTTTCAAATCGATCCAATGACAAACTTAAATTGGATCTCCAGGGAGGGCTGGAATTAGCCAGCTGGACCATGATCAGCAAAACAGATAATATTAAACCGACATGTCTCAAGCCAACCTCTCTCGGGGGGACTGGAATTGGCTTGTTGAACCATGATCGGCAAAATAGATCAATATTAAACCAACATATCAAGCCTGACCCCAGCTTCTTGAGCTTTGCAAGAGGCTCTATTAGTAAACCAACCTAAAGACGGTTTTTTTACAACAGCCACTAACCAGATCTACAAAGTTCATGAATCTTTTGCCTGACCACATATAATATCACATTGCTTCATGATAAATTGATGATGATGGACTTCCACTAAATACATGAGCAAATGCCTTTCTGGCCAGAAACATAATTGCCATAAAATAGGATACACTAATAAATCTACATAAGAATATTGCTAGAGGCATCAATGAGCCAGGCCAGTCCAGGCTTGAGGAAGCCTTCACCCGGCCTGGTCTCAAGTTTGCTTTGGGACAGCACAAGCCCACCTGCATAGGACCAAGCCTAGGCCACACCTATCCACTTTGGTGTCATCATCCACTAGCTGATCACCAATTTCCTTCAGTGGCCTTTCACTCACTAACCCCTGATCCCCATCAACAACCCGCGTAGTGGAGTCACACTGGAGGTGGCAAGGAGGGGCGAGCACAAGATCACAGGGCCAGATTTCCTTGCAACTGCACTGCTGCTTGTGTTCTTGATCACCATCACCACTGCTTGTGCTCCCAGTGGCCACCAACAAAGAGGCAAAGAAGAGGGTAAGAAGAGGGAGCCTAAATAGAGAGTTTCCTGGTTTTTGCCATCAGAGGAAGGGAGGGGAAGGGGAAAAAGGAGGTTTCATCTCATATGTTTTCATAGCCCAGTCACAATCAGGCACGGCAAGAAACTTATTGGGCCAGGCCAAAGTTGTTCCATGGGCTTGTTTTAATCAGCCCAAGACTGTTATAACTGGGCCAGGCCTTCCAGGCCTCTGGTCCAGCCCAGCCCGTTGAGATCCCTAGCACTGCTGCATCCAAAGTTCATGCAGTAGCGTCTGGCCCAGCCTATTGTTAACATGTCCCAATGAATACATTAATATATTCACATGGCTTGGAGCATCATCATCTATATTTACTTAAGTGGATCCTTAGCAAGACAGTGGTGGAAGATAGTGTAAGGGTGTTGACATAGTTTAAAATCCAAGATTTTTAGCATTCAGTTTCTCAGCAAGCATAGCTCATTCTTCAGCTCTAGTGAGCAACCGAAGAAGCAGAGAACAAAGAAACAATTGTGGAATAAAGCAAAACTGAATTCTTTTCCAGATGGAAGCATAAAATCAAACGATGTAACTCTACCTTTGTATCAATAACATTATAGCAGATAAAGCCTTCAAAGCAGATATTCCTTTCTGCAAATTTGTAGATGGTTCATGGAACTCCTTTAAACTTGGTACCTTTGATGCAATGTACTGGCTAACATTCGTATGCTCCAGTGGCTGATCTGCATAAACACCATACAATAAAAAATAAAAATCAAATACTTTTAAAAATATATGTAAAGAAGTGGAGGACAGTCCAATACTATAAACTCTTCCAAAGACTTTTAAAAAATATATAAAGAAATGGAGGCAGTGCAATACTACAAACTCTTCTCTACTTGATGCCTATAAACACAGGCATGCATACTTACAACCAGACAGTCTCTTAATAGCCTTGCTTAAGACGTCTACGGTTTTCTGTTTTGGAATCCTTGAAAGCTGAAAGCAATCATCTGCAATTATGAAGCGTCTTGTCCTCTTTGGCCCCAGTGTAGATGCTTGTAATAATACATGCCCAACTCGGTGCAAAACAGAGGCATCTCGAGCGAACAAACCTGTTAAAAAGTGAGTAAAAGATCCCTGATAAAAATTTGTAAGAACAGTGAAAGTAAAATTAATTGTCAGCCCAACTTAATCAATAGGGGTCTAATATCAAAAGCAAAAAGCTCTGAAACCCCATCACCGTGATTTGGACTCTTTCGTTGGTTTGTGCTCAAATCTTAACACAGGAAAACTATCATGCTCTCATACATGACTAAGAGAAACAAACACAAGTTATAGATGAAGAGAAACAAACAAGTTATAGATGGGCATATCATGGAGAACAAATATTTGCATTTGAAGCAACTTTAAAAGGAATATTTTGCTTTGGACAATATTTGAAAATAAGCATCTATTGCCAAAAGTGAAAGAATTAGGATACTCAAATCAATTTTTAAAGAAGATTCATTTTAGACATATCAAAAAACAACTTAACTAACAATCAACAATTTTAAATTGTTCACCAACCTTAGGTAGTGCAGGCCAAATCTCATGCTATAGCAAAAGGTCAAAATCAAAGGGTTTGGAAATATATGAAAGATGAACATCTTCTAGGTAAGTAGAGAGAGACAGGACATTGCAAGAAAAGATGGCCTCTCATTAGTGTAATGTTGGGCCTTTTTTTATAAAAGAAAGGGGGAGGGGAAGCCTCCCCCCCCCCACCAGTTCCCAAACCGGTGGGGGTCCAACCGGTGTCACCCACCCCCCCACCGGTTCCCAACCGGTGGGGGGTGACCACCGGTTTTTCCCCCTCTCTTCTGAGTCCTCTCTAATCTCTCTCTCTCACTCTCACTTGGATGACCGGTGGGTACCCCCCACCTCCAAAACCAACGGTGGGTACCCCCCACCTCCAAAACCAACGGTGGCACCCCCCACCTCAAAATCTCACGGTGGGTGCCCCTACCAGTTTTGGCCCCCATGGCCTATAAATACCCCCCAAGGGATAAAAAGAACTCCATGCCTCCTTAGCCCAAAAATTCCTAGGGGAAACTCTGTCCATTTGAAGACCAAATCCGGTGCTCTCGCCCGGGTTTGCTGCGTTTGGAGGAGATTTTTCGTCTCAGAGGGCTCTCTTCCAAAGGTTTATTCCTAAGGAGAAATTCTACCGAATTTATGTTGTAAAATCGCTATTCTATAAGACGGGATTATGCCGAAATAATAAATAAATACCAATATTGTTCTTTGAACATATGTGTGTGCATGTGTGTTCATAAACCTATTACTTAAGTAACATTATGTTAGTATATTTTCACATACATAATTAAATTATTAATTAGTTTAATAACTAATTAAAATGCATAAGTACATAATTAAATACTCTAAAATATCTTTGGCCTCACCCCATATATAATTAAACCTAGACTCATAATCAAAACTCAATAATGAAACATTGAGACGTAAAATAATATACTTAAGTTAAAAACTGACTTAAATACCCCTCATGCTTAATCAATTAATAAAATATGTGAAAGTTATTTAAAATCAATAAAATCAATATAAAAATCAGAAAAGTTCAGTAAAAATCAGTAGAACTCAGTAAAAAATCAGAAACCAAATCTGAAAATTACATAAACCAAAAAACATGACTTAAATATTCTTCATATACTCAATTAATTAATAAAAATCAGTAAAATTAATAAAAAATAGTAAATTCAGTAAAAAAACCAGTAAAAACAGATAACCAAATCTGAAAACATATAAAATTTCCGAAATGACCAAAATGCTCCCCAAAACTTAATGAAATTACAAAAATATCCTCACCCATGATAAAAATCCATAAAAATCATAGAAAATTCTTAAAAAATATCAAAACCTCTCTTATGCCCAAAATACCCTCCAAACCCTAATAAGATGGGTAAAATTATCAAAATACCCCTATAACTTAAATATGTCTAAAATGATCTAAAAATACATCTTAAGGGTTTTCAAGTTTTCCTAAAATGTTAAAAAAACTTAAAATGACCATAATGACCCTAATGCAACATAATTACAAAAATACCCAAAAATAGATTTTAAGTTTAGAAATCCAATTCCGAGTACAATTACCAAAATACCCTTACAACCCAAACACACTTAAAATAACTCTAAAATACCTCCTAAGGTTTTGAAACCTTCCTAAATCATTAAAAATCACTTCACACACTAAAGTGACCATAATACCCCTATACCCTCCAACTTGACATAATTACAAAAATACCCTTATGAGTCTAAAATACTTAGAATCAATCTAGATAACTCGGAGTCAATCCAAAACCTTTTAAAAAGTCTCCCAATAAATTATAAACCCATCCTAACCTTGGGTGAGGCCAAGAGCTTAACCTAAAACATATCTTCCTATGCATGTGCTGCATGTAGTAGTAGTGTTGCATGTTACAAGGGCATTAACGGACGGTTAATCAAGGGGTGTCGAGCGGTTGCTTGACGTAATTAACACTGATCGAGGTCAATGGAGAGAGGTCATATACTCGGATCTTTGCCTGATCTGAAGTCCCGGACTCTCTGAGGGCTAATCCTAAACTCTCATAGTCCAAGAAATAAAATACATAAAACTGACCTATATTTCTCTAAATAAACAAAAAGACCAAAACGATAGGATTTAATAAAAATCCGATATGAGAGATTGTAGGTCAGGTCCAAACATGTAATCAGGTACATAAAGAAGAAAGCTCCAATAAAAGTTGTGTGAACAAAATTTTAAGGAGTACTCCACTGTAAAGGAACCACTGACATACACCAAGATAACATTCCAACACTCGAAGGCTTTGTATTTTAGGGGTAATTCATTGCAAAAGAACAATCTGAAATGCATAGATAAGAAGCAGCTCACAAAGGCCTTGCATTTTAGGGGTAATTCATTCCAAAAGAACAATCTGAAATCCACTAACATTCATAATAGTGAATGTCAATCCCGTCCCGGCCAGGCCGGGATGCACTACCATTCATAGTAGTCAACCTGTCCCCTCCCATCCTGTCCCGGCCGGGGCGTTCCGTCCCAGTGAGAAAATGGGTTAAGACAATTTCTTGTCTGTCCCATAGTTGTCCCAGTCTGCTCCCGCCCGTCCCGGCCTAGTCCGGCCTATCCCAACCACAATTTATATTTTAACCTGAGATTTTCTTAACCACTTAAGCTCTTTGTAAACTTATTTTTGGGAGTTTATTTGATGAATATATTCCTTTATAAAACCATGAATCAATCCTAAATGCTTTTATTGCATTAATTTTGTTTTATTTTCACATTCATAGGTTTGTTTTCATATTATTTATTGTATATATATATATATATGTTTTATATTTATTGAAATATGTATGGGAAAAATTCCAAGACGGGGTACCAGAATTGTCCGGGACATCAGGATGTCCCACCATAGTAGAAAAACAAGACAGAGACCAGGACGGGATTGACAACTATGCTACCATTTGTTAATGCATTTTAGGGGTAATTCATTGCAAAAGAACAATCTGAAATGCACTACCATTTGGTGCTTTCATGAAATGTATATTTGTGGTCTTGCATCCATGAAGTCACTTAAGTTTTACGTATTTACTGAGTCATCTATATTTGTGGTCTACCATTGTGGTCTTTTCTTTTTCTAGTAAGCTGGTTCATTCTATATGTTCCTAAAATAGGAAATGCCATCAAGGAGACCACCTTGTAACCAGGATGGTGCATATCTCCTTTACTGAAACAATGCATCATTGTTTTCAACAATCGAAAAAGGAAAAGCTATTGGAGAAATTTATAGATTACAAACCATGCCATGGAGGCAGTAAAAGAAGGAAAGGACTATAATGGCAGAACTAAGACAACAAACAGAGGAAAGGAGAAATAACACACTACAACAGGAGTTCCAAAAAAAAGGCCGACAGTAACATCTATGAAAGATGGAAATAGCCCAACAATTGGATTAGATCCATGTATGGCCAACCAAAGAGCCCTCCATGTGTCCCATGGGCCAAACGACAACGGAATAAAGCAACAGATAATAAAAAAATCATGTCTTGCATCTACAAGAGGAACAGCACAACTAAGGTCCTGCAGCAAGTGAAGCAAAGTCGAGGAAACCATCATTCTTGCAACACTTAGACATACATCACAGTCATGTCACCTTTATGCAGGCTATCACCAACTTCTGATGCCAAGACAAAACTTGCTCACAGAGATGGATCCAACACTAAGACAGTGTTTGTTTGGGACAGTGAAGAGCATTGGATTTTGTGTAAAGTTATATGTAGGTGGATTCTCCCACTATCTTTTTTTTTTCTAGGATTCTATGAGAATCCAAAAGGGGGAGGGGAGTTGAATATGCAGGTGCCAAGTGTCCCAAATTCAAATTTGAGGCTTTTGGGATAATCCAAAAAGTTGATGGGACAACTTGCCATTTGTTTGAGCTTCTTTTCATTCTAGCTTCTCCCACTCTCTTGGAACAATGAAATCCCCCCACTATCCCAAACAAATGCTGCCTAAATATGTGATGACCCAACCAAATTTTCTAGGACATTTAAACAAAATTATAAAATCTAAGGTGCAAATAGCAGAATGAGAATTATAAGGGGTAAAAGTGAAATTATCTCTCCCTATTACTAACTAACTATGTGGTGATATGTGGCAATATGACTAACATGCCACTTGTTGATTGGGTAGAATGACATGGCAAGCTAAAGTTGGCTCAATGTGCCACATGTCATTCATTAATTAATTGAACGAAAGCCAAAACCACTATGTTTCAACCTGTTGGAATGACAAAACTGCCAGCCACCAACCCATTGGATTTTAGTTTTACCCTCTCCACCTCCTCAGCACCTATATATAAAGAGGTGACTGGCCCTCCTCTCACCCATCCTGGCTACCTCCAATTTAGAAGAGAGAGAAAAGGAGGGTGAGTTTGAGAGAAGAAGAGAGTGAGATAGAGAGAGATTTTGAGGGAGCTGTAGAAGAGAGAAAGAGAGAGCAAGGGGAGGAGAACGGGAGGGCAGGTAGAGAAGAAGAGAAAGTTTGAGGAGGAAGCAAGGGAAGCCCTCCCCAAGCTGCAGCTCGGCTCTTCTGCTATGCCGTGAGGAGCTTCTGAGGAGGACTTAGCAGCCGGCTTAGGTTTTAGAACCCTAAAGAGCTAGGGTGATGCACTCTATTATCCTTTTCTTTTCTTTTGGGTTTTGGGGTAGTTTTTAGGGTGTAAAATTGTGGTTTGTACAGCGGAATCCCTATCAAATCTGAACAGGATGTTTAAAGTGGCTTTTACGAAAGATTCCTGTGTCATATAAGTGTTCTTATGAAAAAAAAGATCTAAACCTCCATATGCATTATTTTATTATATTAAGGATTAGTGTAAAAGATATTTTCATGACCTAAAAACAGTCTCTTCCATGGCCTAAATGGATCTCTTTGAAATTGAAGATGTGTAGGGAAGTCAAATAAAGAATGCATGTTTATCACGAAGTTTGCTTATGACATATGACCTGAATGTATTCTCCAAGTGGAGATTGATCTCACAAAAAGATACTTCTATGCATGTCTAAATACAAACAACATGTCTTAGTTGATGAAAATGAAAATGATTGACAAAGTCCATTTGAAGGAAGGCTCACATGAGCTTGACTATCACAATATGAGATGTAAAGATGGAATCTTTTTTAATGATATTTATGTTATAATTAGTCATATTATATTATGATTCTAGATGAAAACATAAGATGATTACTTACAGGATGATGACCCAAAAGGGGGTAAAGAACCCTAGTGAGGCAGACTCATGTGTACTCTTCTAAGGATTCTATGATGACAATGAAGGTGAGAAAACCTTCTATAAAGAATATTAATTCCCTCGATGATTATTTGGTTTATTAAGACAAAAAGCGGCATCGCTTCATTAGCGGGACGGACCCACAAGATTTGTTCCTAGAGATATGGGGACATCGGGCCATGCTATTTAGGATTGGAAACCACATACCCAGGTTAGCCTATTTTCGCCACTTCACCCATTGAATATCCTAAGGCCTTCTGGAGTAGACAGGTAGAGGCTGAAGGGACTATCAGTGGATGGCCTGCTCAGTCAACTTACGACCGCTACTGAGTGGTCATCCCCACCACTCCGAGTTAAGGATGAATCACCAGTCGGCAGATGTCCAACTATGAAAATATTGATCGATTGTGAAAAATAAAAAGAAATAGAAAAGATCTAACTCATTCCTAAAACCTTATGACTACGACTCTTCTTAATTTATTTTCACTTATCCTTATATTGTTAATTATTTCGATTCAATTATATTTACCATTAATTATGGAACAATGAAAAGCTAAAGAAGTAAAATGAATATAACATTGGTAGGAACTTAGTAAACCAATTGATATAAGTTAGTATTTATGTTAACATTTCTATCTCGAAGTTTTTCCCGTAATTAGTGTATTATATTAAATCACATACACCATTTAGATACATTAAAAGAAAAAGCACATGCATCACATGTACATGAAAATTTATAGAAACTTCCTTTCAAAAGATGAGAGAATTAGGGTGATGAGGGAGAACCATTCTCATTGCCTTTCCAAACCCTCAATCTAGCAAATACCACTGTTTTGAGTTATGGATCTTCCAAGGATGGCAGTAAAGATGTAAATGATCCCGATGAGATCCTACTTTATGAGAGTCACAAAAATTATAAAACATGTTTTTCAATAATAGAAGCAAAGGACTAACATTAATTCAAAGTGTACTATCAGGAATGGCCAATAACTTTATTTTCTTGCGATATGAATTTAATTTTTCCTTTACTTCACTGCCGTATGATGGACACGATTCTTCTTTGAATGTTTATTATTAATCTCTTACCTTTTTGTTTTGGAATTGTACATTATTGGAAGATTGTAAATTTGGGACCTTTACAAAATATGACATATGCCCAAATGTTTTGGACGCGTCAAACTTTTATATACACTTCCCCGATGGCTGGTATAGATAACCTCATATATCTTACAAACTGAAGTGAAACAATGGGCAAAGCCAAAAGGAAAAAAAAAATAAAGATTGTTGGGCATCAAGGACGGCCTCCACAATGCCTTCTTGTTGGAACTACACAGTTAATTAAATGATGTATGCAAATAGGCAACTAAATTATGACACTTTAGGAAAGAGAAAAGAAGCCAACGTCTTTTACCAATAGTCTCTAAGCTTCTTGAATTCATCAACACTCCAATAGTGGACAAGATGCCATGAGAAGGCCGAAATCCAAAGATGCCACATAATGATGCAGGAATCCTCACACATCCAACTGTGTCAGTACCTGCACACAAAAAAAACTGTCTTCAGTTGATCACCGAGTCTAGACTCCAGAAAGCCACATATGCATTACTAATAAAAGTGATATGTGAAAGAACTAATGGTAGGCAGAATTAGTAATCAGTGTAACCATCTGTCACTCATGCTACATACTGAAATTGGACCACCAATTTTAAAGCTTCAAATTGTTGGATATGCATGATATCTCCCAGGTTCCTAGAAACTTGGAAATAAATAATGATTTTCCACATGGAAATGAACCTTACTTCAATTTATGAGGTTCAAAAAATCTCATAATTTAACCACTGTGGAGAACAGTTTGTCAATGGAGGTTAGGCAACAATATTCAATGAAACATGACCATCAATATCAAAACCAGCGGAACTGAACCAATAAAGTAAAACTAGCCATAGGCATTTTCTGCTTAATCAAGTGCTAAGTTCACTAATGGAGGCATCAAGTTAGATAAGAAGAACAAACCTTCAGCCAGCCATCAATCTGAATCAACGTAACAGGAATTGACAATATCATGGACAATGTTTTTTAATTATTAATTTATAAAATAAGATTAAACTTAAACTCATAATTTTGCTTTAAAACAATAGTGCATATGGAGAGGTCGGAAAAGTTTTCCCTGAACCTACATACATACATGATTGTAAAGAAGAAAACGCACAGAAATAGAGCCACCTTAGAATTGAATGAGCAACGATAGATTCATGAACAACTCATGACTGTGTTAAAGCGTTTGACATGCATGCCACTTTCAAGTGGCACTTAACAGTGGTTGGGTAACGGATTTCTCTATCCAGGACCAAGCGTTTTAAATTTTGAATTTTGTGAAGGTGGGTGACAAGACCACTCTACCCACTACCCAGTACCCAGGAACATGATGACTACACAGAGCGTTATTATTATGAAAGCAGCAAAATCAGTGCCATACCCAGTGCAAAGTCGACGAGACCAGCTGCAACAGCCACTGCAGAGCCACCCACCGAACCCCCGGGCATCAGTTGTGGCGAATCCGGATTTGTAGGAGTCCCATAATGCACATTCTCCCCAGTGATGCTGCAACCGCAAAACCAAATGAAGCAAACACGTAAAAATCCTAACTTGGGAATATCTAGAGAAGTATGAACAATTCCACAATCATATTCTACGAAAAAACCATCCGATTGAGAACTCAGTTCATCCGTTGCTATACGAACCCGAATGCCAATTCGTCCATGACCGTCCTCCCAACGCAGGTGGCCCCATGTTTCAATAGCAACGAGACAACCACCGCCGTTCTGCTCGCAGGCTCATGCGTCCGCTTCCAATCCGGGTTCCCGAACCCAGTAACGTAATCCTTGATATCAAAACTTAACACAGAAAAAAAAAAAGGAAATCAATCAAAACAATAAGAACCACAAGAGAATCAAATGAGCCGCTCTAGTCAAATCAGAAGTTCAGAACTTAACACAGAAAAAATAGCAACAACCACAACCGCATCAGAATCAAACGAGCAGCTCAGATAGAAAACATGCTTCAAAACAGAGCATATCGGTAGAAATGGGGGAAAGGGGGGGAGGCTTCTTCCACCTGTCGCTGACCGCAAAGGTGAGGTCGGCGAGCGGGTGGCGGGCAGCGGGGGGCGGCGGCTGGGGGGACGGCAGGAGCTCGAATCGCTCGATGAACGCTCCGAAGTCTTCCCTATGCTCCGATCCCGCCTGGTTCCTCCGCCTCCGCCTCCTGCGAGTGGACTCGGCGAGGACGACGGCGCCGGCGGCAACGCCCACGCCGAGGATGATCCAGAGCTTGGCGCGGGAGGAGAGATGGACGCTCCCCAAGCTCGCGTACTTGGACGCCCCCATTGCTCGATCGCGAGGGGCAAGCGGCGGCTTGCCCTGCCAGAGAGACACAGCGAGAGAGAGAAAAAGAGAGGAAGAAGAGGGTTTTGGAAGGGTTTAGAGAGAGAGAGAGGGGGGTTCTGGAAAGGGATTTAGAGAGAGAGAGAGGAAGTGACTTAAGCAACGGGTCAGAGTTGGCGAAGGGGCTCGCGGGGGAATGTGCTGGGAGATGCCACCGTGTTAATTAACGATCGTGCGCCGCGCTCACAGGCAGGTGCCCTCCCGTCCGTGTAGGCCGACTTTGGAGTCTGGCCGTCTGGTCTTTCGAACGAAATATGGCAAGAAATCTAAAAAATAACTTAGCAAACATATTTGTATATACTTAAAAAGTTTAGAGTGTATTTGAAAGTATAGTCATTCCAGTTCAGTCTATATATAATCTCCTTCGCCATCTTAACTTTTCCAAACGAACCAGTCTTCATTTGCTTGTGTAGGAGTAGATTATGAAGGTGAAGAAAGAGATAGAGAGGAGGTAATGATGACTTAGTTTTTGAAAACTAGAGGGAGTGAGCTCTTGGGCAGTTGTTAGATTATTTAACTTCCTCTCCACTCCAAAGTCTTTTCAAACGCACCCTTAGAAGAAAATGGTTAGAAAATAAAAGCACTTGTTTGAGGTTTTTTTTTCTTTTTTCTTTTTCTGGGGGGGGGAAGGGTGTTGTGGAGAATTTTGGTTCCTTATGAGAAGAGATGAGAAAATAGAATATGAAGAAAAGGAATGTTATGAGAATATGCGGAATATATTTTTTGACTAGAAGTCTTTTGTATTTGAGAGACTAATCAAAATTATTTGAGAAAATAAAAGCATAAAAAGTTTAGGAGTCGCAAACCTTTCCCTTAATGTGTTGGTTGGATAATGCACGATACCGACAAATTGTGTCAGGAGCAAACTCTTAGACTTCTATCAGCAGGCCCAAGCTAATGTCAATTTTGGTGAATTGGGACCACCTAACCCCCTTTTTACCCATAATTGGAGTCTAGCTGTACCAACTTTGGCTGGCTTAACTAATCCTCTGGGTCAACTAAAGGTCAATCCATGAGCAACCCTAATTTGCAGGAAAGTGAAATTGATGCCAACTAGTACAACACATATCATCTCTTACGGCTGAATTACCTGTATACTTTGTTCTTTATCACCATATGCATTGGCATTGTTCTTTATCGCCACATGCATTGGCACCAAATGGTAAGACATCTCTCCTTTCAACTTCAGTCCCAAAAAAAGAAAAAAAAAATCTCCTCTCAACTGGTACCATATCTTGCAATAGGAAGTCGACATTATCCCATAAAGGGAAGAGCGAAGTGAATATGTTGGACCTAAATCCTTACGAGGACAGGGTCAATAATACATCACCTCTCAGCTATGCCAACTCAATGTACACATGAATCCATTTAGCAACCACCACTAAGAAATTGGCTGCCTGCAGTGACCTGAGCTCACGTCCTGTGTGTCAGCCACCAGTTGGAGACTCTGGACATCCATGTTCTCCTAGGTCAATAGCAAACATTTAAGCAAGGAAAAAGAATACAGCCTCTCAAAATTCATCACGAGCTAAACATGGAAAATGCAGCAACGAGCTATTTGCTTCAACACATTAAATTGGAGACGACTACGTTTACAGGAAAGAGTAGGCTGCTGTGAGAGTCAAATCATTTTTACACCTTTGGACTCAATTCCATGCTGACTTGAATTGAGAAAACAACCCTCCCATGGTAGCAAGCCATAGAGGTGCAGAGAAAACAACTTTACATTGTAAACCACATTGTCATTACCAAATTCTCTCATCTCCTATCTAGTCCAGAATGCGCTCTCACAGAGCTTGGCTCACCAATGGCTACCGTGACCAACGACTTCGAAGCCCAAATCTTGGCATTCATCGCCCCTTCCTGTAAATTGCCACGCTTGCAGGGCCCGAGATTGCGTTTAGTGAGTGCCTGCCTGGCTTGCTCAAGGTAAGCCTGAGAACAGTCCCACATGCTCATAAATCTAGGATAGCGTATGTGCCGCCTCCAAGCACGCTTAAAACATGCGAGCACCTTTGGCAGCAGGAAGTAAAGAAATCTACTTAGCAAAAAAGCAATGGCCAATGCTAGATATGTCTCTTGCTGAAGAAATTTCTCTGGAGACCTCGCCCACGAGAATGGACAGTTTTCCAGTTCCACATCTTCTTTGAGCTTGGATGGGCTTGGAGCCTTTAGAAATCTCTCCAAGGACAATGGATCCAATGATATGGGCTGAATGCCTACAAAAGAGCAGGGCATGAAAAATTTGTGGCAACTTGAATAATAAAATCGACTATTTCGTAACCAAATAATGCGCCTTGGCATGACACCAAAGTGGAAATTTAATTTGCTTAGCATGCACTGAAAAGAGGAGAAAGATATGCAAATACGTTCATCCTTTAAAATAACAAAATGATCCTGTACAATAGGATCTTGGAGTACTGCTTGAGCACCATTATTGTCCAGATACTTCTTAATCTCTATGTCACGACAATAGAATAATTCATGGTTGGCGTTGGACACCTGTAACCAATAAGGCAAACCAAATATCTGCCAATGTCTCCAGAGATTCATAGAAAATGTAGCAAGAGTAACTGCTGATACATGTACGATAAATTGTGGTCATGCCTCACTTAGACTTCTATGTGATAATTGATATGATAAACTACTTGCTATCAAACACCCAAAACCATGCTTATATCTTGGCATTCATCTGAAGCAACCAAGTACTACTACATACAGATGATTCTTTCCCCATGACATTGAATATCAATTATCGAAACTATCCAATTTGATGGGGAAACTGTCGGCACTATGAGAATGAAATAACTAGAAATTAATGTATCATCAAAACATATGTACCTGTGACATCACTGTAGAAAGCTATGAGAGAATTCACTGCCCGAGAACCATGATAGCGGACCCGCATTGTTGAATTTAGAAGGAAAAGTGTTGGGAAGCCATGAACACCATATCCAGAGAGAATGCTATCAACATAAAGGTCACCCAGATGAGGTAGAATTTTCAAGCAGATGATCAAATTAGACTCAAAGACTTTCAGCAAACCTTGGTCTGATGAGAGATTCTTCAAATGCAAAGTGGCGAATTGTAGGAAACAAGAAAGATAATGCATTAAAGTTGGGTCTGCAAGCTCTTGAGAAAGGGCACCATGATGCATAAAAGAGCATGGCTACATATTCATTCCTGTCTGCCTGTACAATATTCAAAGCCTTCTGCAGTGTAACCTCGTCCCCCTCAAAAAAGCAAGAAAATAAAAACACACATCAAATTTCTACAATGCATGAAACAGCTCCCTAGAACCATGCTTGAACGCTACATAGACATTGCCCCAGAAAAATAAAGTCTAAAGACAACATTTTTAAGTATCCAATCAAATGGATGCATGAAAATAAACTACAGAGAAATTCCATCTTCAAGAATCAAGTTCTGCTGCTCACTGGTGTTGCAAATACAAATCTGCCAAACATGTTGCAGCTGAGATATCTTGTGACATCCAACCGTGAGATCGCATTAAGAATACAATCAAGGAACTCTTTTCCTGAATCACTGTATTATGAAACCCTTATTAAGATGAAAGTGTGGACAAGAATTAGATAAAAGAAAAAGAAAGTATTCCTCATAAGATACCCTTGCCACCTAAACGGAGGACAGTCACTGGTCCAAATAACAAAATACCCTCACACAGAGCAAGTATACGACCCCTGACCAACAATCAGCAGAGTAGCTCGCAAGAACCAATCCTGACCCTGGTCTTAGTCAATTTCTGCTCTTCAAAGCATAGTAGTCAATCCCGTCTTGTCTCGACCTGTCCCGGCTGGGGCATCCCATCCCGGTGAGAAAACGGGATGGGGCAGTTTCTTGTTTGTCCCAGTAGTTGTCTGCCCCGGTCTGTTTCGGCCCATCCCGGCCTATCCCAACCAAAAGTTGTATTTTAACCTGACATTTTCCTAACCACTTAATAAATTTATTTTGGTGGGTTCATTTGATGAATGTACTCCTTTATAAACACATAAATCCATCTAAATGCTTTTATTGCATTAATTTTGTGTTATTTCTATGTTTATATGTTTATTTTTATATTATTTATTGTATACATATGTTTTATATTTATTGGAATATGTAGAAAAAATCTCATGATGGGACACCAGAATTGTCAGGGGCACCAGGATGTCCCATCCCAGTAGGAAAATGGGACCGGGACTGAGACCAGGACAGGATTGACAACTATGCTTCAAACCATCATAGCGAATTTCTGCTCTTCAAAGTATCAAGATTCATGTACTTTAAAATACCCCACCTCCTTCCTGCCTTTTTTTCAAAAAAAATTTGACTAGTTCATCAAGAGACTGCCTGCAATTTTGACTCCATTCATCTTCTCCCTCATTCTGCTACAAAAGGCTTGCACTTTCCTTTCCGGGCCAATGACCACAACACCAAAGAAACTGTGTTAGGATCTAGATCCGAACTCTGATAAGAGAACTGAAAAGGGTGGATAAGAAGAGATCATGCATGAACATGTTAAAAGAAAAGAGAAAAAAAAAGATTGGAGAGACATAAATAAAACTAGCAAAAGATGTATCCTTTATGGTTAGGAACACCTGCTAGTGCCTTGCAGGGACTATTCACAGAGGGCCATTTATAGTGCCCAAGCCTACCCAATGTACTGGGGCTGTCTGACAGGAATAAGAATGTGTTGGAGCTGACTGACGGGAATAAGTCCTATTTCATTCCTGCAAAATCAAGTTCTTTACTGAGGGTGAACTCCTGAATGTTGGTGAGAATTGGCGTGCAAAAATAAACAAACTTCAATATTTGCTAAGGAATTGATATCAAAAGATTCAAAACCTGATGTGGTACTGTTTGTGATCTTTTTCATCTACTAACAAAAAAAAAATCCTTAAAAATATTGTGGTAGAGTAGGGCAGATAAGAGTCCAGAGATCAATGAAATCTTGGTGCTCCTCTTGTAGGGGCAGTCCATGGAATGGTATATGCCAATAACTAAAATGTAAGATGTTTAATATCCATCAATATCCTAACCATGATGTTCAGATCTTTTTTCTTTTAAAAATATAGTTGTGATTATCTGCAGCCCCCTCCCATGGAGCCAGTCAAGAGAAAGGGATGGGTTCTCAGGAGGGAGGGACAACACATATATTGTTGGTTCTAACAGACATATATGGAGTGCTATCTGAATCTTCTTTGTCAAGCAACAGATAAATGCATGTCTAAAATGATAATAGTAACAGGTTGTTAGGGAAAACTTTCTAGTTTGGGACTTTCTGAACTAAAAACTTACTTCAGATAAATTTTTATCCTAACTTCTCAAATGTCATGTTCCAACTTCTATCGCGTTTCATAATAACCTATAGAAATAGCTGTCTGTCTCCACAACCCAATCCGGAGATCATTTTCCTCCTCCACGAGACTAGTGTCACCCCCTTCATCTGACTCTCTGCAAGACCATCTTGACCACTCATGCTTCATCCAAGGTGTAGCATTTGAGAGTAACAGGAACAGCATAGGACCTGCCGTGCCGTGCGCAACAGGTGACTCTATGTGCAATGGCAATGTGCAGCTCTCCGCTGCAAGGCCGAGGAAGATAACTGGACTCAAGACAAACAAGTCCCACAAGTGGCAGCTGTAAAAGGAATAGCTGTATAACTCTGGTTCAATATGCAGTGACCTGAACCTGGCCCACCTGCATACCTTCGGACATGAGGCTCACAAACGAGGAAGACCACTCTACAGTAAAACCTCAAGTAGCAAGAAATGGAGAAAATGCCTCCTTCAAAAGCCTTAAAACCCTTCTCCGTTGAACAAGAGCCCTAAAGCGGTACTTCTTGGACATGACAGCAAGGGTGGTGATTGATTGAGCCCCGGAGCAATAATTTTTTAAAGTCACCAAGGAGCAATAATTGACAGACATAACCAAACAGCTCTGCTGGATACAAATACAATGGAATCCTGAATTACTCCCTCTGGAGACAGCAAGAACATGAACCACCTGCAGTAGAAGCTGGAAGATGACAAGAATCTACCACTATATCTCACCCCAATCCTTGATAGAGATGTTGAGGCATGCCCTCTTCCCAAAGACAGCACTCAAGAAGCACATCCTTTAAGCTATGCCCTCTCTAAGACAAAGGTAAGATCTCCCCTGGAAGACAAGAGGATCAGAAAGCTTCATCACAATCCCATTAGGAGAAGTCCTTGATATACTACTTTCAGGACGCCTCATGTTCGTCAAAAGAAAGCTGACCACATTCTGATGCAGAAGACGATGCATCCATGTTGGGAGCTCCTTTATTGGCTTTTATTAGGACCATTTATGGTCCATTATATTTGTTTATATTTTCTAGGAGTTACAGAAATGTGAATAAGGGAGGGGAAGTCCTAGAGTCTGATAGAGAATGGGAAGGGACGGGAGTTACAGATCTCCCTATATATGTATGATGTTAACAGAATAGGAAGAGAAGAAATGTAATGAAGAAAATATGAGTTGTTTTTCTTGAGCCGGTTCTCTGTGAGAGAGAGCCCAATACCCTCTTCATTGGTGCGATGCCAAGGACCCCCTGCTCCGGTGCGACTCCGGAGACCGCTCGGTGCGACGCCGACCGGATCCCCCTCCTCTAAACCCCACTTCTTATTCCCCCCCCCCCTTTGTCCCGCATCACATTCTGCTAAAGGATTTACTCGGAAATCAGAGATCTTTTAAACCTAAAATGGGAGCATACCCCTTCTTCGGAATTGCTGTGCTAGCCAAAGGGGATTTAGGAATGCTATGGATCTTGGTCTGCTCTAACTGAGTTGACACAAGACTCCAAGTTGACCCCACTAGCAGGTCAGCTCGCTGATCACCAGGTACCACACTTGCCTTCCTCTTCCTCTGATCAAGCATCAAATCTTCTCCGTTCGTAGACTTTGCAAGCATGCACTACCTCTTCCCATGTCCAGTCAGGCTCAGAATTCTCAAGGGTACTAAAGTTGAAATCCACATTTTGGGACATTCAGCTTGCAATTGATCTTCCTTAATATTGCACTCTCTGCATGCCAAGACAACTTCTTCCCCCATCCAATCATGCTCAGAGATGCCATCATTCCTAGATGCCTGATTTCGTGGAGAGGGGTCTTCAATTTGCAGATAAATATATAAAAAATGTCAAAGTCACATTTCACTTTCATGATGTGGGAGTATTAAATGTCCTGAACTTCAACCAGTAAGCTAATAAACACCAGTTGATCCCATTCTACGTCTGCTTAGGAATCTCTCTCAGGAAACTAAAAAACTCTAGACCCTAGTTAGGAGAATACAAATGGTCCATTTAGACAGTTTGTGTATGTAGTTTCATTTCAGTTCCCCTTATCTTTTTGAAGGTTGCCTCTAGCTTTCACTAAACATTTTTGCTTTTCAACCTGGTAGCTGTGATGCCTCCCTCCTTCACATGTTGTACTGCAATAGTAGACTATTCTATAAATCTATTTTCCATTATCTATTAGAGACTTTCCCTACAAGCTAACTATTTTTTTTTTTAATTGGACGATCTTGATGCTACAAAATAAGTCTCCAATTGAGTTTGTAATGGACTATGTCCGATTCCTTATTTAAAAGTCTCCAGTAGACCTGGACTTATATAAATATGATACCTTCACCTGTAAAGACCAGGTTTAGAAAGGGTACATGTTTTTGAAACTGACAGCAAAATGGCTTAGGAAAACTTACTTGAAACTGAACAAAGGGCTAACAACGGTTGGGTGATTGGTTTATCATTTACCATTTGCATCCCTACAAAAAATATGTTTAAGAAAACTTCTAGGTTTATATTCACCCATCTTAGCCATCCCCCACCCTCTCCCCTCCCCCCCCCCCACCAAAACAAAGTGTCAGCCCACTTTCTGGAGGACCTTACACCAACAAGAAGTTCCTACCTATAACATAAGACTGTTCTCTTTTACTCCTTGTTTTCCCTGTATGCACCACTCAATCATGTTATGTTTCTATCTCTGCAGGAGGAACTGTAATGGATCATGTTTAATAGAAACTGCAATTTGTTTCAGGAAACTTTGAGTCAACTCCAATAATGTTAGTAGTCAATTTCAATTGGATGCTCAAATTCTCTTGCTCTTTCTGTGTTGGAGACATTCCCATGCACCCTCCCTCATCCATTCCCAAGAGTCCTCCCACTGAAGCAGCTGATGCACATGTCCTCCATCATGTCTTCTGGATCTCCACTGGACTCGCCAGCATAGCCCTTCTGGTGGACTTTTGGCCTGATGCATGTTCTTCAATCTTACTAGGTGAACCACCACACCCTGCCCAGGTGAAGGCTCTCGCCTTCTCCCGGAGAAGTGGTGGCTTGACAAGCTCTCGGTCAACATGCTAAACTGGACAAGATAAAGTTCAGGCACATTGGCATGCAAATCTCCTGTCCAGACATCCACTAGCTTGTGGAAAGAAACTCTTTTTCCTTCAAACATCCTAGAATAAGCTATGGTAGGTAACAAACTTGGCAATAAGCCTTAGGATCCAGATTTAGGCCTTGTCACAGTAGTTCTTGATCCAGATTCAAAACTTATGGAGGTTGCATCAGTGTCAATACTTGATCTAATTTCCCCAGTGACTTCTTTGAACCAGGCTCTTTTTCCCTCTTGTGATAACCTCTGGTTGATGGCTGCCTGTGAGGGCTCCACAAAGGCATCAAAGTGGGCATTCTAGCCGCACCTAGAGTGTGACATGAGCAAACATGCTTTTGACAACATAGAAGAAACCCACATCCATTGAAAGATCCAGTTAAAAATGGCAGCAAAGCAGTTTGGTGGTATCCAAGCATCATTGAGCAGGGGCTGAACATAGAAAGAAGGCCCTACAATGGAAAGGAAAATAACCAGAATGACACTGGCGACCTCTCTACAGTCCTCACCCTCATTTGGAGTCTGTAGACCCTCCAATGCAAGCTGAGCTCAGGGCTAGGAGGGTTGAAGTAGATGTAAAATGGGAATCATAAAGACATGCAAGTATTTATTCCTGTGAAGAAAGCCAGAAAGGCCTTCAAGTGGTATGATAGAAAATAGGAGCTCCAAGGAAGGTAGTGCCAAATAAATCCATATTGAGGTGTTTGTTGAAGAAAGGATGTCAAAGTCTGCAGAGAAACTTTCAGGAGAGTTCACGTTAAGGTGGCAACCATGAAGGCGACTAGAATGCATTTTTTCTGAAAAAAAAGGAAATAGTCTCTTTGCAAAAGGCAAAGGTAAGGCTGCATAAAATTGACCCTCCCTAGACTCCATAATGGTGGGAGCCTTGTGGCATCAGGCTGCCCTTTTTTCAACTCTACCTATAAGAAGACATAAGACTTTGAATTAGATGTTCCATTCACCCCTGTAATGCATGATGTCGTTGCCCCCTTGGACGAGGCATATCTCATAACCATGTGGCCTTCTCCAATTATTTCTACACCTCTTTGGTCGACCAAGCATTGCATGCAGTTACATTCACTTGACTCAAACATCCCCTACAAACAATCAAGTCTCCTTACCCACATTTTCCAATTACCAGATACAGCCCTGCAGGAGTCAAAAAACTTGCTCAGAATTTGCCCTAGTACCGGGAATGTTTGATGGGCATAGCAGTAACAGTAAAAACGCACCAAAGGGAAAACCCTTATCGCACATTCAAAATCGTAGCGACTAACAAGATCTGAATTAGGTGGCTTCCAACCAGTTTGAAGTTAAATTGGCCGAATGTCTGATGGGAGTAGCACCAAGCATCCTCTTTTATTACAAAATGGAAAGGAGATGCCACAAAATCCCCAAAGTTCTTCACCACTTAGATGCATGTATATCCTTTTCTTTTGAGTGGCAGACGAACCACATGCACCTTCACTACATTTCCAGCCAACAGCTGACCTAATGCATGCAAAACATATTCCCATCCCCACATATTTGGAGCATCCCCTTATGACAATTCACAGGTACCATTTAAAGGGGAAATCTACCATACCCCATCACATATTTCATCAAAGTCTCTCTCTCTCTCTGAAAAAATAAAAGAAAAAAGATCTCTCATCTTATCCCACTTTACCACTAACTAATTCCAATATCAGGACACAGTCTCCATGCCAATCTTCTCCAAACATTTGCATTTAAAAAGGGGGGAAAACCCAATCACAATAAAAGAACAAACATAAATCTTCACGGGCCGTGAACCAACAACTAAAACACATGGCACTTCAATCGAACACAACAAACAGAGAAATCAGAGAAAACCACAGGCCCCCAGACCATATGAATACCTCCTTCACGCCGACCAGATCCGAAACGGCGTCGCCGAACGGAAAGGAGCCGTGGGAGGGGCACCGATCCCGTAACCCCCACAGGGCCGAATCAGCTGCCGTGACAGCAGGGCAGACGGCGGCGCCCTCCTCCCCTTCCCCCTCCGCCGCATCGGTCCCGCCCAGGAAGACCGCCAGCAGCACCAACCCCGCCCGCCAAGCGCTCGCCGCCATCGCCGCGCACAACAAGAGAGCCGGGACCCCGAAGAGGTAGAACAGAGAGGAGGGGGGGCTGTGGCGGCCGGGGTGGCGAACTGGCGATGGCGGCGGAGCTGACCAGAGAAGAGAAAGGGCAGGAGGAAGGGCAGGTGGTGGTGGTGCTGGTCCTCGTGGGGCTGGGAAGAGGGCGAGGCGTACTCATCAAATGGTTTAGATAACGAACCAATCACATCCGTTCATTACAGATCTTACGGAGAAGAGATTACAGACGTGGCCGTAAAAGGGCGGGTGTTGACCAACTAGCCCGTGGATTGGTTTGGCTGTGTGTGTTAATAATGGCCGCACGGGAGAGTGGAATTGCGATCTACTTCCCTAAAATATGTCCAACAACGCCTGCTGACTGGCTTTCCATTAGGTTCATTAACCTCACTTAAAACCCTTAATTTTCTTAAGTTGGAATTGATAGGTTAAATTCCTGTCATGGGTCCCTGACGCAACTTTAATCACGTCAATCCAACATGACACTTTTAGCGCCAATTTGAGAATAGAAGAAGAATAAGGGCGAGTAAGGAGAGAATAAGTTTAATTTTGCTTTGACAAGAGAAATGACTTATACCATGTAGAATAACGTATATGAAGAATAAGAAGAATAAGTCATCCCACCCTAGGCCCAAGAATTACTTATTCTTCTTCTTCCATCAATGAGTCTCAGAAAATCATCATACTAGAACACCCCTTATTCTAATATACGCCCGTTATTGGACTCTACGTAATAACTTATTCTGCAAATAAAGTCGGACTTAAGAGATAAAGTTCACGTCAGGGGTCCCTAACACAACTTTAAAGTCACATCGAATATTATTTACATGACTTTTACTTAACGACTAAGGGGTCATAGCCTTTGGCTACGGTTTTGAGTACCTTTAGCTATGGTTATTGAAGGTCTTTAATTATAGTTTGTAGAACCTTTGACCAATTTCTACGTTGAACTTAAATCAACAGTAACTCCTTCATTTCTTGACTAATTGATCTGAGATTTTAACCACACCTTGATTTTAATAGGTTCTACCTTCTAGTAAAATTTTATAATTTTTAAATTTTATTTGTCTATTACTCTACTATTTATTCTATTTACTTAATTTGACTTAAGTTCTTTATATATCCTTTTATGCTTAAAATTACTTATTTGATGTCCGAATTATGTGAAACTTTGTTCACATGTTTTTTTTGACATTTTGGATGTGTTCACCAAGTTTGATCAATTTCTGAATCTATTTGCTATTTTTGGCCTTATTTATTGATTTTCAAGCTCTAAAAATTAGTTGTAGTGGCCGAAAATTATATTTGTTATTACAAAAAAGATTTTTAAAAAATATGTTAGCTATTTATCTATCCAGTAACATGTTGACATTAGTTTTATTCTTAACCATGTTAGTTCTTTAAGTGACTAGTTCGTATGTAAAAGTATGTATTTTGACTTATACTTATATGTAGTACTTTGCTAATTGAATTTTAAGATCTATATTTATCTTATGTTCACTGTTATACCATTGTGCTATATTTGTATGGCCATGTTTGGACATTGTTATCTTAAGGAGATGTAAGACCATATTCCGGTGTAAGCATCTATATTGGATAGGATATCTGAACTCGAGGGCAATATGTGAAATCTTGATGTTTGGCCAGCTAAATCACAGGACTGCGGTACATAACATCCTGGTGGTTTAGAGTTTGGTGGGATTTAGACTCTCCAGTTCTACGTAATAATTAAGATTTCTGCATCATTACCTAGATGTTTTGATATATGTGTAAAATTCCTTATATTATAGTTTGAGTGTATGTCTTTGATATGATACGTTGATATCATTTGATGACGATATAATAGAATATTAGAATTTATGTAATGGTAAATGACATGTTTATTGCTTTGATTATTTGTATCTCATCATTCATATCTGATATATATATTATTTGATTCCGTAGTTATGTAATTTGAGTTTGAAATGAGTCTAGATGACCAAACTGGATCAAGAGCATAATAATGTGGTATCAGAGCATATGAATCATGAGAGAACATTAACTATTATTATGTGATCTTAAGTCATACCGATTGATCTTGAGAGTGTGGGTAGGATAGATTGAGTAGGATTAAATTTTAGAATTTAAAGAACTAATTGATTTCTATTTGGAGATTTCAGGTAATGGCTATAACAAAAGTTAGGGCCGAGGCTAGGAATCCCATCATTTAGCCCATTAGTACTAAAGAGTCTCCAGCTCAGGGGGAGGCTCAATCCATTGCGAGACTTAGACCCCTATCTAGGGAGTTGTGCATGCCAACCCCATGGCTATGCCCTGGGGGATTCTGGTACTTTCATACCGACCTTCTAAGGCATGGTTCAGACTATGCAAGCTCAGGATGTCATGCAGCCTCTGACGAGGGCTTTGGGAGTTACACTTATGGACAAATTCAAGAAGTTGGGTCATCCTTCTTTAAAGGAGAAAGTAAGCCTGAGGTTGTTGAAAACTGACTTGGCAGATAAAGAAGATCTTAGAGATCATTAGCTGTGTCGAGGAGAGCACGGTCTAACTGGCGACCTTTATGCTTGAAGATTATGCTGATTTCTAGTGGGTCTCAGTTAAGAGGACTATCTTTGTTGACCATGTGGATTACATTAGGTGGAGAGATTTCTTGACGGAATTTAAGAAGAAATACTTCTCTTTGCATGTCTGAGATGCCAAGGTGCAAAAGTTCCTCAATTTGACACAGGAGAACTTGATTGTGGCCAAATATGAGGTCAAGTTTGTAGAGCTTGAATGTTATGTCGTGCGCTTCTTTATTGATGAGGAGGAGCAGGTGAAGAAGTTTATGCATGGGCTTCGTGAAGCTATTTAAGGCAAGATGGCCCCACTCTGGCACAAGAACATGATAGATACTTTGAAAATTGCTTACGTTGTAGAGTAAGAGCAAGATGCATTATGATTGAAATGAAGAATCAGAACAAGAAGAGAACTAGTGCGTCATCTCAACTTATTCGGAACAAATCCCTTGCGTTGAGGACTTGAGTGCAAGGAGTACCAATATCTTTAAAATGTGAACTAAAGTGTTGTTGTCTTTATCTTTAAAAAAGGCATCAGACATAGATTCAAGTCACTTTTCTCCGAAACACTACAAGCAAGAAAAAACTGAATTTTCCTAAAACATGATCTCTGATTCGGTTGTTTTAGTTACTGAGTAAATAAAAACATGATATCCAGTGAAAAGTTCATCGCAAAACCTCTCTTGAATTGATTACTCGTGTTGTCATCGGCTCATCTTCATAGTGGCTATTGCAATGGTGCAATATTTAGGCTCTAATGGGTGTTCTTTAGTTAATAGAAAACACTGTAAAGCACTATATTTTCATTAGACATAACATATAATATTTTAATACAATATTTTTGTAGTGTTTTATAGTTTTCTATGTCAAATTAAACAACCTTTTATATTGGTTTGAAAAAAAATAAAGACAAGACATCATTACAAAAACAAAATACAATAACTTCACCTTTTTATTGGAGACATATTGAAGTCACCAAATATAATGACCACGTCCAAATCTTTAAACCAATGCCCATTGAAACATCAACCTAGGATAGGAGAAATGCATTTTTTTCAGATTCCAACAATAACATAATTGGTAAAATAATCACTTGAGAATCTATTGATATTTTTAATTTTTATCTAAAAATAAAAGGTTGATGGCCTTTAAGAATAATAATAATAAGATATAATTAAAAATAATACCTAAAAACTTACGTATTTACAACAAAGTCATTATAATTTAACTATTTATGAGTAAGCTCCTACAATGTACTGTGAATTGGTGCAAGGCTCCTAAGTGTCACAAAAAATGTTGTTAAAGGGGATGTAAGTGGCACCAAAACGGAGGCTAAAAGGATTTTTTTGTAAGAAAGTTGAGATTGTGAGGATTTATTTTTAAATAGTTGAAATAGGAAGAGTTATTTGTAATATTGAAACTTTCTGAGAACTAATGATGACGACGACGATGATAATAATAAAAATAATAGTGGAAACCAGTTATCAAAGATAAGGATCTTGTACCTTTCGCAAGTACCATGTACTTAGCTAGGGTCTAAAACAAAAACAACTTCAGTGAAAATTGTGAAATGACATAAATTGAAACGCAATATTTAATTGGCCACACAACTGTTGTCGTTCCTAATAGTAAGCTGCAATTGCAAATGCCAAATAATGAATCATGGGAAAACCCATAAAAAACTCATACGTGTGAAATCGAGAGCTCATGGGAGAGGAAAAATTGTGCCATCTCTTAAAGCTACCTTCCTTTGCACTTACCATTGAGTCCTTTCATCTCGGAAGATATCCAAGAAATCCTGTATAAATCAACAAGCACACATTGTGTTATATGGTGAAGAAAGGAACCCTTTTTTATTTGAAAGGTGGCTCGGTTGGCCTAGTATAGGGCAGTAAGTAGGCCCAGGTTGGGTAGATCCAGACCCAAAACAAATGGACCCAAGCTTAAAACAGAATCGTTAATATTTCTAGGTAAATAGGTCTGTTATCGGGTCTACTTTTTTATTGATATTACATGTCAAATCATTTTAAAAAGAAATTGGTTATGATTTGTTTCCTCTACAAATAAAAATGGGCCCACTTTCAGGTCTAGATTTACAAAATTCTATTTGGAGAATTTAAACTAGCGATGATTAATGGGTCTACTATTGGGTTATTAGGTATACTCGGATCCAAATTTACAAGATCTAATGGGTTGGGTCCCAGTTCTCAGACCCATTTTGATAGTCCTAATATACATATGTACAAGAACCAATGTTTGGATCCGGACAAAGGTCAATGTTCTCCTCCCAATACGGAGAGAATTATGCATAAATTTAGAATTGTGTCTAATTAAGCGATAATTCTAGGTCAATATCATTTTTTTGGAGATTTCACAGTGTTCTTCTCTCTCTAGGGTTTCTAGAGAGAAAGGCTTTGTATATCCTTGCGCGAGAAACTACTGCCACCCTTGGTGGCGAGTCTCCAACACAGACGGACCGCTTGGGAGGGGGGGGGGACCCCCGGGAAAGTCCCCCCTCTGCCCCCCCTACCATGTACTTTGGGGTTTCTCCTCTTTTGTCCTATTTTGTTTCCATTTCTCTTACACATTGTCTCATCCCGATCTTGTTGTTTTTGCTCCGCCCCGCTCGTTGCACTGCTTCGGCCTGTCTTCTCCTACATCATCTTCTTCGCCTTCGGCCGTCTCCATCTCCATTCCTATTGATTCCTCCCTCGCCGCCCTAAAATGCGACTTTTCCCCTTTTTTTTGGTGTCCACCTCGTCCTGATCCCCTCTATTCTCCCCCTTTTCCAGCCTCCTTTGTTCGCCCCTCCATTCACTCTACCGCAATCCTCCCTCCCCCCACCCACCCACCCACAGCACGCACGCACACACGCACACACACTCTTTCGCTGCTTGTTTTGCAGGGCCCGTTGGTGGTGGTGCGATTTTCCTACCGGCTTCAGCATTGTATTGATACCTTCTACTTTCTTTTTCCCCCAACCCTTAGTTAGTACTCTATTTTGTTCTGGCACTACGATCTTGGTGATTGGCACATCTCGCGTCTTCTTTGCTCGGTTGAGTTCGGGACAATCCCCTTAGCCTCACTTTGTTTGTGGAATAAGCCTTGAATATGATGTTTTATTCTCCTAAAACCTTTTAACCCACTTTGGTGGAGGGGAGTGCTTAACCCAGGGTGCTATGGATTATACCAGGGGTTAAGCGGAATAACATGGGTATTTTGAACTCTTTATTCTCTTCTTTATTCTACTTATTCCTACCAAATCATTTGGAATAGCGCAGTGCAATTCTACTTATTCTGGGTGGAATACTAACAATTTACCAAATCAAAATACCTCTTATTTTGAGTTAAGAAATCCCCAAAATCTTATTCTGGTTTAAGTTATTCTGCAAACAAAATGAGCCTTAGGGATCACATATTTCGGGTTAATGCTCATGTTATCGTGCTTCTCTTGTATGCATTGGTCGCATAAGTCTTCGAGCATGTCCCCATTTACTGCCTTAGATTGCAATCCTACCGACTTGTTGTTTCGGCATTTCTGTGGAGCTTCGTCTCCATTCCCTGGTTCTTCAACAGTGACGAAGACTTAGAAGTGTTTGATCGGGTTCCATTTGGTGATCGTACTGGACTCCCACTGTTTTGCTTTGCGGATGGACGTCTCTGAAGCCATGATGTCTCGTCCTCCTCCATCGGTGCAAATCCAATGTACTGGACAACTATCTGTTGTTTTGTTTCTCTAATTCCTTGTACTTCCGGGCAAGATCGTCCCTACTTTGGGATTCCTAACTTCCCACATCTCCTCGTATCTCTCCGTAAGCGTACTCTGTACTATTGTCTCTTATGTTGAATGAATGATGGCAGCCTTATTGATCAATTTTTTTTTTTTGGAGAAGTAATCTCACAAGCATGACACATCTATGGTCAAATAACATGACGAATTTTGGCTCCGAATTGACTTGAACCCTCATGATCCCAAGTCAACTGTCCTACCTTGTTGGTTTGACAAAAAAGGAACATTATACCAAGAAACACTACTGTTTGTATGTACTGCAAATTGTAAAACACGAGTAAAGAAATACCAAACAAACAAAAAGGGAGAAAAACTAATGCAAGAATGTGAGGAGAAAAGGAAGAGGAGGAGCTCATCAAGCTATAGTTAGATAATAGATATTAAGATTTCTACAAGGATTATATTTTTATAAAAATGAGAGAGAGAGAGAGAGAGAGAGAGGTAGGATGGAGGAGATATAGAACACCTGCCAAATTGAGAACCTACAGAACTTTTAAGCGTGGCCCGACAAGTCATTCCCAGATTTCAGCACGGATAGGGGCCGGCGTATTGGACGACCTGGGCTCAGCCTTTTGCCTTTTGTGTCTCATACATAATCAGATGGATATGCAAATTTTTTTGTCGGAGGCAAAGACGGAGGACGAGATGGAAAAGGCCAAATAAAGAGAAAATGAGACGCACCAATTTGATGAACCTAATAAGAAAATCGGATAAAGGAAAAGGAGGCGGCAACTTAAATCCTACAAAAAAAGGGCTTTTGGATTATCAGCCCTAAAAAACTTTTGATATTACATATAATTTTCCCTAATTTGATTATTTACAAATAATCCTCTGCAATCTCAACCTTCTTAACATTTATAGCAACAATTTTTGTGACACTTAAGAGTCTTGCACCAATTCATAGAGGATCGTAAGAGCTTATCTACAAATATTTATATTATAGGGGTTCTTTTATAAGTATGCTATATTTTTAGGAGGTTAAAGTTTAATTATTCCAATAAAAAAAACCAACTATGACTTCTAATAGGTTATATATTTAAATTTTTAGTAGAATTTGGATTGTTCTCTATCAGACATAAACCCGTTCAAAGATCATGTTTTTTCAATTTCCAGTTGTAACTTGGCTTTTGGAGTGGCTGGTGGTTTATTGATCTGGCATGTGCTTGGACGAATGACAAGTATGTGACATAGGCAATCTTTAAGAAAAATAATATTCTTGTTAGTTTTTTTATTTTTTTATTTTTTTATAACATAGGTCTCCAATGTTATCATTTCCTTTGAGAAAATTAACTACAAACCCGAGATATTCCTCTAAAGTTGGAGATAATTTCGACTCGGTCGATAGGTCCGCCTAATTAGGCGACAATTCTAAGTCCGTCTGATTTCTGAAGAAGTAATCCCACAGATTATGGGATAAATATCCCAACAACACCAGAGAGCTGCAAAACTGGGGGGTTTTTAGGCCCCAACTAGAATCGAACATGAGACCTCCCTTTTGTAAGGGAGGTGGTGAACCAACTGCCCTATGGTCGACTTTAGTTCCACTATCTCTTCACTCGTAAAATCTCATTTTTCCCTCCTCTTTGCAGTCTCCTATTGAAATAACTACGGATAATGCCATGCAGTGTACGGATCGATGATGTACAGGTGGAATTTTAAATTCTTTTAGAGCAGACGATACAATTAATATCTTCGAGTTGGCCTCGAATTTACAGTATACTTTTTTCTGTAAGAATCTTTTTTAAATACGTAAATCGAGACATATACAAAAAAATATTTTTCAATAAAAAACAAATATACATTGAGTTCGGGACCAACTCGAGTTTGCTAGTTATATCATTCGATTTTCGATCAGACACTCTAAAAAAATTAAAACATTATGACAAAAACTTAAAAGAAAAGGAAAACTGGCCCCAGCTCGTGCACAATGGGTCTGATTTTTTTATTTATTTTTTGTTTTCTTCTTGGAGTTTTAAATTTTTTTGGAGCATCCAATCAAACATTCAAACAGTATAGTCAATAAATTCAAGTTGGCCCCGAGTTTGCGCTATATTTTTTTTGAATTTTTTTTTTACACACGCAAGTCGAGGCATACATAAAAAGTTATTTTTTTGAAACAAATATAGAACTAGTTTAGAGCCAACTTAAGCTTACTAGTAATATCATCCGGTTTTTTATTAGATGTTCTTAAAAAAATTAAAAAATCTAAGAAAAATTGATAAAAAAATCAGCCTCAATCGCACCAAGGCGCATGAATGATTGGATTAAGTTATCGGTCACATGTAATGTAAGTTTTTTCTTCTAGAGATAAAGAGAAGAATATTAGTTATTGAGAAGGAGAGAAAGAGAGAGGTCACAAGGTAGAGAAATAGAAATGCGTTAATAGGTTATTATGAACTAGACTTGTGAAGAATCTATCTCTCTCTTTTATAAAATAAGAAAAAGAATCTAAATAAAGTGTAAGTAGTATTTTTTTAAAATAAAAATCAAAATATAAAGAGTTAGAAAAGTATAGTCACATAGTCTCTTAGGTCCAATTAAGTTCGATGACTGAAAAAACGTTTCGACTACTATGTGAACAATAATTGATTATGCATTAGATGTTACTAATACATTAATCTAGTCATGCGCCTTGACGAATCTTGGAGCCGATTCTTTTTTTAATTTCTTCTCATAATCTTTTATTGGCTATTGGCATGTTCGTGGAGAGGCGAGGAGAGGCCAGGCCATGGGGGGAGGGGGGACTCCATGACAGTCTAGTGGGTGACGGTGGCGTGAGTGAGAAATGCGGTCATGCAGAAGAGGAGGGCTGCATGTAGCCAATTGGAATAATTGTTAATTCGTGTGATTAGATGCCACATTGCCATCTTCTTGTTGGGCTCTAGATTTGAAAGTTGCAGTATGTTTAAACTAGTGAAGGTGAAGGAGGAGATGAATTATGGGGGAGTTGGTGTCATTTCATTAGGTGGACATATTGTCCATTAAAAAAATTAAAAAAAATTAAAAAAAAGGCGCCTAGACTCATCAAGATGTATGACTGGGTTAACATTATTACTAACATGCAATTCATAATCAATTATCAGTCACATGGTAGTCACAACTATTTTTCAATCCTCGTACCTAACCAAGCTTAATAGGATATTTGGTTACATTTTTTTTATTTTTTTTTCTCTTTCAATTTTTATTTTAAGAAAAAAATACTACTTATATTTCATGTAGATTCTTTTATTTTATTTTTAAAAGAGAGAGATGAATTCTTCACAAGTCTCGTTCAAAATAACGTACTTGTTCAGTTCACTACCTTGGGAATTCACGAATTTTTGTTTCTCTACCTCGTATTAATTTCTTGTCTTTTTTATTTCTTTCTCGATAGCTAATATTCTTCTCTCTCTCTCTTGAAGAAAAAACTTACTTTACATGTGACTCATAACTGATTATGCGGGGTTGAGGTAGATTTTTCTTTTTTATTAGTTTTTCTTAATTTTTTTGGAAGATCTCATAAAAAATCAGATGATATTACTAGCAAGCTCGAATTGGCCCCGAACTTGTTATATATTTATTTTTCAAAAAAAAAAAGTTTCAATATATGTCTCGATTTACGTATGTAAAAAAGTTATATATATATATATATATATATATATATATATATATATATATATATGTATCGCAAGTTCGAGGCCAACTTGAATTTATTGACTATACTCTTCGATGTTTGATCGGATGCTTAATTTTTTAAAAAAAACTAAAAAAAAAGAAAGCGAAAAAAATTAAAAAATAAGACCCGCACGAGCTAGGGCCGATTTTTCTTTTATTTTAATTTTTGTCAGAATTTTTTAAATTTTTTAGAGTGTCTGATTGAAAATTGAACAATATCACTAGCAAACTCAAGTTGCTCCTGAAGTCGTTGTATATTTATTTATTTTTTAAATATTTTTTTATATATGCCTCAATTTACGTATGTAATTTTTGTTTTAAAATAAAAAATCTACCGCAAGCTCGGGGCCAACTCGAGCATATTAATTGTATAGTCTGATTTTTTATGAGATGCTATTTTTCTTTTTTTAAATTCTAATAAAAAATCGGCCAACACATCACCAGTACACACCATGGCATTGTCCGGTGATTATTCTGGTAGGCGTATGCATAGGATGAAGTAACATGGGTTTTTGAGTGAGGAGACGGTGAAATCATCATGTAGATGGTTGTATCTATCTCACCTCACACAACAGTCATATGTAGCCGTCTTATGAAAAACATCGCTGTCCCTAGTCGCCTGATAACGATAGAAATATAGACAGACCTCGGGGTGATTTCACTTTAAAACGCGTCGAGTATGGAAGTCGCCGTTTAAAAGGCGTCCCTGTCCTTGAATACTTATCAGTTCAGAGACATAGTTTGTTATTTGGGTTAAATCGCGTCGCGGGTGGAAGCCGCCTTTCTAAAAGGTGTTGCTGTCCCCCGACGCTATTTAACCCTCATAGACAGATTCTTTCTCCGCCATCTCCCAATCCACGGTATGAGATTTTTTCCCCCAAATTGTGTAAAAACACAATAAAAGTGGAGAGGGAGGAGAAGAACGTAAATACCCATTAAAACACAAAAATTCTAATTACATGCAATTAGTATTTTCACCCCAAGAAAATCTCTAAACATGCTCCAAAGCGGAAAAAACATGGTTTTTAAACGAAATACAACGGGGATCGTCACCCTACCGGTTACTCGAACTCCTCTTAACTCCAAGCCGCCAACTCGCCTCACCACACGCCGCCGCCGGTACCGCCGTAGACGCCGTTACTCCACCGGGACGTCGGCCGCCGTCCGGAGAGAAAAATGCTGCAGAAGAGATGGTGGTGGTAGTGGTGGGAGTCAGGAGGTCGATGGAGTGGAGGGAGAGATGGAATGGAGAGAGGAAAGCAAGGAGCGGGGGAAGGGTTCGCCGGAGATCGGAGGGAAGCGAGGAAAGAGAAGAGAAAGGAGAGAATGAGGGAAAGGAGGGAGGGTTCGCGGGGTCAAACAGAAACCGGTTAAAACGTATCGTCTAAGATCGACGCCATTCAGATGACAAGACCGGGCCGTACTATGACAAAGTAGGGTCGTACTCTAAATGGCGTCGTCCACACAAGACGCCATTTAGACGATGAGACCGGTGCCGTACTCTTGCGCCCCAAGGCCAGCCCATGTGGCGCCTACGTGGCACAGCTTAAAACACGTCCACATTGATAGACATCGTTTAAACCGCGTTGAGTTTGCTTGACGCGAAAAGGAAACTAAGTCCCAGCCCCACCAGAGTCCAAACTAAGGGATCCGACTCCGAAAGCTGACCCGATAACCGAATCCGAAACCTCAATCCTTACAACTAGGCTCTGATACCACTTTGTTGAGAAAAAAGTCGTCTTGGTTCTAATAACCATATTACAGAAAATCGACTTTTCCACTCGCGTGAATAAATCTAAGAATGCACCTAGGCAACCACACCCAAGCATAATAAAATCGCACAAAATAAAATAAAATAGCAGAGACAGCACACACAATATTTACTTGGAAAATCCTCAAGTTGAGAAAAAAATTACGAGACAAATCCGATCCACTATAGCAATAAGAAGAAATACGCTGACTTCACACTTGTATTACAAATCGAGTTTCACCACTTTCACATAATGAGAAAAACATGCACCTCTCACTCTGACAGAGATATCCCCAAGAAGATGCGTAAGACAAGAACGTTGAGGAGCGATACCCAAGGAAACCTAGAGATGCTCCTAGTCCTTCTCCCTTCTTCCTCTCCTCATCCTCTCTCTTCTCTCTCTTTCTCACTCTAGTGGCGGCAAGAAGAACCCCCAGTTGTTGTGTTGGTGCCGTTCTCTTCTTTTTCTTCTTGTCAACTTGCTACTCTCTCACCTGGTTTGTGCCCAACCGAATGAGAATGGAAGAGGTAGTGGTGGAGGGTTGTCATGGGGACCAAATTTCCCCTATGAAAATAGAGTTTAATCCACCTCAATTAGATGAAATTGGAACCACCCAACAATCTTTCCCTCCAGACTCATCAGAGGTGGTATGCCATGCAAGTAGATGATTCCCATCTCCAAACTGCTTAAGTAGCAGTACCCTACCAAGCTCCCAAGCTCTTGTACTTGCCATGCTTCTCCTTTGGTATGGTCTTCATCATCATGTTTGACGGATTCTTATATGTGTGAATCTTCTCTAACTGTAAAAGCTTCTTCTCCTGAGCATCTCAGATACAATGATACCGAACGTTAACATGTTTTGTCTTAGAGTGATAAGCTGCATGCTTTGTCAAATGCATAGTGCTCTAGCAATCACAAACAGAAGCCTTCTGACTAAGGCCTATGTCCTAGAGAACCTTCTTCATCCACACCATCTCCTTGCATGTCGTTGTAGCTACAATATATTCTGCCTCTGTCGTGGACAAGGTAATACACTTCTGCAATCTGGACTGCCATAGAATAGCTCCCCCCTGCAAAAGTAAACATATAACTTGATATAGACTTCCTAGAGTCCAAATCTCCTACCATATCTGCATCTGTGAATCCCTCTATCTCTACCTTAGAGCCACCAAAACACAAACAATATTGTGTTGTGCCTTTGAGATACCTAATGATCAACTTCACTGCTGTCCAATGTTCTCTGCCTGGATTAAACAAGTATATTCTCACCATGCCAACTTCATATGCCAAATCTGGATGTGTGCAAACCATGACGTACATAAGATTTCCAACTGCTGAGGCATACAACACCTTCTCCGTACTTTTCTGTTCATCTATAGAAGATGGACACTGCTCGCAGCTCAGTATGAAATGACCTGCAAGTTGAGTGGAAATTGGCTTGACATCTTTCATGTTAAATTTACCAAGTACCTTTTCAACATATTTATGTTGTGACAACCACAACTTCTTGGCCTTCATGTCACGAGTGATCCTCATGCCCAATATCTACTGTGCTGGTCCCAAGTCCTTCATATTAAATAACTTAACCATGTCTTTCTTCAGCCTGTCAATCAAGTAACTGTCCTACCCAGTAATCAACATGTCATCTACATATTGTTAGTATTAGGTGGCCTATAAGTTAATTAGATATTATGTATGGTCTTGTTCATTTATTAATAATAATTTGTGACTTTATATTCATTATGTGTAATGCGTTTATTATCGTTTCATAATGAAGTCCATGAATATGTACAATAGTTTTTAGATTATGATGAGATCATAATAATAAGAATGACGACTTATAAACATATATTCTTAATTATTCCGAGTCAGAAGATATTTGAGAAGGAAATTAAATATCCGGTAAGACTAGTACATGTCACTTTAACTCATGTGATGAGGGTGACTGATCTCATAATCACTTGTGTGGAGGCACTATGGTGGACCTATAACTACTTATTGGTGAATGAGTTCATTGAGCTGATCTAACGTGGATCACGAGATGGTAATTTACCAGACTGTCAGCCATTTTGATTATGTGTCACAGTTGTGTGTTTGGTCCTTGGACCTGAGACATTAAAGATATGTTGTCGGTGACTTTCGAGCTTTGACCTTGGCTAATGGATCCCTAACCATAGGTTCCGATCAGTCAAGTGATCGAGTTCAGTAGAATACCTTTAAAAGTGATTGTGTATTCAATACAAGATCATTCGTTCTCGGTAATTCGAGAGAAAATGTTCTTGGAATGATGCACGAAAGTCCTTGGCTAGGGCGGACACTTTATCAGAGAATGAGTTTTCTGATATCGTATAACGACATTAAATATGAGTGAGTTTACTGGTTAGGGCTTGATAGTTGACCATGCCTAGGTTGACTCAAAAATATTATATAGATGAAAGATTATATCTATGCGGTAATTGATGATAAACATGCTTCTTGAGCATATTGCTGAACCTCATTACCTTCCGAAACCATACGGTGTTGCTTGGCATCCGATGTGATCAGAGGCCCGACTGATTAATAAGTGTGATATTAATCTAATCTAATTAATTGATTAATATATGATATTAACTTAATTAATTAAGTCAATAAAAAGTTACTGGACTTAATAAGCCATTAACTGGATTGATACTTGAGCCTAGAGGGCCACACATATAAAAAATCTCGGTTCATAGATCTTAAGTGGGCTTTATATTAATTATGGGTTTTTGTGAAAAATTACATAACTTAATATAAGTATAAGTGAAGAGAGAAGCCCTGGGCCAAGCTCCAGGCTCTCTCCTGGCCACCCCCCCTCTCTCTGTGGTGACGGGCACCCCCCTAGAGGGGCTCCTCTCTACTCTTTGAGCTCTCCCCATCTTGTTCCAAGAGTTGGATCTCTACAGTCCGCATGCCTCAAGCACTGTCGTAGAGGAAAAATCTCGGCGAGCACGTTACATCGAGTAAGGAAACAAGGATGATGTACAAAGAGGAGAATCGTATGAATACCGCTGGAGGTCGTGCATTTGTGCGGCTGACGGAGTTGCTCCATCAGAACCGAGTGGTTGCGTGTCCGAATTTGTGCAAGGTGATGCTCAATCACCGATTATTTGTTTTGTTGTTCGAAACATATGGGAATTAGATATTTAATTTACTCTCCGCTTTGTTCTTCAATGTCCCGCCCAATTCCTTACAGTAGAGTTAGGTTCACTATATCCATTTCGATTAGCTGAAATAGTTATTTCTAAAGTGATTTCCATGCAAAGATTCGATTTTCTGATATAAATTTGTTCATAGGATGAACATGAAGAATTAAATTAATTTTTATGCGTAAAATCAAATTTTTCTTTGGGATTTTTAGGAGTGTTCTTCATGCGATGAAGAATGGTTTCATAAGCCATCCACCAAGGGCACGGCTAACCACCACCGGCGTCGCCGGTGTGACCGGTGGTGACCGCCGCCAACGCCGGCCCCATCCGAGGCGACAGTGACCGGTGGCTTCCCCTCCTCCACCCGTCCCCTCTCATGCGATGAGGAGGGTGAAGGGAGGAGGGAGGCGCCAGTCGGGCGCGCCGTAGACATCGTTGGTGTCTCTGGCGATGTCGGCTGTTATTAGTTGGATCCATAATGTCCAAATTATCTATACCACTTGATCTTCTATTAGACGATCCAACTTTTTTTTTGAAAACTCTAAAAATTGAACCCCCTTTTACTGGGCTCGAGACATTAAAGATATTTTTTTTACTGTTTATTGGAACTCCATTTTTTACTTTTTAAAGTTTTTTTAGATTATTCAATCGGAGATCGGATTGTAAGGATATGTGTGGCATGATGGATCCGACCTTAAGAAATATCACAAAATAAAGAAATAGACTGCACCCCGTTCCATACTACAAAGTATTACTTCAATGTATATCTACGAGAGTACCTTAGTCTACTTACCTTTTAACAAATGATTATTGTGAATGGGAATATCCGTAACACTCTTAAAAGTCTCATACATGTGGAATTGTGGAAAATACCTTATGGCATTCATACATGTTCAAGCATCCTAGATTTTACTCTCCTTGTGAAGTTAGAAGCATGCACCGGTAAAATTCAGATAGTACTTTTTAATTGTTACGAGTCTCTTCAATTAGTCCCCCCATAATCTCAGCTAACATATTTTGAATGTTCAATGATAACCGAGGACTGAAATCTGGGAAGGTGCACCTCCTCTCCTCCATGGTGGAAGAAGTTAGACCCTAGAATTGTCCTCATTAGGCTGCAACTTTCCTTTTAGCAAGGCATTAGAGATCATTTGTTAAAAAATAATAAGAAAATGATAAAAATGTATTTAAAGAAGGCCTGACCTGACAGGTTCTTATAAAATGTGTGGTCGATTTAATAACTTTCAGGAGATTTTGCACTACGTCCTTGGCCGTATGGCTCCATGCCTCCATGTAACATCACCTTCATGTTTACGCAATCAAATCCTTATGCATACCCCGTTGCAATTCTATATTAACTGCAGCATGGCCAGTTCACACTTCATTTGATTTTCTTACACAACTTTCAAATTTGACTTGATAACATTGCATGTAAATTATTCTTGGAATTTTTGTATATATGCCCTTGTAACCTGTAGTACTTGTATGTGGAGCCCTAACTCCTACATGTTGTTACAAATACCCTAAAAATTTTAAAACAAGTTTTGTACCTGATACAGCATGAGAGTACCACAAATAGTCTCACATCTCATATTGAGACGTCGCACATGTGCTTATAAGGCTGATCATCACCTTTTAACTCAAAAGATGTCTTTTAAAAGACAAAACCCCACCTCTGCTCTAAGGACAATATCTCTTAGGGGCCGCATACCATAAATAGTCCCACATCGTATGTTGAGAAGCCACGTGTGTACTTATAAGGTTACGTCGCTCTTCCGGCATCAGGATTGACGCTGTCTGTGGGAATCCTTCCATACTTATACGCTCACCTTCTCAGGGCTTGTGATACGGTATGAGGGTACTATAAATAATCTCACATCGCATGTTGAGAAGCAACATGTGTGCTTATAAGGCCGATCCTCACCCTTTAACCTAAGAGGTGCCTTTTACAGGACAAAATCACTTCCGCTCTGGGGACAATACTTCTTGGGGGCCGCGTTGTTCTTCCGGCATCATATGATGGGTTGAAGTCTAGGACTGTTTTGCTCATGTGAAGAGACATGATCCAAACAAGTTAGAGTCATAGATTAATAAATGCATATTTGTGGGATATCCAAAAGAAACATTTGAATACTACTTTTACCATTATGAAGAACAAAATGTGTTTGTTGCCAGGAGATCTGTGTTCCTAGAAGAAGAATACCTTCTCCAGATGATAGTAAGAATAAGGTAGTTCTAGATAAGGTTCTAGACTCATAGACGGTAGTTGGCTCATCAGATGAGCCATCGGTCTTGAACTTGTTTAAGAATACATATAGGAGCCTCGTAGGTCGACAATGATACCCAAACAACCTAAAAGATATATGGGACATATTAGTGAAGCTGTGTCTGATGTATATTACAATGATTATGATGATTTTAAGACCTTTGAGGAAGCTATTGAGAGCCCCGATGTTGGAAAACGATGAGAGTCTATAAACTCAGAGATACAATCTACGTACACTAATTAAGTTTGGAATTTGGAGGATTTGTTTGAAGGTATTATTCTTGTCAGATATAAGTAGACTTTGAAGAGAAAGATCACTGCAGATGGACGAATTGACACTTAAAACGTAAGGTTGATGGTAAAGGGATATCATCAAATATAAGGAATTGATTATGACGAGACTTTCTCACTAATTACTATGATAAAGTTGATCCAAGTCTTTCTCATCATTGTACAACACTATGATTATGAGATCTGACAAATAGATGTAAACACTGCTTTCCTCAATGGAAACCTTAAAGAAGATATATATATGATATAACCTGAGAGTTTCACATCCATGGAGTTTCGAGATAGTGTGTGCAAGCTTCACAAATCCATTTATAGATTAAAGTAGGTATTTAGGAGCTGGAATATAATATTTGATAAGACTATCAAATCTTATAATTTCATTAAGAATGAAGATAAGCTTTGTGTGTATAAGAAGACCAATGAGAGTGTTATCACCTTCCTAGTTCTTTATGTTGATGATATCCTACTCATTGGGAATGATGTGGCGATGTTATTATTTGTAAAAGATTTTACTGTTAAAGAACTTCTCCATGAAGGATTTGGAAGAAGCATCTTACGTATTAGGAATACAAATCTATAGAAATAGATATATACATAGACACCATAGTTAAGAAGTTTGACATGAAAAATTTCAAGAGATGTCTCATACCGATGAGACAGGAAATTTATCTATCTAAGTAGCAGTCACCTAGGACTCCTGAAGAGAGGGCATTAATAGACAGAGTATCTTATACCTCTGTCATAGGATCCATCATGTATGCCATACTATGTACAAGGCCTGATGTAGTATATACTTTAAGTGTTACGAGCATATATTAGGTAGATCCAGATGATGCACATTGGAAGGCTGAAACATATATCCTTAAGTACTCGAGAAGGACTAAAGATATGTTTATGGTCTATAGGGGAGGGGACTTGAAGCTGTAAGGGTACACTTGTTGGGTTCTCGAGTTTCTCCGGATCTCTCGCGCAGCAGAAATAAAAATAAAAATGGAGATCCGTTCCCATTTCGAAAAAACTAAAATTACGATAATCGGATTATCGAATTTTACCGTGTGCGGATTCGAATCCGCAACCGTTCGGTTCCGTCGGTGCGACACCGCAAGCTGCGCTGTTGGGATCCCGGGCGGGACCCGAAGAAAGCAGCGGAAACGACGAACAAAATTATCCCGCCCGATGCCCGCTGATCCAATTTGGAACGAAAACTAACGGGAAGTATCTGATTACCGTGCGCGGATTCGAATCCGCTTCCGTCTCGGTTCTGTCGAGGCGATGCCGCGAGCCGCACAAGCGTCCGGCCTCTAGCGGTATCCACGCGATCCTCCGCGGTGGTTCGTCCTCGCTCCCTCGTCCGTATCAGCTCGCTCGCTGAAGATCCGTCGCCGCAACGATTGTCGAAAATCCGCCGAAGGGAATTCCCGACTTTCGGGAATCACGCGTGGCGGAGACGGAGACAGTCCCGGTGCCTCGAACGGGGCGCCTAGAGGAGGAGAGAGAAAGGGGGAACGGCCAGCATGAGGAAATCTTGGAGCTTGGCCCAGAGTTTCTCAACAGCGCGTGTATATATTAAGTCGACGCGACTTTTCACAAAAGTCTTCGAGTCTTCGAGTTAACATAAATCCCACTTATGTACCATCGACTGAGAATCTTATTGCGTGTGACCCTCTAGGCCAATTTACCAGTTTGGTTTTCAGCCCGTTAAGTCCAATAACTAGTTATTGACTTATTGTAATTAATTGATATCTAGATATTAGCTAATTACTTAACCGAATTAACATCGCATGTAAATTCGGTCGAACTTCCGATCAAGTTGGGTGCCAAGCAACACCGCATCATCCCGGAAGGTAATGGGGTTCAACAACCTACTCATGGAACCTGTCCGTCCACAGTTACCGCGTTGCTATAATCCTTCGTTCGCATAATGCTCTCGAGTTAACCTAAGGTATGGTCAACTCACTTGAATCAGACTCCGCTGTACAATATCAGAAAACATCTTACATCTTTTCTGATATTGTTTCTGCTCTGGCCAGAGACTCGTACAGATATATTCTAAAGCATTCTCTCTCTAGTTACCTGAGAGCGAACAATCCTTTATTGAACACACAATCACCTTCAAAGGTCTTCTGCTGGACCCGATCCTTGACTATTAGAGATCCCGTAGATAGGGATTCGTAGGTCAAGGTCAAAGTTCAGAAATCTACCGACAATGTGTCTTTGGTGTCTCAAGTCCAAGGATCAACCATGCCACTGTGACAATGAATCAAGCCGATTGACAGTTAGGTAAATTACCATTCGACGATTCATGTCGGATCAGTTAGTGAACTAATTCCCCAATGAGCACCTACAGGTTTACCATTGTGTCTCCACACAAGTAACTAACGAGATCAGTCACCCTCATCATATGAGCTGGAATAACTTGTACTAGTCTTACCGGATGTTTGATGTCCTTCTCAAACATCCTATGACTAGGAACAATTGAGAATATGTGTTTATAAGTCATCAGTCTCATTATTATGATCTCATCATAATCTGATGACTATTGCATATATTCATGGACTTCATTAGTTTACCATATAAGTTTTTAGTAGTCCATTTATGTAAATCTTCATTATGAAGATTTACTTGCTTTAGGTACAATACCTTCTAACAAAACTATCAAGTTCTGAACTCAATAATGGTTATGGACTATAGCTTATAATTCTTAACTTCTTGCCAATCTCAAAGTTGTAATTACATAGAGTATCATCATAGATTTTAGATCATAATCTATAGTTCCTCTCATCTTGCTAAATCAGATATGTTACTGAGAGAATCTCAAAAATCTATGAAGCTCTTTGATGTGTGTTATGAGTGGTTCCAAACAATAAAAAGATTATCTGATAATCTTGTGTTAATTAGTGGGTCTAGAACATCTTCTAATTTTATCAGCTCCTACTGTCTTCTCTGAGGACATGTTCCTCTTTATAGAAGACTTTCAGAACGATGATCATTCATGTTTATAATTCATATCCCATATGAATTATTTGATTTCCATATCTTATATGGACACACACTGACTTATTTGGAACCATCTTTAAAGTATGGACATCTAACGTTCATACTTATGTTCAAAAAGATATAAGAATTAGACAAATCTTATTATGTATTGCACCATATCTTAATGGGATGCAATTCCTCGTTCTATCATATTACTATGATCTACAATGAAGATCAATCGAGTGAGGATACAATTATCCTTTTAATGATTTGTGTGAATCATATACTAAAGTATTAGTTTCTTTGATCAAATCAAAAAAAATTCTAATACTTCATATTGATCTTATATCTTAATCTCTCAAATGCATTCGACTTGTACTACATTAAGTACATACAGCTGAATCATTCAAAGAGTAAACTATAATGGTAAGGATATTGAGCTGTTTACATCAATATGTATTAGCACCAATAATTTCATATCGTACATCCTTGTGTACAATACCATAGATAATCATGATTCACACAGTTCATATCTATAGGAGACTAGTGAACATTCATCACATGAAATGTCACATCAAGAATCTATAGTGCATTGACTAATTTGAACAACTATTATTCTTTCTCAATCAATGTTATTCTTGATATCTTATGCAACTAAATAACAATTATTCAGTTTCATATTTGACTCCTATGAATAAACAAACATTTACTGTCAGACAGTAACCTATGAACAATAGTTGAGTCTAACTCAACACTTGCATTCTCTCGATTTTCTTTTACTTATCTAAGTATGCATACTATGGCAACTATGAGAACCATTTCCAATATCTCATATTGGAGATGTTAATTCTCCAATAAATATGTAAAAGGTTGATAATAAGAATATCTGAAACTTCTTTCAAGTTTTATATTCGTTTTGCCTTTTATCAATATTCTTATATTGGTCGCAGTGGGAAAATTGCTACTTCTCTATCCCTGTTGACTTTTCTTTATCTTTTTAGGTGTGGGTTCGATCGTTTAAAATCTTACCACTTACCTTTCTTAAAAGTATATCATGAATATCTATTTTTCTTGGTCTATCCAAGTAAGAAACTTCATAACAATCATTGCCTTTCAAAAAATGCGTACCATGAGTACCTCTTCACCTTGGTCTATCCAAGTAAGATGATTCATGATATCTGATTAGGATATTGACTTTCATTTACCCCTGAAGACATTCTTCAGAGTTTTCTAGTCAATCTGAATATGAGAAGTATTGATATCCAATATGCCAAAATCTCGAATAGACGACATTTTAGTAAATGAAGGAAATAATGTGATTTAAGCAGATAGTTCTTATAATTCAATTATGGTCTTTTGTCTTGAATTATTTCCCACTATTTTTCGACAGACTGTATAACCTTCAGGTATACAGAACGAGAGATTCCGACGATCTCCTAGTGAGGATCAGAATATCCAAGAATTACAGTATGGCCTCGGATAAACACATAGTATCATACCATTAACTTAGAGCAACCATCTCATGGTAATTACAACTTCTTGCAATATCCGATCTTATTTCGGCTCTCAGGTCTTTAATGATCCTGGGTAAACACAGTAGACCATTATCTCTGGTCTAAGCTTTACCATCAATACGTGACAGAGTAGAATAAGAATGCAGCTCTCGAGTAAACACGAAGATAGCTACACCATTCCTCTATTCCAATCTCAAGGCATCAAGATGCCATAGTTAATAATCCTTTCATCAGATGGTGGCAGATCTCTGGTAAACACATAGAAACTACCATCACTAAATCAAGTTCTAAGAACTATATTGATGGAGAGTCACACGGTACATTCTCAATTACTCACACTCCGGCTTAGACTTTATGTTGAAGGTTTTGTTTATGTTAAGTTGGTCTCATCTTAGGTGAGAGTTTATAAATATATCGAATACATTTAACTATACCTAGATATTAGCAATCGATTCATAATCAAAAACTAAAAAGCATGCATCAACCATACATATTCATTATGTGGTCATGGACAGTATGGTGATTAACTGAAGCCAAATAATTAATCACCAAAACTATATAACAATTATATAATCTAAACATGCAAACACATAGCCACTGGTGATCTCATCTCTTGTCGCCTTCCTGGTTGCATTTGTAGATCATCCTCGCCTCTCCTCGGTCGGCGCGATCAATTACAAATAATATTAACTTTTAAAAGAATTTCAAATACAAATAAATTGTAAGAAAAAGTCTTATAGCCGAGTACAATAATAGAGGGAGATATAATTACATTGGAATGAGAGAGAAAGGGAGGCACGCAAGCCTCATTAATTAACATTTAATTAACTTATATAACACATTCCAAGACAATCCACACAAACTACATACCATCACATGATATCAAATAAACAAAGTGCATGTCTATGACCAGCATAAATTTTAATCATCCACACATGATAAAGCACATCACATGAATGCTAAAATTTTTGAAAATATAATAATTTTAGTTTTCTTAAAATTGGGTACCGATCAAAATTACATAATTTGAATTTCAAAAATCATATTTTCTAACATACAATAAATCTAATTTAAAGCATCAAACATATCAACAAGTGCAAACAAAACTAAAATTAAAATTCTAAAATATTCCATGCATAATTTAGAACAATTCTAAATTAATCAACCGAACACTTAGATTAATTTTAAATCACATTAATAACAATTATTAATGCGAAATAATCTAACATTTAGATAGAGTTGAAAACTCCTAAATAACACTTATAAAAGAATTTCTAATTCCTATTATTAATTGTTTAACAACTCCTTGTTAATAAACCCCTTTTGTTAAATAATATTTCTTAATAACAATTATTAAGAAATGATAATTAGAACAATTCTAATCAAAATAGTCTAACATTTTAGATTTAATTTAATCTTTTAATTACTTTTATTAAAAGGTCAAATTTAAGTATATTAGATCTTCAAAAACAATAATTAAGAGATACTTGAGTAAACTAATTAATAATATTAATAAGACTTAAATTAATCCTTAATAACTTTTATTAAGGTTTATTACTCAAGAAATAATTAACTTAATTATAACTATTATAATTAGTTAATTAATCACTTAACAACTATTATTAAGTGTCTCTAAATTATTAAAATAATTCTCTAACAACAATTGCTAAGATATTATCTAATCAGTTAATTAAAATAAAATTAACAACATTTGTTAATTAATTTTAAAACCATAATATTGATCTAATCACTTAAATAATTAACAACATTTGTTAATTAATTTTAAGGTCACAACTTAACAATTAAAATTAACAACACTTGTTAAAAGGATTTTAAGATCACATCTTAACCCCTATAATCACTAAGATAAAATTAAATTAACAACAATTGTTAATAATATTTAAGATCATAACTTGAAATAAATTAACAACTCTTGTTAATTAGATTTAAGTTCACATCTTAAAATTAACCCATTTAATTTTAAGATCATATCTTGAAAAACCAATCCTTGTATAACTGAAATTATAAATTAAATTTTAAAACACATTTTAAAATTTTAATTATAATTTCCAGATATAGAAAAAGGGTGGGTATATGTGATAAACAAGGCCAACATGACCCAGGAGGCTTGCTGGCTCGGTCAGCTGACAGGCCTACCATCTGGGATAAGGCCCTAGTTGGGCCGGGTTCAAAGAGGGGGTGGTACTGGCCTTTCAGTCCAGTTAAAAAAGGGGGAGTTGTGGGCCGGGTAATTAAGGGGGTTTTAGGCTGGTTCACGGGCGCTCGGGCCCGGGCGGGCCGCCTCGGGACCGCCCGGTCCAAGGCGCCCAATGCCTGGTTCGCCTGGGCCCCGTGGCTAGGGTTTCACCCCAGGCCGCCGCCGCCTATCCCCGATGCCTTCCTGCTCGACGCCGGCAAGGGAGGGGCGAGTGGACCAGGGTGGCGCTGCCATTCCTCCCCAACGCCCTTGACGGTGCTGGTGAGGGTGGCCAACAAGCTCGGGGCTGGCGGAGCCTGCAGCAAACTCCTTTGCTTCCGGTTCACCCGATGCCCCCAAAACCTTGCCCGACGCTGGTGGACGATTCCAAGGCGTTGGAGACGGGGCCGAGCCTCTCCGGTGAGGCTGGTGCCGTCAGAAGCCTTTACCCCCAGCGGTGAATCTGGTTGATCGGGTCCTTGGCCCATTCCTTCTTCAAATAGCTACAGTAATCAACAAGAAGGAAGGGAGGGAGAGAGCTTCACCGCCGGTCTCCACCGTCCAGCTGGGGGCCAGCAAGGTCGCTGCCCACCGCCAGTCACACTGGAGACGACGAGGACAGTCGGCAGTGTCCAACAAACCCACATCATTAACCCCTTGAAGCCGTTCTTCATCCACATGAAGAACAAAACGAAAACCCCAAATAAAATCATTTTTCATCAGAGAAAAATATTCTAAATATGATTTGTTCATCCGATGAACAAATTCCGTAACATATAAACGATTCGAGCATGGATATAAATTTTAGAAAAATAATTTTATTGTTCCAGAGCGGATCAGAGCGGCAACTTGGCTCTGATACCACTGTTGGGATCTCGGGCGGGACGCGAAGAATGCAGCGGAAACGACGAACAAAATTATCCCGCCTGATGCCCGCTGATCCGATTCAGAACGAAAACTAAAACTGAAAACTAACAGGAAGTAATCTGATTACCGTGCGTAGATTCAAATCCACTTCCGTCTCGGTTCTGTCGAGGCGATGCCGCGAGCCACACAATCGTCCGGCCACCAGCGGTATCCACGCGATCCTCTGCGGTGGTTCGTCCTCGCTCCCTCGTCCGTATTAGCTCGCTTGCTGAAGATTCGTCGCCGCAACGATTGCCGAAAACCCGCCGACGGGAATTCCCGACTTTGGAGAATCACGCGCGGCGGAGACGGAGACAGTCCCGACGCCTCGAACGGGGCGCCCTGAGGAGGAGAGAGAAAGGGGGGAACGGCCAGCATGAAGAAATCCTAGAGCTTGGCCCATGGTTTCTCAACAGCGTGTATATATATTAAGTAGGCGCGACTTTTCACAAAAGTCTCCGAGTTAATATAAATCCCACTTATGTACCACCGACTGAGAATCTTATTACGTGTGACCCTCTAGGCCCATTTACTAGTCCGGTTTTCTGCCCATTAAGTCCAATAACTAGTTATTAACTTATTGTAATTAATTAATATCTAGATATTAACTAATTACTTAACCGAACTAACATCGCATGTAAATTCGGTCGGACTTCCGATCAAATTGAGTGCCAAGCAACACCGCATGATCTCAGAAGGTAATGGGTTCAGCAACCCACTCATGGAACCTGTCCGTCCACAGTTACTACGTGGCTATAATCTTTCGTTCGCACAATGCTCTCGAGTTAACCTAAGGTATGGTCAACTGTCAAACCCTAGATGGTCAACTCACTTGAATCAGACTCCACTGAACAATATCAGAAAACATCTTTTCTGATATTGTTTCTGCTCTGGCCAGAGACTTCTGCGGATCTATTCTAGAGCATTCTCTCTCCAGTTACTTGAGAGCGAACGATCCTTTATTGAATACACAATCACCTTCGAAGGTTTTCCGCTGGACCCGATCCTTGACTATTATATATCCCGTGGATAGGGATTCGTAGGTCAAGGTCAAAGTTCAGAAGTCCACTGACAAGGTGTCTTTGGTGTCTCAAGTCCAAGGATCAACCACACCACTGTGATGATGAATCAAGCCAATTGACAGTCAGGTAAATTACTATTCGGCGATTCATGTCGGATCAGTTCAGTGAACTTATTCCCCAATGAGCACCTATAGGTTTACCATTGTGTCTCCACACAAGTAACTAACGAGATTAGTCACCCTCATCATATGAGCTGGAATAACCTGTACTAGTCTTACCGGATGTTTGATGTCATTCTCAAACATCCTATGACTAGGAACAATTGAGAATATGTGTTTATAAGTCATCAGTCTCATTATTATGATCTCATCATAATCTGATGACTATTGCACATATTCATGGATTTCATTATGCGCAATTATTAATATGCCAATCTACATAATGAATCTAATGCCATTGATTAGTGAACCAGATTGAAATAGGTGCCTAATGATTGGCTTAGAGTACACCTATATCCATCACGCGCAAGCACCCGGCCTCTAGCGGAGTCCACGTGATCCTCCTCGGGACGGATATCCTCACGTTCCTCGTTCTTCGCAGCCACGAAACCTCTGCCGGTCGCCGCAACGATCGCCGTAACGCGTGAACGATTTCCCGTCGAACGGGAGTCGGAGAAGCGGCGGAGCAGATCCGGAAATCCGGATCTGTCTGGGACACTAGAGAGAGAGAGAAATAGAGGAGGGGGCAACTAGGGTTAGCAGCAGCTTGGCCTGCTCAGCCCGTTCGCTATATTTTATACTAACCGCGCGGTTTTTCATAAAAATCTTTGGTTTATATAAAACCCACTTATTTATCCATCGCCTTGAGAATCATTTGAGTGTGACCCTCTAGGCCCAATTACCAGTCCGGTTAATATCCTAATAAGCCCAGTAACTCCTTACTGGCTTTATTAATCAATTAATAACTCTTTATTAACTAATTAATTAGTCGAATTGATGTCGCACATCGAATTCGACCGGGCCTCCGATCACATTGGGTGCCAAGCAACACTGCGTGAACCCGGAAGGTATCGGGGTTAAGTAACCCACTCTTGGAACCTTTCCGCTGATAGTTACCGCGTGGATATAATCTTTCATTCGTACAATGCTCTCGAGTCAACTCAGGGTATGGCGTGCTGTCAAACCCTAATTGGTCGACTCACTTGGATTAGATGCCGTTGATGAATATCGAAAAACTCCTTTCCCGATATTATCGTTCGCTCTAGCCAGGGACTTTCGCGTATCTTTCCTAGAGCATTCTCTCTCTAAGTACTGAGAGCGAATGATTCCTTATTGACACACAATTCCCTTTGACGGTATTCCGCTGTACCCGATTCTTGGCTGTTTAGAATCCCGTGGTTAGAGATTCATAGACCAAGGTCAAAGTACAGAAGTCCACCGACAAGGTGTCCTTGGTGTCTCAGGTCCGAGGACCATCCACGCAACTGCGACAATAGAGTCAAGTTGGTTGACAGTGAGGTACAATACCATCCAACGATTCACTCAGATCTGTTCAGTGAACTCATTCTCCAATGAGCACCTACAGGTTCGCCTTAGTGTCTCCACACAAGTGACTTATGAGATCAGTCACCCTCATCATATGAGCATGAATAATCTGTACTAGTCTAATCGATATCCGATGTCCTTCTTGGATATCCTCCGATTAGGAACGATTAAGAATATATGTGTTTAAGTGATCAGTCTCATTAGTATGATCTCATCATAATCTGATCATTATCGTACATATTCACGGACTTCACTATGAGACGATAATTAATATGATTTACACACAATGAATATTATGCCATTATATTAATAAATACGAACGAGATTATAAAGTCATATTGGCTTGTAGGCGACCTAAGACTAACAACACTGACTTGAGCTTTCAGTTTGACTAGGATGATAGCAAGTCTACTTCTGGATTTGTGTTCACATTGAACGGGGATACAATAAATTGGAAGAGTTCCAAACAGGAAATTACTGCAAATTCGATGACAAAAGTCGAGTACATGGCTGCAGCTGAAGCCATTAAGGAAGCAGTCCGGACGAAGAAGTTCATCATCGACCTTGGTGTGGTGCCGAGCATCTTTGATCCCATTCCGTTGCTGTGTGACAACAATGAGGCGATAGTACAAGTAAAAGAGTCGCGGTCTCATCAGAAGTCAAAGCACATTCTGAGGTGTCTTCACTTGATCAGAGAAATCATTGTCAAAGGAGATGTCTTGGTGGAAAGAGTTTTTTCAGCCGATAACATAGTAGATCCACTGATGAAGCCTCTGTTTCAGGTTGTATTTGAGTATAAACTAGAGTCTATGGGGATATATCATAGAGGTGATTGACTTTAGTCCAAGTACGAGATTGTTAATATTATATATGGCTTATAAGCCAATTAGATACAATCTTGTTCAATTATTGATTTTATGATAATATATATTCATTATGTGTAAATCACATTATTATTATTATTCGTATCATAGTGAAGTCCGTGAATATGTGAAATAGTTGTCAAATTATAATGAAATCACAATAATAAGATTGACAACTTATAAATACACATTCTTAATTATTCTTAGTTAAAAGATATCTGAGAAAGACATTAGATACCTGGTGAGACCAGTGCAAGTTACTCTAACTTATGTGATGAGGGTGACTGGTCTTATAATCGTGGAGATATTATGTTGAACCTGTAGGTGATCATTAGTGAATGAGTTTACTAAACTAATCTAACTTAGATCACTGGATGGTAATTTACCTAACTATCAACTAGCTCGGTCCAACATTATAATTGCGTGGATGGTCCTCGGATTTGAGACATTAAGGACATCTTGTCGGTGGAGTTATGGACTTTGACCTTAGCTAATGGATCTCTAATTATAAAGTTTTAATCAGTCAAGTGATCGAGTTTAGTGGAAGACCTTCGAAGGTGATTGTATGTTTAATAAGAAATCATTTGCTCTTAATAATTGGAGAGAGAATGTTCTGGATAAGATGCACAGGAGTCCCTGGCTAAGGTAGACATTATATCATAAAAAAGGAGTTTTCTGACATTATATGGTTGCATTCAGTCCAAGTGAGTTAACTGGTTAGAGTTTGACAGTTGATCATGTCCCTGGTTAATTCAGAAGCATTGTACGAATGGAAGATTATATCCATGCAGCAACTGTTGATAGAAAGGTTTCTTGAGTGGGTTGTCAAATCTCATAAACGTCTGAGATCATGTAGTGTTACTTAGTACCCAACTTAATAAAAAATCTAGCAATTTATCATGAGTTGATAATTTGGTTAAATAATAATTAAATATGTGATATTAATTAATTATTTTAAGTCAATGATATATTATTAGACTTAATGAGTCGAAAATTAGACTAGTACTTGAGTCTAGAGGATCACACGCATAAAGATTCTCAGTCAATGATATTTTAGGGGTTTTATATTAATTCGGAGACTGTTGTAAAAGAGTCACCCGACTTAATATAAATGTGTATCGTATGGGAACCTCAAGCCAAGCTCTAAGCATTCCCCCAAAGTAGGCCACCCCCCTCTCTATCCTCATCCTCCATGTGCCCAGAGGTAGTGCCCCGACTCTTCCCGACTTCGCTGTCTCTGATTCCCCTTTTTTTGGGAAATCATCGCCTGCATGTCGCGGTGCAGAAATGTAGGCGTGCATACCAATTCAGACGAGGGAGTGAGGATGAACCATCAGTCAGAGGATTGCGTGGATACTACTGGAGGTCGGACATCTGTATAACTCCATCGGAACGACACAAACGCTGATCCAAATCTACGCAATGTGATAGTCGATCATCGTCTTCTAGTTAGATTAGTTGAAACAGACTAGGAACGATGGGTTCATAAATTTTAGTTGATTTTTTCCGCTGCGTTCTTGAGGTCCCCACTTGATTCTTACACACTCTTACAATGGATTTTGACTTGTTTTGTCTACAAAGGACATCAAAAGATGATGGATCAAAATCTCGTTCACACTTTCCGTCAGCTACCAAAAGGTGCACAAGCGACGGACCTGCAAAAGAAGAACGCCGTCAAAGGACCACAGTGATGATCTATGGGGTCCCCCTCTAATGCCTAAATTAGAACACTGGGGTGGTAGAAAGCAAGGGTAGCTTAAGATTCAGGGAGCATATCTCGAGAAGTTGGACAAGGGGTTCTTATATAGTAATGCGGGACCTCGTCAGAAGTTGATTTCGATCGGGAAAGGTAAATTTCCCGTAAGATCTGTATATGAGTGGATTTTTGGATCCTTCCTGGCATGTCCCTAATCATGATCAGATTTGACCGAGGGGATTGAGATTTCCTTATTGGGGTAAGACCATCCTTCTCCGGGCGGAACTAGATCAAATCCAACGATTGGCCGTTGTTTCTACGTATCGAACTGTTTCAGGCCCTAGTGGGCCTCTTCCTAGTCATTCTGGGGCCTGTAACATTGGGCCGGTCCATTTTCTATTGAGCCAAGCAGAATTCTTCTCTCTCAAAGTGAATAGACAATATTAATGATATAAACATGAAATAAATATTAAATTTTTATATTTATGTTTGTTAGACTTTTCAAGTTTTCTAATTTGGATTTAGTTTTATCCAAGCTCAACACATAAATGAAATAGGTATTAATTCTTTGTCTAGTCTAATTGAAAAGTAAACTGGGTTCGATTGCATTTGATAATCCTAAAGACTTAGATGTATATTATGACATGCATGTATTAGATGTGCGTAAGGATATAAGTAACACAGAAGTCATGAAGGCCGAATTAATCGAAGTGCTTAATAATCATAAAGCCAACGTCTACGTGGATGACATGTTTACTATTTTAATTACCCTCCTAAGGTGGTAATGATAAGTGACAAAGAAGAAAATGCAAAAAATCAAACTTGTACGGAAGAATATCATTGGTGTAGGTGTCAAGTAAAACAACAGTTTTGTTTTTTTTTTGGGTAAGAATGACACATTTCTGGCTGACCAAGTTTGTTTCTCCGAAAGGTGATGGTGTATGTAATATGAAAATCCAATTCATAAGCCTTAATAAAGTCCTTGATTGTAGTACTGGGTGAAGCATGCACACATCCCCTGCTCAGTCTTTTCCTCTGCCAAATCAATTCAATAATTCCACTACAAAATGGACCCCCCTGTCAGTCTTCATTGTGGCCATGTCCAATCACCAACTAAGATGGAACGTGATCGTCTAGACCTGTTTGTTTAGACTATCATGCATCCCTAGACATAACAAAATGAGATATATGTGTATTTGATAAGAGTCAAATCCGGTAGAATCACTTGCAGTTTAAATATCCATGAGTAGCACCAGCGAAGGCCATATTCTTACCACGAGAACATTGAAAAGCCTGAGGAATAATATTTGTTGCAATGCCTTCCTTTCAACTATGGTGGAGGAATAGCAGTGGGTAAACTAATTTTTTTTTTAACTTTTTTCAAGTAGACTCCAAGATGTCCTAATCGTCCGATCAAGTGCCTTCTTTTACTGTTCAATAAAGTTTGATTTTTAATTTTTATTCTTTTTAAAATCATTCCATCGAACATTACATTGTGCTGATGATTAAAACACCTCATAGCGGATGTAAAAAAATAATGTTTTTTGTTTACACACGGTAACAAGTATTACTCAAACCCTGTTGCATGGGTCCCCATCGGCTTGGAGGTTTCAATTCTGTGGATCCACCACGTGCTTCGGGCACTCCAAAGATCCGCATTTATCGATGCTTACGTCACGTGTGACTTCAGCTTCTCGTTCTCGCGCTCCTCGTTGGTCCTTCACCGCCCACATGGCACATAAGCAGATCCGGACACGGTGGGAGTCCCCCTTGATTCGAAATGTCTGTTGTACCCTTGTTTACCCCTCCCAGTGGAAGCAGCGATTCCTACCAAGGACAGGGGTAGAATAGAAAATTTGATAAATTCTGGTGATGTCATGAGTATACATATAAAATTACAATACATTTAGGAATATGTATGCAAATATATTTAAATCTTTTTGTCATACTCTATCAACGTTCTTGACATTTTGGCTGGAGGGGTATAACCATGTTTGACAAAAATTTTGAGAAAAAAATTATACATCTTCACAACTATTTATATATTCTTTTAGTTGTTTCTTCACTCTTGACTTCCAACTAAAAAATCACAAATTAGAACTTCCTAAATTGGGATAAAAACAAGATTGTTAGAAAATATTTTAGGGATTCACATGGATTGGATTTGATGTAGATCTAAGATAGAATCATGACCGTTTTTGTTAAGCTATCGGTTTAAAAATACTATCCGTTAATAATCCTATAAACTAATAGTTGGTTGGATAATTAGATATTAGTGTCCCATATATATTTGATCATAAAAAATTTGTATCCCTTACCTTATTTACTATGCATATCAATTTTAAAACAATATCTGCTAATTGACCTATAAGTTAATGAGCAGTTATTACCATTTGCATCGCTAAATGTTTCACTTGTGTAATTATTAAGAATTAGTCTTACATAACTATTATCACTCAAGACTTGTCATAGAAGTGACTTCTAACTAAAAAAATTATTTAAACACGCCCTCATCGTCTTGCTAAACTTTTACTAATAGATTTTCTTAGCACAATTTTAATGTTGAATAGAAGGAAATTACATCTGTCATTATAAACGGTCAAACATAATTCCACTACATTCTACGAGCCAGACAAATAATGTTACAAATAATATTATTAAATTAGTGAAGAATGTAGAGAATGGTGGACGTGTCCCTCACCCACGCACCTCTATAGTTGAGTTTTAACTTTTCTCCATAAACCCATGAGAGATTGGAGAATATTTACTGACTGTTGCCCTAACATATAATGTTCATCTCCTCAGGGTGATGGAATCATAAACGTAGCTGGGACCTTATCAAGTTTTTAAAAAATAGGTGTACACCACTTAAATATGACAATTATAGGACTTGTGGGGGTACGTACGGACTAATGGGTCCCATTCTCGACTCCATCTTGCTCTCGGAGCCGGAGGGTATATGGGAATCGGATCCTCTGCACCATCCTACAGTGTGCCAAATTAAAATAGAGATACCCCCATGTAAGCCACTACATATGATCACTGATCACTTGCACCCTTCAACACATGCTTTCATAATTTATGCTGCTTTTTCCACTCGACTTTTCATCTTTTTTTATGTGGGATTAAACTGGACAAAACCATATCAAGGCCCTCTAATGTGCACAAGTGATCTTTTTTCATAAGGATTATATCAATTGGGTATTATATCATGATGAACCACCTTAAGGATTGTAGGAATTTGTAAGTACTAAATATGATTTGTCGTACCGGATCGACTCATGCCGACTCGGATGACTCGTATTGTATCAGAGCGAATCTAAGTCGGTGCAACTCGATCGAGTTTATACGATTTAGAAGAATTTTTCCACGTGACTCGTGCGAATCAACACGAATCGACTCGACTCGTATCAGATCACGAGAGATTCGAATTAATCCGACTCTTCGAATCGGCGAACCTTAGTACTACACACACAATCTTTGCTTTAGTGTGCTGAACTTGGTTACATGTGAAGACGGTTAAGACTAAAGACATGCCTTCCCATTCACGTTTCATGGGGGGTTAGGCAAGAAATGTAAAAGTTCCCTTGATTGTTAATTCGTTTGATTTTGCATACGGCCTATTACTAGCTAGACATGACCTACCTTGCGTCCCATGACTCAAATCCTACTACATACATTTATATTCCACACATCATGGTGTGGCCTCTGCTATTTCCTTGTGTGAGAGATTTGACTACGGTTGGTAGTTCAGTAGATAAAACAATCGTGTTATAAAATACACAAAAAAGTCACAATAAATGAGCATTGATCTGACTCAAACCTCCCTTAGGAGAGAGATCTAATGTGAATATTTAACTATTAAAATACTCTAATAAAAGAAAATAGATAATACCCATTATTGAGTCAAGCATACACGAGCTCTTTTACAATTTTAGCTCCACTTTGTTTGCGAATTAGGAAAGGAATAAGATCATGTATTCCCAAATAAGGTTATCTCTAATTTGATTAGAGGAATTAGTTATTCTATATTATTAGAATTACTTATTCTCGGAATGAGATGAATAAATAATTCTACTTTACATCTAAGAATTTGATATTCTCTCCTGCTATCAAAATGAGACACTTGTTATTTTGAAGCAAATAAATCAGAATAACTAATCTTGTCATAATCCGTTATGCTATCAAAATGATACGTAGGTCATGCCCTAATTAAATTCGAAAGTGGAACTAATTGAGCCTTTTTTTTTCCCAAAGAGAGTGTATGACATCAATGGTAAATTCATATTTCAGGGGACAAGTTACTAGGAAGGGATCAGATGGTCGGGCACACTGTGCCACGGCACGGAGGACCGTCCTCTAGAAATTTACTCCTGGAATCCCCTCCGCAATCATCTGAGCTCATCTCCGCGCTCAAACGGATCTGGTGATGCTCGGCGTTATTTTTTGGCAACAACTCCTCCTTCGAGCGGCCCCCCCGCGTTATATGCGCGTCTCCGACGCCACAAGGTTCTCCCCCAGCGCCGTCCCCCTTCTCTTTCTGGTCCCTTGTCCCTTTCTCTCTATATCTCTCTCTCTCGCTTTCACTGCCCGCCCCCTCTCTTTCTCTAAACTCTATAATTACCATTCTCCATGACACAGTCTACCCGCCCGTTCTACGTCGGTTACAACTGGTCTCTCTCTCTCTCTCTCTCTCTCTCTCTCTCTCTGTGTGGTTTCTTGGTAACGCTCTTAAGGCGGCGTTGCTGATAAATTCGGCACCTCTCGCTTGTTGGGTTCACACTACTTGTTGGTTGGAGCACCTGGGGCCGTGCAGTTCTCGAGTTCTTGGATAGGAAGAAGGGAGACAGGACAAGAATCCCACCGGGAGCAGGGCTATCTCGATCTCGCGAGCTACAGACCTGTCCGGAGGGAGCAGGGGGGTGATAGCCACGAGAGAGGCCGCAAAGGTCAGTTCTTGTTATCGGTTCTTGGATGTCTGGATTGCCAACCGTGAAAAAAGATGTTTTTTATCTTCTTTTTTTTCTCTTGGATTGATGCGATGCGTTTGGGAGGATGTAATCCAAGGGGCGTGCTTCCTCTGTTTCCTGTCTTTTCTGGGTTTTTGCCTCCTCAGGCTCTTCGGTATTCAGCTGGAGGGAGGGATCGAAGACGGGCAGGCCTGGTGGGATCCCCTTCTTCTGTTTTCTTCAAGAAAACTGGCATCTTTAATGCGTTTGGTTTGGATTTTGCGATTGGGTCCGATCTCAATGGACTCTCCCCCACGTCCTTGGTAGCAGTTAGTTACCCTTCTGAGATGTTTCTTTGAGATGTCTAAACTGAATCAGATATCATCTTATCCTTACCCTGTTCCTCGGTAATCTTGGCTAGCATAGATTATAGAGGAAAAGGTGGCATTTTTATGCTTTCTGTGCTGCTTCCTTTTTGTTCTCAGTAAGTCTCCTCTTCGTCCGAAGTTATTTCTTTTTGGGAGTGTGTGTTGAGGTTCCTAGACTTCAAATTTGGTAGGCAATTTTTAAAGACAAGTGGCATTATTTTCTTTTGTGCACAGGATATCATGTTCTACATGTGTTTGCTATTTCCTCCAAAACCCATGATGTGAAATAGAAAATCTTTATGGCTTTTCTGCAAGGTTTTGTAGTGCTCTGATGGTACCCATTTTCATAATTTTGCTTGTCTCAAGACCTTAAAGGGGCAAGAGTGGACAACCAGTTCTATGTTCAGATCTGAATTGGTTCATATATGTAAGTATCTGAGTTCATATATGTCTACTTGCAGGGAAGGTTTCGAAAACGGAGTCGGATCGGCGCCCTGGGGATATCAAATCCTTGCTGCAACTCTGGCCATCTCTTTAGCACCATCCCCTCCCACCTTGAGAGAGGTGTGGGATCGAAAAGATCTCTTCAATTTCTCTTATCTCTCCATTTCACACATATGGCGGCTTTGCTGTATGGTTAGAGGATCTCCCATCGACAATGGCTAACCTCTGAAGCCTTTACAGTCCCTTTCCTGTGCATTTTGTGTCCATGTAAAGCTTTGCGTCTAGTTATTACTCCTGCTCTGTTGTTTGAATCCAAAAAAATAGTTGTGCAGAAGTTGAAGAAAGTTTTCTATAAGCCTAAGAAGCTCAGGATAGGATCTTGTGACAGTTATTGCAGTATAATTTTTTGGGTGTTGCTGGTTTCTGTGGTGTCTGAAATGGCCAAAGTTAATTGCTTTTCTGCACTGCTGGTTGGGAAGAAGAAGAAATCCAAGGTACCAACAGCTGGTTCTTCCTCCTTTTCTCTGCCTTGCTTAATGTAATATACTTGCACTGTGAATTGATCCAGTTTCTTCTTCCTGTAGGATTCTCCGAAAGCGGTGGAAGATGTCAAGGCAAACAGGAACAGGACCCTTCAGGTGAAGTTGCAAAGTCTTGTCCACCCTTCTGATGAGAAGCGTATGAAGGAGACATCCTTTGATGTCCTGCTACCCTCTGCCACTTGCAGTGTGAAGGTTCTTGGGGATGACTATTTGGATGGAGCCGAGGGAGCTTATGAAGGTGGTGATGAGCATGACGAAATCTCGTCGATGAGAAGGGATTTCTCCTACTTCGACCTCCAAGCCAGGGCGCAAGGGCAGGGAGACTATGCTTCAGAGGATGCTGTGATGAATGGAAAGAGCTCAGATGACAGATGTGAGAGATATGAAGGGGTTGCCACAGAGACGGTGATCCAGAGTGGCCATGTCAGTGACCCTGGCATTGGGCAGAGGACAGCTTCCTGGGGGTCACCAAGGCTGAAGCGTTCATGCTCCAACATAGAAACCAGGGTGGCTAGTCGACTGCCAGTGTCCCCATCAAAGTCACTGTCCTATGATGACCTCCAAAATCTTGCAGGAAATGTAAGGGGGGAAGTGTCTCATGAGTTCCATGGCAGCCCCTTGTCAGTTATGACCCCTTGCAGTGCAGACAGGGTTATGCTGAAGAAGAGGTCATCAAGCCAGGTGCTTCCTTCTAGGAGCAGGAAGCTATGGTGGAAGTTGTTCCTCTGGAGCCACAGGAACCTGCACAAGCCCTGGGCTTCAATCCAACAAAAAAAGCATGTCTCCTTCAATGCTGTTAACAATCCTAAAGGTGGTTATTCTTCAGACACACTGGAGCCGAGCCATGTCCTTGCTAGGAGGAACAAGAATGGAAAAGAAGTTGCCAATGAGAGCAGTGGAGCTGATCTATGGCCTCAGAGTCAATGGGTGGCTTTTGCTGTAGAATCATCACCTCTGGATAGAGTTGGCGCATGGGTGAATAGCCTTGAGGACAACCCACATTGCTTGTGTGAGTATGATGGGCAAGAAGAACAGCCTATTGCCTTCCCCACCTCCCCTGAGGTTGGAGAATCTTCAGGAAGGAATGAGCTACACCAGACCACTCGGCGGCTCGGGGAGGAGGTTCTTCAGGCCAACAACATCATTCGATCTCTAAACTCCCTGTCATCTGTGGCCCACATCTCTGGCATGGGCTTGAAGGTCATTCCTGCTATTTCTGCCTTCTTGAGCCTTAGAGCTGTCAATCTGTCGAACAATTCTATAGGTAAAAACTTATACCTGAAGTGAAAGAAAGAGTGATGATTTTCTTGTTATTTGTTTTTTAACCATGTTATTATCCCTTACTTGCAGTTCATATCGCTCCAGGAGCATTGCCCAAGAGCCTTCATGTGCTTGACTTATCCAGAAACAAGATTACAGCAATCGAAGGACTTAGAGAGCTTACGCGATTGCGCGTTCTCAACCTAAGCTACAACAAGATCACCCGGATCAGCCACGGTGAGAGAACTGATCATTCATTCTCCTATCTTTATTTTCTCTCACAATAGTTAAAAGTTATTGAGATGGTACGGGCATAAGAGATCTTCTCGGTACAAAGTTGGACAGGAGTTCAATAGTACTGAGAGGGGGAGGATCTAGATATTTATAAAATTTTTAAGTCATGTGAGAGATTTTTTTTATAATATTTGACCTCCTCTCTTTCTCAGTACTGATGGACTCTTATCCAATCGAGAAGATCTCCTCTTTTTTTGACTCCTAGTCTGCTCTGCTAGGCTAAAGACCCTCCATCATGAGAATTAAAAGAACCCAACTAAAGGCTTGCATCTTGCCTGAATGATTTTGATGTTCTTTTATTCCATGCCTATTAGTCATCCAATTGATGCCTGCTATAATAATCCACCCTCTTTGACTGTCTTAGGTCTTCGAACATATCTCGTCTCCTTTACTACTCTAGAATTTCCATCTTCTTGAGACATTGGGATATATGGAGAATCCTTTCTAGGGACTTGGGCCTTGATCCGTGCTTTTTCTTTTTTTGTCTCAATCTTTCAGGGTTGTCCAACTGCACCCTCATCAAAGAGTTGTACCTTGCTGGAAACAAGATCAGCAATGTGGAGGGTCTTCACAGGCTGCTTAAGCTTTCAGTTCTGGACCTAAGCTTTAACAAGATCACCACAACCAAGGCCCTCGGCCAACTTGTTGCAAACTACAACTCCCTGCTAGCTCTCAATCTATTGGGTAACCCAATCCAAAGCAACATTGGAGATGATCAACTCCGGAAGGCAGTCTCAGGCCTCCTTCCACAGCTAACTTATTTGAACAAGCAGCCCATCAAGCCACAGAGGGCCAGGGAGGCGGCCACCGACAGCATTGCTAAAGCTGCACTTGGGAACGGCGGGTGGAACTCTCGGAGGAGATCAGCGAGGCGTGTGAACCAGGGCTCGAGCTCATCGGTCCGTGGAAGAGTTAGTGATGTAGCGGGGCACAGGGGACAAGTCAGCGGCAGTAGCAGGCACCGAAGCAGCAGCCATAGGTCAAAGAGCAAGCACTCTCCCACTGTGAGGAGGTAGAATAGTGTGTATTACCTATCAGCTGTATTCCTGGAGAGTCTTTGATTGTGTATTTGGAGTTTGAAATGTGTGGTTTGAGGATTTGCAAATAAGTCTTTTATGTTTTCCTTCTTGTTATTCAACTATTATTTGTGAAGAGTGGACATGAAATATGTTTCAGTGGAATGATAAAGATGTTTTATTATGTTCTATGTTTTAGTGGACTTGAACTATATATATTTTAGTGGACATGAACTATGTTTTAGTTGAATGATAAAGTTGTTTTATCATGATCCTGGCCAGTTTTGACATAATAATAATGTTTGATCCATTGTCGCAAGCTTCCTTTGGTTTGGCCTAACACATCTAGGCATGTCTCAAACGCCTTTAATTGTAGCTCTCAATTTCATGTGATCCCCATTCGCCCCTCCAAACTCCCAATTTTGGGATATTTCTACTGGTGAGATTTCAGCCTTTCATTCCCTGGAGCAGTTTGTTTTCTCTATCCACGGAGCCAGGAACCACAAGTCTGGATCTTTTGGTTGCAAACTAAGTGGGTCACTATCTTTCTTTCTACTCTCTCTCCCTCTCTGCGTGTGCATGTGTGTGGCTGGTTATGCAGCTCTACCTCTACTTATTTATGTATCTTTTTAGCTAGCTACCTGCCTCTATCAATCTTTGTCTCACCTATCGATCTATCTATCTATTTCCTCCCATCAATGGAATGTTGTTCTCTGCCTTGAGTAAGTTCAAGGGCGTTTTTCTTCCAAGAACATGCAAGCGGCAAAATGAGAGGCATGCAGCCATGCACCAAGTTTGTCGTCAGGTTAGATGTCAACGTCCATTCAATAACACAGCTCAGAGGTGGAGAAGCAGGTTGGTAGCTGTGGCCCAAAACCAGCCAGCTAATCCAGATTTATCCATCTCGACACTGGAAGAAGCTGCCATGGCGCCGTGTCAGCCGACCAGCAATAAGCCGTGGTTCTGCGAATACCGAGGCCGAGTGCATGCGAAAGCAACGAGTCCGGATCCTCTCAGTATCATTTTGAATTGGACTATATTAGTAATCAATCTCAAGGCATCATGTGTAAGATAACTTTATCGTTAGAGATGCATCCCGCCCAAGTGACTAACTTTTTTTAATTTTCCTATTCAACAAGTTCTCCGTACTACTACGGAGAACAGTTAAATACTACTAAGAGCACAAGATTACTGTCATAATTTTAAATACATTCCAATGTAATATTCATACAGTAATTTTAAGTTATATTCATGTGCATGTTAAGGGTATATTTTAAATTATGGTTGTAATTTTATGTTCTTGACGATATTTAAATGCTCTGCGTAGTATTGAGAACCTACTGAACCGAAAAATTAGAAAAAGTTATCTACTTTAATGGGATGCGTCTCAAACTTACTGTTGGAGTCCAATCCAAAATAATACTGAGAAGATCCAAACTCCAAAGCAACAGCAGCGGAAGAGGACCGCCTCAGCTAGAAATTTCCAGACTCCGCGGAGAACATGCAATTGCTTGGCTTTCTGGAAGCTGGCGATAAATTAAAATGAACATATCTTGTGATGACATGTGGGCCAATAAATTAAAATGAAATGCAAAAGATGTAGAAAGAATGAAATTGATACTTTTGTTCTTTTATTCGTGGGTAAGGGCCTGAGGGTACAAAATTAGTTCTTCACGTGAAAATGGTAACAGAGATCACTAGCCGATTAGCCGATCATGATTAAGAGTTGGGTTGGACTCTAGATGCAGATATGCATAGGGATGCAAACAATGGATCAGATTCGAATCTAAGGTATATTTATGACCGTATTTATTATGTTATTGATTTAGAAAAATTATCTATTAATTATCCTAAAAGTAGGAATCGATTAGATAATCAGATCTTCATTGTACCATATGTATTATGTATTCGGTGAACAAAATTTATATCCACTACCTTATATAGTATACATATCAATTTAAAAGATTATCCGTTAATTGACTTATAAACTAACGATCAGTCGAATAATCTTATTATTGGTTACCATTTGCATCCCTAAATACGCATACCCCTCTTAATCATTAGCTATGTCGGATCTAATATGGCATGTAACCGTTATGGGATATGATAATTATTTATCTTTTCCACCAAATGCTTTTTACTACCGTGCAGCCATGTTCTGCGGTCCATATGAAAGCATCCGGTTGCATTCTGGAGATCCTTACAAATATATTACTTTTCCTATGATGCGAAAGAACTGACCATTAAATTACAGATATATTATGATAATTTCCTTGTTTAACATTGTTTAGTGAAAGGTCAAATCCAAGTGGCACCCCACAAAGGTTTCTGCTTGTGGCCATCCTCTTTGCATGTCCACCTCATGTGGTCTCCGGAAGCCAACCTGATGCTGTCAGCTGGACCACAGAACATGGGTGCACAGTAGTCAAGCAGGGCCATCAGCATTTCTTGCTTTCCAGGTGCATTCTTATCATTACTTGTTTATTTAAGCAGCCAATCAATTCTTATGGGAAGGAATTTACTCTAGTCCTGATTCTGTATCTCTTAAATTTTAAAGTAAAATTTATTTTACAAATAATCATTATTTACAAGAGAAGAAAAGATGCAACTATTACTAACCTGAGTCTAGTTTAGTCATAATTATTAGAAGATCTTTGACTAGCATCAATAATTGAGATGAATGGCTAGCTTGAAGTCATCAAAAAGCATCAATTCTCATGTGAATCCTATCAAATCGGAGAGAATATTTTCATGTGAGGTTTGAAAATGTTCTTCCCAACTTGGTGATTTAACCCTGAATTCAAGAAGACAGAAGCAAGAAGGCAGCCATGGCCGACCTTCCACCGCCGGAAAGATGTCCAAGTCTGGATACTCTCCAGCTGAAGCTGCATTATTGTACGGAACCGGACAAAACGGTGGCCGTGCTCCTACGGAAGTCCTTGGCCAAACGTCTCTATTAATTTATCGGCAGAGGTTGAGTTAGAAAGCAACTTGCTAGAACAAGACGTACGGTAGCGTTTGTCAAAAGACATCAGACTTCCGTATGAACCACGTGTACAAGTCAGGAAGCAGGGAAATATGGAGTTGGATACTCTCAATGGGGGTTGGAGTTTCCTCAGGCAGGGAACCCCCTCGCACATACAGGTGCGCCCAGTATATGACTGAGGGGGTTTCTTCAGTCGGGTGATTGAGGGAATCACGACTCCTCTCAATGAGTGAGAGTGTAAGTCACTTCAGTAATTTGCACAAAAAAGAAGAATTTTCGTAATCCCCTGTGATCTTGTAATTGTTTTGTGGGTAAAGAGCTGCTATTTGTGTCTTTCCTCTTCTATGTATATAGTTTTTAATTGTTCGATCAAAAGAAATGTTGGATAGGTCTTGAGCTCATAAAGGTCCATTTCAAAAGAAAATGTTTATTTTAAAAAAATTGAACAACCAAAAATGCTTTATAATTCTCTTGCACCGCGAGAGAGATGGAAAATTAGCTGCCTTCTTTTCCCTAGATTCTACATGCGTTTGGAGGGTATGAGAATTCAGGAGTTTCCTTCTCTTGCCCATGGAGGGGATCCATACCAACCGTCAATTATCTTGGGGCATATTTGCTTACTACATTAAATAATTCTATTAATAACAATTTGATATTGCTCTTGTTGATAAAAACATAATATCTCCATGTATCAAATGAACAAGCGGAAGCATGCACGGAGATGGATCGTAACGGAAAACGTACCTTAACGGCGACGTTCGTAGATGGACGGCGACGGCTCCGTGAGGACGAGGATGAGAACCACGTGACGGGCTTCTCCCCAAAAACCCACACTGCAAATCCTAGGCTCTTGGTGATAGCCTCTTGGAGAGCAACACTAAGAGAGGGAGAGAGAATGTGTAGAAAGGAGAGGAGTCTAGAGTGAGAAAGAGGGCTGTCCAAAGTGAGAGTTCTGCAGATTTTCCAAAAAGTTTTTTTTTTCACGTAATGCCACTCAATCCCTTTTATATCTCTCTCCCCTACACTTTCAAATAAAGGGGGGAATGGTTATATCCAAGGGGTGCTTCAAAAGTGTGGGTAACTCCCCACAACCACTCCCTCAACCACTCCCCCTCATCTTCTATAACCAACTCTTAGCCCCTACGTGGGCATATGCATGGTAAGAACCATGCTTTGGTTAACATCTCCCACTTGCCCACGGAGGGCAAAGATCAATAAACAATATCTCAAAGTTGCTACAATCCAACTGTCATACAGGAAATGCAGCGTGCGACCTCACGAGCATAACACTAACAGGCGAGTAGTGATCCATTAAGTTATCACCAAAACTAATGGAACACAATACTCTATAAAATCTCGTGGTACCCCAGACCATCTTATATTCACCTGATTTAACACTCCGGATCTCTCAGATAAATAACTGGCAGTGTTTAAATCCCAAATGTCATGTGATCATAACTCTGTCTGTACACAACTGACTGAGTTCCCCGGGGTATGATCCACATAACATGGTGCAATATATAGATGTCTTCCCCAAGTTCTCATGTCAATTCGATTAATCTCGGCCGCTTTCCTAGTCATGTCCCGCTAGACTGTATCAACCTTAGTCCTAAGGATCATGCTAAAGTAGCGACGCCGAGCTTCCTCTTCATGACATAGTTCCTAGGTCACAAAGGGTACAAGTAGAATCAACAATATGATCCAAGAGCTCACACAATGATGAAGCAGAGATCCATTCATCATTCTCATTTATTGGTCGTGAATTGCACATGCGGTATGAGACGCATGTTATGGTGTTCTTCCACAAATGTGGGCGTGTCAATTATAGATTTATCATTTAAACACCATACGGATCTTAGTCTAATCACTCCCACTGCGATTAACCTGAGTCTCATGACCCAGTCGCTTCCACTCAGCGCCTTGTCTCAAGACTCACATCCGGCTTTTCCAGACTATACAGGATGGGCACAATAATTCCTGTATTCGATCTTTAAAGATCTCATCTCGGCTCTTATCCGAGGCGACATAAATAAATATTTTAAGTGTATCTTGTTCGCTCTTCTAGCGCCATAGATACATAATGTCTCATCTTGCTCGCAATCTCAGCGCCAAGGCGAATTACCCGTGTGAGAGGGTCAATTCAAGTCTGGTGACACTCATTGATGTGTAAACAAACATTCCATCAAAAACACTCAATAAGAGAATGCATCGAAGTCAACAATAACTGTTCTTTGCATTGCAGTTTACATAAACCCATGGCTCTACTATGGGTCGTGAAAGCCTCTCTAGTGATCTGTTTAGTTAGCGGGTCTGCTACCATACGATCGGTAGAAATATGCCGAAGGACCACTGCTTCTTTTGCTAACAGATCTCGTATGAAGTGATATCTAATGTCAATGTGTTTGGTTTTACCATGGTACTTAGGGTCCTTGGCGTAGGCCAAAGCTGATGTACTATCAACATAGAGAAGTACACTCTCCTCCGCATGAGGAGTGACAGCTAATCGCCGCAGGAAACTCCTTAACCAAACTGCTTCTTGACAAGCTGCTGAACATGCCACATATTCCGATTCCATAGTGGATAGAGCAATGCACGTCTGTTTCTTGCTACACCAAGAAATGGCCGCGCCACCGAGTATGAACACATACCCTGACGTAGACTTTCTTTCGTCTTTGTCTCTGGCCCAATCAGCATCACTATAACCTTTCAACCTTAGATCACCTCCTTCGTAACATAAGGCAAGGTTCGTTGTTTCACGTAAATATCAGAATATTCTGTTGACTGCCTTCCAGTGAGCAGGACCAGGGTTACTTTGATAACGGCTAGCTAATCCGACTGCATAACTGATGTCGGGTCGAGTACACAACATAGCATACATCAGACTCCCAATAGCTGCCGCATATGGCACTTTATTCATTTGATTCTTCTCTTCTTCATTCTGTGGGCATTGGCTTACACTTAAAACACAACTTTTATCAACTGGAGTATCAATGGGCTTGGAGTGATTCATTCGGTATCGCTCTAGAATCTTATTAATGTAGGTTTCCTGAGACATACTCAAAAACCTTCTAGAGCGATCTCTGACTATTTTCACTCCTAACACATAGTTAGCTTCGCCCATATCTTTGGTCTCGAAGACGGAAGATAACCACTGCCTAGTGGCATTGATAAACTCCATATTATTCCCAGCCAGCAAAATGTCGTCAACATACAATGACAGAATTAGAATCTTCTCTTTCTTTCGTTTGACGTACACACAGTGGTCTTCCTCAATCGTCTCAAAACCGAATGAGGTGATTTCCTTATGAAATCTTAAATACCACTGTCTAGACGATTGTTTGAGGCCGTAAATGGAACGTTTTAGGCGGCAAACTTTGCGCTCTTGTTCCTTTACCTCAAAACCCTCTGGTTGGAACATGTAAATTTCCTCGTCTAGTTCTCCATTAAGAAATGCCGTCTTAACATCCATCTGAAAGAGTTCTAAATCTAAATGTGCGACAATAGCTAGGATCAGGCGAATAGACGTAAATCTCACCACCGGAGAGAACGTCTCATCAAAATCAATACCCTCCTTCTGGGTATATCCTTTCGCCACTAGTCGTGCTTTGTATTTGTCAATTGATCCATCTGCCTTGCGTTTAATTTTGAAAACCCATTTGTTTCCAATAGCTTTACGCCCATGCGGAAGATCAACTAACTCCCAGACCTTATTCTTTTCCATTGAATCCATTTCGTCTAGCATAGCAGCTTCCCATTCTTTCTTTGATAATGATGAATATGCCTCTTTGACATTTCTTGGTTCTTCATCATCTGCAGGCTGACACATTAAAATCCCCTCTTCAATCTCAAAATGTCGACGAGGAGTGTGGCCGCGTTTACTTCGACGTACTTGGGTGTCGGCATCTTCCGATTCTAATGGAGTACTCCCACTCGGTAAATTAATAGATATACTCCCACTAGCTTGATCATCTATACTATCTCCAGCGATGACATGGTTAGGAACTAATTCCCTCCCTTCGCTGGAAGATGGTAAGAGAGCTGTCTCATCCACTTCATGGAGATCAAAGCTTTTTCCGACATTGCCAAGTTTAGGGTATTCTTTCTCTAAGAATACAACGTCTCGAACCTCTTTCTCTGTCATTCCTCCATCATGATATTGTCCATACATGACATACCCTTGTGAGCTATCAGGATATCTTATGAAGATAAACTTTCTAGCTTTAGGGCCCAGTTTCCCATACTTGTGGGACGAGTCATGGACATATCCAGCTGACCCCCACGGGCGTAGGTTCCCCAAATACGGCTTTTGGCCACGCCACAACTCATAAGGGGTAGAAGGAACTGACTGTGAAGGCACACGGTTAAGTAAATAGGCAGCAGTCAACAAAGCATCCCCTCAGAAGGATATTGGGAGGTTGGCATGTGCCATCATAGACCTAACCATATCTAACAACGTTCTATTCCTTCTCTCGGCAACACCATTTTGTTGCGGAGTATATGGATTAGTGAGTTGTCTTTTAATTCCCTTTTCCTCACATAGAATTCTGAACTGATCAGATAAATATTCGCGTCCTCTGTCGGTGCGTAGAGCTTTTACACTCTTACCGGTCTGATTCTCAACCTCAGCTAGGAAGCGTTTGAAACAATCCAGTGCTTCATAGCGGTGAGCGATCAGATAAACATAACCGTATCGCGAATAATCATCTATAAAGGTAAGGAAATATGATGCTCCATGTCGAGCCTTCACACTTAAAGGTCCGCAAATATCAGAATATACAAGCTGCAATACATCAGTGGCCCTTCTGGCCTTCCCGAAAGGTTTTCGGCATGCCTTTCCAGCCAAACATGATTCACATAAAGGTAGAGTGACCTTAGCGAGTGAACCTAAAAGGCCTTCTCGAGCTAACCTGGTCATTCTATCCTGTCCTATGTGACCTAGGCGAGCATGCCATATTTCAGAACTAAGGTCTTTATCATCAGCCACATACGACACAGAAGAAGCATTGAAATCAACATCTAATTTAAACAAACCACCACTCAATAAAGTATGTCCATACAGCACATCATTTAAATAAATGTCAATACTAGTACCAATCATAACAAGAGCAAATCCTATGGATAATAAAGATGAAGCTGACAAAAGATTATGCTGAATCCCTGGCGCATAAAGAACATCATGCAATGTCAATACACGACCAGTTCTAAGTTTGAGCTGGTACACACCAACTCCTAAAACTTCTTCACTGGTCCCATTGCCCATGTAAATTCTTTGCGTCCCTCTTGGAATTCGGCGGTAATCTTGGTACCCTTCTCGATCTCTAGTTACATGCTTGGTCGCTCCTGAATCCACAATCCACTCAGGATAAGTTCGGGCGACTAAGACATGAGAACAAACATACACAGAGAGAGAATCTGGGTTGAGGGATACCTTTTTCGGCTCAGCGCACTCGCGAGCGAAATGTCCCATCTTCTCACAATTGTAGCACTTCACCTTTGATTTGTCCCTTTTACCACCGCGCTTGCCTCTGTGGTGGCGCTTCGGTGTCCGCTCTGCCTTGTACTTAGAGCTGGATGCAGTTTCACGATCCTTTCGTTTGAAAAATTTCTTTGGGCCCTTCCTGCCTTGGTGTCTGCCTCCCTTGGCGACTAAGGCAGTGGCGCGTACAGCTTCTTCGCGCTCAGCCTCTAACTCCACATGACGAGAAATATCAGAAAAATTCTTGATATTCTCGTTGTGAGTAAGAATTTGCTTCATATGGACCCAAGAGTCCGGTAGTGATCGGATTACTGCAAGGACCTGCTGCTCGTCCGTGAGATCATGACCTGCCGACTTTAAATCCCTGATCATGCCCGACATAACCCTAAGGTGTTCGGTCATGGTCTGTCGTTGGTCTTTGCGGTAGGTCTCAAACTTAAGTACAAGAGCGCGCAACCGCGTAGTCGAAGTTCCACCAAATTGAAACTTTAATTGATCCCACATATCTTTGGCAGATTGGAATTTCTCAAATTCCCCAATAAGATCGTCTTGCATGCTGCTTAACATAGTAAAGCGCGCGCTTCGATCCTTATTGAACCATTGACGGTACGCATCTTGATCTCTACGATGCTGTGTTGTATTGCCATCCTCAGGCGGTGACATGACGGTGGTAAGATGTTCCAGTAATTCTTGCTCGTTTAGCAAGTATTGAATCTTACGGTGCCAAATGTCATAATTCATTCCCGTCAATTTGTCATCCTTGGTCAGATCAACAATGACATTTTTCATGGCCATTTTAAATCACTACATAGGTAAAATTTAGAGAGTCAAGTTGACATAGATTACACATCATAATTCGCTTCCAAAAATCCAGACTAATAAATATTAAGTTAACTCAACCATCGGAATCGAAATATAGATCTAGGATACTATAATTATCTTCTGATTAAATCAAGGTAACTTAATTTTAACAGAATGATTTTGAGCGAATTTACAACGAGAGAAACACTTTAAATCTCTCGTAATAGCCACTTATCAAACGTTTACAAGTTAAATTCGAATATCATGGAAGTGAATAGTCACATAATTAAATCAACAGGAATAGCAAAGTCCATGATATTTCAATAACTTGATCAAATTTAGCCATCATAAATATTTACAAAAAAACACATGATCACGTAAATATATCAATTTTCAATTTCAACATGATCATTTTAAATGAAATGATAGCTAAGTGGCTGAATTTGAGTGTGCATAAATTGATCAATTCAAGACGTGCAGATTAACAAATTATCATTTAAAAAATTAATCAATTGGCGCTACACGAGCATGCGCAATATTTAAATGATACGACAATTTTGCACGAATTAAATCAATTTAATTGGTAAATATACAATCATGCATATTTAAATCTAAGAACGTAAAATTCAATTGCCGCTAACCGACAAGCGCAATAATTTAACGATCTATAAACATGCATTTTACATAGTCGAATAATCGATTATTAGTGTCATTTTTCTTCATTGCACAAAAAATCATTTCAATTACACGCAAATACTGTTAAGGTCGATATCAATGACCCAAAAATAATTATTAGCGTGACGAAATAAAACAATTCAATTTATTTCATTTTGCGCAGCTTAATATCAAGACAATCATCACATTTAAATAATTGACACTAATCAGGATACTTCAACTATTAATCAAATAGACCATGGAAAAAACAAATTACATTAATAAGCCTACATTCAAATTAAATTCTAATGCATCATCTAATCATAAATAAACAAACTAATACTCCCTAATTTCAAATTCAATTTCTCCGTTCATAATCATACGGAGAATTTGAAACGGGTCCATTCGAACAATCAATCGGCCCATTCCGGATCCAACCCGATACGGTGCATCGTGTGGTTCACGGCGACCCATGTGACGCCACGTGCCACCAAATGGTCCGCCGCGGTCACGCCTGCGGGCCTCCCAGCGACGGCGTCGTTGGGCTCGACCCGTCCTCGTCAAGGACACGCCCGCTGGACCATGCGCGGCTGGTACGGCAGCCCCATGCATGGGCGTGGGAGCCCCCCTGCGCAGGGACGAGAACGCCTCACCTGCGTGCGGGGAGGGCACCACGCCCGCATGCATGGGCAGGCCGCCCATGCAGGACGTGGGCGGCACGTCCACGCAGGACGTGAGCCCCACGCCTACGCGGGACGTGGGGACTCCGCCCACGCTGGGCGTGAACGCCGCGCCCGTGGGCGTGGCCGGCCCGCCTGTGCGCAGCGCGAGCGGCACGCCCGCGGGCGTGGCCTGCCCGCCTGCGCGCAGCGCGAGCGGCACGCCCGCGGGCGTGGCCTGCCCGCCTGCGCGCGGCGCCAGCGCCACGCCCGCGGGCGTGGCCGCTCCGCCCGCGCGGGGCGCGAGCGCCACGCCCGCGCAGGGCGTGGCCGCTCCGCCCGCGCTGGGCGCGAGCGCCACGGCCGCGCTGGGCCCGGGCGGTACGCCCGCCGGCGTGGCCGCCGCTGCGTTCGTCGGCTTGGGTCCTTCTCCGCGCAGGGACGTCGACCGTCGCGGCGGGTTTCCCTCGTCGTCCGCGTCACCGTTCGCATGGCCGCCATTGCAGGCGCCGTCTTCATCCTCGTCGTGGCTGCCGTCACGTACTATCTCGGATGGTTGGTCGCGTCCAGAATGCGCGCCGCAGAACCCTCTGAGGTAGGCTAAATATTCCGGCGCTCTGAGTCTCCTTGGAGAAAAAGATGGGACGCGGTCGTCGCCGGATTCCTCCTCGGAATAGTCGGTCAGTTCATCGGGAACCCGTTCCGATTCCTCGTCACTGATAACCACCATGGGAGCCATTCGGCTCGACGAGGCCGCAACATCGGAACGGTCCTTTTTGATCGAAGACCACGCTGCCATGGTTCCGTAAACCTGGCTCTGATACCAATGTTGATAAAAACATAATATCTCCATGCATCAAATGAACAAGCGGAAGCATGCACGGAAATGGATCGTAACGGAAAACGTACCTTAACGGCGACGTTCGTAGATGGACGGCGACGGCTCCGTGAGGACGAGGATGAGAACCACGTGACGGGCTTCTCCCCAAAAACCCACACTGCAAATCCTAGGCTCTTGGTGATAGCCTCTTGGAGAGCAACACTAAGAGAGGGAGAGAGAATGTGTAGAAAGGAGAGGAGTCTAGAGTGAGAAAGAGGGCTGCCCAAAGTGAGAGTTATGCAGATTTTCCAAAAGGTTTTTTTTTTCACGTAATGCCACTCAATCCCTTTTATATCTCTCTCTCCTACACTTTCAAATAAAGGGGGGAATGGTTATATCCAAGGGGTGCTTCAAAAGTGTAGGTAACTCCCCACAACCACTCCCCCTCATCTTCTATAACCAACTCTTGGCCCCTACGTGGGCATATGCATGGTAAGAACCATGCTTTGGTTAACAGCTCTTAATAATGAGCGACTATGCATACTTTGTTAACATTGATATGGCTCTTAATAATGACATTTTGTTATGATATGTGGAGGAAAATGCCTCTATAAAAAGAGTTTTTTCTACCAACATATTGTGTCGAAAAGAGAGATTGAGGGAGATAGAGAGAGAGAGATGACGACAAAGGGAGATTGAGAGAGAGAGGGAGATTAAAATATTTTAATGGAATACAAACAGATAAGTATCGTGATGCAGTTAGGTTATTATAAACAAGATGAACATACCACTGACGATTTTATGAATAAAATTTTAATTATAAAAAATGTATATTCATAAAAAAATCAAATCTATCTATCTGTCCATATATTTCTTCTACCAATGGGATGTTATTATCTACCTTAAGCCAATTCAAGAGCATTTTTATTCCAGGAACCTGCAAGGGGCAAAGTTAGAGGACTGAATTGTGTGCGCCAACTTTGTAGCTAGTCAGTTCAGATGTCGAAATCCATGCAATAACACCGCATCGTACGGCTCAGATGTTCACACGCAGATGAACAGCAGAGAATCGAAGGGAGAATTAATATTTTCTGCCTCCACCTTGCTGGTGGATGTGGTTGTCCCATGCTGAGATCACAAGCGTGTTCCATGAAAAGAGCAGTCTGCATCAAACACAGAAGGTGGTGATGGAGACACAGACGTACGTTAGGAGATCATGGATTGTGTTTTTTAAAACAATGGTTTTTAGACCAGTAGTTTATATATTGGATTCAGTGACATATATAATTACTACTAAATTTATATGATTATCAGTAGTTTGTCCAATATATTATAAGTTGTTCCTTATAGTAATCATAAACTTTTTTCTATCAATTTGGACCAATATATCTGACGCAGGATCCTAAGAGCTGTCTATCTAATTCAGCTTCTACAAAGTGATGACAATTGCGTGGCCAAAAAGTTTCTCAAGAGCTGGCAGATAAATGGTTACCTAATTAATTACACATTTAAGTTTCAACAAATAAAGCGTATTTAATGTTTTATTCTCTAATCATATATATATTATAACTATGTTATGCATGTCTCGTTCGTGAGAGGGTTACTTTGTTTGATATATAAAATATTTTTTATAATACTTAAGATAAATTTAAATATATATATATATATATATATATATATATATATATATATATATATATATATATATATATATATATATATATATATATATATATAATAACATGCACGCCTTCTCCATCAATACTACCATTCATGTTTAGGTCATATCTTAACTTTGCCCCCAAATATTACATTGCTTTATGTGCACACGCGCATGTGTGTGTGATCTCCAAGATAAAACGGCCCATCAGGGAGAGGGGGCATCCCCTTTCTCCTGGAAACTTCGTCGGACTCCTGATGGTATTGTCGATGACTCTGGTGACCAGGCATTCCCGTCGTCGGCTTAGTTAGGTTGGGGGGGGGGGAGGAGGGGAGTCCTCGCTGGCGTCGGATCCCCCTCCTCGTGCTGCCCCCCACCTCTACCCCTCGTTCTTGATTCCTTGCCCGCCATCTTCCTCACCCTATCTGTTTGTTTTTTTCCTTTTTTCTCCCCCAAATCGCCATATGCATCAACACCATCCACCGTATCTGTTACCTCCCCCCTCCATCCATCCTTTTCTGCCTCGTCTCACCCCCACTTTCTACCCAATCCACTGTCCTCCCCGCTCCCTCCTTCTTTCAATCCTACCCCAAACCTTTTGATTTGCCTATGGAGATTTTTGCTTATGATTTGGGGTTTTGGCCTGTGCTTGTTTCATATTCGGCATATTACGTTCGGCTATCACTTTTGTGGTTTTTGTGCTGTGGTTTCCTTTCAGGTGTCTCGTATCTACCAGTTGAGGCGTGGACTTCTTCAGAAACTTGCGGTGCTTTGATTCTTAAGCTGCTCTTGAATCGAGAGTTTTGAAGTGAATGGTGGCGCTCGAGTCTTGTGCGTATCACGTGCTTCCTTGACGAGGCACGTCTCCGAGCGCACCTTTGTTCAAACTGTCAAAGACTGCAGTCCAGTTCGGCTTCCCCTTCGTCGGCATCTCTTGGAGATTTTTCTCCATTGATAAGAAGAACCTGTCCGTGGTCTCTATACTTGTTCTACGTATACTTGTTAGTGGTATGTGGGCCTTCTTCAATAGTGTTGTGTAATTCCCACAGTATCTGTTCGTTTCCCTTTCCAGCTACAGTACGTACCATGCTGCGGTGGGTAAGCTATCGGTATGCCTTTGTCCTTTTGATGTACTTTATGTTAAGATCATATATATAAGTTTTACCCCCTTTGCCCAAAAAAAGTGTGATCTCCAAGATTGTACCTATGCCCCTATACAAGTACAAATTACAAGGGTATATCAGACATACACATGTAACTTTTCTTTTTTTGCAAAATAAACTGATTTAAGAACTAAAAATACAAGTTTTATAAATAAAATTAAGGAGACTAGAAATAATCCCCTTCCATGACGTGCCCAAGATTCAACTGCACAGAAGATTCACCGACAGAAAATACGATGACGAAATTGCAAACAATGATTGAAACATGATTGAGGATGCATCACGTTAAAGAAAGGCAATAATGCCTTGTTCACCTTTGATGGGTCAGCCCCACCATGTGTAGCAACTCTGGTAGTTGTGTTGGAATAATTAGGTTGGCTTCCCACCGTTTGTCTTGGTTTCTCTCTTGCTTCCATCATCATCACAAGTTACTAACTTACACTATGAACCACCCTAACAACAACTGTCCTTTTCTCCTTTCTTCTCATCTTGTTTTCTTTATGAACATCATGATGAATAAAGTGCTTGGGTGAGATGTACTCATGGTTTCTTTTTGGATGTACATGTTTGGTGCAACAATTTTTAATTGAAAGTAATTTGGACTTTTACAGTTTATCATGGAGGAAAGAAATTTGACTTCAAGTTGAAATTTAAAGATTTCTAGAGCATAATTGATTAGTAGAACTGCTCAGGATTAGCCGTATTATTTCCCATCTATTAACTTTTATACTAGAACTAAAAGTTAAAAGCACCTGCCAACTAAAAATTTCTCAAAATACATATGCTTTATCGCTAGCAAACTTATCCAAATGGGAACCCATGTTATATTCTAGCTGTTGAAACGTGATAGTTCAGTATGCTGGTAAGCAAAATCTTGCCAAAGCTTACAGAACATTCCATTCCCTCCACAGTGGAGACAACATTTCTCTAGAGCTTTCTTCCTTCTTGCCTCTAATTAGAAGACATTAGAGAGCTACTTCTTGTGAAAAGTACAGGTCCTCGCCGTTCTTAGGACTCAGCTGCCTCCTTCCAATGGGGCCAAAGCATGGCCCCTTTCCTACTATATTGTCTCCAAGCGAAACTGAATGATCAACTTGGCTTGAGTAGTGTCGTGCAAGTTAGATTGGCATGGGCCATAGCTGATTTTTCTTTTTTGAACGGTAGTCCAATGGAATTGGACGGACGAGAAGTCAACCCAACTGAGTGAAAATTCTGCAGGCCGAATTCCGCCCGCCCAGCCGCAGGGAGGGTCGAACCCGCGACCTCTCCGCCTTAGGCAGAGAAAGTGAACCACTGCGCCAAGCGCGCGGCCAGAGCTGATTCATCTATTACTAAGGTTGTCCTTCCAAATAATGAGATGATCTGCGTGCCACCTCATAAAGCTCTCTTTTTTATGGTTTTATTTGATAAATTTAAGTATTTACAGCACTTTTTAACATAGAGAGATTTGAATATGACGAGTCACCTTTAAGTACTGGAGATAATTTCACATCAAATGTGAATTTTTTTTAACTAGGTAATAATTTTAGATCAACTATACTACTGAAAGAAGTAATCTTATCGATCACACTTCAAATATTTAGAGTGCAAGTATTTAATGAGAGTTGAGCCAATGACCACCCCAAATAAGAAGATAAATACCAATCGAGCTATACCTTGCAGGACATCTTATCTAATAAGTCAAAATGCGTATCAATCTTACAGGAACACAGACAAAAGGGAAGCAGACGGGCATGGCCGACCTTTCCACTGCACGAAAAGACGTCGAACTCATTCGGGCCGGACATCCTCCAGCTGATTACTGTACGGATCCGGACCAACACGAAAGTCCTCGCCCCGATCCGTATTTATCAGCTCGGCAGAGACGTTCGTCCAAAACTTGAGACTCCGTTGAGAACCGCGTGTACCCTTTGCTGGCGAAACAGCCAAACACGGATACTGTAGCGGGATCTCGTCCGTACTTCGAAAAGATCCGATTTCAGGAAGGATGATGTATTTGGGACAAATTTAAAGTCAAATCTGTTATATGCACGATTTCTTCAGGAAAAAAAAAGTTTCGGATAATTTGAGAGCACTTCTCTTTTGCCAGGTATGCACGAGATTAGAGTTCGAGTAGGAGATCATTCTGTGAAGGTCTCATTATTCCACCTAATTAGATAATAAGTTTTGGCCTACTACGGTGTAAGAGGCAGTACAATCCATGTGGCTTGCACCATCCCACGTACTACCAAACAATTATAATGGGCGCAGGGGACCATCTCTACTCCACTCTGCATAGTCTATCCTTTTTTGGGGACAGTCTGCAATACTGTCCTTGCAGTGAGTTTTTAAAAAAAAAAAAATTCTTATTTTTTTCTGGTCGTCCTCCGAGTGTCCTAATTATTAGTACAATGCAATGTTCGATCGGACTCAAAAAAATTTAGAAATTTAAAAATCCAATTCGATTTTTGAATTTTCAGAAATACAGTGCGGTACTTTTTTCACTGTTCATCGAGTTCGATTTTTGAATTTTTAAATTTTTTTAGGTCGTCCAATTGGACAAAAAAAATAGAAACGGTTAGGACACTTCGGGGGCAACTTAAAAAAAATAATTTTAAAAAAAAAAAATCTACTGTAATGACGATACATGCAGCACACGCCGTCATTGCAGCAAGTATTACTCAAATTAAAAAAAGATTGTGCAATTACTCGATTTGAGCCATTAGACAGTGCATAGTCATCAGTGCAAGTGCAACACACGAAGGGTAAGAAACGAGATTTTTTTGGGGCCTTTTTTCATGTCTTTTTGTGTGCTATTAGACACACAAAGAAGGTAAATAGATCATTTGACCTTGACATAATTAAATTGTATTTTATCACTTCCTCTTCTTATGTGTCTTGAGGTGTATAAGACACAAAAGAGAAGGCCCAGAAGATTCTTTTCCGAAAGATAATACTTGTCATCATATTATTATTGATTTTTTTTTAAAATATAGAATTGCAATAACTTCTGTGTTGTACCATATAGACCCTTAAATCCCTTATATTACCATAGGGTATGTCTTCCCAAGTCGGTTGAATTATTATTCAAAAGGAACTCTTCAAATGTGCAGTTCATTTGACACAAATGGATAATTTTTTTTACAAAGGAGTCGTTTGATGTAAAGGTTGTTCATAATTCACACTACAAAAAAAACAGGATTTGTCAGCGGCTAGTAGCCGCCGACAAATTTTAAACCGCCGCTGACAAATACTTATGTCAACGGCTACTACGTCGCTGACAAAGCCGTGGACAAAAGTCCCGTTGGCATATATTTGTCAACGGCTATATGAAGCCGCTGACATATAATATATATGTCTACACACAGCAGCCGCTGACATATAACACATATGCCAACGGCTACTTAAAGTCACTGACATATAATACATATGTCCACGGATGTAAATCGCTGACAAATAGTACATATGTCGACGGCTAGCGTGAGCCGCTGACAAAGAGTATTTGTCTACGGCTGATAAACTCGCTGACAAATGTATTTGTCAGCGGCTCTAAAGCCGCTGATAAAAGGTTTTGTCAGCAACATGAGCCGTTGACAAATACTTTATGTCAACGGCTATGAAGCCGCTGACAAAAGTTTTGTCTGCAACAGAGGCCGCTGACAAATGTTATATATATCAACGGCTTTTCTAGCCGATGACAAATAGTTATTAAGAAAAAAAATTAAAAAATTAAATTATATATTTTTTCTGTATATACAGATTTGTACTTACAAACATATATAAAAACACATCCACATGTACAAATAAACACATTCACACTTTCAAATAAATATATTCACGAAATCGCAAAAAAAATACATCTACATACATAAATAAACATTCACATAAAATTAAAAAACACATCCATGAAAAATTCACATTACACATCTATGAAAAATTCAGATTACACATCCACAACTAAATGTATCAATTATCATCGGCTCACTCTTCGTCATCACCATCAAAATCATCTCCCTCATCATTTGATTCGTTTTGGGCATCGTCCTCATTCACAACAGTTATCTGAGGCAGAGTAGGACTGTGCATTTTTTGAAATCGACTCATAAATGTGCTCATGTCTGCCATTTGTTTGCGCATCCACTCCATCTCCTCCCCTTGGACTTTGATTTTTTCTTTCATGGTTTGCATCTCCACAGCTTGCTCCTCAAATTTCTGTTGATAGGAAGAGCTGGATCCTTTGCCTGGTCCATACCATGTACGTAACGTCTCTCGACTTCCTGCACAACGAACACGGCCAGATCGATCTTTTCCCATAACCGAAATGAATGCATCCTCAGCAGAAATGGGAGTACTCCCAACATCACTCTCCAAAGAAGAAGTGGTTAATTGAGTCATCCTCTCCTAAAAAATAAAAAAATAAAATTGTTATTAGTGATACATATTAAATTTAATAAGAATGATTAAAAATAATAATTCAAATGATAGAAAAACTTACATATCGACTCCTACTCTCCTCATCTACCTATTGCTCACTACCGTCTAGAAGATCCTTACATCTACCCATCTTGAACATCTCAAGGCGCTCGAGATCACGTTGATGAAGACGATGCTGTTCAAATTATATTAAAAAAAATAAGTAATAGAAAGTTAACAATATAAAAACACTACTAATAAAATGAAAATCTTACGAAGTCATCCTTCAATTGATAATGACTCATTCCGCCCCGTCTATATGGCATAGACTGATGGGAGCAATTTTCCCTATTACGATCAGCAATTTTCTATAGAAAAAAAAAACCTTCTGGCACCCAGGATACAATGGTATTTCAGCATCCTCCAATAGCTTATAAAAGTCTCTCTCTTTGGAATTCGGTTCATACTCTTCTTCTGCAATAACACTTTCAGCTTCTTGTAAGTCATGCAATATCTCAACTGTACTATCAGCAATAAAAGATTGTTGTTGTTCACTCATCTCTACAGTAGGGATGTTGGTTTGATATCTGAACATATCAGTTAATGGTACCTCTCCATGACACACCCAATTTGTATAATGCACCCATACTCCGTCTACCTTAAGATGGGTTTCAACATCTATCCGGGTCAACTTTACTCCATTAAGGCAATTCCGACATGGACACTGTATCAATTCATTGTTTTGTCCATGCCTAAAACTTATTCTATCTTCATGAAAAGCAAAGTCTAAAAACTCAGCTACCCCTCTCTCATATTTAGGATCTCCTCGATTATGAACAAACTCCATCCAACTCTTGTCAAGTCCAGCTATTTCTATGTATCCTCTAACCTACATATTAACAAATGTGATCGATTAATAACTTATATATTATCCACGCATGCAAACACACACAGTGGCCTCTCCATAAAATTTAGGAGAGGGAAGACCGGAGGCTCAGATATAAAATGTTTTTAACCCCTAGGGGCTTCCGTATGCTTCAGCGATCCGCACAAAACGGCTGCAACTCGGTTGCCCAGCAGGACCATCCAGAGCTGCCGTGCCGTTAACAGATGGCTTGCAGTGGCCGTAAAGTCAAATGTATCAGCATCGCCTCACACACAATACCAAAGATATACACACAAAGAACCTGTAAAGATAAATGTATCATCATCATATTCAATTAATTCAAAAGTTCTACTAACAAAAGTTAAATATATAAATAGATAGATAAATATATTTATAAATATAGATATATACATTTCTAAAAAAAATTCGACAGTATCTCTCCTAAAACTTGTACATTTTTCACATTTGTACACCTGTCTGGTTTCATACAATCTCATAAAAAAATAATATCTGCATTACACATCCACATCTACATCCACATCCACATCCACATCCACATCCGTACCTGTCAGGAAAGTTACTTGTACACATTTCTAAACAAAATTCGGCAGCATTTCCCTTGAAAGTTGTACATTTTTCAAACCTGTACATCTGTCTGATTTCATACAATCTCATAAACAAAGGGTACCTACATAACATAACATGTCCATCCATGTATATTTGATCATCTAATGTTCTTTAATATATGTGCTTTATGATTATCTTAAAATTTCGGCAGCATCTCCCCACACTTCTCTAATATACTACCATTATTTACTAATTTTAACTTTTTCTCAAAAAGTCACTTGTATGAAATACAAGTGACAAGAAGAGCAGTCAAAGTTAGTAGGTATATTGGAGAAGAGTGAGAAGATACTGTCGAAAATTTAAGATGATCATGAAGTACATATAATAAAGAACATTAGATGATCAAATATCCACAGACTGTCCAACAGGACAATTCAAGACTTTATGATCGATATATGTCATTACTGTCAAAAGACAGTAAAAACATATATCATAACAAAAGTCTTGAACGGACAAAAAAAAAAAAGCCAACCACATCCATATATACAACTGCATTTACATATGCACAACCACATACACGTACACATACATGTACACATTGACATCATCATCCGTACATGCAAGAAAATTTATTTGTATCTACATGTAAATATCAAATCACATCCACATTCATACATCTCACATCCACATCCACATATATAGTACATAGATTATATTCTAATTCGCATGCGCATCTACAACTATATATCAACCTACTTATATATTACCCTTTGGTACTAGGCGGAGGTAAACCTCTACGCACTGGGATTGCTAGTTTAATATACCAAAACAGCAATATAGTCTACCAAAAAAAAATCAACATCTACCAATGATCCAACTTTGCTAGAGTTACTTAAAAAAGATAGTATCATTAAAAGAAACCTAACAATAATTAATGCGCCATAGACAAAAAACAAGAAAAGACATGCAAGAAGTCACTTCAAATTTCCATCACATCTACTCCACACCTTTAAAGACATCTACTCCACACCTTTTAAATTCTCATAAATGGAGTAAGTCTCACACACATAAATAGAGCAAAGTTAACAATTTTAGATGTGGCATGAAATCTCAGAGGACTAATACAGAAAACAAGAATGTGAATAGAGATTTAGTAGGCAGATTCTTAGACCTACAACAGTAAGAAATTAATCTAAAGTTAAAGGGAGAGAGAAAGAAGTCTTTTGTGGTAAAAGAAATAAACAGATAAGACAAATCTTTTAGCTCAATGGGTTGGAGCAGGTAAGCAGAGATACACAATAGACATTCAAAACACCAATGCAAGTGTAGACAAGTTGAACACTAATCAATACTATACTTCATTTGTAATAATCACAAAATAATCATGTACTTTCTCAACATAGAGACCGGAAGAAGGTCAAAATTTGCAAAAGAAAAATGAAATTCGAGTTTCGACATGTAATCTGCAGCATAACAGTATATAAGAATACATAAGGACCATACATGAAATAAAGATAATTTAACTGAAAAGGAGCAACAGTGGAACCAATCACTTTCTTCTTGTGATCAACCCCTCGTATGAAGTTATTGTGCTCTAGGTAATCAATCCCTCTTTCCCAGGTGATAATGGATCTTCGATTTGATATGCATACACCTTGGAAGGTACCCCCCTAGAATATTGTTTGTGTTTTCTATGTAACCCTCTATATATCTTCCCCTCCTTTTATGGTGAACTTATGTTTTTGGGTGTATGCACCACAGATACGGATTAGTCCACTAACCGGAGGTGCACATGCGCGTGAAGTTGTGATCTCTTACAAATCACAACTTTCTAATATTATATTCCTCCGGATGTACTTTCTAATCCTTCCCTGGTTTTCATCTCGTGTAATGCTATACGGTTATCTCTATGAATGAAATAGGCAGCTGTGTATTTGATCCAAAAAAAAAAAAAACAAGTAATAGACTCTGCAACCTTTTTGCTGTCAGAAAGGTAGATAGTATTTTAATTTTTCAAAATTTGATTTGTTTTTTATGTTTTTAAAATGAATACGGAAGTAACAAAAAAGTATCCTTTTTGAAATTGAATTTTAGAAGAGAAATTAGATGTGTAAGTAAAAATACTTATTTATGCATCTACTTTCCGAATATATGCTGGGATAATATATTATGATTATATATAATTTATGTTGTTATATATAACAGATCAAGTCAATTTAGTCATTAAACTATTATAAATATGTGAGAGGAATGTAGCAAAGGACAAGGTAAAAAGTATGATATAATACCATTTCTCTAAACGGTGATTATTTGAAGCCTGTGATACATAGTGATGCAACATCATGAAATGTCTTTTTAGTTGGAAAGAAGTGAAAGTAGATCAGCTAAGCTGATTTCAGCTAAATATGGCCCCGCTAAGCAGCCAGATACGAGACAACAACAACCTTTGGTGTGTGTAAATCCAGATTAATGAGATCAACTGCATTGACAATTGAAGACCAGACAAAGCTCTTGCTTCAACAGGCTTCATGAATTTTGTTGTCATCTCAAAACAAGAAGACAGAGTTACCATGCTTTACCATGTATGTCAAACCATCAATCGAATTGATCAATGTTTTAATCTCTCACAGGTTTAAACGGGTCCTAATGGAAGATCATAGTTTGAGAAATGCGAATTGCAGGGCGTGCAACGTGGCGTCGGCTCATGCAAGTGCGCAATCCTTTTTCTTTTTCTTTTTTTTTAACCATCTGATCGGAGATCGAACAGTATGGATGTCCAACTCCTGTCGTCCGGTCTAAGACTGCAGCACGGGGGCTGTGCAGCTTGCACCGCACTTGCAGTGCCGCAAGTTGGACTCTCGCAGTTTTCCTCTCACTGATTATGATTCTGTGTGGTTTATAAGAACTTTGTTTTAAACAATCATAGACAACAGAGATTGGAGAAATTCCCTCAAGCAAAAGTTTGCAGCTGCTAAGTTGAAGGAAACACATGAAGGTTGATGTACAGACCATCCTAGCAAGACAGCTAGCAGACAATGATGTAAAAAATAGAGCACCCACATTCACCACGGAAGCAAAAGGTAGCAGACTCCATATTTCAATAATAAAACAGCAGAATTTACAGGCAAAGATGCCACCAGAGGAAAGAATGATTCAAACAAGGTTGAAACAGAAATTACAGTCGACTATGAACTAATAAAACTCGCTCTGACATGATTAAACTTCCTTTATCCTTGGATTCACTATAGTTACACACCTTGAGTGACATGGCCATATATCCTACAAACAAAGAGAAACGTCTCTGGTGTATGCGCCTCAATGCAACAAAGATTTCATGCCAGAGCAACAAACGCTCTTGAAAGTTCCAGTGACTGAAATGAACCATCCACAATAATGAAAGATGTGAGTTAGCAGGTGGCCTGAACTCAATACGTGGCCATTGCAAGGAATTGGTTCAATGGCATTGCTGGAGTACACAAAAGAACAGTCTGGAGCATGGACGCATGGGGTATGGCAGCCCAGGGTGGCACTAACATCTGTCTTAGACGTGTGTCTTCTAAGGCTATATTTGATAACATTGTCAAATACAAGGTAACCCACAACCAGTTATTTGCAAGCTCAAGAGCCAGCGGATAGCCCCCCAAACCCCTAAAAAAGAGAAACCAAAGGTGCCTTAATTAACATCCAAAATCAGTATATTTCGAAGTTTGAACCAGATATTTCGGAGCATGGACGCATACTTTTTTTTAAAAAATTCAAACTGGAGAATCACTCCGGCTCAATATTTATGCAACCATGCTGAAAAATTACCTGAAGGTGGCAACGGCGGTCAGAGCAGGGAAGCAGAACCCGGCGGTGTGGACGAGAGCCGCAGACGGTGGTAGGCTGAGCGACCGGGAGGCCCGCACCAGTGCCAGGAACGGGGGAGGCAGCGGGCCGAGCGAGGGGAGGGGGCCAGCGACAGGAGCGGGGGAGGATGGCAGCACGCAGTCACAGTGGATGCCGGCGAGGACAGGATGGGGAGGGGAGCGGAGGTTGGCGCGTGGTCACAGCGGATGCCGGCGGGGACAGGATGGGGAGGGGAGCGAAGGCCGGCGATCACAACGGAAGCCAGTGAGGTGAGTGGGGGGCGCGACGGCGGGGAGAGAGCACGGCGGTGGTTAGGGCGTCGGAGGGGGGAAAGAGGGATGCAGGAAAAAGAGGGCTCGGGGTGGGGGGAGTAAGGATTTTTGTCAACGGCTATAACTTTAGCCGTTGACAAAAAACGGGTATGTCAACGGCTAACGTGTTAGCCGTAGACATTTAATTTTTTTTCTTTTATTATATATGTCGACGGTGTGTTCGAAGCCGTTAACATATATGCTACATATATCAACGGTTAAATTACAGCCGCTGACATATAATAGGTATATGTCTACGGTTAGTTAAACCGTTGATATATAACACAATTGTAAACGGTTATTTGTTAGCCGTCGACGAATAGTCTTTTTGTCAATTGATACCTTTAGCCGTCGACATATACTCGCTGACAAAACCTATCTTCCTTGTAGTGTCAGTTCAAGCTGAAAATCGAATCGAATGAATACTTCGATTTCATAAGTATGTGAAATTAAATTGAACTAAAAAAAATCTAATAAATTGAATTTAATATATATTATATTAATATTATATATAAATATATTAATATTTAGTGTTAGATTTATATATTTATATGTAAATATAATGTCATGTACATATTTTTATATATTTTTATTCTTTTAATTTTAATAGTATATATAAATATTTAATATGAAGCATGATGAAAATTTTCGATTTCAACTGAACCAAACCAAAATATTTCGATTCGGTTCAGTTCGATTTCATATTTAACTTTGGTTGTGTTTGGTTTGAAATTTTTTTGCCCAAAACCGAATTAAACCATAAACGGATCTAATTTGGTGTCTCTTGTAAAACATTGTAGAATGCCATAAAACACATAATTCTTATGTTTGAAGTATCACAAATTATAGTATAGTAGTTTTTGAATAAATGTTGTAATTTGCTATATTTCAAAATCTATTGACTCGTCGGATATTCCTTTTAATTCATTTCAATTTTAGTTAAAAACCACCTAAACCTAAAATCGGGAGTTTTAAAACTAGTGTTTTTAAATTCAAAAATTTTATTTTCATCAATTTTAATTTCAAAACGAACATATTAAGGCATTTTACTGCACATAGAATGACCCCAAAAGAAAAAGGGCTGAACTTGCCTCTCTGGGAGCCGGTCTTTCTGGGTATTGGGTGTTGGAAAGGCTCGCACTTGAATGATAGCAGTTTTTTTATAATTTATAACTGCTGTAAGTTATTTGTCCCTCTAAAAGTTAAGCTTAAAGGTTAAGAAAGAATGTAAAATTTTGTCATAAAATTTTTCTTTTTTAAATGGTAAAACAAAGTTGCCTTTCATTTAACATAAGTAACTAGAGTACAATGCAGAGCAGATAAGCACAAATACATGGATAGGGCGCAACAGCACGAGACATACACACAAGATGATGTGGGAAGCACAATACATAATATTAGAGTAAGCTTGAGTGGAGACCAAGTGTCATCGGACGAGCTAAAAATCGAAATGCCAAAGTAGCGAGGTTTTTGTTTCCGTGCTTCGATCTAGGCCAGGTCTAGACTAAATCCCAAAATCGTAGTGTTGAGATTCAGAGGCACATGATTATATGTACTAGAATCATAATTTAAAAATCGATTTAAGACTAATTGTCTAAAACCACCACAGACCGTAGAAATGAAAGAAGAGACGAAAGAAGTCAAGATCAGGATCGACGTTTTGATACCGAGATGGAATCCCAAAACCGTAGTGTTGAGATTCAGAGGCACATAATTATATGCACTGGAATCATAATTTATAAACCGATATAAGACTAATTGTCCAAGACCACCATGGGCCAACAGGTCTTCTGTATATACATGCACATATCCGATCAATTGAGTCACCTTTTTAATAAAAGAAGAAGTTCTTCCAATAAATTTGGTAAAGAATAAGTTAACAAACATGGTGTAATGACATTCCTGTCTGAAATTATATCCTTTCATCCCATGTTGCATGCGCAAGTTTGTATAAATATTTTTCTAACAATTTTCACTTTACAAACATTCATGCTGAACTTTTATCAAACAGTTCACTTTTGCAAACATATGACATGGTTTCTGCAATTATTTTTTTAGGCCTCACTTTGATAGAAGAATGGGCTATCATCCAAAGAATTATTCTGGATTACTTATTCTAATATGAAAGACATTTTATTTCGATAGCGGGGCGAAATCTAAATCAGAGCACCAAGTTTTTAGGTATAGAGTGGAGTTGCTTATTTACCTGAATAAGTTATTTTTGACGGGAATATCAGATCCTTCTTATCAAATTAGAATTTGACGTATTCTGAGAATAATAAGGCTTTATTCTACTGGATGCTGCTATCAAATGAGACTTAAAAGTTTGGGATCAGATTAATTACATGATCTTGACAGAGGACATTTAAACTAAACTGCCCCTCCAGTTCGCCCACGCCATTAGACGCACAGTTCTTCATGGTCGATCAACTTTTATCAGATCCTAGTGTCGTTCTCAAATATGAACATCCTCTCCCTACAAAATCCCTACAGTCGGCGGTGGAGATGGATGGAAAATACATTAATAAAATGATCTGCAAAGACACGAGATTTTCTGGAGGAAAAATTTCCGATACTTAAATCAACTTATAAGCACAATCATTTGATTTAATTAGTTGTCTTGATGACTACACAGATCCTATTGTTTAACATAATATGTGTCATAGTATTAGGTGGGTTATCAATTATGGAATGTGGACATGGACGTTGAATTGATTAGATTGATTGGAAGGGAAATTGATATCTTTTTTTAATCACTGTAGCCTAGTGTTTGGGCCGGAGGACCACAACTCAAGAGAGTAAGGTTCAAAACTACTAGAGAGTAGAGATTGCTCCCATAGAGGAGATGCACGCATGAACCGTCGAAGATGACAGAATCAAGATTTACCACCCGCCTTTTTCACTGGGGCAAGGCAAACCCAACACTTCCTTCTTAGGAGGGAGGTGATGTCCCACTGCGCTAGGGCTGTCAAAATGGGCCCAGGCCCGTTAACAGACCCGTTTGGACCCGTTAGTTATGGGTCTGGGTATACCCGTTTACCCATTAAACTTTCTATTGTCCTACATTGCAAAAATTTGTGAGCTAATTTCTTGGAATTTAGACCTAAAATCAAACCAAATTATTTGGCACATAGAGATTTAAGATAAATAAATTCTATACTAGGCCCATTTATCTTTCAACACCAAATAAATAAGAAACGGGTCCAAGACCCGACCCATTTACCCATTTACCTATTACCCTTATTGGGTCTGAACCGGGTCCGGGTCTATTCACTTTGGGCATGGGTCTACCCAGACCCGAACCGTTGACAGCCCTACACTGCGCTATAAGCACCGAACGAAAGAAAATTGATACATCACTTTAGACACATGACTGGCCAATTGCTCTTGGGTGGGAACTTATGCACCATTCATTCAATATTAATGTTTAGGAAGAACTACGTACTCGGCATCTTACGTCAGCTATATATGGGGTGGCATCACATTAAGTCAATTTTATATCAATATTGAAGATCCCAGACGTCCTTTGGGGGGATGATGATAAAGAACTTGTTAGAGCCGACGTAACATGATATGCCTACTCATAGGTGTCTTATAATGGTGAAATAATGCTCAATTGATCTAAATCATTGGAACCAAAAAATAGTAAACATTAAAGTCGACGTCATTTGCATTTGATCCTCAAGTTGGATGTTAATTTAAGAGGGAGAAACCGTCATATAGTCTAATGAACTTATGGAATTGCCTCTCAGACTAGTCATATCTCTCTAGAAAATCTACGTTGGATTGTCCTATTTAACTTTATTACTTGGGTGGGTTACTTTATTCTTAAGTATACCTGCAAAGTTGAACCAACCAAATGAGACGGTCGGCTTCATTCCTTGATCTCTTTTTGAGAGGTCTCGAGTTCAAGTCGATTAAGAGGCTAAAAATTCTACCTATTGTTGGGTCTTAGTGTACCACGAGATTGTTTCTCCTTTGTTTGTAGAATTATTTCTCTGGACATGAGCTTCGATCTAGGATTATTGCCTAGTTAAGTAAAATTATCAAAGATGTGCAGAATTATCTCCGTTGGGAGAAAAGTATTGGACGTTGTCTAGAATGAACTCTGGCTCCCATGAATATGTGATATTCTAAAATGGAACTCTGGTCTCCTATAATATGTATAAGTCAACTGAACAATCTTTTCAAAAAAATGAAAAAAAAAAAAAAACCTCGACGGTCAACTGCTTAACCCTCTATTTTGCACGATGAGAAATGTATGATATATATGATCTGCATAATGTGAAGCTTCTATTTTTATGGATGCCATTATTTCATTGCATAATATTTGTATGCATGTGTCCATTTCTTCATAGACGCTTACCTGCATGCAGGTTATATGTGTAATAATAGGTGGTGATCGTCGTGTAGGCCTTACATCCTGAATGTGCACGAACCTTTTTACAAGTTATATTATGGTCATAGTTCCAGGACATGCAGACCTTATTATCTTGTTCCTGTGGAAGCCGTGTGAGCCTTGAGTATGTTGTGAATGTAGATATGTTAACATCTTAACAGCTTAGGTCATTACATGTGAAGGCCATGTCCCATAGACATATGGTGAATGTGTGGGTGTTGCTTCTTTTCAAGTGATATGTTCATAGTTTCTACAGGCTATGTGGGCTTGAATATGTTGTCAACATGATGGCGTGCCACTCCTTTGTAGAAGTCCAAACAACTATGTACAGGGTCATGTTTGTACAAGATTATTGTTCAAATTATGTTTAACTCTCACGTGGATGGTCCTTGTCATCTTCATGTATTCTGTTCTTGGCCACATGCACTCATCTCTTCACAGGCTTAGGCATTTGTATTCCATTCTGGTAATGTGTGGTCCTTGGTTGGATGGGACCTCAAGTCTTTGTAATTTGATGACAACCACAGCTACAAGACCACGTTCAGAGGTAAGTATGGGAGACAATGCACAGTGAACTAAGGGAAGTTTAGAGGGCCATCTTAACATGCAATCCTTATCTTCTACTCAAATTTATTAGTATACCCAATACTGGTATAAATTTGAGCCTTCCCCAAATCCCCACCCCAAGATTTGTGTGGACGAAGAATTGCTCATGTTGTATGTTTGCAGTGTTACCACAACACTTTTCACCTATGGCAGGATGAAAGGGGAAGAGTTATGACAGTGGACCCAAATGTGCTCCATGGAATCTCTTCTGTCATTTGACTCCCCCCAAAAAAAAGAATCTCTTCTGTAACTCTAAGCTTATAACTATTATACTAGTTGCACTTCAATGTACTAACAGGATCATCCACTCTTTCATACTATTGATGTGTGCTCAGAGCAAAGGACAAACTGAAGGCATAAATTAGAAAGGAATAACATATGTGAGACATATTGATTGCAATCACATGGACACCTTTTAGCATTACATCTATAGAAATAATACAATTGTCAGACATCTTGTTGGCATCCAAAGAGAATAAAAAATAGAATGCCTAGTAGCTTAGAACATCTAAGGTCCAAAGTGAGATTGTTGAGGAGGGACTAAAGTGAACATGTCCTTGACTCTCTCTGTCATGTGGGTGCAGTAGTGTGCAGTTCATGAAATTTTGTGGCGTAATGGTGATATATCTCATGTGCAGGTTTAGGAGACTAAACAGTGGAACTTGTATTTTATGTTAAAACGTTGTAGCCCCAAGTACGTATAGGAGGATTCGCAGACAAAGACAGCACGAGAAATCGAGGCTTCTGCCACATCCAATGTTCTATGTTACTCGGTGCAAGATTGGCCAACTGCGTATTGCGTGTCAGTTTCTTTTTCTTTTAAGGGTGGCACAATGGTAGGATATGTACAGGTATTTACAAGCGACCGGAGTTTTAATCTGAGTGGAATCTCAGATATATATCTTTCAGAGTTGGAGATAATTCTAAACTAGTCGATAGCTCCGTCTAATTAGATGAGAATTCCAGACCACCCTGATTATCTAAGAAAATAATCTTATGGACCAAGAGATAAAAATCCCAACAACATTACGTGGCTGTATGGTTGGAGAGTTTTTCAGTTTCAACAAAGATTGAACCTGAGACCTCCCAAAATAGAGGCAAGAGGTGAAGCCAACTGCACTATGCAGCTGATTCGTGCTTTGTGTGTCATCGGCACAAATTCTTATAGCTGTGACCACGAGAAGGTGTATTAGTATGTCTTTAAACGCTGCTTCGAATAATACTTGAACAAGACATTTTTTTGCCCAAATGACCGAACAGGTGGGTTTACACGAATCGCTACTAACGCCATTTTTGCCCATGAAGGTAGCCTCACATAGCGAGCAAGTTCACAACTGAGGGTTAGCCTCATAAGGCTGTCAAAACAGGCCTGGCCCTTAAGTTTCGGCCTGGACATCCCTGTTTACCAAATAAGAGCTATTTTGTTACGTGTCGCACAAATTTATAATCAATTTTTAAGGTTCTAGGCTAAAAAATAAGCCCATTTAAGTGATATATGATGATCTGAGATAAATTGATTCACTCTTAGGCCTACTTATCTTTTAACATCAAAAGAAAAAATGTAGTAGACCTAAGACCGACGCATTTATCCGTTTACCTATTAGTGTAATGAACGGGTACAAATATATTCACTTCTTCGAATACACTACCATCAAAGTGAAATATTTCTTATTCTGATATAAGCTATTCTAGATAAATAATTTCGAATAACCTATTTTGCTAACAAACCATGGCTAAAATAACAATATTTTTTATAATTTATAACTCTGCGATAGATTCCACTTCACTTATACCTTCTCCGACATGTGAAAAAATGAGTCACATGTGTATTGAATCCTTGATCTAATCCCCACCTTCTGCGGATGAAAGGAAAAGCGTAGTTAATCTGATCCCATTCGAATATCGCACATAAGTAATGAAGCCATCTTTTGATCCGCTCCCACTCATTTGCATGCCTAATTCCGCGTGGAATTAATGATAACGTGACTTAGAGCAAAAACAATGAAATCTTCACCATCAAATACCTTCGTGCTATGGTTTGTGGCAAAACAAACTTTCAAAATTCGAGAAGGCGAAGAAAATTTTTAGCTATTCTTGTATATACCTCTATAAAACTATCATAAATGCATGTATATCTCTGACTCTCACATACTGTTATAAATATCTCTAAAATCTTTAAAAAGATTGCAGTACTCTTTCGTCAACATGACCTAAACTTCAATAGAATATGTTATAAAGATCTTGTAAATTCTGGTGAAGTTGAGAACATATACAAAACCTTGGTGAATTTAAGAATATATATATATATACTCACAGCAGAGTTCACAGCATATTAAATCTTTTTAGAATATCTAGTCAGAGTTCACAGCATTTTGATGGAAAGTATATAATTGTAACCTTTCTAAAGATGTTAGAGATATTTATAACAATGAGATTAAGGGTATAATACAAATGCGTTAGTTTCAAGGGATATATATGCGAAAAGACCGAAATTTTATATGCAATTCAAATTGTATGGAAACATCATATAGTAAACACTGTTTCTTACCCTGACTTTAGCATCCTCTTGAGGTCCACAGATTTGAGAATGGTTATCACCTAGAAATGCTCTTCTAATGAAGTTCTGAAAAAAAAGAAGAGAGAGAAAAAACCACTTAAGTAAATTCCTCCCAGCACTCAGGTGTAGTAAAAGGTTTCCTATTGCCATGGACAGCAACCTCCCTAAAAAAACATGCATGTTCTGGTTTTTTTTCTCTTTCAAGAGCTATCTATTCTAGTGTGTAGGTCTAAACCTGGCCAGAACCACTTATTTTTTCCTTCATTTTTCCCCTGTTTTTCAAAGCTTTCATTGAGATTCAAATGTGTGACCAGCCCATTGAATACTAACAGGCTCTACCATTCATATTTGTTGATGACTTCATATTGAATTATGGGAAATGCTAGTGTATCATGTCAATGCTATCATGGCATCAAACTCCCCTTCCCAATCTCCCAATCTTAAAATTAAACAGCAAAATTATGAGAACACTTAACTTATGTTTGGCACCACCTATCATCCTTTTTTTTAAAAGATTGGAAAGCCTGAGAGGGGTATAACATGCTCCATTCATGTTAGCATCTCTCTTGATTTGTTACTCGTTTAGGTTATGTATAGAGTTGGCCAGTAATGTACTTTCAAAGCATTGACTACTACTAGGGTTCCAAAAAGCTGCCATCTACCATCTGTATATCTATAAAGGAGCGAAGTTGTACCTTTTAACCTTGATAATGAGACTGAAAAAGTAAAGGAAATTCATTATTTCACGTAGAGATATAGAAATGGGAGCTAAATAATTCTGTGTTTGTTGTTGAGAAAGTAACTACGTGCTTATAAAGAAGATCTTCTACCTTGTTCCCAACAAAGGTCTTTTTTTTTAAAACCCACAGGTCAAAACGTTCAATACCTTGTTGGCAAGAACCCAACTTCCTTCCCGCAACACTTCATGTTCCCTCGATCATTTATTCCTAGATCTCTAATTCTCTTGATCTGGCACTCATACAAATGTAAATATGGACATGCAGGAATTGTTGTTTCTCTCAAATGAGACCTATATTTAAGTACATATCCTTTTTATACAAGATTAAATACTTTATACGATCTTGTCTCCATCTCTGTTTTACAAAATATACTTCCTACCTCTTAAAGAAAAGAACATGTCTTGCTGGTAAATCTTCTCTGAATTTTACCTGTTGCACTATATATATATATATATATATATATATATATATATATATATATATATATATATGAGTGCGGTTTGACTGTATGCACTATTTTGACTCTTTCTTATGTTAAAAAAATAATAAAATTTATCATAAATTTTTAAATATTTAATACCCCTTAAAATTGTTTTCATCCTTTGGAACTTTTTGTTTATCGTGCGATCGTATCTGATCTTGAAATCCAATCATAACCGTCCATTGGATATTTGCAAATTTCAATTTAAAAAATTATGAAAAAATAATTAAAAATAAAAAATAGTCAAATTACTCTTAAGATTGATCCCATCTCCTTAAGTTTTAATATTCATCACAATTTAATCGTACAAGATTAGACGATTACAATCAATTTAGATACAATTAATGATGAAAATTAAGTTTAAAAGAATAAAAATTATCTTATAAGATATGATTAAATATTCAAAAATTTATAATAATTTTATTTTTTTCCCTACATCAAGATAGGGGAGATCGCACGGACCCGCACCCGAGGTCCGGTTCGCACAATAGCTCCACATGTCCACACGTCTACGTACGATTCAGCGACTTAAAAAAATTTAAATAATAAAAAATCATTATTAAGCTAAGCCCATTAAATATGGTTTTCCCTTTTCATTAGAATTCGATTTTTAAATTTTTTAAAGATCAAATTATATGGACATGTGACACAAGTGGATCCCGACCTTTTTTTTTTTTTTTTAAACCTACGTGCACCACCAGGATACGATGCAGCATGGTGCAGCAAGTAAAACTCATCTTCTCTTCTTCGAATGTCATCAATTTCTCAGTTTAATATCAGCAGGCTTGGTGGACCTGCAGCGACCGTCCCACACCACCTAATATTGTCCACAAACGTATTGTTCCTCATTTCTCTTGCTCACTAGCTAATAAAACACACACACACATACAACCGGACAGTATAATTTCATTCCTATTTATCTTAAGATCATTGAGAGATCAATTGATGCCTCAAGTTTACTACTGTCATGACTTAGGCATTATTATTATTATTATTTTATGTTATCACTGAAATTATACAAGAAATATACATAGAGACGAAATATCAACAAAAGAAAGAGCACAAATGCATCGTTAAAAGAATAACCACAGATAAATTAAGCAACTTAACATTGCTCCTTATTTGGCCTCCTCAACAATCTAATCTTTCGCATGGCCTCAATTCTGCATTCTTACAATGATTACTGACATTGACATGGTAAAGGGAAGTTCTATATATCCTATACTGCACCCTGCACTTTGGATAATTACATGACCCTGTGGAGCCTTGCGGCTCCACAGGCATAAGGGTGTCTCGCTGTCTGAATGACACATCCTCTGCTATTCGATCCTGATCAAGTTTCCAAGTTCTCTGCTAGCTACTTTATGACGGGAATTTCTGATAGCTACCATGAACAAGATTATTGAATAATATATGCAACATGTGGAGAGGTGTAGTGAAATGTGTATTTATTGTTGTTTCCTGAAGAAGGGCTTCTGGCAAACCAGGAGTCTTTCATCACTGTGGATGTCGATCTCCATCATGCGGGCATCCCATCTCAGCCGCATTGTGATGGATCTTGCAGCTTCAATGAGCGGAGCACTATCACGAATGATCACCCAACCCTGCATGAATCACTTTCAGCCTTCTGAACCCACAAAAAAAAAAAAATCAAAGTACATATAAACTACTATTTTGAGCAAGCAAGGGGCAGAAGAAGGCTTCTTGTGATTCGCACTCTAATTCCACGTTATGCCACACATGAAAATGGATGATAACAATGTTCTTGTTTGCCTTTTGGCATGTACCTGGTACGGGATCCTTCTTTTCTTTTTATTTTTTTTTTTTTTTTTTTTTGGGGGGGGGGGGTGTTGTTGTGGCTTATGTACTATATACTTCAATCTTCCCTTTTGGTTCAAAATTTTCAGAAAGTTTCTGACTGTATCCATATGGGATATGTTCGCTTGCCGGTACCTAACATAGGTCTGCACAGCTGCTCTACTGTTTTCATGAGAAAGCTAACGCTAACGCTACTCTGCCGAAGGAAGTCGAGCAATCATGAGAACAAAATAACAAGATGTCAACAAGGTTATTTTACAGTTCTTAGGAAGATATGAGAGAGCATGTATGGAACTTAGGAATAGTAATGTAACTAATCTGAATCAGAATAATCCTCTAGTATGAAAGGCCAATAACTGGTTGGGAAATTGAGAATGATTTCTAGGGATGCAAATGGTAACCGATAGCCCAATTATTCGACCGGTTGTTAGCTTATACGTCAGTTAATGGAAAGTCTTTTTAAACCGATACGCATAGTGGATAAGATAATGGATCTATTTTTTCTATGACCAAATACATACAGTACACTAAATTCCGATTATCCGACCAATTATTAGCTAATAGGATAATTAATGGATAACATTTCTAAACTGATAGCTTAATGGAAACGTTCATGGATCCACCTTAGATCTCCACCGAATCTGACCTGTTGCATCCCTAACGTCCTCCTTTGAACCACAAATTGGATATGAGCAACAAAATCATTAGATGTTTCTTAAGGAAGATGATAGAAAGAGAGAATAATATTTTCTTTTTTGTGAAATTTAGAACAATCCTCTGGTATTAAAGACTACTAATGTTTTGAGACGAGAAATTGGTTGTCTTTGGAACCAAAAGAGGGTATGTTTAACCTGGAAATTCGGATCCAAGTCATAATGTGATTGTATGCTATAGAAAGATAATGCATATTTGTTATCGGTGCCCTAACTATCCAAGAGACTATCTTCAATCATTCATCATCATCACCACATCAACATAGGGTCAGCTTTGATTCAATGAAGGATCCAAAGATTTGGAAAGGCTTTCTGACCAGCAGCTTGCCTGGCATCATGTCAACCCTCCACAAGGTGGCACCAAATACGTGGCAAGGTAGGTTCGGACAAGAAAGGCCAATTACAAATTTAGAAGTATCAAGATGTCTTCTTGGAATCTAAGCCTGTGTAATCCGGGAAAAATACCAAAAGTAGGGACTGTGGGACATGATTGTTATAATTGTTCACTTACACCCCCAAGAATATCCCAGCATCAAGAAAAAAGGAAAAGAAATTGAGATCATGGCTATAAGTAACGACAATTACACCGAAAAAAAAAAAAAACACAAGTTTTTGAGTAAGGGTTCGTAATATGGTACCTCTGGTCTCAAAATCCGATCTATCTCCAAAAATAGGTTGAGAAAGGAGCACTTGTGCTTCTGACGTGTCTCAAGTGATAGCAGTCCTTCAGCATGGACCATATCATAACTTCTTGGATATGATGGAAATGCTTCGCACCTGATGAAGCATAGGCATTTGAATTGGTGAATTGTTCACATGAATTGATGAAAAGTGCCTGTCAGAAAAATCGAAAAAAGGTTACCAACAAGCAAGAATTTTGTGATGAGGAGAGCATGTTCAAGCTTGTTCAGGATTGAGCGGCAAAAATTTTGGTTGGTATTTGTGATTTGAGAGTGCTGTTAAAGGACACAATGTCTTGGTTTATACTCAAGACATAGTCACAGAAGAGGACTCAGAATTGATTTTCAAATATGGGTAAAATCCTTGCACAACATTTTTTATGAGAATTCTACATGATTCCTTTTCCTTTTTGATCATCTTTTGAGAGGAAATCCTTGTGTAAAGTTTATACGCCTGCTGGTTTCTAGCCAGAAAAAGGAGGGTATATTCTGAACTTTTCTCAAGACAAGGAAAAAAGAACGTGAAGTGCGTTAACCGTGCCAAAATTGTATTCGCCTAACTTGTGTCGAAACTGAAACATGTTACATCCTAAAAATCCATATAAATAGAATAAAATTAATACAAACCAGTCATGTCGAACACCAAGGAAACCCCTATCAAGGATTAGAGGGAGATGGTTTGCACTGCTTGTAGGCACCACATTCATGACCCACACAGATTTTCCAGCATCAAGTAAAGCAGCATTAAATCCACCGAATTGAGCATTCATGTCCAGCACATTTCTAAGCATATTGAATGGCGGGGAAGGCTCCTCATCACTGGGTCTTTTTGGATGATCTGAAAATATGAGAGGTGATAGTAGCGTCCAATAATTATGAACAGCAGAGTTCCACTTCACAGAGTCCTCAAAAAAGTCTTCTGAATGTACACCTGAAAAATGAAGAATTATGTGTTTGGTGTTAGATGCATAAAGCAGGTGATTAACATTTGCACCAGAAAAAAATTCTCAAAAGGAAAATAAATACAGGTAGAGACAAAATATCAGTGCACAATGCTTTTCCAGATAACATGCATTACCATATACACTGAGTTCAGTGGATTTCAATTTAGCCCGAGAAGGCCAGGCTGTGCGACTCTCAATGGGAATCCATCGAGAGCTTCGAGTTCCACCTATGCATGGATGTAGAAGATTGTAATATGGGGATTCAATGTCCTGGTTCTTGCCACAAATCTCAGGTCCAGATTTCCTATAAGCACAAGGAATCATGTAGTAAGAATTCAGGTAACTGACCAGAATAAGCTGCAAATTTCAGGTTCTAATTGTAACCATTACTGGCAAAAAGGAAATGACAACTGAATGATTCACTCGTGCTAGTTTCTCACCGAGAATTATAACACTTCTTTTTACTAGTCTTTTTCCAAACAACTGTTTCATCTTGTTGGGAAAGCATGTCCCAGCATAAGCTTTCAGTGAAATCATGTATAAATGTCCACTTCTTCTGATTCTCCTTGTTTCGTAATGATCTTTGTTTGTTTACAGTTGAAGTCCATACAAAGTAACCACCAGGCCTTAGAACTCGGTCAACTTCAAGTAGGAAGATACCATCTGCAGCATGTAAGACAAAACCATTAAAAATCAAACCCATGCTACATTTATGCATATATCAGTCTAACATGCAATAAACAATAAATCAATATACTTGCATTCTTGTCTTCCAAGTTCCAAAGGGATCATCAATAGTAAGTACCAATCAAGGACCTAGCAACAAATCAATGCAAATAAAGAGAAAAATGAAATACATCCTCACTATCATCTACATTTAGCTAATGAAAATTGAAAAGACAAGGTCACAAAATTACACTTGCTTGACAGTTAGAACCTTCCAAGATGATTAAGGAAACTAAGATAAAGTTTCTTATACTAAATAACCAAGTAGACGGGTCAGTGAAAAAGGAAACATGATCAAGTGAGAGATAAGTATAAGCATTAAAGCAAGCACAAAAATAACTTATTTATGTCTATAGCATGCAGCCATAGGCAGATAGCAGGTATATATTCCTAGTGAACAATATGCAGTTGTTATAGGAACGAAACAGTTAATTGCAGAATACTTAAACATCAAACATCATAATGCATAGCCATGCACCATCATCTGCCAAGAAAGGGAAAGAAAAAGGAAAAAAAAAGTCACACATACAAAGACATGGTGTTGCTTCTATTAAAATAGTAATAAAGGACCTACAACAAAAGCCAAAAAATGCAGGCAAACCAACAATCCCTCTCCTAGAAGTCACAAATTTTGGGATGGCTTTACATATCCAGAATTTTATTGGGTTGGGCAAATGAGCTCAAGCTCCAAGCATTCAGCACACATGGCCAGAACATAAACACATCTGTCTGTAGATACCAACATTCAGCAGTAGGTTGTTTTGGTAGTGGAGGGGAGGGTGGGAATTGCAAGCATCCATAAGCTCTTATCTAGGAAATAATTCCCACTAATGAGAAGAAAAAGGGATTCCAGCTTAAAAAGATCAGTATGTCATCACAATGAGGGAGAGTCCTCACTGTTAACAAATTCTCACATTGTAATGGTGACAGAAGTCCTTCACAAAACACAACATGAGCTGATGCCCCCACAAGAGGCACTTACCAGATATCCCAAATTTTGGCAAGTGCAATTCATGGCACCTTCAAGTGAGTCATGGATGCCCAGTTTTTCTTGATTACCTGAAGGCATACTCTGATTGTGTCAAACACACTGATCTAGGTTACACAGTACCACCATGCATGAGGTCCAAACAAATAAAGTACACATCTCACCTCAGCTACAGATGTTGACGATTTCATTCCTTACATTTTGCTTGCAAGAATAGGCAAAATCAGGTTTACAATTTTCATTTATTTGCACTATTTTTGTTTAAAGATTCACATACTACTGAGAATCTATTCTGTAAACAAGCATTTTGTTTCATTGTTTCACTTTAATATTCCCTTGCACATGAAATTCTTATTTGCATTTGCTTCATGTTCCATGTAAACTGAGAGTATTTGGACATTACTTTCTAGCAAGCACTGTGTTTCACCGTTCCCCTTTATTATTCTGTTATATATGAAAGTCTTCCATTATCCACCAATGTAGAGATATTTAACCCTTGCATATTTGTAGGGAAGAATAACAGGTAAAGAGCAGTAACACATGAATCCTTTGTATTATATGATGAACAACACTTTTGACTGTTCTAGATTGACACAAAATTCTGCAATAGTTAATCTATAGTAATCATTGTTATTTGTTCTCTTAATCAATCGACCAAAATGAGTCTATGCTCACGGAGAATAAATTCAAGTTTTCTCTATGAAAATTTACATAAAATTAAGTCCAGGTGTAAAACTGTTTTTTTTTTCCTTTTTTGTGTCTATGCATGGCTGTTATTGGTATCTTCCTTTTTTTCCTTTTTTGTGTCTTGTGCTTTAAGGAATTTATGATCTTCAAAACGGCAAAAATGGAGTTGAGAATTATATTCCACAGACGGCACCTTTATCTACTATGCTTTATATTTGATAGAACCTTCAAAATAGGACAAACCTTATTCCAGGATCTTCTAATCCGAAGATGTGCAGGTTTGATTAAGAATTCTAATGACCTTTATGTCATAATGTTTCTAGTAATCCAATTATGCATGTTGATTTCATCAACTTTAAATGCCTTGTCATTGAGGTAAATTCTAAGAATAATGTGCATAGCAACCTGATAACAAGCAATCAATCAGGGTCTGTGGGATCAGCCTATGTTAATCCAATTTTGGGGCATAGGCCCAACCCCTCCTCCAATTTATTTAAGAAAAAGAGAAAAATGGCAAAGTCTAAGCAGATTCTAATCCCTCTATTTACCAAATTGGGCCCAGTCAATCCAAGAACCCGATCCAATTCAGCAGTCCTTGCAATCAATTACTTATTTCTCCTTTGCATCACAACAGCAAGGGGATACTTATCCAAGAACTCATCCCATGGAATAACATCAACATTCCTGCAGTCAACTTATTTCATAAGGAAAGAACAGACAGACATGCGCATGCAATTAGATGAAAGAGTCATTGCAGTTTTGGAAATTTATATGTTTTGTATTATGGTGCTAATATCCGAATACTAGAGGCCCAAAATAAGTAAATCATTCCCATCCACTGAGCAGTTCAGTGTACAGAAAATTCACTATATCACTGTACTTATCTATTTACTGTTGTATAGCAGTCTGAAAAAGGAAAACTCTCCATATTGACTTGGAAAATTCAAATAGATTTACATTCAACATGCTCTGTTGATTTTGACTTGGAAAAGCTTCTGTCAACATAAGCATCATTTACTAAAACTTGTGAAAAAAGTCAAATAGGCAATTTAATTAAACCTATACAATAAGAATATAACAGCAGACATGAAGCCTTGAAAATGAGTTTAAAATCCAAAAAAAACCTTTAGCACTTGCAGACTTCAACGCTACCAATACAACACATTGATTGGCAAAGAAATGGATTGGTAAAATAACATAACAAGGAAACATTACTCACGAACAAGTACCTTTTGTTTCCCAATCAATCCCACAATGTGCACAATGAACCATATCAAAAGAGAGAGGTGGATAAGGCAGTTGCTTTGATGTGAAAGAAGCAATCATTGCAGGGAGACCTCTTTCAAGGGTTAGTTGAACCTGACTACCAGAGAGCTCAAAATTAGCAATGCACATGGTTAACAGCTGCTTTGAGAATAGGTATGCTCCAAAGCTACCAAAACCACATCCTATGTCCAAGACAACCCTAATCTGCAAAATTGAAGATGAAATGAAATGAAGAAATAGCGTATGATGAAAACTTAAGAATTCAAACAAAAGATTGGAGTTTTTGACACCTCAAGAAGACGATCAATTAAAAATAATAGTACCAAACAACACACAGAACAATGAAAAATTCAAAACACAAGAGTTTCAGTGTTTTGTGTTGGTTCAAAATGACCTTAAAAGGAAATCCTTATTAGTGCTGCTCAGTGATACTTTATCTTAGGACTTTGTATCACAGAACAACGGAAAAGAATCTTGAATCTTCTTTCACTGCAAGCAACACCATTGGAAAATGCAGGAAACATGAGTGAAGAATAGCAAATTTGCTGAAAAATTCAGAGAGAACCCTGATGACAACACATCAGAAACAGAAGATGATAGATTCCACTTTAAAAGTATTTTTCTCAGGGAATAGTATCACCGTGGATCCATCTATAGTAGAATTCTTTTTCATATAAAATGGAAAACAAAGCATGTAATAGGAATCTCCATCATTACTACATCATCCAATATTTCATGATGGTGCATTCAGCTTCATGCTTAAATGAAAGACAATAATGAAAATTATGACCAAAGGTTAAAGTAAAGAGCAATTATTCTAGAAATTATTTGGCATCCGGTTGTGTAACCTTAAGTTTCAATTTTCCCATAGATGGAGCCTTTCTTGTCTGCTTTACTTTTTTATTACAGTCAAAAATCAAATCAGCAAGCTTCAAAGCAAGGTGCACTTACACCAGCATCATTGAAATTAGACTCACTCCTGAGTCCAATCATCTCTGCTATCTGGTGCGAATAGTCCTCTATTCCATTAACCATTAAGGAATCCGAATGGAATGATATGTGCTCTTCCTCCACCATCATCCTACAAGCAAGCAGGCCATGTCCCGATTTTAGCACACACAAAGAAGATGAACAAAATTAAACAAAATTAAAAGGGCCTTTTATACCTCTTTGTCAAGCTACCCGACACAAACTCTTGCCCAGTAATCTTCACATTATCTTTCCATATAAAGTCTCTCCCTGTCGGCCATCTAAGAGGGATCCTGTAATTCCTGGGGGGAAATAATAAGCAACCCTGATCATCGGCAGATTCCCTAATGCACTGCCGTTCGTATTCTACATCACCAACATAAGAATCTCCTGAATCCAAAGGTGCAGAGGCATTGTAGCATGGGACATAATTCTCCAGCTGAGGGGGGCAGAATTCAAGATCTTTTGGTTTAACTATGCCGAGTGAGAGCTCGCCGATCTCCGACAGGTCTGCCACTAGCTGCTCCTGAAGCCTCCTGTAGCCCCTGTGGATGCTCACCCTCGATATCATGGAAATGGAGATGGTCCAGTAGAAGGAGCTTGAGACGGCAAGCACCACAATTAGAGCTAAGCCGAACTTGAGGAGGAAAAAGGCCATGCTCTTCCTGCTCCTCAAGGCCGCCGCGGATGTCGGACTCCAGACCTCATGCTTATAGCCACTCTCAAAACCCTTCTCTTGAAGATTATAACCCAAATGCACCCCATACTCCAATGAATTCCGCCCACCACCACCTGATGGCCCGCGGTGGAGGGGCCGAGACATCGCCGCCTCCCTGAGACCAAGGAAGCCAGTTAGAAGGAGAAATTACAAGTAAACAATTTTACCACCAACTAACAGGCAAGAACTAAAACCCAGTTCATAACAAGCCAAAGGAAGAAGGGAAGTACACAATTTTACGACCAATTAACAGGCAAAAACCAAAACCCAATTCATCCAGACCCAAAGAACAAGGAAAGCAGACAATTTTACCACTAATTAGCAAGCAAAGACCTAAACCCAGTTTGTCCCCTGCCAAAGGAACAGCATAGAGTGAGAAGAAGATAGAGAGCAGCCACTCCGAGGCAAAGGCGGTACCTTTAATAGTCGTGGGATAAACCCATATCTTCTGACACCACAGTAAAGGCCACGAAATGGAGAAGATGAAAGAAGACCCAGAAATCAGAATAGATAATGGAGCAGAAAGAACAGGAATGGAATGTAGCCCCCTTCCCCTTTTCACTTCACCTCCTTCCTCGTTCTCAGCGCAGTGTGAAGTACAGACCAATCACCACCATGGCCCCCTTTAATGCAGACCCACCAACCCTCCCAAAGCAAAAAAAGCATGGTTTTTCCTTACGCGAGAGAGAGAGAGAGAGATGGAATGAGCACGGAGAGGGGAACAAAGAGGAGGTTGGAGGGAAACCCACCTTGGAAAACCCTGCTCCCGTTCGAGGGGAGGTGGCATTTGCGGCGTTAAAGATCAAAAGGTTGCGTATTTCCCCCTGTTCCTCCCATAAAAACGCGGCCTTTCCTGCCTCCGATCTCGGCATTTACTAGCTCCAAACTCGAAAGACTCTTGTCCTTTTCCTGCGAGTGGCCAACAGATCAAACCCGCGTCCTCCCCTTCCTCCCCCGCCGCCTCTTTCTCTCTCTCTCTCTCTCCCGCTCACACGCATCTTCCCTGTGGCGGTCTCATCACTCTGCTCCTGCACGCTCACGAGTGTGGCCAAAAGAGAGCAGGTCCCGCGCGAAAGGATCGTTGTGCGAAACATTATTATATTAATCAGGTGCACAAAATATCCCCCTAATAATTTTTAATTGGGGTTCTGTAATGTTATTAGTCTCTCTAATCTCTTTGATTTACGAAAAGTCCTCTTATAATTTTTGTATTTGATAAATTCGCTGCAATGTCGCTTTTACTTGAAAAAAGCTCTCTTTTAGAGAGTTTCTCTAAAATATTCAGAGACTATTTTTGAATCTTTTAGAGTATTATTCGAATAAATGGGATTATTTATTAGATACAGAAGTTACAGAGCGTTTTTACTCAATTAAAAACCCCTACATGTATTTAAAAAGTTATGTTCTAGTCAACAATGATCCCCACCAAACTATGCTTAATTCAATATAACTGATGTCGAAAGTTGTCCATGGACCAGCATGGACGTTGGCTCGTCCGGTGGAAACCTCACCGGCTCATCTGGTGGTTTGCTCAACGACGTCTGAAGTCTTCACCTCGCCGTCGTTGGTATTCTGGACGGGAGAAATTGCCATCAGGTGCTTCCCCCCCCCCCCCCTCCTCCTCTCTGCTTTGTTTCCTTTCCTTCCTCTTCTCCTTTATTTCTTTATGTTCTCTCCACCTCTGGCATGGTTATCTACTGTGCTTTCCTTCACCGCTACCTCTTATCTTCGGCCATCCCCCTCACCATCACCATCGCCATCTAGTCCAGGCTCCACCTATTCCTTCTCTTCCCTTCACCTCTAACCTCCCCTACCCCCTTCACCCCTCGCCCATTTGCCGCTATCCTGCCCACTGCGCGGCCTTTTCTCCTTTCTCTATCTGAACCCTACTCCCTTCCAGCCCTATCACCGTTTCTAGTGTTTTTGCCGTGCCTTCTCCAAGGAGTTTTGTTTGGGGATCTAGGTCTTGGCTGGAATTCGGCTCTCAGCGTATGTATTTGTGCTGCTGCCCCTATTTTGGTGTGTTCTTCTTTTCCTTCTTGTAGATTTGCTGTTGTGCTCAGCTAGGGCGTTTTTGTGGATGTCTGTGGTGTCCTCAGGCAGGCTTCTTTGATCTTATGTGGATCTTGGAGATGGGTGTTGGTGTTCGTGTTTTATGCTTAATCCGTGCGTCTGCATCGACGTGCGTCTCCGAGCCCTCCCTTGTTCAACTGCCTAAATGGTTGCAGTGTTTCCGGCATATCCCTTGTCGACGTCTCCGTGGAGGTCTTCCTCCTTCCTGTGGAAGCTTTGTCTCCGATGGCATCCCGGTGCTCCATTCGTCCAATGACCAACGTTTCTTAGCTGTCTCCTGTTCGATATCAGTGTGTTGTTTTCCTGCATCTACCACGGTGGTTTTTATGGCACTTCATGTAATTTTCCTGAACTTTTGTATGGCTTTGTACTCCTCTCAGTGTGGGTATGACTGGTATGGGCCTCCTGTTGTATGTGGTATGGCTGGTACGAGTCTTCCTTCTCTCTCTATTACCCACTCACTTGTACTCACCTCTGTCCTCCCGTTGTACGTTGCTAATAGTTAATAGAATGACAGCAATTTAATTGATCAAAAAAAAAAAAAAAGACCAGCATGGATGTTATCTAAGACTGCAAACGGGTCGAATACGGTACGGATCCAAGATCCATGACCTGTTTGCTATGTATATTAGTTCAGAAAGGCCAACCGTTCACTGGCCTATAGGCTAACAAGCAATCATGTAATTGGATTATTCGTTACCTTATGCATTTGATACAGAAAAGATTTATAAAACATACCTATAACTAATGGTTGGTCAGATAACCATGTTATTGGTTACCATTTGCATCCTACTGTTACCAAACCATTTTTCAAGATTGTTAAATTTGTCCAATAAGAACACTATGATCCATCAAGATTGATCTTGATGTAACCTTTGAGGGGAGGGGAGAGTTCTTTAGGAGTCCATCTTTCTTTATGTTCACGTTTGAACTTATCCTTAGATGGGAGGCATTTGTGACAAACGTTTACCTGTTGACAAGGTATCCTAGTTCTTTAAATGCATATTGGAAATCTGGTTGTTTTTGGTAAATTATAAGACCGGGATCCTCTAGTCCCTCGTTAGTAAATTATCGTTGTTTTTGGTAAATTATCTTTGCATATTCATTAGATGCTTATTTATATCACTCATTGAGATAATAGCAGAAAACAAATGAAAGAGAGACTTTTTCCTTTCCAAGACTTATGGACCACTAGAGACCATAGTAAGGGGATCAAGATCAGTTCCCAAGAAAATATTAACAAGAGAACATACAAGTTGGAATTTGTAGTGGCCAGTGGGTATGAACTGAATGATTAAAAAAGGAAAATGTTTTATGCATGAACAAGTGATGTAAACTACCATAAAAACATAAATGCTCTAAAAGAATTAATTACTCCAAAAAGGTTTTAAATATTTTTTTTCTTTGTAGTGACTATGCTCTTTAGATTGAAAAAAAATGTATGGAGTCTAATATGACACATTGAATATGTGCACAATCTTCAAATATTTTGTTGTGATGTTATTTTTCGCTCTACCAAATTGTGATCCTAAAGGAGGTCTAGTAGCATGCAATGCTAGGGTTTACAAGAAAAAAATTCTTAAGGAAAGAATTTTTTTTCTTGCTAGACTAAAAAATCATTTTAAGAAAAAAGATTTCATGTTTAGAATTATTAGAAAAAAGTAAAATCTTGTGTGCAAAACTAGTGCTCCATGCGAAGAGGAGGTGTGCGTCCCCTCCCTTTCCCCCCTCTCCTCCCTTGGGAGGGATTATCCCCTTTTTAGAGGTTTTGTCAAATATCTACGTGGAATCATCTCCTCTTGGGAAAAATTTTCCTTTTCTTATGTTCAGTTGCTTTTTCCTGGCACAGGATCATCTTTTTTCCATCCTTTATTTATCTATCTTTGGAGATCTTGTGTAACCCAACCCCCTACCAATGTCACGTGTGGCTTCACCAAGTCCTCAATTATATCAAGAAAATTCTTAGCCAGTCAAATGAAAGAATGTGCTTGCTACGATGCTAGTTTGTCTTATCTTGGTCATACTTTGTACCTTAGGTCCCACTTTGTTTGCATAATAAGTTATTATGTGAGGTCCACTGACGGAATAACGTATACTAAAATAAGAGATGTTTCGGTTTGATAGTTTTGTGGAGCCCGCTGACGGAATACGAAGAATAAACAATTTTTGGATCTAGAGTGGGATGGCTTATTCTTCTTATTCTCCGAATACGCTATTCTGCACCGATATAAGCCATTCGTTTGTCAAAATAAAATTATGTTTATTCTTCTCTTATTCGTCTTTATTCTTCTCCTATTCTCCAATCAAAGTAACGATTAAGGAATGGGTCTTAGATGTACTATATATTAGCGAAATGGTATGACTCTATTGACCAAAAAAAGAGAAAGGAAAACACAAGACTTGCACCATTCTACTGCATCTCATTGACATTTAGATAACCATAGGCTTAATTTATTGATGAATGCGATGGCCATTAATTCAATGGGCTGAGTGCATAAATAGTTATAGTTTTAGCAAAATATGTTAATAATAAGCCTATACTTTTATAGAAATATATTAATAATAGGTCTAAGGAAGCATATGTATAGAATTAAGTTCTAAACAAAAGTCTTCCCTCCCATTCTCTCTTTCAGCCAAGATAGTAAGATCTCGATACCATTTGGAAATGTTATTACATTTCAACTTTTGATCAAAATCTGATTTCTAAGGTGGTGGAGAATTAGTGATTTTAAACTAGTACAATACGTAATAGCAATCTCATTTTTTAGTGTTTTATTAATTAGGACATGGAAAGTCTTTAGTTCAACTAATTGACAAAAATTACCTTTATAGTTCTTTTTAATAGTCTATTTTTTTTCTTCTTACTAAAACCTATCTGCACACATGCAAATGTGACATTGCTCTATTGAAAAGCATTTAATTGTTATTGGACATCCGGTCTTTGGAATATGTGTTATGCGACTTTCCAAACATTGCCCTAGTCATAACCACATGGCTTCTCTCATTCTTGAACTCAAACTAATTTCTTCAATCTAAGATAAAAGGTTTCTTTTCCATGGATATTTTGCTAAAAATATAAAATTTATATTCTCAATATGGAAGACTGTACCTGCATATATGCACCTTAAAAGTATGTACAAATATCGTTGCAATCTCTTCTTATGGTATGTAGATTAAGCTTATGTTAAGACACGAAAATACTAAAACGACCCTTAAAGAAAAATGATTGGAAGGCCTATTTTGATCATCGTCATCGTGGATTCTAATATCTTCAAACATTAAATAGCTAAAAATCTGCCTTGTTATAAATCTTGGAAAAAGTATAAAAATGTTATATGAGGAGGGTTCTATTATAAATGGTGCCAAAATGAAAAAAAGTATTACCTACTCTAGAAATACATTATTTGAACTCTTATTTCTAATCTAAACTGTTAAATCTTTTATACAATATAACAATCTACATCTAAAAAATCATTTAACTCTAATATTTAGAGGTCATATGTTTTATAGTACTGAATGTAACACTATTTAGACTATCGATTCTATAGACCTTTGATGCACAGGAAAAAAGGTATCATATATATTTATTTTTAAATTTATAATATTTTATAAAAAAATAATTTAAAAAGTGAAAATTAAATAATATATATTTTAAAATAAGTAGCGTCATTCTTATTTTACCACATCTGACAGTAGAACCCTCCTCTATATAAGGATGTAGCTTTGTACAAGTCAAATTGAAATTATCAGAGCCAGCTAGAAATTTGAGTTAGATTAGGTCTGAACCTTTCATGGGTTAACGGGTTAAGTTTGAGCTGAGAATGTTCTTAATCCAACTCACGATCGAACCACTGACTCTGGCCCTCAATATATGACTACTTATCATATTAAAAAACATCATTATGTCATACTTTTTTTTTCATATTTATTTAGAGCTGTTCAATTATTTGATCAGAAAGCCCTCATTAAATATAGTCATCACGACAAGGTTTTCTCAATAGTAAACTGACTCTGCCCCTCAATGTATGAATATTCACCAAATGATATTTTATGTTAAGATTATTATATCATCATACGTTTTTATTTTATTTTTTTACAATCATTGAGAATTGTTTAATCACTTGAAAAAGGTGGTAGTTGAAAAAGGTTATGTCATTTAAAAAAGAACTATTTAATCAAACAATCAAAGGACTATAGATAACTATGGTAAAGAGAATGATAAAAGGTGTGGGCTTTGTTGCCGCCAGTGAGAAAAATAATGATGGTGCTACTTACTCCAAAAACACCTTGATAGAACTCTAGTTTCTAACCAAATCATTGAACTTTCCCTACCACCAAAAAAATTATCCATATCCAAAGACTATTTTCTATACATCAAAGACATAGTCTAAATAGTGTTGAATTTAGTACTATCTAGCTTAACTTTTAATATTAGAATGGAATGATTTGTGAATGGAATGATTTTTTATATGTGTGAGGGGCTTGTCATTCTAGGAATGATGCTCTTCTTCCTGCAACATGTTTCTTATAAGGATGGTTTTCTAATGTAATGAAACAGCCTCTGCTTGGGTTAAGTTAGCACTTAGAACTTACCTCAAAAGATGAACTTAACCTGCACCAAATCAGCTTGTGTTGCAGTTCATCTATCTCTCTCTCTCTCTCTCTCTCTCTCTGACGTCAGCTTATTCATTCTAACAGACGAAGCAAGTGGAGGGGGGCCAACCAACACCACTAGAAACATCGTAGTCGTCTGCATCCGTCCACTTAGCTCCTCCAAGCAGAGGCAGACAAGTCATAAGGAGCTTGTCACGGTCATCGTCCGCGTCGTCCTACCATGAAGAAGTTTCGTCTCCTCAGTTTGGATTGGTTGAGATAATTGAAGGGTTTAAAATGTTAAGTATGCTGCCAGCCATTGACAGGGCACCTAACAATGATTAGTTTAGGGAGTAAACGAGCAAGATATATTTTCTTGAGTAATACTTGCTGTAATATTCCTGCGTGATGCATGCAAGGGTATTGCACGCGGTGAATAAATTTATTTTTTTATTTTTTTAAATTTTTTAGGTCAAGTTTGAAATGGCTTAACTTTCTATACAGTGTAATGTTCTGTCGGACGATTTAAAAGAATTTAAAAAATAAAAAATTGAATTTCAATGAACAGTGATAAAATACACTTGTTATTGTTTATTAGAACTCAATTTTTTATTTTTAAATTTTTTTGAGTCATTCGATCAAGTATTGTACTGTACAAACCATTAGGGGAGAAAAAAAATAAAAAAAATAAAGAAAATTAGTTTACTTGCTGCAATGTCGCTGTGTGCAACTCGCAGGGACATTGCATCAAGTATTACTCTACTTCCTTTGCATAGATTACTATTACGTTCCGTACGCTTGAGGATGGGTTTCATGCTAACGATATTGCTGACGTTATACATTTGAGATCCACATGTTAATTTACCTTCGCATATATGTCACTGCCATGTACGCCAATTAATTAGCTCGAGCACTGCTGGGTTATCTTTTAGGCCGTGTTTGGTGCAGTTTTTCTTTGAAAGTATTTTTATATTTTTATTTAATTATTTTTATAGAAATCATTGGATTTTGAAAGTTATTTACGTGATATTTTTCTTGTGTTTTCACTTCCAACAAAAAATTACAAGAAGAGAACTTCCAAGGTTGAAGTAAATGTAAAATTGTTACAAGAGAGTTGACTTTCGTAACAAATCAAAATTAATTATAAACTCTCTCTTTCAAACTATTCAAATAAAAGTTCTATCAAACACGCCCTTAATCTATCTTCAACATAACACTTTCATCCCTAGATCTAATTGAATAATTAACGACGTCCCTAACTTTTTCTTTGGAGAGGACATAAGGAATCAACTCTTAACGTTCCATAAAAATATTATTTTGATATTCTGCATTGGTTGTTAAGCTATAAGTCAGAATAATCATTTTCGAGATTTTAAATGATGAGTTAAACTTGCAGCACCGTCAAGTGCAGTTGCACCGTCTCACAATATAGCAAGGAAAAAAGTTTCAAAACAATATTTTAGATCAGTTTCAATGTGTCTCGTGTCCATACATGACAATGTGTCTCAATGTGTCTTTTGTATCCATATCACTTCAAATGATTTCTATAAAAATAATGATTTGAGCAGAATAAAAAACTTCAAACTGCTCTGCATACTCTGCAATCAAATGAAGCTTAAACACTTTATCTAACTTCAAATGGTAATTGGAAGAATGAAATAAAATGAGACTCAACCACTAAATTTTCATTTAGTCATAAAAACTTGAAATTTTTGAGATTCTCCAATCCATATCAATTAAAAAACTTTAAAATACTTTGTGTTCCCTACGATCACTAATCAAATGAAGATCAAATCAGGTTGGCTTCCGCAGACTCAACCTTGCAAATAAATAAATGAATAGATTTGAAACATATTTTCTAAGAAATCAAAGTTAAAATTCATAGATCATTTGAAATCAAAATCTCTCACATCATGATATATTTCATTTACATTATCTCACAGGATATTATGTTAAGTTCTTCCAACGATTAATCAAGAGTTTTCCTCGTCGAAAGATGTAATTAATATTATTCATTTATGGATAATATGATCGAGTCAAACAAACAATCACAATCACTTGATTAAGTAAGATAAAATACACCAATAAATCCCAAATCTTTAAAATCATAAAAAATCTACCAACAGATATATTAGTAATTAGAGTCTTTATGAATATGTCTATAAATAGATACTTTAGAAAAACAAATATGCAATAAATCCTTATATTTTTTTCATTTTAATATCAACATCATTGTCACTTTCAAAGAAATATCCACATCATCATCAATATAAATCTTATCAAGTAATGAGGGGAGGGGGGCAACTTGCTAAATTTTAAATGTTCAAGGGGGCAATTACCATCTGAACTACATGGCAAGCAAAACGTAAGCTCTCTCCCTGTCAGCGTTTGGGAGCATGAGCACAAATTTTACAAATAGTCATGAAATAACTCAAGCATAAAACATGGATAAAAACTAAAGATTAGGATAATCGTTTTGCATTGGAATGAGCTTTTGATTCTAGTAATTGTACTTTTTGAATTTTATAATACGTTGGTCCTTACATGTATTATCTGTCAAGCACAGAAACCATCTTTCTTAATTTTTATAATACTTTAATCCTTAATGTTTTATATATCAAATAGAGAAACCATCTTGCCCCACTCATTCATGGTTCAAAATTATTAGATAGCGTAAGAATCAACAAACCTCTCAATACTATTTTTAGGATCTTCTACAGTTAGATTCCTATAAGTAGTACGAATGGATAAAGGTTTTTATCGTCATCGTCATTGTCTCTAATCTCATCATTGTCATCATCATTAACTCTGATATAATGAAAATGACTAAATGAGCCTAATAAAAGTTGATTGGAAGGTCTAGTTTCATCGTCCTTGTCATTGAATCTCGTCAAGAATAGGTCGGCTAGATGCCCATTTTGATGCAGATATATATTAGTAAACAATCAATGAAGAGAGTTTGCATGTGAAGTTATGTGTGTGTATATATATATATATATATGGGGGATGATATAACAGATGCGCCCTAGAGGCGCTGCCGTCCGGACAGCAGCATTTTGACAAAAATAAAAATAAAAAACGACTCAGATGCACTGGCGGGCGGGCGAATCTAACGTGATTCGTGCGCTCCGCTCGAGCCGTACATGTTCATTCACGAATCGCACTATTCACCCATCCACCTAGTGCGCTCGAGTCATCCGTCCCTTTCTTTTTTTTTTAAAGGCTGCCATCTGATCTTGATCGGATGGCCGCGCCCCTGTGGATGCGCCTCAGGGGTGTGTTATATCTTCCCCCTATATATATATATATATATATATAGAGAGAGAGAGAGAGAGAGAGAGGTTGAAATTGAATTCTCCATAGATCTCACAGCGTCTTTGGCAAAATTTTTAGTTAAATGCCACTTTTGACCTCTACACTGAGTTATAATTTATTTTGGATGGTTGCACATGTGAATCTTTTCCAATAATTTTATTTTTATCTCAATCTATGGAGCTCAATTATTGGCTCTTTGTTGAATGCAGAAGCTTACTGAAAAACCACATCAATCACTTTTCTCTATAAATGATGAGTGGAAGCTCAAAAACACTTCAAAATGGAAATTTAGGTTAAATACAACCTTGGTCTTGAAAGAGGGATGCAACTCCTCATCTCTCCCAAAATGAGATCCCCTTTGTGGCAGCACAATGTGCCTTACATCATAATATTTCTTTATAATTCACTCTGGCGTCTTGTTGTACGAATTATGATATATATATTTTTTAAATTTAAGCATGTATGTTTGGACAGGATAATTTGGATTTATTGGCATCAACAAGAAAATATTGGACAGACTTTTCCAACGCTGACAGGTTAGGTTTGGATTGAGGAGGTCTGAACCCGATGCCCTGGTTGAGCGGCCACCGCTAACCCTTATTAAGAGGTTCAAAAGTAATTATAGAACTTGTGCTTGAGTATCTATTAAAAGAGATTTTACGTTACACATGAATAATATACATGTTGATTCTTTTATAATAGGATCTTCTGCGGCCTTCCCCTGCATCCATGTGCACTCTAAGAAACAAAAAAGAAAGGAGTAAATGGGTCATTGACGTTGCAAAGATGAGCCGTATCTCATCACCTCTTTTTTTCATACGTCATGGAAAACATACAGACACAGGAGAAGGAGGTCCACAGAATCTTATTTGATCTTTTTCATGTTAGGATTGGCTCCGACTGGATTATAGCATTCAAGTTCTTTCCAAGTAACCCTTCTATTTTTATGTTGCTATTATGGGGAGGAAAGTTTATCCTACTTTTAGAGGATATATATATAATATACACGTACAAGTTCTTTCCAAGTAACCCTTCTATTTTTATGTTGCTATTATGGGGAGGAAAGTTTATCCTACTTTTAGAGAATATATATATATATAATATACACGTTCAAGTTCTTTCCAAGTAACCCTTCTATTTTTACTTACAAAACATGACACGTGTGAAAGAGGTTTGTAAACTAGTGAATGAGGATGGAGCGCTTGAATGATGAGACATGGAATAAAATAAGAATATGATTTGGGGTTTCATGATATGATCAATAGTTAAGATGAGTGAAACAAAATGAAATAGATAATTGAAATCGAAAAATAGATGTATCCTTATTTTCACTCGAAAATATTTTAATTTCTTTTCCTTATACTTCGGGTTGTATCCATTTTTCACCTTTAAGCTTTGGAAATTGGTAGATAAAGATATTCAAATGTTGTTTATACCCCTATCCTTGACCTTGTCACAAAATCGAGATATTAAAAGAAAAGTTTTTTAACATTATATATACATATTTTTACTATTCCCAATGCTTAACAAACCGTAATAGAACAATAGTTAATTCTTTATTAAGAGGTTCAAAAGTAATTATAGAACTTGTAAGAGTATAACTGTCAATAAGTATGCAGGCCCAGAGGAGTGCACAAATAGAAAACCCTTCGAGAGCTGCCCTTCAAAGGTTCTCCTAGTCTGCATTTGACAGGGTTATTTATACAAATATATCTATCTTACGACATTTTATAGCACATTAAACAACCCTTAATTTCTCAAGATTTACATTTCTTTGTAATGACTTGTAACATGACATGGAATTGGACAAAAAGTTGACTGGCAAGAATTCTGTAAGTGTTTGTAACCACAACATTTGGTCCATTTCAGATATAAATTTTTACAAAATATGCCATATTTATTATAGAGATATTTGCAAAAAAAACTATTATTTAATTATTATTATTATTGTGGTAGTTCATTTTTCATCCGGATAGTTCCTTCGTCCTGTTCTAGATCATGCTACCATTTGCACCAGTGGGTCTTGAACGTTCTTCGTGTGTGGAATCGGTGCATGCTACCAAGCTGTTGCTATCTACCTGGAAGTAGTTGTGAACATGAGACAAGTTGAGCCTAATTTTTCCATGCTCTAATTCGGCTCGATATGGAAAATAATTTGAATGAGGGTCTGCTTGATTGCTTTCATGTAAAATAGGTTACGAGAAAAGTTTTTGTTGAAAAGTATATTAAAATTATTTATTTAGTAATCTGTAAACATTTAGTCAACAAAAAATCTAATTTGTTGACTTCTCTTGTTTCTAATTTTGACGTATATGGAATAAGATAAAGTGTCCTTTTTCAAAGGAGTTCAAAATATTTTCATAAATATCAAATAATGAATTTTGTTTTTTATTTTCCTTATAAATGTGTTTCCGTAGAAAATCTTTTCCATCGGAATATGCTTTATGTATAATACATGTGCAAACGAGCCGAGCCGAGTCGAGTTGGGTTTTTACCTTATTCAAACATAGTTTGATTAATTTTAATCGAGTTCAAGTTTGAGCCAAGTATTTATAACAGTTGTTCAAGCTTGGGTCATCTAGATATTAAATGAGTTCGAGTCGAATATCGAGTAGTTCATGAGCTCAATGAATTTATAATATATCCAATTAAAAGATTTTTAAATTTAAATATGTAAACTCAAACTAAACCATGGTGAGTGGCAAGTGGTTTGCACCCCTAGTTATTTGATAGAAAACTCTATGAGAAATTAAATATCTTATAATTAAGTTCATTCACAAATAAAATAATTAAATAATTATTAAAAAAGATCATAATGAGTACTTAAACGAGCTTTTAGCGAGTATTAAAATAAGTTCTTAATGAGTACTTAAATGAGTTTGTTCACGAGCATAATCAAGCAGCTTGTTCACGAGCATGATCAAGCTGAGTTCCTTTGTGTTCAAGCTTGACTCATTTAATAAACTAAGTTCAAATTTTTATTCAAACTTGTTTATTTAGCGTAATAAATGAGCCGAGTAGAACTCTTATCGAGCAGTCTTACGGACTATTCATCGCGTGTATTGGTTAATTTGCAACCCTAATGTATAACCAAACAGACCCTTAGTTGCATGTAAAATATGACTAACAAAAATGTATTTCTCCGTTAGGGTTGCAAATGGATACCCAAACTAGGATTATCCATCCCATTTTCATTTCTGGTAATTGATACAGAAATCTGATAAAGACCACTCATTAAGTTATCGAAAATAGAAATAGTTCTCTAATAATTATCGGAGTCAAAAATAAAAACTATTGTGTCTATATCTTCTAACTCATTTTCGTTGCTAAATTATCATATATCTTGTATACATTATTTTACAAGGTAAAAATTGAACTATTAGATGAGCTCCTCTCATATAACCAACAGTGAGAATATCTCTTCATAGTTTGACAAAAATAAGGCCACGTAAGAGGTAGGTACCCTTCTTGAAATTTAGTGTGAGTTTGTGGCGCCTGGTTTGGGTAGATCCATAATATGTAAGATTTAGACCAATAGATAATGTAGATCTTAAAATTCAAAATTCATATATTGCAAGAATTTAGATAAGTTAAAATATTGTGGGTTTGAAATGTCTAGGGCCCTTTGGAGGAGGTGCAGAGGTGACCTTTCTACAAATCTTTAGATGTGAAATAAGGACTCATAGGTGAGTCGCATGCAACTCCACTTGACAAGGTTTTTGAATTATTAGGAAAAAGTTAATCGGAAGTGAACACTAACAGTGATTTAAGATAACTTTTTATTATAATGATGATGACAGTGGAAACTTCCGTTTACTTTTATTTTCATCTCCGATTCTTTAGTAAATCTTATAGGAAATAGAAGTAGAAGATATCATTTCCTTTGTTTTTTAGTGTTGACTTCTAGGGACAAAATCATAAGTAGACATAATATTAAATAAAGTATATATTAGAATTTTAATTAAATAATCTTCAATATAAGGGTTCCTAATTAAATTTGGTAAGGAAAAATCATGTTCTTATTAGAGAGAGAGAGAGAGAGAGAGAGTTGCGCTGGTGGTGGTGAGGGCGAGCAGGAGAGTGGCACTGGAAAATGGCATTCACCCCCCTCAATCCGGATGACAACATCTGGACTTAGATATGGTCACCTCAATTACTTTTCCATTAACTAGAAGTTTACGAGCAACCAAATATATCTTCTAATTGGGGTTTTTCCGAATATCTACTTGAGTTTTAAGTTTGCCTTCGGATTGTGGTGATAAGCTTAGAATAGGTCTTTAATAAATAAGAATTGAGATTAGTTTAAAAAATATGACCAGTGTGCCACTGATGTGAGGAATTCTATTCATCCTCACGATAGTACTCAAACTTAGGAATTTAATTTTGTCCAAGATTGTGAAGAAATCTATGTGTCAATTTTAGCTAATAGGCCAAATTGAGCTCGTAGTTAAACTCGAATAAGTTACATAATCTATAACATCTATAAGAAGCGAGACTTGTGTTTTTGAAAGGACTCCAAATTCATTATCCCGTCTTCTCCGGCTCTGAGAACTCCAGATTTTGAAAGGACCAAATTATCCTCTCTCTCCTCTATTTATACCTGCTCTGGTTTTCCTCTCATCCTTTTCGATTTTTTTCTTTTTTCTTTGGCAACAGCAATGACAGGTTTCTAATGCCTAGTCACAATGACTAGGAATATTTTGTTTTCATTTTTTATTTTTTTTTCCGATGAAGGGCCTCTAGCTGTCGTTGGACGTGACCCGTTCCAAATCAGCCAGCAGCCTAAATAGGCCTGAATGCTTAGGATTTGTTTCAGGTTATTGTATCATGCTATCAGCCCGGTTGCACAAGCCTTCGACATGGAAGGGCAGGGAGGGCAGATTGAGAAGGTTTGAAGGGGTGTGATAGTTCTTTTGCTTTTTATATTATTCTTAATAAGAACATATGTATAATGATTATGTAACTTTATTTATACAATATTGTTGTAATATATTGTTATGTTTGATATATATTGATATATTCAGTTAGATTATTATGGTGATGTATCATATTTTATATTAATATATTTTTGTTTGTTTAAGAGAGAAATATATTATTATATTTTTATTTTATAATTTAATTATAATATTTTTATCACATATTAAAGTGTTGGAGAGGTAATGTACAAGATGATTAAGATGGGGATACTGTAGTCGAAACTTATCAAGAAGTCCATCCAACCATTATATTTTATTCTAGGTTCTCAAATTCCTTTTCACTTCTAAAGTACTTCTATTTAAACTCACTTCTACTTAGAAGCTACTTATATATGAAGTACTTTACAAAAATCCCAAAGACAGCTTCTCCCTCTCTCCCACATCTTGTGTGACATCTTTGATAGAGTCAGTACAGTGGATGGCACTGTTTCATATGAACGCTTGTTATGTTACCTTTTTAAATCTATGTTTGTATAGAAAAAACATACATACACTTGTTATGTTATCTTTTTAAATCACATAGAGAAAAGGTTGCTGCACTGCCAAACAATCTTACACTACCTGGCAGTTTTTTCATTTTAAAACCCGACCTACATGATCATACAATCCGATCTTTGATCGAACAATCTTAAAAAATCTGAAAAATCAAAAAACAAATGGTTGTCTAGCAAGTCTTTCTCATTCATCTGTTGACCCAAAAGATTTAAACCAAATGCTTAATTATTGCTACTACCTTTTGATATTTGGATACTGACATGCAACTTGTGTAATTTTAACTGATATGGTGGTAAGTGTTAATTATGTAACAAGTAAATCATATATTTACTAACTATCATTTGTGTACTATGTTGAGGTAACGCTTATATTTTGTATGACTTATATTTTGTATAAAAATAATTCTTGTTAATTCCTTTTATTTTTTAGTGACATGCGTGGAGCGCGCATTTTATTTCATAGGTTAGTAAGTGTTAAATAAGTAGCTCTATCTTAATATGTTATCTATTTTGCAACAAACTATTCAGTGCATCATGTACCCAGCACAACACTGCCCTTTTCCCTCGACGCATGCGTGGTCATTTATGTTCGTGTAATCTAAAGAAATCATATAAATATTGGACGGGAACAAATGTACAACTTTATACTTTGTAAATGAGTAATACTTGCGGTGGAGCCGTCTGATCTGGGTTGATCAGACGATTGCAGCAATCCAGATCAGACGGTTGCAGCAGTAGCAATTGTTTTATGAAATTTTTTTAGGTCAATTCCATCATGTATCTGACACGTCCGTACAATCCGATCATTGATCGGACGATCTAAAAAAAACTGAAAAATGAAAAACTAAATTGTTCATTGGCCCCGATTTTTTTATTTTTGAGATTTTTTTGGTTATGCGATCGGTGATCAGATTGTACGGATGTATCAAGAATGATGGAGCCGACCAAAAAAAATTAAACAATAAAAAATTAAAAAAATTAGGCTGCATCGCATGCAGTGCGGTAAATATTACTCCTTTGCAAATTATGTACACATTTGTGGCCTACTAGACAGGCAACTTGAAGTGTTTGGGTTCTTGGTTTTTATGCTTAATTCTAGAGTGTGGTGCAGCCCCGACATTTTGCGTATACGCAGTGCAGGATTTTGGGACTTCTTTTTTCTTTGCTTTTAGCTTTATAAAAAATCACGAATCCATGATGAACTTGGAGAGGGTGAGAGTATACATTCAATTATCTTAGAAACAAGTTTCTTGGCTTATTGTAGAAATTAAAACATTGATGAACCGTTGAATCATGACGAAGATAACCCACTATTATTTGCAAAGCAAAGAGAAACTTGAGGTACTAATTTTATTACTCAATTTCAATTATTCTTGTTTTTATCTTTGATATTTATATTCACATCTATATCCATTTTCAAAAGATATCTGATTTACATAAGTATCTAGCTTCTTAGTTATTTAGTTTGGTCTTTGCCATAGGAAGAGGCTCTTAACTCAGTTGGTCATGTGATGATTTGGCCTTTGCAACTATATACACTTGCCTCTAGCAACATTTCATTGTACATGTAGATAAGACTTTTATTATATTAATGTCGCTTTTGTTGCTTATTATATTTCAAAGTTTCTTTTCGTGCATGCATCACAGAGAGTAATCATATAATGATTTTGAAAAGAAAGATCAAAATCATGGCGAGTTAATGATGCTGCAATTTATGATCTAGGTGGTGTTAATTTTTTTCTTTAAAATCTTATCTATGTTCTATGTTTTGCATACTAATAGATAAATACTAAATAAAAAGATATTGGTCTATCGAAGTCTGAGATGTCATTCCACTCACTTCTTTTAATTACAAAAGAATGTCTATATAAAAATGTCTCACAGTTCTTTTGTGACATTTTGGTCATTTTTTTATGATATCTAATTGATTTTGCTACATCTAGTTTTCTTTAACTTCTAATATTAATACCATCTAGGTAAATTTTTTAACGTATAATGTTACGTGTGGAAGGGATGCTAATAGCACATATGTTTGCTGGCTACTTTAAATCAAATATTATTATAAATTAAATATTAAAATTAATATTTAGATACTTTAATTATGTATAATCTACATATAAATATATAAAATAATAAAACTTAATCTCCTGTATTACAAACTGTGCAAGCAATTATCTCTTCACATTCCTTGTATTAGTCATGCAAAAGCACATTTGAGTTGACATCAACGAAATTATCATTAGACTTTTTATTACAACCTAATACAACAGAAATGAATTATCTATAGCACCAACACCCGTAATGCGCATTTTTTAAACTACTAAGAAATAGAGTAACATTTACTGCACCACTGAGAAGTACGGTTACACCCAAAAAAAATTGAATATTTTTAAAATTGGCCTGTGAATGCCTATACATATGTGCAATCCAATCTCTAGTAGGATGACCAAAAAATTCTAAAAAATTAAAAATTATTACTAAGCTTGGCACATTAAGGACATTTCTTATTGTTTATTGAAGTTTGATCTTTTGATTTTTTTTTAATTTTTAAATTATCCAATCGAAGATCGAACTGTTAGAACATCTAAGCCAACCTAAAAGAAATTTTCATTTTTTCTCTTGGTATAATTGTACCACTAAGCAGTGCAGTAAGTATTACTACGAAAATAAATTATGTATGTTTCATCAAGTCTAGTCCCAAACAAAATGAGACAAACTCAAGTCTCTAGTCTCAAATCTGGCTCATCTATCAAGCCCAACTTGTTTGGCCAATGGTTTAGTTTTCTACTTTTTATTATTTTATTATTCTTTATTCCTTGTACACATTAGCAATAAGTTCCTTCCATTTCTACATATTTTTTTCCCCGTGTTTTCTCCTTCCTTTTCCTCTCCTATTTGCGTAATCGGCAAACATCTACCATCTGCTTTCAGTGTCATTACTTCCCTCCCCTCATTACACTTCCCCTCTCACCTCCCAACCTCATAAAACAAACCACCTTTACACCATCCTTCCGCATTTGGTTGCGTGGGGATCCATCAACTTGTGCTGCGTCTGACAGTGCCTTAGCTCTGTGATAGCCATTAATCGAATAACTTACACATGTTATTCTATTAGATAGCAGAACTAATATCTATCTCAAAATAAGTGTCACAATCATCTCATGCTGCGTTTTTAATGCTTTAGCTCCATGATAGCCATTTATCAGAGAATTTGTGTTATTCTATTAAATTGTAGAACTAATGTCTTCCTCAAAATAAGTCTCACATTGGTCACTGGACATACCCATAATAGAGGTTTGTCAGGCACAAAGCCACATTGAAGAGGAACTATTACGTAATTGCAATATAGAATTCAGTGTTCAGGTTACCAGTGTCACAATTTGGATTATTATAGCCATATTACTGAATTCGTAGTTGGAGATAACCAACTTTTAAGCCCTGAACTTTCATTAATTACTTCATCAGTGTACCTTTGGAGCTGCTTACCTGGCATACTAAATTTTCATTACCATATTCTTCTATGATGTGCATTTTTTAAAACAAAGAAAACATTTTCTAAAATGTGTTTCATATTTGATATTTCCCAGTTGGGTATCATGGGTTCTAATGGCAATCAGGGAGGAGCTAATTCCCCCAAGTCAACTTCAGGTAGTTGATTCACATTGGATTTATATAGCTCTTAAAACCCCAATTTGTAGCTTTTTATTAGAAGTAAAAAATTCACCTGAATAATTCACCATATGATATTCCCCTTTGAAATTACTGGACCGAAAGTTTTGGAAGGAAAAAAATGGTTCAAAATGGAAGTCGTCAAAGATGCCCTAGAATCTTAACCAAAAGAAAGTTTCGGAAACCAAGAGATTCCACATCCTCGGCTGTGCTCCAGTAAAACATAAAATACATGACAATAAAGACATGATATCCTTGAAGATTCTATCATCAAATCCACATCATTCTGGAATGAATCCACTTGTCAAACATTCAACGTACTCCAAACATTACATATCCAATACAATCCTTAAAAGCTTGTATGCGTATGTTTTTTGGCAAATATTACAATCACGAAGTACCTCCGCAAAATCAAGTATCAGCCTGTTGCCTGAAGACATGATCTCCTGTTTCGTCCATCACCCATCACCCTAAAGCAATCTCTGTTGCTTCCTCTATATGATCTCTCATACGTTATAATGATAACGATTGAGCTTCCAATGAAACGAATAACAATGTCTAGGAAGGTACCCTTTGAAATATGAAATATTCGTGAAACACGGTCATGAATTTGAAAATATGAAGATGTATCTTGGAAGTTTCAATTTGCTCCAGGAGTATAAAGGAATTCTATGAAAATTTCCTAATTATCCATTCCTAACTTTGCGCTTATGGCTTATCAGAATTAAACTGAAGAGACATATCCCAAAGAAAATATAGAAACAGATGTACGGTGGATAGCTAATACGCTCCAATTCCACCTCCGTTATTCATCATATGCATAATATAGAAAAGACAATATGAACTAAGTTCACAAAAATCTGAAGAATATAAGCACCTATTTGTGTACGTATACAAAAATTTCGAAATAAGGAAAACAAGGTAGATAAAAAAAAAGATTACGTAAAAAGATAAGGCAGACAGCTCCAATTCAATACCTAGGCAGTCTGCCCATAACCTAGAAATGTGTGCCACATCCCCTAGGCTAGGCATTCTAAAACAGTGCCTTGCCTTTTAACTTTGCCTTTTGGTGGTGACAGTGGAAAAAATTAACAAATACTTTTCTACAACAAAACATGAATACTGTCAAGATAATCATGAATATATTCATCCAATGTACATTTGCCAAAAAATGTTTTTTTCTGCATATACACCTTTTGAAGAGAAATTTGTACAGGATTCCGTCTTGGATTTGTATTCCTGTGTATACCCTCGTGTAAATATAAAGCTGTCTAGACCTCATCGGCATCCTCCATAGCACTGGTTAACTGCAAATCAAGGTGACCGCCAGAATCCCTTACATAGCACTGGTTAACTGCCAATCAAGGTGACTGCCAGAATCCCTTATATAGCACTGGTTAACTGCCGATCAAGGTACAAGAAATGTCCAAAAAGACCACTATCTCTCATCCTCCTCACCAACTTTGGGGGAGGGGTGGTTGGTTGGGTTACCCCCTCCTCCAAGACATGGTTTGCAAAAATGGCTGATTCTGATTTTAAGAAGGAAATTTGATGCTTCCCTTAATTTTTTAAAAATAAAGAAAATAGAGATGAGCTTAAATTGGCTAGGTTGTTCCCAACCCAGATCAGATCAACCCTGGCCAATTCCAAGACCCAATTCAATTTCACAATCCTGCTCCTGGTAGAGCTAGCAGTTCTCTTGCTACTGAAGGGGGCTGTCCTCTGGTAGCTCCCTCCCTAGAGAGGTAGCCAGAGGGGTATCTCCCTTGCCAAAAGGGAGCCAAAGGGGTAGCACCCTCCCTTGATAGAGGGGGAAGGTCCATAGGGGGGGTGGGGGGTTTACTCCCTTATCACTGGAAAGGACAGCCCTTCCTGCTTTGGGGCGGCAGCATAGCACCCCCCTACTCCCCAAAATATGAGAGAATGAGAAAGAGAGAGAGAGAGAGAGAGCACGAGTGAGCACTGTCAACCCCCACCCTCTTCACCAACAAAAGGACTACCCCCCCCCCCCCCTCCTTGGTAGAGATGGGAACCCCCTCCCACAAAGGGCAGATGGATGGTACCCCTTACAGGTTATAAAGAGGATAGAAGGGTGCACTCCCTCCAAAACATAAGTCTGTCTATGTGCGACGAGAGAGAGAGAGAGAGGCATTTTCAACAAAGGTTAAAAGGTGAATAAGAGGATGGAATATTCCAACTATATTCATAGAGGTTATCTATATGAAAATATGCTGCACTAAATTCATGCAAGATAAATATGCACACAAATGCAAGCCCAAGATGGATTCATGGTTTACTATCTCTTCTCATATCTCCGAAATCTGTGTCCCTTAAAGGATCCCAAGACAAAATCTCTAACGAGATCAAGAATAAGAGGGAAGGTGGGAGGAAGTATGGGAAGGAGTAGGATAAAGGAGGATGAAATGAGAATGCTGTTAAAATAGAAGGAGATGAGGATGATGATAGAAAAGGAACTTTCCAACGCATTGAGATGGCATTAAGAATCGAGAAACCAATTCTTGTATAGATGACATTAAGAATCGAGAAACCAATTCTTGTATATGCATGAATATGTTTTTGCATTGTTCTTGTAAGTACTGTGATAATTTAATCATACCAAAAGGATAAATGTATAAATTTAAAGGTTTTTCAAGAGGCATAAAATGACCCTGATCTTTGGCCATTGTACCCAATGTCTCCTAGATCTTTGCCAAGATCTTCCCAAGATCCCTTCTCTTCAACCTTCCACAATGATGTCAAGATCCGATATCATATTCCTTAGACGGATTTGCTCTATCCTTTTTTATAGGAGTATATATGCAAAACTTTTTGTCAAAACAAGCATCTCAAAGCTTAATTAGGCTATATAGAGCTAGACATGTAGAAGATAGCTATTGTCTTCGCACATGTGACTACATCTTAGATTTAGCCTCCTACTCACCAAATTTATTTGCTCTAATTACACATTTTCATTCTATGATTCACCATATCACTGATCCGTATTGGATTGTATCTTCTCATATATGATACAATACTAATCCGACTCGCTCCGACTCGTATGAGTCAAGCCAATGAATTTGTCAAAAGTAATGAGTCGAAGCCATATTTAAGAGAAATGTACCCTATTAATTGATGTAACAAGTGTAATTGAACTTATCGAATGGGAAAAACTCAATTTGAAACATCTCATTATACATGTATGAGTTGGTATGATCGAGTCTGACTTGGTGCATGCCAGAGGATCAGACTCGCCTAGAGACAAGTCGACTCGTACGTATAGTTGTCAAGGCGCCAAGGCGACCCAAGGCGTTCTCGGGGAGCCTAAGCGCTTAGGCGCTAAGGCGGCCGCTTAAACGGCGACTTAGGCGCCTTATTAAAAGATATATGAAATATATATTATTATTAATTGTGAGTTCATAAATATAAATAAAAAATAGCAATCAAAATAATTTTAATGTGAAAATTGAAAGCAATTAATTTTCTAGGAGATAATTGACTTGAACGTATAGGAAACAAATCAATCACAATAAATATTACAACACCCCTGTGTGCACTGTGAGAGAGAGTGGAGTGTGTTAGTGAGACAGAGGGCTTTGGCCCTATGTGCAGTGTGAGTGGACTGTGTGTCAGAGAGAGAGAGAGAGAGAGGGAGTGGACCGTGTGAGACAGAGAGGGCTTCGGCCCTATTTGTGTGTGGCATGTGTGCACTGTGTTGTGTGTGTGTATGTGTGTGTGTGTGAGAGAGAGAGAGAGAGGACTCACCGGATGCGCCAGGCTCCAGCGACGATGCGGCGGCGTCGGCATTGATCAGCGGCATCGGCGACAGCAAGGGATCACTGCAACGGCAGAGGGGCACGAAGCCTAGAGCAGCGCAGGCGGAGGTGGGGGAGGATGGTGCTAGGCTCTTGCTCGATGACGGCAGTGTCGGCGTTGATTGGCAGCGTCAGCGATGATCGGCGGCATCGGCGACAGCCGGAGACCCCTACAATGGCGGAGGGGGGGGCCAAACCCTAGCTCACACAGATCAGTGATGGAGGAGGAAGGGGACGGGCGTCGGGGGTCAGGGGTCGGGCGCAAACTGGTTTTATTAGGGGCTTAACAGGCGGGTTAATGGGTTTAAGTTAACGGGCAGGCGGGTTTAAGTAATGGGCTTCAGTTAACAGGTCGATTTAATGGGCTGGACTGGTCCAGGCGCCCTGAGCGGGCCGCCTAGGCCGCCTAAGTGGGCACCTGGGCCGCCTTTCATCGGCCCATGAAAGGCATCTAGGCGCCTAGCTACAGTTAAGGTGCCTTTACGCCTAGGCGCCGCTTAGGCATACGTGGCACCGCTTAGGCATACGCCTAAGCGGCGCCTTGACAACTATGCTCGTACGAGTCGGCACGATCTGGTACGATACAGGAAACTATCTCCAACATTTATGATATGAAGTTTAATTCCATATATTTATCAAAATTAAGTAACGGGGTCAACAACTTCCGCAGAGATACCATTACAAGTGTGGATTTCAAACTTGACCAAGTCAGACCAGAACTATGCAGGCCTCTTGTCTTGGCTGCAAAGGAATGTAGTTTGGATCATCAAAAATTATATCAAGTTTTATGATATAAATTCAGGGAACTATTTTTTGATAATTATGGGCATTATTCTTTCCATAAGGACTATTTTTTCATAACTAGGCTCTGGCCTTTGGCATGTTAAATTGCCGCAGGTTGTAGGTTCGATTCCCTGCATCACCCCTGAAGTAGTTATCCAGCACAGTACGCCCTCACGTGCCAGGCGGTTTACCCAGTTGTCCTGTGTGTCTGGACCTGGAGCTGCCCCTTTAAACAGCCGGGGTTTCCCATGAGTACTATCTCGTTCTAAAAAAAGTAAATAAATAAATTCCTACCTCTCCAAATTTAGCCTCTGCTAAACAAGTGGGCTTACTCAATATTAATTGCTAAACAGCAAGATAGAAAAGAAACAAAGATTTCATCCCCCTTCTGGTTTTTTATTTATTTTCCTTCCCTCCTCTCTTCCTCTATTTCCCTTCTATGTATTCTTTGAGCCTTCAAGGAACCAGTTTGGGACCAGCAATCCTCATAGGATTAGACATCTGGTCCAATAACACCTGTCCTGAACTGCAGGTGACTCCCCCATATCCAACCATATGAGTGTGCTAACAGTTGATTGGCAGTAAAATTTCATTTGGACACATTTCACAGAAAAGAGTATGCTACAGGAGTATATTTCATCATTTCCATGTGGGAAATAGATGCGGAAGAGACAATTTTCACAGAAACTGTCCATATCTTTCTTAACCTGACATCCACTAGGCTAATTCACAAGGTTTGCAATTTCACTTTTTGGCAGCATCTCAGGGGATCAAAAGAGAAGAAATCTAAGAAAGATCTTGACAAGATCTCAAAGGGATTGTTTAAGTTTCTGAGACCAGTTGCCATCTTGTAGAAAAGATGGACAATCTCAGGACCAAAGAGATAAGAGATCTCCAAGGATCTCAAGAGATGGCAAACGATGTCCATTGTCAATGGGATATGAGGTCAATGAGCAGGGATCCAAGAGTCATTTTTTGAAACCTTAAAACACCAAAACTATGTGCAAGCATACTATGATCATTTGAGCTACAATGCTCATGTAGTAGCAGAAGATAAACCCACAAAACAGATTGACTAGCACCCACACAATCATCAAAGAGATCCATAAGTTCTCACCATAAATTATGAAGGTCTAAAATTTAAATCATTCTGTCAGATTTTTAAAGCCATGGAAATTATAATTTACACTGTCAATGTTCCTTTCCATGTACAAGGACAAAGATATTTCCCTTCTCTATTTAATACTTTTGTTTCTAGCCTCTCAGCACTGCGCCAAGTTCCAGGTTATGAAAAAAAAATACTTTTGTTTCTGCAACAAAGTTTTTTGTTTTAAACCAGACTCACCAACCTAGTTCACATGACTTGTTGTCCAAGCCAAACTTAAAGGCCTCTAACAGTGGAAAATATTTTCAAAAAGAAAAGATTGGAGAATGAATTATGCTTGTTACGACTGTAAACACCAGTAGAGTAAGTTAAAAAGTTAGTCACTAAATTCTTTTCCAAGGTTTACTTCCCTACTTCCAACACCCTAAGCCAAAATGCATTTCATGGGGGAAGGCATTTTAACCGCTAACTTTATGATTAGACGACTTTATTTTCAAGAGGAAGGGGAATACAGGCCCCACTACTGGGGATTTTTAGGAGATTTTTGGACAAGCAATTTCTTAAACTGCACCTTGAATGCTTGTCCAGGAATAGATTTATATATTTTTCTGTATAATCAGACTCTTACTAGTGAAATTCACCAACTTACAGATCACTAGTCACGTGCTTTTTCTTACCATCCTTTTTCTACGTATTTGTCATATTGAAATGAAAAGAAGTATCGTACGTGAAAATTTCACCTTCACCATCCTATCTGAAGTAAAATGTATGCCTGTTGCTCATGGAACCGTGCTTGCATGAAGTAAAGGTGATGGCAAGAAATTATCACAATAAAAAGCTTATCAGTATGCAAGTCTTAGGACTTTAACCACTAACTTTACGATTAGACTTCTTTATTTTCAAGAGGAAATGGAATACAGGTCCCACTACTGGGAAATTTTAGGAGATTTTTGGACAAGCAATTTCTTAAATTGCACCTTGGATGCTTGTCCAGGAATAAATTTATATATATATTTTTTTTTCTGTATAGCCACTCTGTCTTAGTTCTCACTTATGAAATTTGCCAACTTACAGATCACTAGTCATGTGCTTTTTCTTACCATCCTTTTTCTATGTCGTTTCGTCATGTTGAAATGAAAAGAAGCACCGTACGTGAAAATTTCTCCTTCACCATCCTATCTTAAGTAAAATGTATGCATGTTGCTAATGGAACTGTGCTTACATGAAGTAGAGGTGATGGCAAGAAATCACCACAATAAAAAGCTCATCAGTATGCAAGTCCAAGGACTGTAATAATGAAATCTCTGAAGATGAATAAAAAAGGTTTTGAAACTTTCATCAATAAAGATATTTTGATTTGATTGGCTCATCTGGTTGGCTACTAGTTGATGGATATGATTGCATTTGAAAACGAGCTATTTCTGACTGGAAAAGTGAAACAAGACAGGAACAAGCCATGACCAGTTCAGTTTTTCCCAAACTTCCAGATGGAATCAGCCATTTTTCTTGAAAGAAAATGATGACTTTTTATAATTCTGGGCATTATTATGTAAGTTTAAGGGGGTTTGTATAGATTAGGGACTAATGTGAATTTTTAATTGATTGAAACATAGGTTGAAGTCGAACCTCCTTACAGTCTTCCTAACAACTTAGGTGGGAGGGGAGAGTGCAAGAAGACAGAGGAGGAAACCCTTGGTCCCACTGCTGCTGCTAAGATGCTGCTGCACCTGCCACCACCCACCAGTGGCTTTCACTGCCACTCAGCTGCCCAGGTAAGTTATTTTCTCCCCGTTCTCTGTGTTCCATCTTCTCATCTTCCATGTTCTCTTTTCCTAACACTTCCTCTACATCTTAGTTTACCATCAAGGTAAGTTTGACCAAGAGACTAACAATAACACAGAGCATTGGCTATGGATCTCATCGCAAAGGAATGAAGAAACATGCAAACTTGTGAAAATCATAACTTGGAATCAATGAGAAATTGAAAAGACATCATGTGATCCAATTATTTCTCTTTATTCAGAAGTTTGTTAGAAAAGATTTCCTCCACATTTGAAAAAGGATAAATAGCTGAGAAAACCATCAGACCCTCAAAGCTGGTTCCTCAGCATCATTGAAATGCCTGTGAAACTTTACATGTACGACATGAAAGAAATCAACTATTCACCCTTGCAAAGGGTTCAAAGTGCTACAACTACAGATTCCGACCCACACAGGAGAGGTTGTTTGGCTAGCAGTGAACATAAGTAAATAAATATCTGACTGCACATATAACGAACTTATTGAAGGTGAGTGAGGTTAGTCAGCTAAAATACCTAATCTGCAGAAATGGAAACACTAGAAGTTTCATCTCCATTTATCTTCAGACCAACTACCCTGAGGCTGATGACAATTAAATAAAATTAATCACTCCCCCGCATCCCTTTTGAGGGGAAAAGAATAATCCCAGCCTGCTGGACAAATAATGGCATCAATGGTTTTCATATAACCAGCACACAGGAATAGGCTGAAACTCTCTTGAGCCCAAAGTGCTAAATTGGAGATTTTTCTTCTATACATGCTGAGTTCCATTTGGAAGTTGCCTATTAATGCTGTCGACTCTTCTGGCAGCCTTGATACGGGCAATGAGAGCCTCCCCGACACTGCCCAATCCTTTCCTACCTACTAGTTTTGTTCCAAAACTGCGATATAATAAACTCAACCTGTTCTCCTCCCCATCTATTGCAGCCAACTCCAGCACCTGCTTCCTGGATATTAATCCATAAAGAAAAAGAGAACCAGATCCAAACTTTCTCTCACCAATACCCAAGCGCAGCAGAGAAACTGAGTCAAGACCCGCAGAACATGGATCATAAAGAACCGAAAAGCTCCCAAAAGATATATCAGGATTCCCAAACAGATCATCCAAATCCACACTTTGCTCCTTGACATTTGCTTTTTCGGTTGCTGGAACAACAGACCTCCTCCTAGCCACCCTTGATATATTTGCTGCCTCTCTCAACCCGCTAAGCAAAGCTCCATGCATCGTTGCGGGGTACCTCCGGTTGGTGGCCTCTCCAGCGAAGAAGACTCTTCCATCTCCCACACTCTCTGCAAGGACATCATAGTCATCCCCAGAAGCCCCAATGGCGACATAAGAATAAGATCCATAAGCAAACTTATCTTCCCCCCACCGAGTACAGATCACCTGAACCGGATCAGGGACTTCGATCCCTTTCGGAGAGAAAATCCTCCTCAATACCTCTAACACTCTCTCCACTGGCTCAGCAGGAGACGTCTTCTCGAACTTGATCGCAGATTCCCCTGCAACAAGCGCAACAAGGAGTGGACCACCGGAGACTGACGAATAACTATAGAAGAGAAAGAACTCCCCGCGCTGACTTGCATCCTCTGTCAAGTGCCCAAAGGTATCAATCCCTCCACCCCAAAAATCGCGGGGGAAGAGCATGGCAACCTTATTCAACAGCCCAAACCCCAATCTCTTAATTGCATCCTGCTTTGGTAGGGGCAGCTCTGGCACAAACTCAATAGACCCCTTCTTCAGCACACCCAATGGAACAGTGCACAAGGCCATGTCTCCCCTGAAGACCTGCCTATTTGCATAGACCATAACCCCATCACTCCCATACTGTATCCTATTCACTTCCTTCCCATAGAATATTGGGAGGTTCTCGGCGAGGGCGCGCACAAACCGCACATTGCCGCCAGGTATGAAGCAGTGATCGCCACCCATCTCGTAGGGATCATCTTGGTCCCAAAATGCCATAGAAAGGTCGGACAACAGCGCCGCATTGGCATACTCTAGGTTTGCGAGATGCCAGTTCAGAAGCATCCTCTCCTCCTCCGGATTGGCCACACCATAAACGTGCCGGAATGCCTCCAATGCCGTGCCCAGCGAGACGTCCACTGTCCTGACATCCTCCAGGATCGCCTGCCTCAGCTTGCAGACCTTCTCCAGGAGCTGGTTGAAGGCGACCTCCACCCTCGAATCCACATCGGGGTCGACGGCCCGGCCGTCAGGGAGGTAGAGGGGGCACTTGTCCCGCACCTTGTGCAGGGGGAACCCCAGCTGCCGCGCGAGCACACCCAATGGGTTCCCATTGATCCCCGTTAGCACGCTGCCGCCGAGATCCACGGCCGCCACCACCCCATTGCCCTCCATCCTCCGGGTGAGCACGCGGCCGCCGGGGCGGTTCCGGCCCTCGACCACCGCGACCTTGAAGCCCAGCGAGAGGAGGTGGCGGGCGGCGGCCAGCCCGGCGAGGCCGGCGCCGACGATGATGACGTCGGCGCGGGTCGGGGAGCCGGGGGGCCGCCACCCGGCCTCCCGGACGGCGGGGGCGAGGCCGAAGTTGATGTAGCCGTGCTCAAGGAGGAAGTTGTAGGCGGAGAGCACGAGGGCGCGGTGCTCGGCGCGGATGGACTCCATAGCGTGGTCGGGGGTGAGCCATGCCGAGACGTTGGAGCGCCAGCGGGAGACGATGTGGTTGCGGATGACGATGTAGTTGGCCTGGTCGGCGCCGCCGACGGTGCGCACCACGTTGGACTCGATCTCCTCCTCCGTGAGGGAGTCCACCGGGAAGCCCACGGCGATGGCGATGAGGGCCTCGACGTCGAGCTCCCGGGCGAGGCCGGCGGCGCCGCCGGAGGAGGAGGAGGAGGAGCCGCGGGGGCGGCCGCGGGGGCGGGGGCGGGGCGGGGCGCCGTCGATCTGGGTGGCGAGGAGGTCGTCCCTGAGCTTCTCGTTGTAGAGCGCGGGGCGCGGGGCGTGGGCGTGGGCGCGGAGCGCGCGGAGTCCGTGGGTGGGGACCATGTCGGAGAAGAGCTTCTTGCGGCGGCGGCGCTTCCTGGAGGGGGGAGGGACCTCCTCCGGCGGCGGCGGCGGGGGGGAGATGGGTTTCTGGGGTTCCGGCGGGGAGGAGGGGTGGGGATCGGGGGGAACTGGGTGGGAGGGCGGCGGCGAAGGGTCCGGGGGAGGTGGAAGGAGAGGGGCAGGTCGGGGATCGTCTTCCATTGATGGGATGGAGGGCGGCAGCGGGAATACTTGTTCTGGTACCAGTGTTACTTCGTCTTCTTCTTCGATCGGGGCGCGACGGTAGAGGGGAAGGCAGGGAAGGGAAGGAGTCCGAGGAGGCTTATGAACGCCTCCGCGATCTCTACGCAGCGATGTGCACATGAATCTGACTAGGGTGTCGTGCGGAAATCTTATTGGTAATCTCATGAGGCTGTTGTGCCGCATGGCGCCTGCATGGTTCCATAAATAACGTTGAAGGCACCATACGTTGCGCAGATTTCTTATGTCAGACGAAAATAACTTATGCCAAAATAAAAGAAAATAAATAATTCAAAGAAAAATATTAAAATTGATTATGTTATTTAAGATGTATTAATGGTGTCTTTTTTAATTTATTTTATATAATTAGTGTTACTTATTCTAAGTAGAATTGGAGTAGAGTTATCAAAGCAAAATGACCCTAATTGCTTATCCTGAAATAAGCACTTCCCCAATCAAAGCAAAAGAATATGGCTTGCTTTCTTTGTCAATATTATTGACATACTTCGTTAACTAGAAGCAAGAGTTACATAGAGAGTTATAGAAAGAAGAAACAAGGGGTCATACATCCTCCTAACATGAGGTATTCCCATATTGACAAAAAGACATAAGATGCAGCAAACACAATGGAGAAGCTCTTTAATACAATAAAAATGAATTGAAAATAACAACATTGAAACATTAACAAGTGATGTTAGACACCAAAGAAGATCTATAGCAAGAGATATGAATAAAGCCAGAGTTTGCCATTGACCACACTTGTGAATTGACGAGGGAGGAAGTGCACCATCATCAGTGATTTGAATAGTGCGCATGATGAGGTAGGCTACAAAACGGGAGGCAGCTAGGACAGAAGGTGGAAATTCAGGAGAATGTGCTCTAAAATGGGGGTGTGTGTTGTTGCATTGAACTTCAAGTTCCAACATCTAATCAAAGCTTAAAATAGGAAGCTTCAAGGTGATTCGGCCTAGGATGTAATCATTAGATTGTCGGAGAGGTCACTAGAGCCATACCCTTGCCTCATAGTGGGAGTTCAGCAGAAAGACAGAGAGTGGAGACTCCAGATCTAATAGATCTTGAGTGAAGAGACAGACGAGATGGGAACAAATAAACATAGGACAAAAAATACAAAAAAAGAGAGAGATGGAAACTCAACTAAGCCGATCTCTAGTAGGGATCCCACAAGATCTCAAGAGGGTACTAGAAATGAAATTAGATCATTTGGACCTAATCATTTGGACTGCCTTGCTCTCCCGACACATCAAAAGAAGTTGTACTTGCATTACCACATCAGAGGTAAATGACCTATGTACCTTTCTTTCGATGTGTCTGAGGGCATAAGGCAATCGAGACAATTAGATCAAGATAAGTGGAAGAGGATTCCTCTCAACAGACCGAAAGGCAAGCGGGTTAAGAAGCCATGGAATCATGTCTCACAGGATTTGAATTGTATGATGTCATCCTATCTATAATAATTTGATTAGTAAATAATTCAAAAGTGGAACTCCGGAACCTAAATTTGGTGAACATTCCATTAGGTGTCTTGAATTTTCTCTTTCCCCTCTAAGGTGTCGTCCCTCCGAGGTGGCCTCACTCTCGAGGCATCGGTGTCTTCAATCCACTCAAGTTTTCAAGTTGAGTCTTCTAGGTCCTTCTGGTCAACATTCTTCCTCTCCTTTTCCTAGTTCTTTCCCTTTCTCATAGCACCTTCAGCTTTGGTGTTCTCCATCTCCCTCCCTCTTCTCCTCCTCTTTCTCAACCGCCAAAGAAATGGGGTGGTATGGACTAATAGGGGAGGGTTTCTCGACCATCCTCCTCAAGTTCTGTTAGATCCTTCCCTACTTTTCTGTCGTTGGGGCTAGTTTGTTGCTCTTCATTTCTCTGGGAGAGCTCCCTTCAATCCCATCATCTACTTCGTGAACTAAGGGGCATAAGGCCTCTGTCTACTGAAGAAGAAGAGGCTCTCCTCTTGGATTTCAAAGCGGCCCTCCCCCGTCATATGTCCGAAATTACAACCCTCTTTGTTGAGGACTTAGAGTCAAGCAAGATGTGGAGGAGCTGTGTTGCCATCAAAGTTTACTCCGACAAACCCATTAGGGTGATGGGGCTATGCGAATGAATCAAGAGATTCTAGGCACCTATAGATCCATGGTATTTACTGCACTTCCATAAGGAGGCCTTTCTACTGAAGTTGGCTTCATCGATAGAGGTAAATAAGATCTATAAAGGAGGTCCATGGCTATTTGACGGGGACCTACTGCTTATGGTCAGATGCGATCCCTTTATTGTTCCAGCAGACAAGTTTACAAAGGTAGAGTTGTGGGTCCACATTCCCGCTTGGAGCTCTCAATGTGGCCACGGTCATGAAGGTGGCAGTCCAACTGGGAGCGCCAATAAGACCTCAAGTAGAGGAGGTGACGATGTGGGCAGAATTTTCAAGGACTAAAGTAAGAATAGATCTCCGATAGCCTATTTAGGCCACTCTAATAGCTTCACATCCATTCCAAGGCCACATGAAACTGCAGATTTTGTATGATAAGCTACTGAGATTCTGTCACTTTTGTGGGATCATAGGTCATGAAAGAAATGAAAGAAGTTCTTGTAGGAGTTGTTGAATCTTAAAGCTAAAATTAGTCCCCAATTCTCTTAGGCAGCTCAAACTTATATGAAAGGCCAATTGAAGTCCAAGGAAGGAAACTGGCTTCACACTTCTCCACCAAATACAACCAATCTACTTAGAGAATAGTGGACCCCAAAGTATGTCTCATGGAGGTGCCTAGAGGAGCCAAAACCAAGGTATTCAACTGAAGGTCAATCTTAGGTCACCGGCGCCAGAGGAGGTGGAGTGAGACTATGGGACGAAAAGGGGTAAGGACAAGTGGTCAAAAGCCACTGATTCTTTTGTTAAAGTGTCTCTAGACTGCCAGCCAGAGGGCTTGATATTGTGTAGGTACTACCCTCAAAGCTCCAACAAAGTAGAGGTCTCATACAAGGGAAAGGAAATCCTTTCCTTAAATGCCACTATTACTATAGAGATAGAGTAGGAGAACCACTGGCTGAAGAATTTCTAAAAACAAGTTTCCACTATGTTAATGGGTAATCCCCCTTCGTTGTTCCTTCCTCTCCACTCGTCCCATATATCATACCCTAAATACCTTGCTTTTGGAGGGCCCAGCTATCGGAAAAGGGAAGGACCTAGTTGTTGAATCCCCTACATTGTCTTCACATGAAGGTAGTGTTGTTAATGAGGATTTACTCCTTCAAATTCTGCCTCCTATCTCCCTTTTCAGGAAAGCTATGCGAGCCAAACGGCCGATCTGTGCCTCTACTAGAAACTTGAGAATCACCAACTATAAGGAAGTTGGCAAGAGAAGCTTATCATCCCTACGAGATTTACCTAATGACATGTAGTCTCAGACAAACCACACAACCATTTCTTCTGAAGTGGTCATGGCGGCAGACCCTAACATGCTGCACAGTTCCAAGTGAGGACTCTAGCTTAGAACTATTGGGGGATTGGAGGATCCTCAACAGTTCGATACCTTTGCAACCTCCGAGCTTCCACCTCTCCCTACATCATCTTCCTCTTCGAAACTAAGTGCTCTTTTGTTAAAATCCCTAATCTTCTCAACTCTCTCAACCTCCAAATGGAATTCTTTGTTGATACAGTCGGCCTCTCTGGGGGGTTGTAGCTATGTTGGAACCAATCAGTGGAGGTAGATGTTGTGGACTAGTCTGGAAACCACATTGCAACGCTAATCAGTGAGGATCCTCTTGGTACTAAGTGCTGATGATTGCTATCTATGCTTCCTATTCTAAGGAGAAATAATTGAAATTTTGGAAGCAAATCCCTGATTGCAGTGCCAAGCTTCCCTTTTTTTTTTTTTTTTTTTGAACCCATGAACTTATCTAGCACTTTGGGCAGTGCCAAGTTCGATGCTCCCATGATAGTAATCGAGGATTTCAATGATGTCTCTCATCACTCAGAGAAATCAAGTGGCAAGATCAAAGTTGAAAGTTATTATAAGAGCTTCAACTTGTTCATCCAAAACAATGGTCTTATTGAATTGCAGCACTTGGGCCCAGCTTTCATGTGGTCAAATAATAGGCGCGACAACAACAGAGTATTGGAGCGCATTGACAAGGCATTGGCTACACCAGACTGGCTTAAGCTCTTCCCCTCAACTGTGGCTGTTCACCTTCCAAGGATCGCGAGTGATTACAACCCAATCTTAGTGAAGACTCAAGAATATCAAAATCCTAGCTAGGATGAAATGTTTCAAGTATGAGATCATGTGGCAATCCCATTCTTAGTTCAGAGACTTGATAGCCAATAACTGAAGAGAGCACCATAACACCTGCACCTTTCCACTCATTGCTAAGTGTTGCAGTACTCAAGATGAATCTCTCTATTTGGAGTAGAAGTCGTTTTGGTGATATTTGAAATAAAATTGAAGGTTTGAAATGTCAAATCTCTACTCTTACAAAATCTAATCAGGGTTATTCACAAGATAGTCAGATTGATACTCTTTCTAGAGAGCTAGAGGAATTACTTCAAAGAGAACACCACTTCTAGCAACAAAGAACTAAAGTACACTGGCTGACTGCGAGACGGAGAAGCTTCAGTTGCATTAATTGGATTACTTCTGCTTTAGGCAAAATCATTAGTGACAGAGAGTATTATTGATGTCTTCGTTTCCTATTTCAAGAACTTGTTCCACACATCTCAGCTACAACCTCTCCCCCTTGAGATTCAGATTATGTCCACCCCTCTTATAGCGGCGGAGAACTAGCCATTTGTCGAATTTTGTCCTCGGACAAAATTAAACAAATTAACCTTTGCCGATTTTCACCCTTCCAAAGCCCCTGGCCCGGATGGCCTCCCAGGTGAGTTCTATGCCTATAATTGGGCTATCATTCACAAGGAGTTAGTCGGTTACATTTAGAACTTCTTCACTCACAATACTCAGCACCCGAACCTGAATCATACAAACATCTTCCTTCTCGCTAAAACTAGACCAGCACTGTCCCTTGAAGATTTTAGACCCATCTCATTGAACAACGTCCTTTATAAGGGCATTGCCAAAATTCTAGCTAATCGGATCAAGCCTTTTCTCAACCAGCTGATTTCGAATAGACATGTGGCTTTTGTTGCAGGTAGACAAGCTATTGACAACATTTTAATTGCTCAAGAGATCATTCATTCTATGAGGAATCAACAATGGAAGATTGGCTAATTCTACCTTAAATTGGACTATAGCAAAGCTTATAATCGCATGGAGTGGAGCTTCATTGATAATGTGCTTCTTAAGATGGGTTTTTCTCAACAATATGGGAAGGTGATATCTGTTAGGAATCGCCTAGAACGCAGCGAAAATAAAATTGATTCCTATGTATCGATTGCTGGGATCGTAAAACGGACATTTAAAAATAAACGCAGGAAGAACGGTTCTTCACCTTTGCGGGGTTTCGAATCTCCCGTAGATGATTCCGACTCGGTAATCGCGCACGCGCACGATCTCTAGAGGTATCCACACGAGTTCCCGCTACAGACGCGATTTCCTCCTCGACTTGAGTGCTCCGACCAGATCTCAAATCCACCATGCGTGGAGAGAGACAGATCTACTCCAAGAGAGAGAGAAGGAGAGAGAGAGAGGAGATAGAGAATCTGGGATGAGTAATTCGTCCAACCAACTTTTTACCCCTCCTCCTTGGCCTCCTTATATAGAAATAAGGATAAGCACAAGGATTAATCCTCATGATTATCCAAGAGTTTGGCCTTGGATAAATCTCCATTAAATCTTCATGTTTATCCTACGGCTTTTCATAAAAACTCAGATAAGCATGAAATTTAACGTCTCTCACCGTCTGACGAGAACTCTTATGTGTGTGACCCTCTAGGCCCATATATCAGTCCGGTTTCAGGCCCATTAAACTTATAACTAATTCTAGAGTTTAATATTTATTAATTAACATTTAAACATCATATGTTAAATGATTAATTTAATAAACAAGTGGATTATCATCTGATGATTAATTCACTTGGCCTTCTGATCATGAACAGCACCAAACACTACCTCATGATCCTAGAAGATAAAAGGGATATTGTTCCCATTAATTGAATCTTTCCGTCTGCAGATACCGCACAGATAAAATCCTTCACTCATCCAATGTCCCAATAACGCAAGGGTATGATTTTATAGTCAAACCCTCTATCGCATTATTTAGATGGATTCCAGTACTCAGTTAATTTCTAGAAAGACATCTCTTTCATTTGACCATGACCAGGGATTTCTGTACACATCCATAGGACATTCTCTCTCCAGTCTTATACCAAGAGTGAGTGATCCCTTGTTGTTCACTCAATTACCTTCGCAAGATTTCCACTGTATCTGAGAGACCGACTATCGTGGGCTTAATGGTTAAAGTCCACAAGTCAGAGAATCAAGATACAATGGTCCACAAACAAGGTATCATTGGTGACTCAGGTCAAAGGACCAACTGTGCTACTACAACGATTGAATTCCCTAGTTGACTAATAGGTATAATTACCATCCAGGAATTCTTATTTGGGTATGTTCAGTGAACTTATTCTCTAATGAGCACCCACAAGTTTGTCTTAGTGTCACCACACGAGTGAATGTGAGATCATTCACCCTCATCATATGAGCAGAAATAACTTGTGTCGATCTTATCGGATATTTAATGTCCATCTCAAATATCCTATGATCGAGAACTGTTTAAGACAAGTGACTGAGGATATTGATCTCACTATTGTAGGTGCTGAAAATTTGCTCGTGTGATTAATGTGATAAACTATGTTGTTTAGGGTAAATTAACCTATTAAAAAAATGCAACTAAGGTGCTGTGATCGCCAGAAACTTTTAACTAAAAAGCTTCAAAAGAGTTTGATCGCCTACCTGTTCAAACGCGGAAGAATGAATCCTTGGTTCCCCTCCTTCAGCCGGCTGAAGAAAGAGAGCCTCTTCTTGTTCTTTTGTTCTTGTTGTTGAATGTTGAGGATCGTCCAGAAGTTCTCCTGGCTTTTGCTTGATTTCCCTCTTTTTGATTTCTTGTTGTTGTTGTTGAATGCAGCAGACAGAGAGAGACAGAAAAATAAAGGAGAAATAATGATGAGAATCTAAATGGAAATAATATCAAATTTAACTATGATTAGAAACATGTATAAACAGCAACTCACTTGTTTAGATGGCTTTGAAACCCCTTAAGAACAGATGGGTTTTGGAGAATTAATGAGGTGGTGTGTGTTGCATGCAGTGAGTATGAGAGAATGAAACTAATGAATGTAAATGAAATTCAGATATGAAAAACTTATGCCCAGTCCAGTTGGTTGAAGCTTTGAAGGGATGAAGATCTTGAAGAAGGATGCCGACTTCTGGAAATGGCAGCGCTCCGGCGTGGTTGCTTCGATCTCCAAATTGCTATAACGCTGTGGCTCAATAATTCTCTCTTTTTTTTTTTTTTTTTTTAACTCCTTGAGATGCAAGGTATTTATAGGCATTTTCTGCGTTCGCGATTAACATAGAAAAATCTAGGATTTATCCACCTTAATCGACAGATAATCACTGATTAATTCATCTTTATCTGTAATTATCTAAAACGCGTCCACCTTGGCTGACGCCTTTCAAATTAAATTAAGATAAGGATAAATATCCGGGAAAACTTATCTTTATCTTTATTAGCTAAAACGCGTCCACCTGTGTAGACGTCTTTTACCCTAATTAAGATAAGGATAAACATCCGGAAGAGAAGTTAAAACAGCTTAGGAAACCTAAATCGCGTCAACTTTGACAGACGCCTTTTAGTTAATAAATCAATTAATTAAAATTCAAATTTAAACGTTAAAATACGAATAAACTCTAAATGGCGTCCACAAGCGTCGACGCGTTTTAGACTTTTTTCATATTTTAACTGAAATTTGAGTTAAAATCAATTCGATTGATTAACTTAAACATGTCTGTTAAACCCGACACTTAAAAATATTAATAAAAATTAATCAATGGTTAAACATCAGACCATTATGAGGCATTATTATATGATATGAAATTTACTTAAAATGACGTCAAAATTAGCGTGTCTACAGCTGCCTCACCTTGGCATCGTCTTTGCAAGGGAGTGAAATGGAATGGAATGTACTGAAAAGGTGATGCCAAGGTGTGATGAGACACGCTCTTAACATCATATGATTGGAATTTTTCTCAAAATCATCAATGAAGATAGCTCAATGAAATCAATGGAATCAATCCTGTCTGGATGAGGTAGACAAGGAAATAAAATAAGGTCGATCAACCTCCTCGGAGTGGGAAGTACCCCAGGTCATAGACACTGTAGGTTTCATCATGGGGAGCGTTTGCCAGCCAATGTGGACGTGCTGCAGCCATGATGGATCTTAAAAGAAAACAAGAAATATTGGATAAAGAGTCCAATCAAGGATAGAATTCCAAGGATATCTTCAAGCGAACCTCAAAGATAATCAAGATACTCAATTCAGAATGGAATATTTCATATCATGTTTTGATTATTTAATTAATGGTCTGAAACTTAATCAATAATTAATCCTTATCACAATGATTTCAAAGTCCTACATGATGCATGCTGGGCTAAAATATAAAGTCAAATAAAATATAAATTAATCAAGGATAATATTGTTAAATTGCCATTAATGAGTCAAGACACCAATTCTTGTAATCCAGTGCTAAGCCGAAGCTCGTTTATCCACGCACCGTTTCACAAAAGTGGAACCATCGTCCTCACTGATTAACAATCCAACGGCCTATCCGTGCAATTAAGAATTCTCTGGAATTATCACTGTTTTTGTTGTAGGGGAACTTAAATTCCAGTTTCATCAAAACCACAAGGTCCTTGATATACTCTAATAAATGCTTATCATATAGTAATGCGAATGCACATAAATTACATAAAAAAGAGTACAAGGGTAGAAATAACCGTCTTTTTAGCCACGGTGAGGACTTCTTGAACTCCCACAGTGAGATCTTCTTGATATTTTCCAGCTTTCTCAGGTTCTTTTTCTTGAATTTCCTGCAACCAAAATTGTTAGTTCCAAACAAATATTCAATTTAAAACAGAATTTCAGATAAATCACAGAATTTTGGGTAAATCATAGAAAGGCTGAAACGCGTCATGTCGCGCAGACGCCATTCAACGTTGAAACGCGTCAGTGCTCCTCGACGCCTTTCACTCACAGAAACAGGTTTCTGGCTATCCTTGTGTCCTGTATACAACTTGAACAAACATGTTAAGTATCTGTTTAGGCTTAGCCCCTTGCCTGGTTAAGTAACCGACTACTTGATCCTATCCTTGGTAGAAGGGTCAAGGGGCATAGCCTTTATTAACAAAGGTAATGAGAATAATCAAACTTAAGCAAAATGCAACATATAAGCAGACAGATGCTCGCTGAAAATAAAAGGGTTGAAACACACTAAATGCAACAAGCATATGCGAACTGAAATATTTTTGTTGTTTTGAAATATTCATTTTTGTTTGTGGTTTTGAAATATATGCCTTTTTTTTGAATTTTGACATATGTATTTTTTTTGAATTTTTTTGACATATGTATTTTTTTGAATTTTGAAACATATGTATATATTTTTTTGAATTTTTGAAACATTTGTATTTTTTTTTTTGAATTTTTGAAACATTTGTATTTTTTTGGATTTTAATTTTTGAAACATTTGTATTTTTTTTTAGATTTTTTTGACTATAAGATCAGCATGGTACTTGGATCAAAAGATCATATTCATTTATTAACTTAATTTCCAAATTGTTCTTCAACAACTTAAGTTAAACCCATCGTGTTTGAATTTGTGTTTCCGTTCGTGATCCCATTTGATGATTTGACCCTTAGTCAATCTAAACCATTCCTTAAGTTTGGAGTACATTTCTTTAGAAAGAAAAGATGAATAAGTTTAGAAAGCCCATGAGAAGGTTCCGGAGACTTAAAAAGATGTTCCTTTCCTACCCTAATATCCGTTGGGGTTCGGTCATTTTCTTCCGGGGTATTTATCGACCTTGCGTTCCCTTTCATTTCATTTCATGGCCTTGATGTAACGTTTGTAATGTAATGGCCTTCTTGATTTGACATTTGGCTTTTGCCTTGCTTTTCTTTCTTTTCTTTCGCTATTCTTCGGGACGGATCTCCCCCTTTTTTTTTATGACGGCCTCCTACTAAGATGGCGGGTATTCTTGGTAGTCTATTCTAAGCCTCGTTCCGACATCATGGGCCGAGTATAAAACAGAATTTTTGCTTTTAAAAGAATGATTTGTACTTTACACTTTCGGTCAAGCTTTTGATATCCTTTAGGACTTGTCATCTCTTGTTACTCACGAATCAAACGTGTCAGTGTGTGCATTAATGGGCTTGAAATTAAGTTATCCAGACTAATAAGGAAATTTGAGTTTATAAACTTTCTGATTCCACTGGTCTTTGTACCATATTGATCGACTATTTAACCTAAGGGTAGTATTTCTTAAGATATAAACCATTCCAGGGATGTTTTAGCTCTTCTCCTTCTGCATTAACAAGACGATAAGCATTACCAGGAAAAGCGTGCGATACAACATAAGGTCCTTCCCAGTTGGGTTGGAGCTTAGAACGCGGACCACCAGGTTTTATAAAAATTCTTTTAACAACCATTTCACCGACTTTGAACTTACGTTCAATGACTTTCTTTTGATAAAAACGTGCTAGTCTATTTTGATAAACTTTTGCATGATTAGCAGCTGACCATCTTTTCTCGTCTAAAAGTTCCAATTGAGCAAGGAGTGCTGAACGATGTTCATCAATAGAAAATTCCTTATTCAATTGTACTCTTAATGACGGTATGAGGATCTCATATGGAACTACCGCCTCCATTCCAAATGTTAAGGAATAAGGAGTTTGCCCAGTAGGCGTGCGGATTGAAGTTCGATAGGCCCATAGAGCCTCAACCAATTTTTCTGGCCAATCTGTGAATTTATTAGATTTACACGTCTTTTTGATGATTTTTATCAAAGTCTTATTAGTTGCCTCTGCTTGGCCATTGCCTTGCGGATAATAAGGAGATGAATGATGCAATGCAATTTTATACCTGTTACAGAGATCCTTCAGTTCCTGTGACACGAACTGCGGTCCATTGTCGGTGACGATGGTGCTTGGAATTCCAAATCGGGTGATGATGTTCTTCATGATGAACTTGCAGACGGTTGATGCTTTGATCTCCACGTACGCTTCAGCTTCTGCCCACTTGGTGAAGTATTCCGTTGCCGTGAGAATGAAAGATTTTTGCTTGATGCCGGAATCTGGATTACCAAGAGGTCCAATAATGTCGAAAGCCCACATGGAGAAAGGCCATGGGGAAGAAACATGATGGAGTGAAGATGCAGGAGAATGAATTTTGTCGGCATGAAGTTGACACTTAGCACACCTACGAACAAATCCTACGCAATCTTCTTCCATGGTTGGCCAATAAAATCCTTGTCTAAGGATCTTCTTTGCTAACATCTGTCCATTGACATGACCACCACAAACTCCACTATGAGCCCCTTCCATAACTTTCCAAAGCTCATCTTCGTCTAGACATCTCAGAAGAACTCCATCAAAACCTCTCTTATATAATGATCCCCCAACTAGAGTGTATCTTTGAGCAACTCTCCTGATAGCTCTCTTCTCCTCAGTTGTAGCTTCCTCAGGATATGATTGATCTTCACAATATTTTGCAATTTCATAATACCATGGCTTCTGTTCATCATCCATCTCTTCTAACAGCTCTATCAGCATGATTTCTCTTCTTTCAATGATATCTCCGTCTCTGACTTTCTTCAGCAACTTCTCCTTAGTTCTAAGGAATGAAGGATCTTTCACGGCGGGTGAAAGACGCCTATGAACTATGATCGATTCGGATTGTTTGCTGATTGGAAAATTAAGAGAAGATGCAAGTGAAGCTAGAGCGTCAGCTAAGATGTTCTGATTCCTAGGAACATGAACAAAGATCAATGTCGTGAAAAGCTTTGAGTAAGCAGAAGTAAGCTCCTGATAAGGCTTGAGCTTGGGATCGAGAGTTCGATACTTGGTCAGCACTTGGCGAAGAATCAGTTGGCTATCACCTACGATCCTGAGTTTGGTGGCACCATGGAAATGAGCAGCCTCGAGACCAGCAAGGAGTGCCTCGTATTCAGCTATATTGTTTGTAACTGGAAAATCAAGCTGAAAGGCTTGTGGAATGGTGATACCTTCAGGTGATAACAGAACAATACCGATCCCTTTTCCATGAGAATTCAGAGCTCCGTCAAAATGCAGAGTCCACATATCATCTCTGATTTGATTTACGGACATCAGTTCCTCATCCGGAAACTCTGATCGCACTGGATCAAATCTAGGAAGGGGATGATGAGCGAGATGTTCCGCTATGGCATAGCCCTTGATCGCTTTCTGTTGGATATAAGTGATATCGAATTGAGATAGAAAGCTTTGCCATCGCGCTAACCTATCAGTAAGAACAGATTTCTCCAGAAGGAATTTGATTGGATTCATCCTAGCGATGAGTTGGACTTCATGGGCCAGAAAATAATGCTTCAATTTCTGCACAACCCAAACCAATGCTGCACATGTTTTCTCCATCGCCGTATATCTCTGTTCAGCGGGGTTGAGAAGTTTAGAGAGATAGTATGCTGCCCTCTCTTTTCCTTCCTCATCCTCTTGTGCTAAGACAGCCCCCACTGCATCATCCAGGACTGAAATGTAAAGTATCAATGATTTGCCTGGAGATGGTGGTCTCAGAACAGGAGGACTTGCTAAATAGTCCTTTAATCCATCAAACGCCTCCTGACACTTATCGTCCCAATCAAATTTGACTCCCGGCTTGGTAAGCTCGTAAAACGGCTTACACCTTTGTGAGTGCTGGGAGACAAAGCGGCGAATAAATTGCAACCTCCCGATTAATCCTCTCAATTCTTTCAAGTTTTTAGGAGGTGGCATTTCTCTAATAGCCTTCGCCTTATTAGGATCGATCTCAATTCCCCGTTTACTGACGATAAATCCAAGCAATTTTCCTGAAGATACCCCGAATACACATTTCTTGGGGTTCATCTTTAACTGATATTCTCTCGATCTTTCTAACACCCTTGCCAAAACTTTGGCGTGCTCAGCCTTTGTTTTCGATTTAACCAATAAATCATCCACATACACTTCCAAGTCTATATGCATCATGTCATGAAATATTGCCATCATAGCCCTTTGATAGGTGGCTCCAGCATTCTTTAATCCAAATGGCATGACAACATAACAATATGTTCCCCAAGGTGTAGTGAATGACGTTTTCTCTTGATCTTCTTCTGCCAGCTTAATCTGATTATATCCTGAAAATCCGTCCATAAATGATAAAGTCTCATAACCAGCGGTATTATCGATGAGTACATCAATATGAGGCAATGGAAAATCGTCTTTAGGACATGCCCGATTCAAATCACGGAAGTTAATGCAAATCCTGACCTTTCCGTCCTTCTTCATAACCGGGACTATGTTGGCCACCCATTGTGGATAAAGGACAACTCTAATAAATTTAGCTTTATGTAACTTATCGACCTCTTCCTTCATCTTTAGAGCCATTTGTGGGTGGAATCGCCTTAATTTCTGTTTGACCGGGCTAACTCCGTCTTTTAATGTCAACCTGTGTTCAACCAAAGACGAGTCTAACCCTGGCATATCCTCATAACTCCAGGCGAAAGTGTCCTTATAGTCCTTTAGTACTTGTACCATTGCGTTCTCATCTTCTGAAGAAAGATTTTTACTGACGAGGACAACCTTAGGTTCGTCTTTAGTCCCTAAATTAATTTCTTTGGTGGGCTCTTCTACGGCAGCTGAGGGTTCATCAAATCTCTTTACTCCACTGGCATATGCCTCAGCCGCGTCCTCGTCATCTTCCTCTTCAACAATGGGGTCCTTTTCATGTACTAATTCATATACCCCGTACCCATCATTGACTGATTCATCGTCCATGCAATCTTCTGGCATCTGAATTGGATTTTCTAAAAGCTGAGGGATCAAAGAGCAAGAAGAGCACTTATCAGCTAAGTCCTGGAGGTATCTATCTGGAATTTGCCTACCCTTAGGCTTCCTAGACTTCCTAAACTGACTAACTTGACTAGACTGCCTAACTTCACTATCATAACCTAACGAAGATGAAGCAGGATGAAAATCCTGGGATACAGCGGAAATACAAGAGAATCCTCCCGAGGGGAGGGACAGAGTAAATCTAAAAGAGAATCTTGACCGAAGGACCCGCGTGGCGGGGTGCAATCGGACAAGTAAGATGTTTCCTCAATAAGGATTTGGGAAGAATTTGTTGCCAAATTGGCGTTTTTTTTTGGAAAATGAAAGAATTAAACATAAAGCAAGAATGAATATAAATGGGAGGAGAATCAGACGGAGGAAGAGGCACCAAGGCCAGAGGATTAGGGGGATCATATAGTAATATGTCCCAGATCAGATCATATAACCTCTCTAGATCGAGAGGAGGTTGTGGTATAATGTCCCGAGGGGACAGAGTAATCATGACGGGCGGAGCCCGTGGAATATCTTCAATTATGACCCGCGACCAAGTCGGGGTCAAAAGTAGTGTGCGAAAAAGAGTATGGAGCATGAAGACATGTGAAGGATATGTCCCCCTCCAGAGCAGATCCGTTGTGTAACCAGCTTCATAGGGGTCATCTGGTTCCCCTTTATCAGTTTCTTCAGATAGCAGTATCCGCTTGTCAAATATAGCACCAGGGCTTTCAATCAATTCATCAATTTGCGGCGGCCACTTAGGTTCTGCAGGATCCAGAAATAGTCTGTTCAGTGCAATATACAGGTCCCTCAGGTCAAACCACCTGTACCATTCACATTCAGGGTCATAAAATTTCCTCCTTTTCATAGGCCGCGGAGCCTCCAAGGATTGGTACGTAAGCAGTTCAGAGCAATGTCTGGCCAAGTCCCTCCCATATATATCATGGAAGTCAAAACATGAAGTAATGACCACCGTATTGTCATAGCTGAGTATGGGCCCTTTCACAAAATGTGTACATAGGGTCCATGTTAGGGGATCTCGGCCTTCTTTGAGTGGCGTAGACATTGCCTCCCAGATTTTCGGGCCTTGTTTGATCTCTGCTTTCTGAACCAGATCTTGCTTCAGTTTTATTGGCCTATAGCCCAGACCACTTCCAGGTGCTGCTCGATGATTTCTGACAGGAGTGGTCCTACCTTGCAATTGCGTGCCCAGACCTTTCCCAGGCTTGTAGCCGTTCTTCATCATAATCCTCCATCCTGGGGTACTCATGCACTTCCCCCTCTTGATAGCATCTAACGGATATGGAGAAATAGTGGCGGCTTTCAGAGGATCAGGCATTGGGCGGTAGACCTGTAATACCGACAGAAAAGGTTGTCGGCCAGGTAGAACAGCAGATTTAATGTTCAAGGAATGAGCAGTAGCAAGGATCGGCATGCTCGTTACTTTAATTATTCGTCCTTTGTAAGGGAATTTGAGGCATTGATGATTCGTAGAAGGAATCGCCTCGAGAGTTTTAATATAAGGACGACCTAAAATGGCATTTATGGAAGGGTCGATTTCCAGGATGTGAAATTCGACCTCTACATGACTTACAGGGCCCAGCTCCACCTTTAAATAAACCATTCCCAGAGGAGAACGGGTAGAATTGTCATATGCTGTTACTGATATGGGGCTGGGCAGCCATTTTTCTTTAGGCACACCACATAACTCCAGGGTCTTCGGAGGTAAAACATTAATCGAAGCCCCTGTGTCGACCAGGCATGCATCCACGGCCTTCTTACAGATGTTAACTGTGATACTCAGAGCCATGCTTCTGGCTGCTGGCGGTGCTAGTTCCGATGTATGAAATGTTATAGAGGGCTGATCCCCCTGAGGAACTAGTAATGCTGCAATCTTCTCTACCGGCACGTCTTCATTGACCATCACCTTCTGCAGATATTCCATTAAAGCTTCTTGGTGACTTTTGGATCTCTTGATTAATTCTAGTATAGTGATCCGTGCCGGTGTCCGATCCAGGTGTTTCAACAGGTCATATTGAGTGCCTGGTGCACTCTCTTCATTATGGGCTTCCTCAGTCGGCTGTGATGGGCCGTCTCTGACGGTAGACTGAGGAAAGACCTTGTTGAAAATCCTTCCACTCCGGAGCGCGTGTTCCTCAACCGTGGAGGATCCGGGTGACACCTTAAGTACCGCAGAGTTGGATGGTGCGGATGGCGTAGAAGGTTGGTAGGTAGGTGATGGCGTAGGGCTAGGCGTAGGGTTAGGTGGTGATGGCGTGGTGCGGATTAAAGGCCTAGAGGGTTGGATGGTGGATGGGTAAGTGGTTGGTGAAGTGGGGAATGGTACGCGTAATAGCGGTCTAGATGGTAAAGGCATATCTGGATAAGTGGTGGTGGTAGTGGGTGAAGTAGGAAACGGTATGCGTAATAGTGGCCTAGATGGTAGGAGGGGTGCGTTATTGGTTTGCGGGGGGCTATATGATGGAGGCGTAGTGGTGCGGGGCGTAATGGGTCTAAGAAAGGCGGGTAGTGGTAATGGGTTATTGGGTGTGGGCGAGTGGTATGTAGGTGTGGGTATGGGGGTAATGGTAACAGGTTGTGGCCTTGGTATGTGGATGGTACGGCGTGGTGGTCGCTCTGCGGTACTTTGAACGTGACCCGTTGAACAAAGAGAGGAAGAGTCCTCTACTCTCCATTGCTGCCCACGACCAGCCTCAGACTGGCTGTTCGTCAAGATGGGAGCAACCTGGTTTTGGTTCTGATGCTCCGGGAGTGGATTCTGCACTATACCCATGTTGGGTGGTGCTACTGCCTGTGCCGGTGGTCTTGCTTGCTGCTGCTGCTGCTGCGGTCTCCTCGCCTTCAGGGCTGTTATGTACTTCTTCATTTCCTCCCAGTCTATGCCGCCCTGCTCATTGAGATCATGGATATAATCTCTGAATTGGAAGCAGGTGTCAATGGTATGCCCAGGTTGTCTGTGGAAGTAGCAATACCTAGACGTATCGGCATTTTGAGGCCAGACGGCCTTCTCTCTCGGCAAAGCTAAGGCATTGGCTGCCATTAAAGCGCTGAAGATATCCGCCAAGGATTCTGGGAGGGCCGGGTACTCTGCCCTTTTCGGGCCTGGAGGTCTCCTTTGTTGGTTGTAGTCACCAGGAGGAGGGACATTGTGGTACGCCGGCGGTGCACGCGGCTGGTACTGTGGCTGTTGCTGTTGCTGCTGATGTGGCTGCTGATACTGCTGTTGCCGTTGCGGCTGTTGCTGTAGCTGTTGCTGTAGCTGTTGCTGATTCGGCTGCTGGGGCCGCTGGTACTGCTGTTGGTAATAGGAGTTCTGCTGTTGCCTGTACCCCTGCTGGCTCGGCTGTGGTGGCCTCTGGTACTGCTGATTCCTCACAAACTGGGGCGAGTTATTGTTCATAGTACTGACCTGCTCGTGAGAGAGCGTGCCCTCAGTAGTTGGACCTGAGCTAGGAGAATTTGACACTGCAGGCTTCCGAGGCGGAGGCCTGCTAGGTCTGTGAGGATCAAAGACGCTAGAGAACGTAGCGTCCTTGAAAGCATTCTGGCAGTACCGTGCCCTTTCATAGAGCTCTGCCATGTTCGTCAAGTTGTTCAAGGAGAGGACTAGCTTGAACTGGGGGGTGGCGTTAGAAATCAACATTTTCACTTGTTCGGATTCGGACAAGTGATCTTTCACTTTTTCAGCCAGGCCCCGCCACCTGTCAGCAAAACTGACAAACTCCTCGTCCGGTTTCATCTTTTCTGCAATAAGATCCGTGATAGACAAGGAGGGTGCGACTCTGTCCTGGTATCGTTGGATAAATTTACGTGAAACGATACCATAATCCTCTACTTCTGAGGGTTCCAGAGAAAAGAACCACTCGAGGGCTGGTCCCTCTAGGGATCTCCTGAACAAGAAAGCCAATGACCTCTTATCATTCTGCCAGAAAGAGGATTCGTACATGAACTCCTTCAGGTGCGTAAAGGGGTTACCAGTACCGTTATACTTTCGATACACTGGCATTTCAGAGGGTGGCAGATGGAACACTGGCAGGCTCGGCAAATTGATTTCCGGCACAGCTTTAACCCCCATCATTTTCTGAAGATTGTTGAACTGTTCATCCATGCGCTCCATCTTGGCCAGCAACGTCTGCGTGGTTAGATCTGCCTGGGGAGGAGGAGGGGGAGGAAGTACCTGATAGGCCTGCTGCCTAGAGTACGTTGGACAAGGAGGATAATAAGGATGAGGTCCGGCAGAGCTTCCGCCATGCCCGAGGGCATTTTGGTAAATAGGCGTCTGCGGTCTAGCCGGTTGCCTGGATGAAGAAAGTTGTGGCCCAGTTGGCCGAGAAGTAAGATGAAGGCCTTCCATGGCCTGTTGGATATAAGGAGGAGGAGGAAGAGGTTGTTGAGGAACAACGGGGGGAGCCACAGGGTTCGGCTCAGCAGGCTGCATGGGTGCCTTCCCCTTCAAAATGGACTGGATCGCCTCGAACTGCTGAGGGTCCAGTCGGGAGGCGAGAACTTCCAGAGCATTGACAAGATCCGTAGGATCGGAGGATGAGGGATCATACTGATTCATGTCCCCCTCAAAGTCAGGATTGGGAATCGCATATTCATGCGGAGGAAGATCATGATATTGATCGTGCGGATTAAAAAGAGGAGTTCGTACATTCCCGTCATGTCGAACTGGAATGGGTACAGAATTACGAGAGGCATCAGCATCTCTCCCGTTCTCGTAGTTGAAATCAGAATTGCGAGGGGCATTAGCATCTCCCTCGTAGTTGATAATGGCGTCTTGGGCCATACTCAAATCTCTGCCTGATCGCAGCAACATTATATTAGATTCTCTTTTCAAAAAATTTAATCAAACAAGTTGTGCAGAGATTAATCAAACAAGTGGATGCTTAACGTGATTTCAGGATTCCTTGTTGAGTTATTTGAATTGGATTAAACCACAATTTCGCTCAGGGAAGGATCCTAGTTTCAGTTTGATTTCCACCGTTATTCTCTAAGGTTTTTCTCTCACAACGCTCTCGGAATCTAGCCGGGACTTCAATTGGTACAACCAGCCCGATGATCAAGGAGGAATACCTTGATTTTGGGGACTTATGGAGGTCTTAACGTCAACTTCTCTAGTCTGATCAAGGGACCAACCCAATCAGAGAGAGTTGCTAACGTCGAGTAATGTGTTCCTAAGAAAAGGAGGGTTTTAGCCTCAATGCATATGCCCTGCGACCTGGATGGCCTCTAATGCTTAATAGAGTAATGTGTAGCTAGCACTCAACATAGAAATCTGGAAACTGAAAAATAATTAAGAAACTGTCTGAATCGCGTCGATGATAGTCGACGCTATTCAGAACAGAACTTAATTCTTTCGCAGAGAACAGATGCAAACAGCAGAGAGAACCTGGAAAATAACTAAAAACTGCCTGAATAGCGTCGATGATGGTCGACGCTATTCAACACAGAAGTTAATTATTTCACAGAAACAGATGTAAACGACAGAGAGAATCTGGAAGCTAAAAGGCGTCTAGGAGCACTGACGCGGTTTCGAAACGCGTCGCTGTTCCTGGACGCTTTTTAGTTCGCAGAAACAGATTTCCAGAAGGATTTTCTGGGTCGGATCCTCCTTAAACAGGAAAAAATGCAATAAACAATCGACTCATGCAAAGATTTTTAGTTTCAGATTTTAAACAGGATGGTTTACTATCTAAACAACTAAGAAATCACTCAAACACACAGCATTTTATCACCAAAACAGCTTTTTAAACTAATCAAAGGGGAGGCAAGATCTTGCCACTGGGGTGTGCACGTGGTGCACGAGGGAAATTAAACAAACTAAACACTCACCAATTGGTGAGGATGTGTCGAAAGACACAAGTGGTGCACCGTGGGTGCCCGGTATGGTAATAGCAAGAACAAAAGAAATTAAAAGACGGCGAGACCAAGTCCCACCGTGATCGCCAAAAGAGCTGTAGGTGCTGAAAATTTGCTCGTGTGATTAATGTGATAAACTATGTTGTTTAGGGTAAATTAACCTATTAAAAAAATGCAACTAAGGTGCTGTGATCGCCAGAAACTTTTAACTAAAAAGCTTCAAAAGAGTTTGATCGCCTACCTGTTCAAACGCGGAAGAATGAATCCTTGGTTCCCCTCCTTCAGCCGGCTGAAGAAAGAGAGCCTCTTCTTGTTCTTTTGTTCTTGCTGTTGAATGTTGAGGATCGTCCAGAAGTTCTCCTGGCTTTTGCTTGATTTCCCTCTTTTTGATTTCTTGTTGTTGTTGTTGAATGCAGCAGACAGATGTAGGCGCCCGGAACGTTCCCCCTTTCCCGTCGCAGCAGCGACGAAGCTTTGGAATTCGGGGTTCTTCCCGTCCGTCTCAGCATTGGCGATTCAGTAGAAGGGTTAGAGTATAAAGAGTGATCGCCAGGAGCATTACCTTTGGGTTCCTGTGCTCCGCAGGGGTGTAGAAGGTGATCGCGATTTTGGTGAGAGCGGGAGACGTCAGTTCCTCCTTCTCTTCCTCCGGCCGGCCAAAGGGAGAGAGCCCGGTACTCTGCACGCGTTTAGGTGGTAAGGATCCCTGAAAAGAAAAGACCAGACGAAGAAGAACCCGATTAAAACTTTAATGTGCAAAATCTATCCATACAGATGCAGAAAACTAACTAAAATCAGTGGGAAACGCACCGGACGGGTGGTGGGGAGGGAAGGTGACCATATGTTATGGCCACCCACCTCCCGTTTTTTTTTTGGAACCTCTGTAGAGGTAAGGATTACTGAGTCATCCTACGTGCATGCATGCAAATGAAGAGGAGTTGTGTGTGGGGGGAGTGGAGTGGTATCACTAATGCAATGGAATGAATAAGAAAAGGTAAAAGGGAAAGGTTAGAAAGGCAAGCCCGTTTCCAGATGTAGCCTGAGCTTTCCTCCTTGGAGTATCCTCGAGCTTCTCACCAGAAGACCCCTCTCTGCCCAAAGAATCCTTCTTCTTCTTAACCTCTCACCTCTAACCTCTGACCTCTTTCAAAGCCTTTCTCTCCTTTTTTAGTCCCTCCCCCCCTGCTCGCGAGGATGTGGGGGGTTTAAATAGATGAAGGGAAAAAAAGAGAAAACAGGGGTCTAAATCCCCGTAAATCACCCTTCAACCAATGGGAAATGGTCAAGGGTCGGAGGTAGTGGTCGTGGCAGTCGCCGGAGTGGGGAGTGGTCGGAGTAGTGGGGAACGAGGGCGGTGAGTGGAGGAGATCGTGGGGAAGACGGAGTCAAGGGAGTGGACGGCCAGGTGACGTGCCTTCCATTCTTGAGGTGGAAGGCGGCCCGGCTGGCCTTCGAAGGGGGTGGAAGGCGAGGGGTGGCCTTCGAAGGTGGTGGAAGGCAAGGGGTGGCCTTCGAAGGTGGTGGAAGGCAAGGGGGCTGGCCTTCCACGAAAAGTTGGTAAAAAGTGCAAAGGATGGCGAAAGAGGTGGACGGCAAGGTGGTTGGCCTTCGAAGGGGGTAGAAGGCGGGGGGTGGCCTTCGAAGGTGGTGGAAGGCAAGGGGTGGCCTTCGAAGGTGATAGAAGGCAAGGGGGCTGGCCTTCCACGAAAAGGTGGTAAAAAAGTGAAAAAGGTGGCTAAAACGGAGGAAGGCGAGGTAGCTGGCCTTCGAAGGTGGTGGAAGGCAAGGGGTGGCCTTCGAAGGTGGTGGAAGGCAAGGGGGCTGGCCTTCCACGAAAAGGTGAAAAGGATTGGAATTTGGTTGATGGGCCTGGCTGGTAGTGGGCTTAAATGGCTGAAATGAGTGGATTTATGATGACGGGCTGATGGTGGAGGGGATTTATGACCAAAAGGCTGGTCCAAAATCGGTGTCTACAAATGCCCCTCCGGGACACCTGTTTTGCAGTGGAGGGAAACGGAATGATAAATAGGTGTTCCGGAAATTCGGAGCTGATTTTGGACCGCCTGGAAAATGAATGAGCTTTATCCAAGGATGGTATGCGAATGTGGCAAATGCATGAAAGCTAGCTATTTGAGTTGCAAGATTGGTTTAGGAAAAGGAACAAGGTTCAATACTAGAGAATCACAGTCCGTGGGACCCTCGGGTGCTGGGACCGCGAGGCCTTGGTGTACCAGAGTATAGCGATCTGGCCCAAGGGGATCTCGAGCATGAAAGGTGTAGGAGTGTGACTTGAAGAACTCTCAACACAACGGGCGCGCGGTGGCCTGGCGCATCGTGGGATCGCCAAGTGAGAGACTCTCAAGCACACTTGCTGAAAAAAGTAGAAAAGGGTCTTGCAATTCAACAGGCTAACCGACGTACGATTGCCAGAATCACAGATCAGTGATGGGTTAAGCAGAGTGATGAAATTATGGTCATTGCCCCTAGGGCGAGGATGAATGTTTATGCCAATGCATGCTGGGTTAAAATTTAAAAAACAAATTCCTAATGCAATTTAATGCAGACAGGAGGAATTTATTGGCCAATCGAATAACTTGGGGAATATAGACTCCTCATTGTTTTGTTTAAAGAGGAACTCAGAGTCTATATGCCCAAAATTATTAGCCTCCTGTGTTTTCGATGCTATTTGCCTCCGATTCCCTGCAGCTGCAAGAACGCACATCAGCAACGTTCATATTTTCAGTAATCACAACATTACATATCAAATTGCAGGAAAATAAGAAGCAAACGTTTTGTTTCGAGTCGAAGCCGATATGGAAGATATGGCTATTCTATTGGTAGAATGCCAATCCTATATGGCTTCGACTCGAATTCCGAGATGGGCCATTAATTCATTGATGAATGTGGTCACCTTAATTATGGGGTGAGATTACCTCCTTGAAGAGAGGGGAGAGAGGCATCTTGTCCTCTCGTGGGCTTTTCTTTCAAAGTGATAGAAGGCCAAGGGCTTGCCTTCCACGAAAAGGTGGAAGGCAAAGGGCTTGCCGTCCACAAAAGGGAAAAGAAGGGGATGTGGATGCCTTTCCGTCTTTTGCGGAGCGTGGAAAGTGTTGGGGTTATCCCGAGATAATAAAAGGATTGTTGTTGCGGGGTCCTCTTCTAGAATTCCACTTTTCCTGTGCAAGGATGGCCTCGTCTTCTACTTCTGTTACTGCCAGAGGACCTGAAGTTTTGTCTGATGTGGATGGCCACCTGAGCAACCTGGTGGCCCACGGGCAGGTATGCTAGGACCTTTATTTGCCTCGTCTCTCCTTTCTTTTTATGTTGATTTTTTGATTACCTTGCAGCCTCTCCCAAAGTTCCCAGATGCTAGGCATATCAGCAAATATGCCTGGCTTGCAGCTCTGTTGGAGGTGATAACGTTGAGCATGAGGGTGTACATGCACCGATGGAACCTGACACGCTCCATCGTGTTTGCAAAGTGGTTTACTGCCATCCACTGGCACTGGGAAGGATTGGGCGCGCTGCTGGAGTTGTGGCACCCGGAGACCCACACCTTTGTGTTCAGGGAGTTCGAGGCAACAGTCTTACTGGAGGAGGTGGAGACCTTCTATGGTTGGGAAGACCTAGCCGCTGGTGATCCCTCTAGCTTGCCTTCGTGGGAAGAGACCTTTGCTGACATTGTGCAAGATAAACGGGAAGCATGCCGTATGACCAACAGCCGGGGGATTCTTGTTGACCGCCTTGCATACTGGTTGATCCGAGAAATTAAGCGCAAGGTGGTCGATCCTGAAAGGCTGATGCGAGGTGTGTGCTTGGTTCTTGGGGGAGTCCTGTGGTTCCCTACTACAGGCTCGGTGCTAGAAAAGGAATATGTGAGCGTGCTGAATTTACTGCAGAGAGGCCACTCTCTTGCCCCGGTGATCTTGTCACACCTGTACGGCGGACTCAGCCATATGAGCATGGGGCGATCTGCGAGAGGAAGTTTGTTCACTTTGCAACTATGGATGGAAATGCATGTATCCTTCGACTTTGATAAAAGTGTAACCTCTGCTTCAAGAATATTTCAGCACAGTGCGTGGTATCCTGCACGCTCACTTCTTGGCCCCGAGGATCAAGTCAGGTGTCTCACGGCTCACCTGAAGACGCGGGATGACTGGCGTGATTACCTAAACTTCCTGCCTGTTGAGAACTTCATCTTCGTCCCAATGATCCTTCGGAACACGGAGTTTACCACGAGGGCTTCTCGCGACCGTGAGCTATGGCTGATTGGCCCCGATGAGCTGGTTGTGTATCAGGGACATCGCTGTCATCTTTAGATTGGTATTCCCAGACAAGTACCATTCCCTGCCTTACATGATACCCTGATCGTGCCGCGACACACTGGGTATGCGAGAGAGGTTCAGGCCATAGACCGGCTTCGACGTGCATGGCGGCGTCACTCCCGGTTCACCAAGGCATGTTTAGACGTAGCAGAGACTTCAGGGGAAGTCGCAAAATATGTAGGCTATTTAGCCAATATCCGTCCTGCTGTCTGTGCCTTTTTTATGGGGCGCAGAGCTTTGGAGTAATGTAGCCTTCAATTTTCAATGAATAAAATCTTATTGTCCCTGAAATTTCTTTTGCACATGTGAGCAATCTGCCTCTGAATGACTAACTTTCTGTTTAATAGACTCCGGATGGGCAGGCTCCTGGAGAGCCGGCGGGCGGCCAGCAAGTGGCCGTCCACGCTGGTGACGGACGGCCAGTGCATGGCCGTCCAACCCTGCGGACGGCCAGCACGTGGCCGTCCATGGGCTGGCGGACGGCCAATGCGTGGCCGTCAAAGCCTGCGGACGGCCAGCACGTGGCCGCCCATGGGCTGGCGGACGGCCAATGCGTGGCCGTCCAAGCCTGCGGACGGCCACGTGGCCGCCCATGGGCTGGCGGACGGCCAATGCGTGGCCGTCCAAGCCTGCGGACGGCCAGCACGTGGCCGCCCATGGGCAGGTGGACGGCCAATGCGTGGCCGTCCAAGCCAGCGGACGGCCAGCGCGTGGCCGTCCTCATGGGGTTTAACAGGACTTAACCCGGCCCTCTCTTCTTTTTCTTCTGCGCTCTTCACCTGTTCTTTTTTCTTCTTCTCTTGCTCTTCTTCTTCTTCTCCTTCGTCCGACCTTCGGAAGTGGACGTTCATGGCGAGGGTGTGGCTCCCCCGCGCTCTTAGGAGTAGGAGGGCCAGCGGCGGCGAGGGAGCGGGTCCGAGTGGCGGCGGCAGCGGCGACGGAGAGGAAGTCATCCGCGCAGGCGACGCCGTGGACACGTACGGAGGTGAAGAAGACGCTGCCAGCGGCAGCAGCGGTGGTGGCGGTGGTGCCGGAGAGGAAAGAGAAGAGGAGGCGGCAGCGGGAGACGAGGAAGACGAAGGTGATGGCGATGGAGAGGAAGAGGAGGGAGGAGGTGAAGGTGATGGAGAGGACGGCGGCGGCGACGAGGCGCCTCCGAAGAGGAAGGTGAGCTTCTCACTTTTGATTTCCTGGGAAGCGAAGGGAGGGCGGCCGGTGGAGGAGCCGTCCACGCAGACGGACGGCGGACGGGCCTGCCGTCCGCCCGCGCGGACGGCAGACGGACCTGCCGTCCACCCGCGCGGACGGCGGACGGGCCTGCCGTCCGCCCGCGCGGACAGCGGACGGGCCTGCCGTCCGACCAGGTGGAGGCTCGATTGGTTTATGCCCTAATTTGCTGATCTTGTTTTGGATTTTTCTTTCCAGGGTCCTCAGAGGGTCCGAGGCCGTGTTTCATGGGAGCTGGTCTGGGCCTGGTATCATGCACTGCCTGATCAGCTGATCTTCCAAGTGGATGCTTTTGGATTTGGGCCGCTGTTCCGGGTCCGACCGTTTATGGTGGATGCGTCCTTCTTGGTGGCTCTCAGGGAGCGCTGGGATGACAGATGCAGGGCCTTCGTCATGCCTTGGGGACATATGCTGCCCACACTGGAGGACGTCTCCTTCTTGACGGGTCTGCCGGTTATTGGGGATCCAGTAGTGGGCCCCGAGCTTAGGGACTACAGGCAGTTGTCCGATCGACTGCTAGGCGAGGGATATTACAGGACCCAGGGGGCACTGTCCCACATTCCTCTTGGGTACTTCGCCCGATCTGTGGGTCTGAGCCAAGTGAGGCGGATGCCGAGTGAAACCCTGGAGGCTTTTGCAGAGAGAGTGGAGACACTCCTAGACTTGGGTGGTCGATCGGACGATGAGAACCTGCGGATCTTCCTCCTGTTCTTCTTTGGGAGATTGTTGTTTGCCACAGCTTCAGATAGAGTTAATCTGAAGTATTTGCCCCTACTGGAGGACCTTCAAGCGGCGAAGAAGATGGCGTGGGGAGCTGCTATGCTAGGTCATCTTCTCTCCCACCTGGTGAGCTACCGCCAGGGTTCTGGCAACTTGGGTGGGTTCACCCCTTTTCTCCAGGTAATCATCTTAGCCGTGATTTTTCATTCCTTTTGTTGATTCGTACTGACTGTGCTAACTCTTGCAGATCTGGGGTTACACCCGCTTTCCCATTGGCCGTGGGAACGTCTTGGCGGATCGTGAGGGATGGACCCCTCTGATGGCACGGTGGGAGGTGACCCGGGACTATCGTCCGGTGTCGTACCGTGTGGAGGGTATCCGTGCTCAGCTTGACACCTTCCCTCCTCATATGGTGAGTGACTTGATATATATTGTGCACTTGAGCAAGTGACTAGGCCTAATTCTTTGTTCCATTCAGGTGGTGTGGATGCCATATGCAGAGGAGGACCTGGCCGATCATCCGTGGGTGTCCCAGAGCCTTTCTCAGTTCCGGCGGGAGGTGCCCCTGATGTGCGTGAACATTTGTGACGGCCTCTTTGTCCGGATGGCGTACCGCACATGGGGATGGCATCAGCCTCTCCTCGTCTATCCAGGTTATCCTGATACGAACCGAGGTCGCCGCCGATCTTCTGCTATTGGTCAAGATTGGCGAGTAGTGAGGCAGGCTGAGATTGCCATATGGCACCGTACCGGGGATGCCTTGCAGGAGGACAAATCTCTGCGGAACAGCTTCAAGTATTTGGGAGATTATTCCCGGCGGTACTCAAACCGCATGTTTCTGGATACACGGCGGGTATGTCACTTTAACCCTTCAGTTTCTTGTGCTTAAATTCTCTCTGGACTAATCTTAGTGATATTCTTGTAACAGATGCCTGAGACTGAAGCTATCGAGATCTTGAAGAGTCAGAATGAGCTTCTGGTTTTGCAGACGAGTGATCTGCTTACTCAGATTGGAGAATTGGTAAGAAGTCTGAATTTTGAGTTAAGATGCAACATTATCCACCTTATCTTTGTGAAAACCTTTGTGACGCAGAGGGAGGCGCTGATCCGCCATGGGCTGCGAAGTGATCCATGTGCAGGCTCATCATCCCAGGGGCCAGCTGCCCCAGTTGATTGTGAGACGAGATTGCAGGATGCTCTCCGCCGGGCAGAGGCCCGAGAGGCCGATTTGGCACAGCAAGTGAGACTTGTTCTGCATTTGTGTTCTAATGATTGAGCATGTCTGACCCCGAATTTCTTTTGCAGCGCCAGGAGTTGGAAGCTGCCCTGGCGAAGGCGCAGGAGTTGGAGAACCTCAATCAGCAGTTGAGAGATCAGGTTTTGGAGGAACGGACGACGAGGGCCAGGACGAGTGAGGGATCCCACCCGGACGTGTACTGGGAGGGTAAGATGGCTGGCCTGCAGGAGGAGCTGGTGAGATCGCAGACAGAGGTGCGGGAGCTTGATTTCAAGTACCGAACCCTATGGGACCGGGTGATGAAGAAGGGGCGAGAACGAGCCATGAGATCCGGCACTCAGAGTCCAGGGGCTCGTCCCCCCATTCCTGCCCCGTCAGCTGGCCAGGCCCCTGCTGGGAGTTCTGTCTTCAGAGACCTCGACTCCCTGCTAGCTGAGGATGCGTGGAGAGCATTACGACCCACGGGCTCATCGGGGTCTATGCGCCCAATTTCCGGACATCGTCGTGCTCGCGAGGAGGATGCCGAGAGCCAGATGAGGCACCCCTCTCGGGATAGGAGAGATGATGAGGCAGAGGAAAGGGGAAAGGGTTGAGAGAGAGCAGGCGCAGGGGCATGCCCCTGTGTTGTGATGATGTATGATGTTATGCTTGCACATTTCTATATTTACATGGGCACTTCTTTGTTCCGCTTCTTGTTTGGACCTGTGATTGCCTGCATGCACAACATTAGGGAAAACTGTTAGTAGTATCTGTTTTCGGCCCCTTGCCCAGAAAAGAGCAACTACCTTTTCCCTAGCCTTCGCGTAGGGTCAAGGGGCCGTGTCCTACTAACCAGACAAATGGAGAAATATGAATGCGTCATGCAAATGCAAATGATGTTAACAAATTGGATGTATGATAAACCATGTTTTGTTTCCGTCTATCTGGTGATTGCCCAAAGTCAGCCTAGTCACATGATAAAAAAGGAAATGCACACTCAACTCCCCAGGCATCCTAAGCTCACATCTAGATTGATTTGGGCCTCTAGACTCCTCAAACTAACCTTGACCGGTTAAGACTCATACTGATGACAATACCGTCATGCCATGCTTAGGCTCCCAGCTGCTTCCGACCACCAAGTTTGCCCAAAAAGTTTTCGAGGTAAATGATTTGCCCGACCCGGGTCTCCTTCCTCACAATCTAGAAGGTATATGATGGAACACCTTGGAACCCTAACGGTCAACCGCGCGACGCTGACCCGGAATCAGACGCCGTCGCACCGATTGGTGACGCGCATGCATTGACCTAAGCCCGAAGTTGTAAGAGTACGCATTGAGATTATGGTTAAGAAATTAGTTCACCAGAAACATCGACATTACTCTTCACCCATTTTGGACTCCTGTGATCATGCGAGCATGTGACGATTTTTGAAAACGAACCATCTTTAAAATGATGTTCAGTCTTTAGATAGTTATCTCGTGCTGAACCTTGGGGGAGAAGAAGTGAAGAAATTGTGGGGACAAACTTCGCAGGAGGATCGACAAAACCGTTAAAAGGGGGAGCTGTGACAAAACGGACCCCTTTTGACCTCTTAGATGCCCCTATTTTTGACTTTTCAGGCCTTTGCTAGATTTCATGGCCAGGCACGGTCACGACCAGGCTTTTTTCCATGATTGCTTGAACCCCTTTTTCTTTTGTTCGTATTTTTTTCCGCTCTTGACATTTATTGGGGTTATTTGATATTCCGCCTGCGGGGACACTGCCCTCTTCACGTGCTCTGGTCCTTTTCATTTCATTTCTGGGCCCTTTCTTTTTTTGTTGAGGGGTTACATCTATCGGGTTGTTGAGGAACCGCAATTTGCTGAGCTCGACCGTTTAAGGGCGTCAACTGTCCTGATCGGTCGAGAGACGAAGAGCAAAGGTTGCATTTGACAGTGCACTAAAGACTTGGAATTCATTTTAAATAGGTTCTCTTTGAAAATCGTGCAGGTGTGTGCATCTCATGATGAGCATAGGGATCCGTATGAAAGTAAAGTAGACACGTCCAAGCTTCTGGTGAACCAAAATCTTAGCCGAATCCTAATGTCAACCCAACCTATCATGCGACTAGACCTAGACAGGGGGTAACGTGGCAGTCACCAGACAGTTGGATTTTGTGTTTTTTGATTTTTTTGTCATTTTCATTAAAATATGTACATATTTACAAATATTTTTGATGGTTTTTTTGGGTATTTGATTTTTTTGAGATTTCTATTTTTGATTTTTTTTTGTGTTTTCATGGATAAAACCTCTTCAAATACACCCCGTTCCATGGGTGGGGCAGCTCCTCTCCTTTCTCATTGATTAAGCGGTAAGCATTACCTGAGTATGCTTCCTTGATTACAAATGGACCTTCCCAGTTTTCTTGCAGTTTGCTCCTGGGACCAGGAATTTTGATCATTTATCTTTTAAGAACCATCTCCCCAATTCCGAACTTTCTTTCAAGAACCTTTTTTGCATAGAATCTTGCAATCCTATTTCTGTAAACCTGGGCGTGATTTGCCGCCATCATCCTTTTTTCGTCTAACAGTTCCAGTTGGGTTAGCATGGCGTTACGACGCTCGGCGTCACTAATTCCATTGTCCAACTGCACTCTTAGAGAAGGGAAGAGAATCTCATATGGAAGTACCGCATCTGTTCCGAACGTGAGTGAATAAGGTGTTTGTCCGGTAGGGGTTCGGACGGAAGTACGGTACGCCCAGAGAGCCTCTACTAGACGATCAGGCCAGTCTGAATAATTATGCGATCTGCAAGTTCTTTTAATGATTCGAATGAGGGTTTTATTGGTGGCTTCAGCCTGACCATTTCCTTGTGGGTAGTAAGGCGAAGAATGATGCAAATTGATGCCATACTTACTACACATGTCCTGGAGCTCTTGGGAGATAAACTGGGGTCCATTGTCGGTGATGAGGTCGCGCGGCGTCCCGAACCTGGCAAGGATGTTGCGCTTGATGAATTTAACCACCGTGGATGCTTTGATTTCTGCAAATGCTTCCGCTTCAGCCCATTTAGTGAAGTATTCAGTGGCGGTTAGGATAAATGATTTCTTTTTTGTTTCACCCGATCGATCTTCCAGAGGTCCTATAACGTCGAATGCCCACATGGCGAAGGGCCACGGGGAAACGATGGATTTGAGAGATGAAGAAGGTGCATGAACCTTGTTAGCATGTAACTGGCATTTCAGGCACCTTCGAACGAATATGGAACAATCGGCTTCCATTGAAGGCCAATAATAGGACATGAGGAGCTTCTGGGCTAAGGCACGACCATAGACATGACCGCCGCAATCACCGGCGTGAGCTGCTTCTATGACATGATGAATTTCGGTATCATCTAGACACCGGAGAAGTACTCCGTTAAAGGATCTCCTGAAAAGGCGGCCGCCTACGATAAGGTATCGCTGAGATGCACGGCGGATGGCCTTACAATCAGAAGATGTAGCATAAGACGGGAATGACCTATCGCGGAGATAGTTCATGATATCAAAATACCATGGATTCCCATCATCCCAATCAGGGGTGAGTTCATCCGTGATAGCGGAGATATGCTCGGATGGGCAGAGGAATTGCTGGAACCAAGGGTCCCGGAGGGAAGGCAGATCTTGCTTGTGTAGGGTGATGGTGGCTGAGCCTTCGGGTGCCGGAATCTCTAAAGCTGATGATAGAGAGGCCAGGGCATCTTCTAGGATATTCTGAGACCTAGGCACATGCACATAGGTGATCCTTCTGAAACGCCTAGTAAGGGACTTCACCAACTCCTGATATGGCTTCAGTTTTGAATCCCGAGTTTGGTACTTGCCCACGGTTTGGCGGAGGATTAGTTGAGAGTCTCCAATTATCCTCAATTCTAGGACATTAAGAACCAACGCCAATTTTAAGCCAGCTAGGAGAGCCTCATATTCAGCAACATTATTGGTTACTGAGAAGGAGAGTTGGCAAGCATGCGGAATACTTACCCCTTCTGGAGATACGAGGACCACTCCTATCCCACTGCCTCGGGAATTAAGTGCCCCGTCAAAATGAAGGACCCAGGATGGAGTATCATCCACTATTAAGCCTAATTCCTCATCCGGGAATTCCTCGTTGACGGGTGAAAATGTGGGCAATGGGTGATGAGCTAGGTGCTCGGCAATTGCTTGCCCTTTCACAGCCTTCTGATTTACATAAGTGATGTCGAATTGATTTAAGAAGGTCTGCCATCGCACCAGCCTATCTATTACAACTGGCCGCTCTAGCAGATATTTGATCGGGTCCATTCTTGCTAGAAGTTTTACCTCGTGGGCGAGGAAGTAGTGCTTCAGTTTCTGCACTACCCAGACGACGGCCGCACATGTCCTTTCCATGGCAGTGTATCGCTTTTCGGCATCATTGAAAAGCTTGGACAAATAGTACACTGCCCTTTCCTTCTTCTCGTCGTCTAATTGAGCCAATACTGCACCAGCTGATTCTTCAGTAGTGGAGACATATAGCAGTAGAGGCCGCCCCGGGATAGGAGCCATAAGGACTGGAGGGTGGAGGAGGTAACCCTTCAATTCGTCGAAGGCCTTTTGACACTTATCACTCCAAATGAACTTTGCCCCTCCTTTTAATAAATCGTAAAAGGGTTTGCATCTCACAGAGTGTTGAGATATGAACCGTCTGATGAATTGCAAACGGCCGATGAGACCCTTTACATCCCTGACATTCTTAGGTGGGGGCATTTCCACTATTGCCTTCACTTTGTCTGGGTCAACCTCAATCCCTCTTCTACTCACCATGAATCCTAGCAGTTTTCCAGAAGAAACACCAAATACACACTTCTTTGGGTTCATTTTTAACTGGTGCTCCTTCGATCTCTGCAATACAGCCCTAAGGATTTGAGCGTGCTCCTTCCTCGTTTTGGATTTCACCAAGATGTCATCTACATAGACCTCCATATCAATGTGAATCATGTCATGAAAGATTGCCATCATAGCCCTTTGGTAGGTGGCTCCAGCATTCTTAAGTCCAAATGGCATGACCATGTAGCAATAAGTTCCCCATGGAGTTATGAAGGATGTTTTCTCCTGATCTTCCTCAGCTAGTCTGATCTGGTTATACCCTGAAAACCCATCCATGAAGGATAGCATCTCAAATCCAGCCGTGTTATCAACCAGCAAATCTATATGAGGTAGTGGGAAATCATCCTTTGGGCAAGCTTGATTGAGGTTGCGAAAGTCTATGCAGACTCTAACCTTTCCGTCCTTTTTTGCCACAGGGACGATATTAGCTACCCACTTAGGGTAGAGCACTACCCGGATGAACTTAGCCTTGTGTAATTTGTCAACCTCTTCTTTTACTTTAAGTGCTAATTCCGGTTGTAGCCGTCTCAACTTTTGTTTTACGGGTTTGGCATCAGGTTTGAGGATTAGCCGATGTTCTACCAGTTCTGTGTTTAATCCAGGCATGTCCTCGTACGACCAAGCAAACCCGTCACGGTGCTCTTGGAGCACGGCTATTATGGACCCTTCTTCTTCTGGTCTCAAGCGGGCACTAATTAGCACTATCTTCGGATCCTCCTTCGTTCCGAGGTTGACTTCTTTAGTGGGTTCGTCGATAGCTGATGAAGGTTCATCAAACCGTCTTGCCCCACTCACGAGTGGTTCGACCAAGTTATCCACCTCTTCCTCTTCACTAAGCTCGAACACACCTAAACCATCACTGCAAGACTCTTTTTTCATTACCTCCAGTGGTTCGGAGATGACCCCAGTCTGAAGATACTTATCCAATTTTTTTTAAATCTTTGCACCTATTCGCTAACTCCTGAACTAAGAACAAAGGAACCTGCCTAGTCCTACGATTTCTAGACAGGGAGGAAGCTAACCTGATTTCTAAACTACTATGTACATGGTTTGGAGAACAGGTCAATTCTGTCCTGGATGGGACAAGAGTAGACCCTTGGGACAAAGATTCCATGACGGCAGGGCTCCCCCACCACTCAGGCTCCTCGAAAGTAATTTCCCCTCCAGCGGGACGGGAATTGGACTTTTTTTTTCGTGACCGACCGTATGTAGCATGGAACACTCCGAAGAGCTAGCGTTGGTCGGAGCCGAGAGCATTGGGACGGTAGGCGGGTGGAATAAGAAAGGAATGAACGTAGCTGGGGCTGGTTCATCCCGGGCCAAGAAAAGCCCTACCGTCGGTCTGGCTGATTCACAGAACAAGGAGGATAAGCCAAAATCCTCCTCTTGATGCTCTTCATAACACTCTCGCACCTCTTCTTCTATTTTGGGTAATTCCTGCCTCTTCTTTATGAAGTGATTCATGAGGGACCATCCTTTTGTTTCTTTTGGTGGTTCAACAAACTTATATCCCAGGCCACACCCCCCAATGACAGGGTTCTCTGAGATGGGGTCACGGATTCCCTGTTCTTCTTTCCCTAACCCAGAGCCTGAGCTATATCCCATCTTACTCATGAGCCGCCAACCTATACCCGACCTGGGCCTCAGGTGGGAGTTCACTGATGAAAGGACAGGCTCTTTGCCTTTCCTGGAAGTTATCATAGATGGGATTTGCTCTACCGTCACTGAGTCCAATGACTCGATGTAGGGAGTGCTTTTAACCTTCACAATTTTCCCGTTATACGGGAACTTATAGCACTGATGGTTGGTAGACGGGACTCCTAAGGTTTGGTCCATCCATGGTCTCCCTAAAATGGCATTGTAGATTGGCTTAACGTCAAGAATGTAGAATTCCGAGGTCATGGATACCGGGCCGATTTCTAGTTGGAGGAAGATCTGCCCATCCGCTGGTCTCTGGGAATTGTCATAAGCTGAGACCATCATAGAGGTCGACTCAACCTTCTCTGGGTCTATTCCTATCCTTTTGAGGGTTTTAAGGGGACAGACGTTGATGGAGGCACCGGTGTCCAATAGAATGGAATCTACTAAATGGCCATTAAGGATGGCGGTTAAGCACAGAGGGAGGGATCGGCACTCAGGTGGAGCTAGATCCTTTTCGGGGAAAGAGATCATAGGAGTCTGAGTAACTGAGAGTATGGCATTAGTGACCCCTCCACTAGGAAGATCTTCATTAACTGTAATCTGTTGCAAGAAATTGAACAACGTCTCCCTATGTGTGGGAGACCTGCGGGTAAGCTCAAGAATGGAGATCTTAGCGGGGGTCTTCTCTAGATGCTGGAGTATGTCATACTCAGACTGGGTGTTCCCTTTGGCAGGGAATGAGCTATCTTGAGAATCTAGAGGCTGGCTCGGGGGAATGATGCGGTTCTTGAGTGTTACCCCTACTGTGATTGGGTCTGTCTCCAATGGTGACCTAATGGGATTGAACCTGATCATCGAATCCTGTTTCTTGCTTGGACAAAAGACAGATAAGGTGGGTCCCTCGGCTGTGATTGGAGGAATCTGCACAAGGGAGACTGGCTTGAGGGTTGCCGATCGTTCTTTGGGTCGGATTAGAACCAAAGGCTCATTAGGAGAAAGCGTGGCGACCTCTGGGGTAGTCCCTTTAGTTTCACACAACCAAGTGGGGTCTTGGTGTTTTGTCCCGGACCCTTCATACTCCCAGTACTGCTCCTTGCGAACTGTCACGGGCTCCAAGTCATTGATCAGTGTGTTGATCTTCCCTTGAGAGCTGGAGGGGTCATGACTTACCTGATGAGAAGGTAACGGGTCCTTCACGATCCCCAGTTCTTTCTTAGCCTTTAGAGCCTCAATGGCTTTTCTCATGTCTTCCCAATTTATCCTCCCTTCATCATTCAAGTCATACACCCAGTCCCTGAAGGTGAAGCAATTATGTATGGTGTGTCCCGTGATCCTATGGTAAGGGCAATACCTGGAGGTGTCCGTATTGCGCGGGACACCTTCCTTCGGAGGCGGGAGTTGGATGGCATTGCAGGCCATCAAAGCATAAAAGATATCTGCCAGAGATTCCGGCAGAGGTGGGTATGAGGTCCGCTTAGCCATAGGACGACTGTAGTTAGTCGGGGGAGGGACGGCTGAGTATTGCTTCTGACTAGGGTGAGTATCAGACTTAGAATGAGAATTGGTAACCCTGGTTGGTGGTGCTAGCATGCTGACCTGTTCATTGATAGTAACTCCTTCTGTGGTAGGAGCCGATGTGGTTTTCTTATTCCTGCTTTTATTCTCAAAGAATGAGGGCAGAGTGGAGTCTCGAATTTGGGACTGAACTACCCTAGCCCTATTGTATAGCTGCGCGAATGTCTGAAGTTCGCTGAGCATAAGGATTGCTCGAAGCTGAGGAGTAGCATTGTTAACAAGCATGGTGACTGCTTGTGCTTCGGGAATGACGACCTCCGCTCTAGAGGCCATGGCTCTCCACCTGTTAGCGAAATGAGTGAAGTCTTCGTCAGACTTCATTTTTTCCATTACTAGATCGAATAAGGTGGGGGGCAAGGCTGCCATGTGGTTGAAGTGGGTGATGAACCTCTCAGAGACCATGTCAAAGTTGATCAGGTCAGTAGCTGGCAAAGAAGAGAACCACCTCAAGGCTTCTCCCTCGAGGGACTTTTGGAAAAGATGGACCAGAAGGACTCTATCGAAGAGACACTGATGGGAATCCATGAGAAACCCAGACAAGTGATGATGGGGGTCAGTGGTACCATCGTATTTTCTGTACTTAGGTACCTTAAACCCTTGTGGAAAGTAAGCTGGGGGGAGCTTGCAGTAGCTCGAGAGAGAATATGGCTGCCTGAGGTTGAGATTCTCGGCCATGAGTCGCCGTACACAATTCTCGACCTCATTTTTATAGACAAACTCCTCCTGCTTGGGAGGTGTAACCTGATTGACGGGGTTGAAAGGAACCGTATGAGTGGGCATGGTTTGACCCGGCTGAGGTCTGTTAGAAGATCCTTGGAATTGGGTTTTCCGAGGAGTAGCATCCTGAATCTTGCCACGAGAAATCAACTGGATGAGTTGATCCGGAGTATAGCGTGACAGGACAGCAATGAGTTCCGGATCCTCTCCAGGGTTTTGGAACGTCCTACTGGAGATTATTGGCTCATCTTCTCCTTGTGAGGTAGAAGATTCATCGGAATCCTTTCTCTGGGGTTCTTCTCTAGATGCTTGGAGCATCCCTATGAAGGTCTGTTGTGGATCTTCTTCAATCTCAAACAAAGGGTTGTGAACGACATTGCCACCGAACTGGTCCATGTCATCATACACATCATTGACATACATCCGGTTCATTATGAAATTTAGACCCTAATTGATTTTAGGTTTCACTTGAAATGTTTGCCAACGTTTTATGAAAGTTGGTTTCTAACAAAACAAGTTTAACCCTCAACGACCCTTCACTTTTTCAAAATTTGTTGCACTGGGATTCAATTAGGTGTCTTCAATTTCGAGGCGATTCACTGACTTCTCACACAAACCCAAAGGTTCCTATAGGGTGGTTTCGGGTACAACCTGCTCGGCGGCCAAGTGGGAATCCCTGGCTCGCGGAGACTGACGGAGGTTCCCAACAGAATAAGACTAGTCGCACCCGAGTGGGAATCCTCAGGTGGAGAGTTAGATCCTGAGGGAGAGGTGACTAAAAGATGTGATGCCGGCTCTTCCTTATAACCCCCGAGGAGAACACCCCAAAATCCCAGAAAGTTATCAGACAGCAGGTCAGAACATGCAACAGTTCAACACAACAGGTAACAGCGCATCGTACATGAACAGTAGCAGCGAACAGACAGATAACAGCATATCATGAGCAGCAGTAGGAAGCAGAGATAGTACCGACGAGAATCGACGGCCAGGGGCTGGCCGTCCAGAGGGACGGACGGCTAGGTGCTAG